>OX451737.1:1686549085-1687149085 GCA_948472305.1 Vicia faba | reverse complement strand
CCCACATACCAATCATCATATACCCAATTATAGAGTCAGAACCCCACCCTTACCTTGGATTGAAGGTGGCTCTACAATTTCCGGTTGAATTCTTGTTCTTGCCATTTTCCACTTTCTCTAGCAGCTTGCACGTTCTTTCTCAATTCCTATTCTTCTAATGCCTCTTCTTTCTATTCTATTTCAACAACAATAAAATAACCATATTATTCTATTAACTCCTTATTGGGCTTAAAACTAATACATCCCCTTATTACTTCTATTCCTTCAAAAACAAGCCCACATCAAATAATATTATACTTCTAATATTATTTCACCACATAATATTATACTTCTAATATTATTTCTCCACTTAATAAAATAAATCCAATTAATTATAACACATCTTCACAAATATTCCAAAAATAATTTAATTAAATAATTAATTAAATTACGGGCGTTACAGTTAACGTCTCTTACCAATATAATAACGGTTCTCAATTTTACAATAGTTGTGATATTATTACAATGGATCAAAAAACTAACATGTGTAATATGAACTTTGTAATTTCCCAGGATGTACATAGTTCCCCAAAGGTGAGGCTCAGTGGGAGGAAATATTTAAGTAGAAATACATTCGGGGTAATTCGACCTTCATAATTTCCCAGGATGTTAACAACTCTCCTAAGCGTGAGGTTTAAAGGGGCAAAATGCTTAAGCAGAAATACACTAGGGATAATCCGACTTTCATAATTTTTTGAGATGTACATAGTCCCTCAAGCGTGAGGCCTAGAGGGGTGAAACACTTAAGTAGAAATATACCTGATGTAATTCGACTGTCGTGATTTCGCGGGATGTGCAAGCTCTTAAACATGAGGCTCAGAGAGGCAAAACGCTTAGGTAGAATTACACCTGGGATAAACCTTCGTAATTTCCCGATATATATATATATATATATATATATATATATATATATATATATATATATATATATATATATATATATATATATATATATATATATATATATATATATATATATATATATATATATATATATATATATATATATATATATATATATATATATATATATATAATATTGACTCGAGATGTAAAACTTAAGACACGTACACCTTTCAATTTAAAAAAAAAATGATGATTTAAATTATTCCGACTGTTGAATTGAAAGATATTATCAAGATGATCAACTTCATAAAATTTGAAAAAATATTTGATGTTTTATCACATCAATTATTTAAACATATAATAAGTTATTTAAAATATATGTAAATATAACTACTATAACATATTTCAATAGATGTTTACATTGTTTAAAAAAATTTATACACGATCATCATGGTAATATTAGATAATTTAATAGTTTGATTTATTTAATTTTATTTTTAAAAAGAGTTATTGAAGATGTATGTATGTTAAGTTTGACATTTGATTTTAATTCATTTTTGAAAAGTTCTTGATTTATAAATATCAATAACTAGTTTAGATTAATGCATTAATATAAATAAATAATGTCGTCGGGGATTGAATGTTTCATCAACATGTTACACTCAGTTAACTCAAATAGTATATAATGATTGAGCTACTCCACTTATTTGACACTTGATGCCAATGAATCTTAACTTTTACGAGTGTTTTGTTATTGTCAATTCGTCTGCATAAAAAAGAAATACATCGTGATGAGATATTTCAAAAGTTTGAAGTTTGATTTGGTAATAAAAGACTTAAATCTAATTTTGTATCGACAGTAAGAATTTTAACTAAATTAAATTCCTTTTTTAATCTTGTTGGTTTTCAACTCAATTATCTTTAAAATGAAAATTTTAATTCTGTAGATAATGTATGACATTTTTTAGAAAATAAGTCATAATGCAATCAACCTGTGACCTTAAGCGCTGACACCCTAAGAGGATTTAAAACAACTAAAGTTTAAATACTCGAAGACATGAAACTTAATCCAACATAATAAAAAAACAAAAAAAAACAAATGGGTGACACACAACAACTCAAGTGGTCACAAATCCTAATTCATATCAATCAACCTTGCACCACTTACACAAACTAACGAATCTGTGTACAAGCAAAAAACCAAAATGCAAAAAAAAAGGGTGTGTGAGTTGTTGAACAATGAACTCTAATAATTTATAATGAAGAATGTGCTCGATCGCTAACATGATAACGAGCCCACACAATTATAATTCAATATGACAACAACAATAAAATCAAAGCCACTTCTAACCAACCAATCCAAACTTTATCAAGAAGAATTAAAGAGGATTTAGGAACATCTTAAAATGCTCTGACGCGACAAACACATAATCAAAATATTTAAAACCTATATATCTCAACAGATTCAGAACCAACTTAGGAAATCAAAGGACATAAATAAAAACCACCAATTAAATTCAACATAATTATTCTGACATACCGACAAAAGTACAATAATAAAAGAGATGTGATGTTGGCTTGACATACCAGAGAGAGATTGAGCTAAATAAACACAACGTACTCGAACCCAAACACGACAAACATAATAAAACTGTCTCAAGAACCAGCATCAAATCTTAGATCCAAGACATATCTAAGCCTACACGAACCATAAATGAGGTGGAAATGTTGGTGACCAACCCAAAAGGATTTAACAAAATGCCAAAAAACCACTTCAATCAAAACCATAACAATATCAAATTTGACCATAATATTTTTTTTAACAACCATATGTTGTAATTATTAATTAATGAGGAAATTAATGAAATAGATAATCATTATTGTATTCTAATAATAAATGACACCTAGTAAGTAAGTAAAGAGTTGTAATACTTAGTAAAGAGTTGCAATATTTGGTAAAACAGTGTGTTTTATCAATGGTTGTAATATTTAGTAAAGAGTTGCAACATTTGGTGAAAGGGCGTGTTTTATCAAGGATCGTAATACTTAGTAAAGAGTTGCAACACTTTGTGAAAATATGTTTTTTATCAAGGGTCGCAACCTTATAAAACAACACCATTTAGTTTATAAATAAACTGTTTCAAATTTCGAAAAATATACCAATTAGAACTTTCATTTTACTTGTTTAAATTCTAGATTTCTTTCTTCCCTAAATTCGATTTTTCATCTGTCTTGTACAAACTCTAAGATAGTCTGAATTATCCTGAGTATTCATGCGTGTAGAATATAAGACAAAACAAGAGCGCTTGAAATACTATTAGAAAAGTATTTATATGCACGATTCTAGCTTTGATCTGTTTAACTTAGAAACAATTTCTAACAATCTAATAGTATCACAAATAATAGCTACTGAGACTTCAGTTTCAAATATCAAAGTAATGAACCAGAATTTATCAAGTTGGATCATTTCAATGGGACAAACTTCACTCGCTGGAAACACAAGATGATCTTCCTATTGGATACCTTAAAGATCATTTATGTCTTGAATCCTTAATTGGTACCAATTTTAGAAGTGTAAGACAATGATTCTAAGGAACTTAGTAAAGAACACAAGAAAAGAAAGGAGGACTATGTCATGGACACATTCTAAACACACTATTCGACCATCTCTACAATCTATATGCTGACAACCAATCGACAATGGAAATATGGAAGGTACTCGAGTTCAAATTTCATGTTGAGGAGGAAGATACTAAAAAGTTTCTAATTTCAAAGCATTTTGATTTTAATATGTTGGATTGAAAGCCTATATTTGCACAAGTGCACGAGTTACAAGTTCTTGTAAATAAACTTAATTTTGTGAAGATCGATACTCCCAAAGCTTTCTAAGTTGGTGCAATTATTGCAAGATTTCCATCTTCTTAAAAAAGCTATACAAAGAAGTTGTTTCACAATCCGAGGACTTCTTACTAGAGAAAATCCAAAAATATCTTCGAATCAATGAGAAATTGAAAGATAGATAGAAATTTGAGACTGATGGATATTCTAAGGTCAATACGGCGAGCGTAAAAGGTAAGAAAAAATAATTAAGATGGTGATAAGAATTATCTTGATCCTAAAAATAATTAAAATAAGTTCAAGAATTTTGAAGGATCAAATGGCCCCAAAGGCGGTTGTTAATTGTTATGTTTGTAGCAAATACAATCATTATACTCGAGAATACAAACATAACAAGTCCAAAAACTAGACAAATGATGTTCAAATCAATGATAATATAATTACTACACGAAATTATGACAATCAAATACAAAGTACAAAGATGATGATATAATACTTGTGCTACTGTCCATATATTCTATGATAAAACAACATTCAAAATCTTAGCAACGCCACGGCCACCAAAATATCTAGTTAAGAGGGGATGAGGATTGATAACACCGACCTTCATACACCGCCGCGGTTACATCATACGGGAAAATCATAAACCAACACGGTATAATATTATATACATCATGTCTAAATCAAATGTGTTCAAAATTTTCCTCAATCCTCAACTACAAGTTGGTCCCTCTTATTTTTAGAAACAGGTGGAGGGTTTGTACTCTCCATAATAAATTTTCTCCTTTATTCATCACTCACATTTGTAGAGAAGATAATTCTTATGCTGATTTTTTAACGAATTTCACACTCATATTAATTCTATCGTTATATTTGATTCCATACCTTTGAGAATTATGAATGATTTTGTAAAAAATGAGTTAGATATATATTAACCTGTAAATAGTATTTAATTTTAACCTGTAAATATGGTCCATGGCATTTACATTAAATATAGTTACTAGGTTGACGAAAGATCCAGATCTAAGAAAATTTCTTACAAAAATAAAATTTGCATGGGTCTTATTCTAAGCACATGCTTGCGCATTCTAATTAAGAATTATTCTACCTTGATTCAGTATTGTTGTTTGGCTCCACAACTAGCATCATGTTATTCAGCATTTTGTGGCACGTCGCTATTTGACATAAACTCTAATTATTTATAGAAAATTACACTCAAGTCTCTTTTCTAATAATATTTAAATTATATATCTTTAATTAGTTTTATACTAAATGTATATTTAATCATTTAGTTAATGATATTTTGTTAAGACCACGTTGTTCAAAAAAATTCAAATTTAAATTATGATTAATAATTATTAACAGTTGTTATTAAAAAAATTAATATGAAACTTTGTTTATTTTGAAACCAAATCATGATGAAACTATATTTCTTTTTAAGGAATATATTTATTAATAAGAAAGTATGAAAACAAAAATGACAAGAATTAGATCTCAATCATTCATTATTATTATATTATATTTTTATTTAAAAAAATTTAATTTAAAATAAATTTAAAATTATTCTCTAAAACAATTACAAGTATTCATTCTTGTCTTTCTTATTTAAATGATTTTTATTATATAATTTTTTTTTTAAATCATGCTAACTGACACATCAGAAAAATATTTATTAGTTTTTTTTAAAGTTATGTTATCCAGCACATCAGAAAAACGCTTGAGTCTTGAGAGTGTGTTTCTCTCAAGGTCTCATATTCAAATCCGGTTAGATATAGAATATTTATTAAATAAAAAAGAATAATAAATAAATAAAATATTTTATGTTTAAAGTATTGAATGCACGCAATATTTTTTTTTAAAAAAAAAAGCTAATTATTTGTCTTTTCAATAAATTGAATATACATATATTTGTTTAAAAAAATTTTATCTTTTTAATCTATTAAAAAATATCAAATTTACTTTTTAATTTCTTAACCAATATTCATATTACTTTTTTTTTTAAATTTACTATTGATTCGAAATCTTAGAATAAATTTAGGATGGGTAAAAAAATTCTCTAAATTGAATAGAATTAAAATTAAAATAATTATTAATTAGTGAATCATATCAGTATTTTATCAACAATTCTATAATCAAATCAAATGATAATTCAGAAAGTTGTGTTAAAATATTAAATTTTTAAAACATAAACATTACTTTATTGAAAAGTGGAAAAAATCTAAAAGATGATGGTGAAAAAACAAAGGAATTCATGATAGAATGAAAAACTTTAAATCTCTAAACGGATCACTAACCTTAAATTACATCTTATTTTTCAATCAAAATCAGAATTGAAGTTCACTCTCATAGTTAAAATTCATTTTCATATTCAATAATTTAGAATCGAAAGGCTGTGAACTTAAAATCACAATCAAACGTTTTAAAATCAAAATCTCATAATCGAATGCAACAAAATTATGCATTGTTTATTAACTTTTTTTGTTTTTTGACTCAATATTTTTTATGGTTCGTCATTTTTCTTGAAAATGAAATTCAACCGTTAATTTCACCCACTTGTTTATAGCTACAAAAGAATATCTTTGTTTTTATGTTGGAACTCATAGATTTTATTTTATTTTATATCATTTGTGTTATTTATTCTGCTTTTACAATTCTCCTAACAATCAAGTTGAGATTTTAATAATGTAAATTTGATTTTAGAGATCATATATGTTTAAAGTCAAAATGAATTACATCTATGAACCAACGTATATACGAATCAAAGAAAAATTATATGTCGATGAAAACCCTAGCTCACTGTCGCTGTTATCGGTGATTCTTCCTCCCTCTATCAGCATGTATCTTTGAGGTCACTCTATGAATTTTACTGATTTGTTTCTTGAAAATGTTTTTCTTCCCAATCCTCTTGTTAGACCCCTCCCCTCCAATGTTCATGTTCCAACCAAAGCTCCGACATCCTTGAAGTTTTTTGCACAGACACTCAAGGGTGTTTGTGATATCTCGACTTTGCAACTTCCTTACCTGTTATCAAAGAAGATCGCCCCTCCATCACCATACCGGAAGATGAATACGTAGCAGGTCTCAATGAATAGAAGAATAACCTCCATGGTCGGGTCCTCTGGCCAAAAGGTTCTACGCCTCTCATTATCACAGCGCTTCGCACGAACCTCTCTCAGATTTGGTCTGATGTTAAAAACTAGGGAGTGTTGTCGCTTAGGAAAGGATATTATGAGTTCACTTTTTCTAATGTTGAAGATATGAGAAAAGTTAGAGCTACTGATTCTATCAGCTTATGCCCTGGATCGCTAAAACTATTTGTTTGGTTGAAGGACTTCAACCTTTCTTCATAGCACAATACCTCTGCTTAGGTATGGGTCTGATTTTTTAGTTTATCTCAGGAATACTAGAGGCCCCGAATCCTTTTCGCCATAGCCAGTTGTGTGGGAACACCAATTTGTATTAATGTCGCTTCTTCGAAATCTAGAGTTGATAGAACTTTCAACCAATACGTTCGTGTTTTGATTGATATGGATTTAACTCAGCCAATCAACTACAATGTTCTTATTGAACTTAAAGGGTTTGCGTTCTTCTCATACATAGAATACAAAAATTTACCCGGCTTCTGCTTCCACTGCAAGAAAACTGGGTATGATGTTCAAAACTGCAAGTTCTTGAAGCAAACCAAAAAGCATCTGATTCCAAAACCTAAAGTTGCTTGTGTGCTAAAGCCACCTTTAAAACCTCGGGTAGACTCTTTGCTGCCTATCATTGATGAGGTCAATCACAATCCTAATTCTGGTGAAAGTAGAGACAATATTCCTTTATTAGAGGTCTCACCTGATGTGAATCTAAACATTCCTAATGTGGAATCGAGCTTGATCCCCACAACTTTCTTAATTTTGTTTCACAACCGATCGTAGAATCGAATTCTCAACTGTCCACTTTTATGGATGCTACTCAAGTAGCTAATGATGTTGAAGTTCCTATTGCGGATGCCATTTTTCTCAATAATTTATGGGATAATTTAGCAGAATTAGGTGAGAAGCCTATTCCAAATGAAGATGTCTTTACTTCAGCGATCTCCAATCTCAAGAAGAATCAGTTTGCTAGAAAAAAGTAACAATATACTACTAGGTCCCAAGAAGGACTTAAACAACTTTCATTATGAAATGCCTCTATTGGAATATTAGAGGTGTGGCTAAGGCTCCTTCCAGATTAGCCCTGAAGAGACTCATTAAGTTACATCATCTTGATTTCATCTTCATTATGGAACCCAAAATGGATTTCTCAAAGTTTTCGAACAATTGGTTTCATCATTTAGGATTTAAGCTCTTTGCCTTCAATAATAAGAACATGTCTTCTTTGTGATGCTTATGCAATATGGATTCTTCTCTACCATCATTTCCTCTTCTGATCAATTTGTTACTTTTTCGTTTGTTTTGGACAATCGTTTGTTGGCTTATGTTGAAGTTTATGCCTCCACCAATCTTATCAAACAGCATGAACATTGATTAGATCTCAATAATCACCAATGTTTACATCCTTTTTCGTGGACTTTTATCGGGGATTTCAATGTTATTGCAGGTGCGTATGAACAACGTGGTAGAAATATTCTTGCTCGAACCCCTATATATGATTTCAAGAACTTGTCGGATGCTTATGATCTCATCCACATTCCCATTTATGGCGCCAGATTTACGTGAACAGATAAAAAAGATTTTCCCTTCACCATAGAGAGACGACTTGATAGGTTCATCGAGAATCAACTTTGGTTCGATGTCTGCAATCGAATTTAGGTTTCTACCCTATCTAAAGTTAGTTCTTATCCCTATCAATTGTTTCTTAAATTCCATATTAATGTGGTTTGTGTTGTATCTCAATTTAAATTCCTTAAAACCTGGTCTTTTCTCATAGATTATAAAATATTGATTGAATCGGTTTGGGCTTAATATGTTGTTGGTTGTCATATGTTTCTTCTTTCAAATAAGCTTCAAATGTTGAAAAGAAACTTAGAGAGTGGAATAAAAACATCGTCGACAATGTTTCTAATAATGTTAAAAGTGCAGAAGAACTTCTTGATAAAATCCAACTTCAAATCCAACTTGAGGGTTGTAATGACAATCTCAAACAACATGAAATCTCATCTAAAATCTCCCTTTTGGTTGCCTTAGATATGGAGGAGTGATTTGGAGGGAGAAATCGAGGGTGAAATGGAATTTGGAGGGAGAGTGCAATAGCACCTACTTTCATTGTGACACTAAAGTCAAGCACAAGATGAAGCCTATCTCCTTGCTTATGCATGATGATAGAGTGATTTCAGACCCTAAAGAGACAGCCGATTGCACAGTGAATTACTTTCAAACATTGTTTTCTACTAACTTTGTTAATTTGCAGGATATGAGCATGGTGGATGATACCATCCCTTTGTTGGTTGATGATAATATGAATGCCATTCTCACGAGGCTGGCTTCTTTAGATGAGATTTCTGTTGTTGTTTTCACTTTGAACAAAGATAGTGTCGGGTCTGGACGGTTTCAGGGTTGTTTTTTATCAAACATATTTGGATATCGTTAGGTGGACGTCTTGAATACTATTTTGGATTTTTTTCTCAAGGGTTAGATTCTGCCCGGATATTGCTTATTCCTAACATCAAGGGTGTTAATGCTTTAGATCAATTTTAACCTATTGTTATTTCTAACTTTAAGTTTAAATTTATTTCAAAGATTATTGCAGACATGCTTGCGGCCTTGATGCCATTTTTGGTTTCCCATGAGCTGCAGGGTTTTATTCATGGCGGACAAATTCATGATTGTATTTGCTTAGCTTTGGAAGTGGTTAATTTTTTGGATTCTAAAGCTCGGGGTGGAAATTTGGCTCTTAAAATGGACATTAAGAAAGCTTTTGATACAGTTAACTGGGATTTTCTTATAAAAGTCCTTCGTACTATTGGTTTTAATAACAAGTTTTACTCGTGAATTAGTGTAATACGGTGGGAGAAATGACTTTGGTGTTTTGCATTTTATCGCATTTATTACGGATAGCAAGAGTCTCCACCGACTTTTCTTTTATCCAATAAAGGAAAGGTGAAAAGAACAGGAAAGACCTTTGAGATTATTTTGAGTTCGGGGGATAGATTATGAAAAGGGAAGGTGTTAGCACCCTTTTCATCCATAGTTATCTATGGGATCTTAGTTGCTTGCTAGATCACTTGCTTTTGTTTGAAAAATGTGCTTGTGGTGTGGGTTTTGAAATTATTTTTGAAAACATCTTTGTAATGGTTCTCGTCTCTATAAGAACGCGTACAAAGTGTTGTTTGGAAAATAGTTCAAAGAAGTGTTTGTGGAATTTGTTTTTGAAAGTGATTTTGAAAAGGTGTCTTTGTAATGGTTCTCGTCTCTATAAGAACACATACAAAGTGTTTATCTTTTGAAAATGTTTCAAAATGAAAGTATTGGTGTATAAAATGTTTTTGTTGTGAGCAAGCGAGCAACTAGGAGCATCCTACCTACTCAAAAGGTCTTTAATGTTCTTTTCCTCCTCCTTTAGATGTTGCTATCTTACCATTGATTTGGTAAGAAGCCCCGTCATTGGATGTGAAGGGACGGGCATGGGACGTTTGTATAGTCATAGGAGGCAACCTATAGGACGTTTTAGCAATGTCGTTTAGGGACTAGATTGTTCACTGAAGGCAACATTGAGGGTCATCGAGGGACTACGATCTTTTATCAAGGGTCTTTGCTAAAATGCCCATATTTGAGGGACGTGACTATTTTTCTGAGGCAACAAGTGAAATTACCCTAGGGGTACATGTGTGAATACTGTGTTTGATTTGCATGCATTTAGTCTTTGATTAGGGGTTGTCTACTTGTTGTTTTTATCTTCCCATACAAATCCTACTTTACTAGCATTTATATGAAAGCGACAAATTGCGGAAAGTAAATATCCTACGCTATTACAATCACTTGGGGATGGGGTGTACAAATTTACAAATGGGGGTTGCAAGAAATTAAATTCCTAATTATCTATTACAACCATATTGAAATAATGTACAAGAATTGAAATGTAAAATATATTTGTTTTGTTTTTGTTAAGAGAAGAAATAAATTTGCTTAAGGAAATGCTTTTAGTCTTTTTGTTTTAAAAGAAATAAAGCAAAGTGTATGAATATAAAGTATTTTTTGGTGTTTTCGATTAATGAAAATAAAAGTGATGATAAAAATAATAAGAGAATAAGAGTTAAAATCAGCGTGTTGCTGAAAGAATAGAAATAAGAGAGAGCAAAAGTTCTGACTCCGGCGTGCTGCAAATCAGAAAGAAAATGTTAACAGAAATGGGGAAAGCCAGAAGTTCTGGATCCAGACGCACTAAAGTTTTGGGGCTGCTGGGAACCAAGGAAAACCTAGAAGATCTGATAATGGGTAAGTGAGGTGACAATGTTGTTGGATGAGAATGTCTAGAAGTTCTGGTCCAGAAGTACTGTTTTGACAAACAACTGGAGGGGGTTTATCTAGAAGCTCTGGTCCAGGATCATTGTGTGACAAATAATGGGGTAAAAATGAATGTTAATAAATAAACATAAAAGATGCTTCTGGGGATAGAACCCAAGATCTTTAACACTAACGCCTTATGCATGCGCTCTCTACCACTGGGGTGGCTATACATCTAGTATTAGAAGCAAAAACATAAACATATATTAGAAAGTAAGTTCTGATGATGAACTTCATCTTCTTCTTCGTGTCAGCCAGAGCATCTGCAACTTAGTCATTTCTCAACAATAAATGGAAAATGCAAACATAGAAGTTATGACAAATTTCATCATGGTTTCGGAAATATAAAGCATTAAAACTGTAAACCAGAAATAAGCATGAATTTTGCTAATCCTAATTCTGAACCCTAATTTCCTCAAGACGTTCTGATATGAAATTCTCTCTACTTAGGCCATATAAATGAAATCTATAAATATATACAGATTCAGAGCCATGATATCTACATTGTGTCTTTGAAATTGCAAGCCTAATAATTGTTCTGTGAGTTAGAGCCTGGTTCAGACTGCTGTGATGTTCTGGTCAGCTTTCTCAAGTTCCCAGAAAGCTAAAGCAACCCTTAACTTGAGTTATGACTGGTTGGAAGGCTCCGGAGCAGTCAAGATGCAAAGTTCTGATTTTGAAATGGAGATTGGTGAAGATTGTGTTATAGTTTGAAAACAAAAGTTAGAAGGCTCTGAAGATTGCAAAATCTGGCCAGAAGTTCTGAACTTATCATACTTTCTTAACACTTAGAAAAATTTCTAAGTGTTTAAAGCTTTGACTTTTCCAAAGTAATTTTGACTTTTGATTTTCTTGGTGAACCAACTTCATATTCTAACATGTCTTGATGAAATATGATTCTTGAAACTAAATTTTGGTCCAAAAGTTAAAGTTTGACTTTTAAGTGTGCATTTTGACCATTTTACCCTTGTGCCAATTCCAAACTTAGATTGATGTATCAGTGCTGCAAACTTGAGTCATGGAAGACCTTGTGAGAAAATTCTTGAGAAATGAGAGGGAAAATTTTGGGGTACAACAATTAGCTTTATTCTTCATTCAACGTATCTGTTCGTGAATGTTAATAGAGTCTTGCATGGTTTCTTTCATTGCTCTCGTTGTGTTCGTCAAGGAGACCCATTCTCATCGCTGGTGTTCTGCATGGACGAAGTCGTTATAAGAAGAAGGATTCCTCAATTAGTTTCTTCCAACCGTTTGGACCTTATCACTTGTCTGAATAATATTAAAGTCCCTTCTCACATCCTTTACCCAGATGACGTTCTTATTTTGTGTAAATGTAAATTCTCCAACATAAAACAATCTCATATATATTTTTAAAGACTATGCTAAAATATCGAGACAAGTGGTCAATTGTGGGAAATATTTCATTTATGGTTGTGCCATGTCGAACTCCCATCTCAACATTCTTGCTGCTTGCTCAGGTTTCCAATTTGGTCATACTCCCTTCTTGTATCTTGGGGTTCCATTTTTCAAAGGTAAACCTAAGAAGTTATTATTGTAACCTATTGCCAACAAAATTATAAACAAGTTGGCTTCATGGAAAGGTTTGCTTCTTTCTTTTGCGGATAGGGTGGAGTTAGTTAAATTCACCATCCTTGGGATGCTTAATCATATCATGTCTATCTATGCTTGACCGCTATCTCGACTTTGTGATATTGAGAGTGAAAAGGTTTATTTGGAGTGGTGAAACTTCTAAAAACAAGTTTGTGACCATGGCGTGGAACAACATTTATAAGCTGGTTGCGAAAGGCGGTCTTGGTATTACATCACTCAAGTTAAACAAAGCCTCAAATTTGAAACTTGCTTGGGATCTTTGTAATTCTTCAGGCAACAAGATTATTCTCCTTCTAAAATGGGTCTTCTGTAGCAACAAGCTCATTGATCATCATATCATCTCTTCCATTTGGTCCAGGGCCAAACATGAAATAAGTTATACTTTTTATAATTACTCTTAGTGCCTTCGGAATGGTAACTCGACAAGTTTATGGTTTGATAGTTGGTATGTCCCTCCTTTGTGTCTTAACGATGATGCACCGACTATGCTTGATGATCAAACTGTTAGCAACATTATGGTAAATGGTCTTTGGGATCTTGCTAAGTCCTCCACCAACATTCCCCTCTTTATCCAGGTGCGTGCATTAGCAATTTCCATATCCCTTTGATATTCGTTCAGATAAGATATGTTGGCATCATTCTTCGGATAGTGAATTTATCTCTAAGGTCAGCTTACGAATTCAAATGAAATAGAGGCACTACTTTGGATTATTGGGAATGGATATTGAACAAGTCTATTCCTTTTTCTAAGTCTTTCATGGTGTGGAGGCTAATTCATCATAAGTTGCCGACGAATGATCAATAGAAAAGAAGATGCTTCTATCTCCCTTCCAGGTGTGATCTTTATGGTTTGGCAGAGGAAACATAATCCCATATTTTTTAGTGCCCTTTTTCTTCTAAGCTTTGGAATTGGATTACGAACATGCTCAATATCTCTTACGTTATCTTTGGTTGGCCGAATATTTGAAGATTTCTTGGAACAACATGTGCTATTCATATTAAGGTCATCTCTAAAGTAGCTATCATATTCACTCTCAACTCGATTTGGAAGACTCTGAATCTGGTTAGATTCAATGACACTTCTACTAATTTTTCTTCTTCTACTTCTTTTATTATGGTTGTTGTTTCAATTGCTGATAATGCCATTACTGTTGGTCCTCATATTTCTTTGCATGATTTTGAGATCCTTAAAAGGTTTAAGGTGACTATTTGTCTGTCTCGTGCACCGAATATTTTGGAGTTTTTTTGGCAGCCCCCTCCAAGGAATTGGATAAAGTTGAATTGTGATAGTGCCTCCAATTCCCCCCCCCCCCCCCCCCCCCCCCCCCCGGGATCTTCGGCTTGTGGGGTCATTGCTAGAGACAATGGTGGTTCTTATTTTAGGTGATTTTGCTTCTTTTTTAGGAGTCTCTAATTCTCTCATTGTCGAACTCTCGGGTGCTATGCAAGCAATTGAGTTCGCCCATGAGAAAAATTCTCATTTTGTTTGGTTGGAAACAAATTCGACAGTGGTAGTTAAAGCTTTCAGCCCTCTTTATTGTGTTCTATGGTTGATTAGGAATAGATGACTTAATTGCATAATTCTTATTTCTAAGTGAAATTTTATAGTTTCTCATATTTTTAGAAAAGAAAATAATTGTGCAGACGCCCTTGCTAATTTAGGTCTATTTTTGATTGATACCATTCACTTTTCTTCTATACATGTGTGTATTAGAGATAATTTTGTAAAGAATATATTAGGTTTGTCATTTTTTAGAACTAAACATAATCATATTATTAGTTTAGTTTATCGGTTAAGAATTCCTAACTTAACAAAGTATTTTTTAAATATTTTTAATAAAAATTAATTAAATTTTTGTATACCTTTTTTTCGTTAATAAACATTTCTTTATGAAATTTACTATGAAAACTAAACACTTTTTACCTAGCTTAGAGAACTAATTAATACATATATGAAATGATATTTTAATATAATTAATTACATTAGACTTTGATATAACTATTTATTCTTGTTTATTTTTAATCCTAATTCAAATTTTAGATTTCATAACTTGAAGAAATAACATCTTATGAATTTTAGAATGATTTTAGAATTTCAAGGGATTTGAGAAAAAAAATTTAGTGAAAAAAATTAGTGTTGTTCACTACACCTATATAGAGATTACACATCCTATAAAAACTCAAAATTATTTTTTCTATACTCTAAATTTTAAAATCTAACGTGTTTATTCTACAACAAAATTATTTCATGACTGAAGCATCTATTTTTATTAAAAATTGGTTCGAAGTATATTCTACGGATTCCATTAGAATTTTAATCTCCATGTCACCTAGCATGTATATCTCACTTCATGTTAGACATAATCAAAACACCTCATTTTCAAAAACATTCAAAAATATCCTTTTATTGTCACTCTTGATTTTTATTTCAAAATAACACTCTTATGTTTTTTTATTAAAGGGAGTAAAATAACTTGAAATTTTAGGTAATTTACATGTATTACATTGTTCATTGTTTTAAATCATCTATTTTTTTGAGATGAAAAATGAACGTTGCATCAGAATTTCAAAATTTGAGATTATGTTCATAGTTTGTCCGTAAAGTGAATTTCGGTATGTTCTATTATGGAATTTGAATTTGCTTATATTATGATTGGTTGGGGTTATGGTTTATCCTGATGGTATCCCTGAGCTATCTCCGACACACTCTATCTATGGATATTAAACCAGACGACGTCCATGTAGATATTGAAGAAAAAAATTTTACAAAAAAACAAGAGTTTGCTGTACATGAACATATGCTTCAATGGGTTCACACAGAGACTACATAATTAAGGTTCGACATTGTAATCAGGCAATCTGATTCTTGTATAAATATATGCCTTTCATGTGGAAACAACTATAAAAAATACCACAAAATATCTCAATATTGGTATCTGCATTTGTTTACTTCAACGTTGTGAGTCCTCCTCTTAAATTTAGGATCACAGAGGACACCTATCTTGAAATTTTGGAATCCAAACTAGATAATCTCTTGCAATATCCAAATAATCAAAGGGTGGTTAAGACAGATTATTGTTCACCTTCAATTGATAATAAATAGAAGTTAAAGTTTAACAATTTTGAGTTAAAGATAGATGACGATTTAAGAGTTATGTATAGCATATTTCACCATTATGAAAGAAATAGTTAGATCGAATTGAATGCGACAGACATGAGATCAATCGACAATAATCTAAAGATATTGGAACATTCTCAACTATCTTTAGTTCATGAAATATGATGTTAGGTTTATGTTAACAAATATCTATGTAATATTAAGTATTTCGTGTATGTGATAATAAATATTTATGTTAATTTGCGTTTTCTTCATCCTTTGTATGAAGTAGCTTATGTTTTACTAATAACAGTCCATATTCCAGATTTCAAAATACGAAAAATCTCATGTCATAATTTGTGTTTTTGTCTGAAATTTATTCTGATTTTCTGATAAAAGTGTCTATTTCAGATTTCAAAATTCAGAAATAATCGTAAATTAGTTTGTGGTGTGTTTAAGTAGTAGTATATGCAGGGGCGATGTCAGCGCCCAGCGAGATAGGGCAGCTTCTCGGGCTCTTCCTTCTCTCGCCTAAACCTCAAAATCTCATTGCAGTGGTCTCTCTCTCACTCAAGAAATCGAAATATCAGAGTCAATCGTCTCTCTCTCTCTCTCTCTCTCTCTCTCTCTCTCTCTCTCTCTCTCTCTCTCTCTCTCTCTCTCTCTCTCTCTCTCTCTCTCTCTCTCTCTCTCGGTCTCTCTCTCTCAGGAACAATGATCATGCTTAGATTGCGAATCATCACGAGTTCTCTTTTTCTTCTTTTTCTTTCACTTTTCAGCTTGATTTTCGATGGGAATCATGGTTGTGATGTTATTCATTGTTATTTCAGGTTGTGGTTTATGAATCAGTGAATAATTGTTGCTGAATTTATCATTTTATGCTATGCACACCAAGTGTTCGGTAAAATTCTCGAACCATGTTCTTTTGTTTTTCTATCTTGAAATCTCTTGGTTTCATGTCCGAGTTGCTATTATCGTGTTGTGATTAATTATGGTTGGCAAATTAATGGAGTGTCGTATCATTCGTTTAACATTTATCAAATCAAACATGTGTAAGTTATACCTATGCAAATTGCATTTCAGAAATTGATACACTATTTCTCTAATTCAGTTTTGCACCTCTATTTCCTATCATTCTTTTCACACTTCTATTTAATATTCTTTACTAGCTTAAGTTATATAAAAACCACTAAATTGATTATATTATTATATCATATTGAAGCAGCTAATAATCAACGATCAAATCAAATTGTAATCAAGAGCGTGAGACTTTTATGGTTTAGAGTGTGTATCACAATTATAACTTGAGTCACATGTGAGTATTGATAGGATAAACTCTAGAGTTTTTCAAGTGGAGTTCTTGTGTTCTAAGGTGTGATTTCATAGACTTTTATTATTTATTTATTATTATTTTGATTTGATGATATTTTTGATGAATCTAGATTGAAGTTTGCATATTCTGATTTGTTGTAGTTTTTGTTTGTTTAAATCTTGCATTTACTTTGTATCTAATGCTTCATGAGTATTTGATTTTTTGATACATAGCATAATTCATTGGTATGATATTAGTTTTACCAAGTCCTTGATTTAGATGCAAAGGGATTTGTGTCTTTACTAGTGATCCATAATATTGTAACTCTTGAAAATAAGATCTTATGTTAACCTAACATTTGATTATGTTGAAATAGCTTAAGAAAAATTATTTATGTTGAGCTTTTTAAACTCGAAGCATGTTTACCTGCATGCTCCTTCATCATCGAAATGTCTGAATTATCGGTCTCAGACCAATATTAGTATAAGTTTTTGTTCAGACATTATAATTTTATTGGCTTCGCCACTGAGTATAAGAGAAGAATCCAAATTTTAAAATTCAGATTTGTTTTTAACATTGGCTTTAGCGTGTTTTAGAGTATGTTGTGAATTTCGAGCGCGTCAGAATTTTAAAATCTGAAACATGAGATTTTGCTAAGGTTCGTGAGTAACAAATGAGGTGTAATGAGTAACTCCCGAAAAGAATTTCACTTAAAATATAATGAAAAGCCCAATAAATATTCAAAGCCCATAATAAAAAGCCCACTCACAACCTTAAAAAAAATTGACAAAAATAATAATAACAACCGAATCCAACAATTTCCTTTGCACTTTCACTTCTCTCTCTCGATCATTCTCCGTTCTCGATCTCCGATCAGCAACTTCAGGTTAGTTCTCACTTCTATCTTCCTCGATTTCAATTCACCATTCTTCCATTTCCTTTCGATTTTGCTAATTTTATACTCAATATTTCGATTTAAATTTCAATCATTCCGTGCATCAAATCACATGTATTTTTTTTTTCTTTTCAAATTCGATTAATTACGTTGATGTAGTAGGTACCCATTATTGTATAGCCAATTGGGTTTTCAATTGCAACTTCAAAATTAAATCTTGTTAACTAATCATAGGTTTTTGATTTTGTGTATTTGTGCATTTTGCGATACGATTTTTAGTTATTTTTTTTTCAGTAGAAGAGAGAAAAGGAAAAAAGAAGAGATGTCGGGGCAATCACAGCGTTTGAATGTGGTCCCCACAGTGACAATGCTTGGAGTGGTGAAAGCACGTTTGGTTGGAGCAACAAGAGGCCATGCTCTTCTGAAGAAGAAAAGTGATGCTTTAACTGTTCAGTTTCGTCAGATCCTGAAAAAGATTGTTTCGACAAAGGAATCGATGGGCGACATAATGAAAACCTCATCCTTTGCATTAACTGAGGCTAAGTATGTAGCTGGCGACAACATCAAGCACGTCGTGCTTGAGAATGTTAAAGAAGCTTCACTCAGGGTGCGTTCTCGTACTGAGAACGTTGCTGGAGTGAAGCTTCCGAAATTTGATTATACTGCTGACGGCGAGGCCTCGAAGAATGACCTTACTGGATTGGCTAGAGGTGGTCAGCAGGTGCAGCAGTGCCGTGTCGCTTATATTAAGGCAATTGAGGTTCTTGTTGAGCTTGCGTCGCTTCAGACATCTTTCCTTACCCTTGATGATGCTATCAAGACTACTAACCGTAGGGTTAATGCTTTGGAGAATGTTGTGAAGCCGCGGTTGGAGAATACTATTAGTTACATTAAGGGTGAGTTGGATGAGCTTGAGAGAGAGGATTTCTTTAGGTTGAAGAAGATTCAGGGTTATAAGAGGAGGGAAATTGAAAGGAAGATGGTGCTTGCTAGGGAGCAACAAGCTGTTGAGAAGTTGCACTTGCAGAAAGGAGCGACTTGGATTTCTTATGATTCCTCTCAGAACTTGTTGTCTGGTACAGCTGATAAAGACGAGGATATCATTTTCTAAATATAAATATTTATAGAGATATGTGTTCTTGCTCCTTCAAGGAGGTGGCTGGATATGTCTCGGTGTTGATGCTGGTTCTTCTGCACAATTTGTTTAGGTGAGAGACATTGTTCTGTATCATGAATAAAGGTGCTTAATATGTGTTTATTTATTTCTTTGTTATTTTAAGGACATAAATTTTTATTATGTTCAGAGGCTTTTGAGATTTGAGATATTCATCATTTGGAATTAAGTTGTTGTGATTAGCTTTAGTTTACTTTCAAATTGTGTCAAATCTCTATAGAATGTATGGCTGTAGCATGAGTCTTCCGACATGTTGAATAAGAAATTTAAATGTAGGGCTTTATCCCTATGATTCTGGCTGCCTTGATTTTAAAGTTACATAGTATCAAAATTGCATTGTATTCTTAAAGCATGCAATTTTCCTTTTATTGTACATCGGTGACTGCAGATTTTTTATTTATTGGCGTGGGATGATGAATAGGATTTAAGGGCACGACTCTTTCGGTATGTATGCTGAGGTTTTATTTTCGGGGTTCTTGATGTCGTCTTATTTGTTACGCGGCATTTGTTGCTTCAAAAGACTATTTTTTATTTACTCTGATTTTTTTTCTCAATGAGAATCATTTGATTTTGGTGGCCAAAAACTGTCTGAGATGATTTTGCTTCTGATTCTCAAGTGCTGTTTTTTTACTCAACAATCTTTGATGATGATGCAACTGTCATGTACATTTTTTCAAAGCTAAGTTGACAGGAGCCCAAAACCAGGGATGAACTTGGGCAGGTTGTGACGACTGAAGATTCGCTACAATAACAAAGATGTCATTTATAAGAATCAATTAGAGTTTCAATCGACAAAATAGAATAGATCTAACTCACTCACCAATTTTATTTCTCTTAAATTGTCTCTCATAAAGTTACAAATGTTTGCTTAAAGCATTTTTTTCTTCTTAAACCTGAATGGGCCAAAAGTGACACCATTTTAGGCCTTACACCAAAATAAATTAAAAGGAATCAAGGTTAAAAAACTACTATAACTCTTACTTAAAATAAACTATTTAGTTCAAATTAGATTAAAAAATAAATCTTATTATAACTTCATAAAATATGACTTCTCTCACGATCTTGAGGTCTTTATTATTTACTCAAAAGAAATTCAACCATAAATTTAAGTTTTATTATGTTTTACCCATCAAAAGTCAAATGAAAATTAAGAAAAACCAATACATATTGCATGTGAGAAAGGTTTGTGCAACAATTATAATCAACACTTGGTAACATGCAAGGGTAAATTTTTTTTATATAATTTATAGTTGACATCTGTTTACAAAGGCTTTAAAGAAAATTGGGCCTTATAAATGTTTCTCTTCGTCACAAATAAATGATGGATCTTGTCTCTCAATCATATGAGAACTTAAATAAGAGAGTTGTTTTTCCCACCCTTAATGAAGAGCCACTAAAACTCAATTGTTCTTCACAAATCCAAAAGTATAATTTTTGTATCGTGTCTCATATACATTACTTTTTTTTAGTGAATTTTTCTTTCCATCTTATAGTGAAAAGAAAAATTCTATGTATTTTCTAAAATGTTTTTAGAAATCAAAAATATATTTCTGGTGCGCTTAATTTTCTGTTAAATTATATCTAAAAATCGGAAATACATATGCAAAACATATCAAAAATATATTTTTGGTTTTTGTGCTGATAGGACCAGAAAGTTTTATATTGGCAGGTGGCTCGATTTGCGCATTGTTTGACATTGAATACAAAGACGTAAGCAATAAAATATACTACAAAAACATGTAGAACAAAGACATGTATAAATATATATTAGTAAACAATACAAAAGATGTTCGTAGTCAATGTAGGAGTAACTCAAAATATTATCCAAATACATGAAAAAACGATAACCAAAATACATAGACAACATCAAAGACAACTGGATATGGCAGACTCAGAGACAACCCATTATCCTTCGTCGTTCCTCCACTGCCTCCTATACTGCAGAGTCCCTTGAGCCTCTACCATGATGTGATCCAAGACACCTCTAACATCAGATCCATTTGGAAATAAACCTTCATCAATATCCGCCAATGCGATCTCCATGATACGACGACACCTAGGCAACACATAAGTGGCATGATCAACCCGTGCCCGCTCCTCCTCTAGAATCTCTTGATGAGCTGATCTTGGTGGATTTCCTAGAGCATCATGTACTAAGTACGAATGAGAAACCCTGAAGAATCATATGATATAGCTGTCCATGTAGCTCAATCAACTAGAGCAATTGTACTCCAGGCCTCATTTGGAATAAGATAATTCTCATAATCATCAAACAATGCATCCATATCCATGCGTTTCACTAAGGGAGGAACATATATAGCAGGATCCCAGGGAATATACTAGGTGTACCCAAACTGACACATGACGCGCTCAGGCATATAAGCAGTCGTCTTGCGCGATCCATAAGCCAGCCATCCCGTAAATAGCGCAACATCATCAAATTGTAACGTGTCACAGTGGTCGTGGTATGAATTGAAATGTATGTCCTCAAACCCCTGTTGGTCAATATACCATCCGAAATGGATCTGTCGCCTGGTTCCCTTGAAGCGGGTCGTATGCAGTGGCACGAGGCTTAGCTTCAGTATAATCAGTAGCTAGTGACCAACTCGAGATGCAGGGAAAGTGCATTAGGATCCAAACTTGAAATAAC
Source organism: Vicia faba (assembly GCA_948472305.1). NCBI lineage: Eukaryota > Viridiplantae > Streptophyta > Magnoliopsida > Fabales > Fabaceae > Vicia > Vicia faba. Next base: position 1,687,127,136 of record OX451737.1, on the reverse strand, counting down.
AATAATTATGAACTAGTGACAGAATCACAATAATTAACAAAACGCCACGAAGACCAATCTAGATGGTCTCTCAGCCATTATTCCCGCAAAAGTATGAAAAATACGTTAACATAAAGACCATTATTCAAAAAGATGGGAAAATAGAAACAAACTAAATCGGAAATGCATTTTCGATTTTGTTCAAAATGAAAACTAGAAATGTATTTTTGGTTTGACCTACATTTTTAAGCTTCGTCAATGGCGAAGCTGAGTCGTGAATTACCTTCATCCCTTTTCTCCTTCGTCTCTATTTCTCCCCTTCTTCCGGTTAGTTTCGTATTCCTTCTTTTGCTGGTTTGTATTGTTACAGGTTAACAAGGCGGTGGCTTTGAAGTCGCAGACAATCAAGCTCGTGAGCAAAGATGATTTGACGACAATGAAATTCCTCTTCCCAACGTTACGAGAAAGATCCTTGCTAAAGTGATTGAATTTTGTAAGAAACATGTTGATGTGGTGAGTTCTGATGAAAAACCCTCTGGAGTTGAACTCAAGCTGTGGGATGCCGAGTTTGTTAAGGTTGACCAAGTAACACTGTTCGATCTCATCCCGGTTAGTTATCATCTTGACTATATTTAGATCCAATCGTTGTTTTTTCGATATTGTGTTGTATATGTTGGTGTTTCATGATTTGGGGGTTTAAATTAGGGTTTCTTTGACTTTTTGTTTTTGTTTTTATTCTTTGTTTTCTTTGTTTGTAATTAATTATTGTGCTCTATGATGAAGTTGTCGAGTTGTTTGAACTGTTTAGAGTTGTAATTTCCCCCCAATTAATTCATGAATAATTTTTGCGGTGAAACAATTCTATTTTGTACAAAGAATTAGCTTAGGGGGTGTAATCTTTGCAGTAATCTATAATGGTGTTTACAAACTTGTGTTGTTGTAGGTGTTGATGCGAGAAATTCGAAGGTTGTGGTGTTGAAACTCCTTTGGTTTGTGTTGTCGCAAGTGTGGATACATTTCGTTCCAAATCTGCAGGTTGTGGCGATGCTACTGTTACATTGTATGTGAAGCTACAAGTGCGGAATTGAAGCTTCAATGGTTGGTGAATTGACGCGTCGAGGTGATGTCGGTGTTTGAGCTTATGTGTCGAAGTCGGTGTTGATGCAATTTGCAGTTGATTCACTGTTGTTGCTGTTGTTTGATGTGGTTTAATCGCAAAGAGCAGAGAACATTACCGTCGGAAAACTACTCAGGTACGGTGCATTTGATTTTTTTACGCATCGGTTTTGAGTTTCTTTTTACGCTCCAATCTGAACCTTCTTTCTCTGAACCCTGTTGAGTTATCTGGTGATTGATGTAGTGTCTACTTGCATTTTTTCTTGTAGAAATTTGTTGTTTTTCTTGCTGATATTGTATATACGTTCATATTTACTTGCTTGTGAAATCTATGCAGGGTAATTGATGAAGTTATCAATGAGGCTGAAAAGAATTTGGGTGATGAGAAGCCTGCTGCTGAAAATGATGTTGCTGAAGGAAACAAGGATAGTCCTGCTAATGAAGCTGGAGTAAAAGAGCCTGAAGATAAGGTGAATGACCATCACAATCTCCTTCTTTAATTTGTTTTTTAATGTTTAAAGTTATTAATCAATTAGCTCTTTTATGTTTGGCTATTAGGAGATGGCTCTGGAGGAATATGAGAAGCTTTTGAAAGAAAAAATAAAGGCTTTGCAAGCACTCAAGACTGAAGAAAGAAAGGTTGACACTGAAGAGGTTGAAACTATGCATGCCTTATCCTGCAAGAAGGACAATTTTGAAATCTTTGCTAAATTGGTAAGAAACTTTTTGACAGACCAATTCCTAATCGATATTTGTATTTTTTTGTTGTGGAAAATAGGGTTTTGACAAGGAGGAGAAAGGTAAAAAGGTCTTGCTTTGTCAAATTTTCTATGCCTTATTTTTTGTATTTTTAAGTACATGGTTACCATTTTCACATGATAACGATATTGCTAGGTCACTTGGATCATAATAGAATTAATTGTAGATCATAATAGAGTAAAATGTCCATCACAATAAAATAATATAACATGTAGTATTTTGAAAAGAAGAATAAAATTACTAATGTAAATAGTAAAAACAGTTATAATTTTTTCTGTCACTAAATGATACAGATATTGCTAAGTTACTTGGATTATAAAAATGAAATATATTGGTAAAGGTGTGGTACAAATATTTTTGTTTATGTATTTGATTGTATTGTGAAGTTGCCCCATATTTATTCTATGTTTTTTTGTTTATCTATGAGAGCACTCTTGATACTCCTCTTGCAATTGGAGCCTTAATCTTTTGTGGAGTTGTTTGCCAAGTTGATTCTTTAATAAAATTAGTTCATGGATGGTAAGTAGTGTTAATCAGGAAATAATCAAACACATTTATTGTGAATAATTTACATTCATAGAATAGGAAATTGCCATTATAAGTTGTAATTAGTTATTATGAGTTGTAATTAGTCATTATGAGTTGTAATTACCGACACTATTATATATAGTATCAAATGCAATGAGAAAGGCATCAAGCCAGAATTCATGACATGGTATCAGAAGGGTTCGATCTAACCTGTGAATCCTTGTTCTCTTGGCTGAATAGCGACACCCCACTGGGTCGCTCTTGAAATCGTGTTTCTTGTTTGTATTTCTCGAAATCTGAAATCTTTCAATTGCCGTTTCGTGATTTCCTCATTGTTGTTGCTTCGTGATCTTGATTCCGTGTTTATCGCACGTTGTTTCGGTGATCGTTAATCATTTGGTGCTGCTAACATATTGTGCTTTGCGATTCCGTTTCGTATTCTCGGCGATTCCGCTTGGTGATCGTTGTTCTTGGTGATTTTGTTCGGTGATCGTGGTTTCATTGTTGAATTGTTGGCGATTTCTAGATCGTGGGTGTTTCTTCACCGTTCGTTAGCTACTGCGTGGTTTCCTGGTTTAGCTACCGCGTGGTTTCCTGGTTTGCTTCCCATTGTTTTATTATTTATTTAATTGGTATTATTAAATAAATTGGTTGCACGTGCATACTGGGTTTGGATTTATCCTGTTTATTTAACAATACAAAGGGGTTATATCTAATGGCAATGGAAAATGAAAAGAATTTTTGTGTCCGTTTTACCGGCAAGAATTATTCTGCATGGGAATTTCAGTTCAAGATGTATGTTAAAGGAAAGGGATTATGGAGTCATTTAGATGGTGTTTCTAAGGCACCGATGGAGAAAACTGGTTTAGATGCGTGGGAAACTAAAGATGCTCAAATCATCACTTGGATTCTCAATAGTATTTATCCTCACATGATCAATAACTTACGCTCTTTTTCAACTGCTCAAGAAATGTGGAATTATCTAAAGCGCATTTACAACCAGGGCAATTCGGCAAAACGTTTTCAGTTGGAGTTAGAAATAGCCAACTACAAACAAGGTGATTTGTCTATTCAAGAATACTATTCTGGTTTTTTAAATCTCTGGGCAGAACACTCTGCTATTATACATGCTAATGTTCCCAAGACCTCTTTCGCGGCTGTTCAAGAGGTTTACAACACAAGTGGTCGAGATCAATTTCTCATGAAATTATGCCCAGAATTTGAGGTTGTCAGAGGTGCCTTGCTGAATAGGAATCCTGTTCCTTCTTTAGATACATGTGTTGGAGAACTCCTAAGGGAGGAACAACGTCTTATTACTCAAGGAGCCATGTCTCATGATGCTACCATTTCCGAGTCCGTGATGGTTGCATATGCTGCTCAAAGTAAAGGTAAAAATCGTGATATGAAACAGGTTCAGTGCTTCTCTTGCAAACAATTTGGTCATATTGCTCGTAGCTGCAATAAGAAGTTTTGTAATTACTACAAGCAACAGGGTCATATTATCTCTGAGTGTCCCACACGTCCTCCACGACCAACACAACGTTCAGTACAGGCATTCCATGCAAATCATGCGGTTGGTCCTTCCACTAATGGGGCATCAAACGATAGTGCTATACAACCTGAATTGATTCAACAAATGGTACTTTCCGCTCTCTCGGCCTTGGGAATTCAGGGTAAGTCTTCTAATGTTTCTTGCCCATGGTTTCTTGATTCGGGTGCATCCAATCACATGACAGGTTCTTCAGAGTATTTGAACAATTTACACTCTTATCATGGTAATCAGAAAATTCAAATAGCTGATGGTAATACTTTATCTATTACGGATATTGGCGACATCAACTCTGATTTTCGGGACGTGCTTGTATCACCTGGACTTGCGTCTAATTTATTATCTGTTGGTCAATTGGTAGATAAAAATTATGATGTTAACTTTTCTCGTGATGGTTGTCTTGTGCAGGAACAGGTGTCGGGGAGAGTGGTCGCGAAGGGGCCTAAAGTGGGAAGACTGTTTCCACTCCAGTTTATTTCTAATCATATATCTCTTGCTTGTAATAATGTTTTGAACTCTTATGAGGATTGGCATAGAAAATTAGGTCATCCAAACTCTGTTGTTTTGTCCCATTTATTTAAAAATGGTTTGTTGGGAAATAAAAATGTTTCTAATGCCTCTATTTCATGTTCTGTTTGCAAATTAGCTAAGAGTAAAAGACTTCCTTTTCCATCTGGTGCTTATCGTGCTTCCACTTGTTTTGAAATGATTCATAGTGATGTATGGGGTATATCTCCTGTAGTTTCTCATTCTCACTATAAATATTGTCACATTTATTGATGATTATAGTCGTTTTGTTTGGATATATTTCCTTCGATCTAAATCTGAAGTGTTTTCTGTGTTTAAGAAATTTTTAACATATGTTGAAACTCAATTTCAAGCAAGTGTTAAAATTTTTTGCTCTGACTCTGGTGGTGAGTACATGTCTCATAAGTTTCAGGAATACCTTCAACAAAAAGGCATCTTGTCGCAACGATCTTGTCCCAATACCCCTCAACAAAATGGTATTGCAGAACGGAAGAATGCTTGATGTAACACGCACATTGCTTCTCCAAGCTTTAGTACCATCCCGATTTTGGGTAGAAGCTCTTTCCACAATTGTCTTCTTGATCAATCGTCTTCCTTCTACGGTTATTGAACTTGATTCTCCTTTCTTTCGTCTTTTTAAAATTCATCCTGATTATAGTGCTTTACATACTTTTGGGTGTGTGTGTTTTGTTCACTTACCTCCTTTTGAAAGGCATAAGCTTGGAGCACAATTAGTTCAATGTGCATTTATGGGATATAGTCACTCTCATAAGGGATTTGTGTGTTATGATGTCACTAACCATCGTTTTCGCATTTCTAGAAATGTGACATTTTTTGATAATCAGTTTATGTTTCCCTGTGTTTCTCCTGCCATTAATGATATTGTTACTCTTCCTAAGTTTTCTATTATGCCTCAATCTATAGAACATTATAAACCGGGTCATGTATATGTCAGAAAACACAGACAGCAGGTTCCCACACCCCTTCCCGACGCTGAACCGCCACCTGATCCTGTACCGGTTGAACCACGGCGTTCTGGTCGAATATCTCGTGCACCAGATAGATATTCACCAGACAGGTATGATTCCTCACATACTTCTCTGACTGCCACACTCTCTAGCATATGTATTCCTACTTGTTACTCACAGGCTGTTAAGGATATGCGATGGATAAAAGCAATGAATGAAGAGCTTCAAGCTCTTCAAGAGAATTTCACATGGGATATTGTCTCTTGCCCTCCCGATGTAAAACCTATAGGTTGCAAATGGGTGTATTCTGTGAAATTAAATTCTGATGGGTCCCTCAACCGTTACAAGGCTCGTTTGATTGCGTTAGGAAACAAGCAGGAATATGGAATTGATTATGATGAGACATTTGCACCGGTTGCCAAAATGACAACTGTCCGCACGATCATCTCTATAGCTGCTTCTAGTGGTTGGACTCTTCATCAAATGGATGTGAAGAATGCTTTTCTTCATGGTGACCTGAGAGAAGATATTTATATGACTCCACCTCAAGGCTTATTCTCGTCATCTAAAGGCGTGTGTAAGCTCAAACGCTCCTTATATGGTTTGAAACAGGCACCTAGAGCATGGTACGAGAAATTCCGCTCCACTCTACTTGGATTCTCCTTTATTCAGAGTCAGTATGATTCATCTTTATTTATTCATAGCACATCTACGGGTATTGTTCTGCTTATTTTGTATGTTGATGATATGGTTATTACTGGTTCGGATCATGCTTCCATTCAGCGACTTAAGCAACAGTTACAAGCCTCATTTCACATGAAAGATCTGGGTAATCTACATTATTTTCTTGGTCTTGAGGTTCATTCTACATCCAAGGGCATCTTTCTCCATCAACACAAGTATGCTACAGATTTGATTTCTATGGCCAGTCTAGAATCGGCTAACCCGGTAGATACTCCTCTTGAGGTTAATGTTAAATATCATCGTGATGATGGTGATCTTTTGCCTGATCCCTTATTGTATCGACAACTTGTGGGCAGCCTCAACTACTTGACTATTACTCGCCCTGACATATCTTTTGCTGTTCAACAAGTAAGTCAATTCATGCATTCTCCTCGTCATCTTCACTTGGCTGCGGTTCGTCGTATAATTCGCTACTTAAAGGGAACCTCTCACCGCGGATTATTCTTTTCCGTTGGAATTTCTCTTCAGTTGAGTGCTTATAGTGATGCTGATTGGGCAGGGTGTCCTGATACTCGTCGATCTGTTACTGGTTGGTGCATGTTTCTTGGTTCTTCATTGATCTCTTGGAAAAGTAAGAAGCAAGCAAGAGTTTCTAAATCTTCTACTGAATCAGAGTATCGTGCCATGTCTGCTGCTTGTTCAGAAATACTTTGGCTTCGTGGTCTTTTGGCTGAACTTGGATTTCCCCAAACAGAGTCAACTTCACTTTATGCTGACAATACAAGTGTCATTCAAATTGTTGCAAATCCTGTTTTTCATGAGCGCACCAAACATATCGAAGTTGATTGTCATTCAATACGTGACGCCTACGATAATCGAATAATATCACTTCCTCACATCAGTACTCAGTTGCAGGTTGCAGATATTCTTACCAAGGCTGTTCCACGCCCACGACATCAGTTTCTTGTTAGCAAATTGATGCTCCTTGACCAGCCGCATCAATTTGAGGGGGGATGTTAATCAGGAAACAATCAAACACATTTATTGTGAATAATTTACATTCATAGAATAGGAAATTGCCATTATAAGTTGTAATTAGTTATTATGAGTTGTAATTAGTCATTATGAGTTGTAATTACCGACACTATTATATATAGTATCAAATGCAATGAGAAAGGCATCAAGCCAGAATTCATGACAAGTAGAACTTTTCTCCAGCTTTATTAATACTTCTCTTTAAGCAATGCGATTTTGTTCTGCATTATAGTCATTTTTGGTTTGCCAAGTTGTTTCTTTAATCAAAGAACATTCATTTAAGGCATTTAATGCTTCAAGTTGTTGGCTTCTAACCATGTTATTGTAATTTTTGCAGGTATGAAACTTCAGGGAATGATGATTATTCATTGCTTTTGATTCTCTCAAGCAGGTTAGTGATTGTCACAAGTACATGTATGATAGAGACTTAGGTGAAGAAGTTGGGCTTGACTTTGGGCCTAAGCCAAAAGTGTGGAGGGTTTATACTAGAAGACGTGGCAAAGGAATAAAGGAATAGATTGTAGGAGTTTGTTACGATAAAATAGGGAAGAGAGAGAGAGAGAGAATAATCATAGGAGTTGCTACTATAATTAATCCTATAATTAATGAGTTTGTTACTATAAAATAGGGAAGGAAGAGAGAGAATAATTAGCTAAGTTTATGACTATAAAATAGGGAGGAAATAAGGTATCTAGGTATTCTATTTTTTGATTTGAGAATCACCGTCTTGGTGAGGGAAGCACTGCGTGCTTAGGGGGGGCTGATAGATATTCTCTATCAGTTTGTTATTTTCATCACCGCTACTTCTTTGTAATTGTTCGTCCGTAATAATACAATTACAACATTCTTTTACTATTCTATTCATATATTCATTGTTCACTCATATATTCATATAAGAACCCATCAATTGGTCCGACCTGCCGGATTCGAAACGCACCCGTGACGGAGATTGTTCATGACAAGGATGGGTGACAGAATTGAAGCTTTGGAAACACAGATGGAGAGTGTGATAACAACGTTGCAAGGGCTGGCTCTACAAATGCAACAGCACGCTCAGCAGATGCAACAACAAAGCTTGATTTTAACTGAATTGAGCAAGCAGATAGGTCAGAAGGGAGTGACTCAGGAGGATGACACCTCTGTTGGTCATTCATCACAGAGCGTGTCTCGCCTTGCCGGGAAGAAGGTGAAGCTTCCGGTGTTTGAAGGTGAGGACCCTGTTGCGTGGATTACGCGCGCGGACATTTACTTTGATGTGCAAAACACTCCGGATGAGATGCGTGTGAAGCTGTCCCGTTTGAGCATGGAGGGTTCAACAATACATTGGTTTAACTTGTTACTGGAAACAGAGGATGACCTCTCTTGGGAAAAACTGAAGAAGGCCTTAATTGCGCGCTATGGCGGGCGACGCTTAGAAAACCCGTTTGAAGAATTGTCAACGCTACGTCAACTGAAGACAATCATGACCACCACTCCGGTATTAGCTCTGCCTAATTTTTCCCTACCCTTTGAAGTGGAATGTGATGCAGCCGGAAGGGGTATCGGGGCAGTTTTGATGCAAAACAGGCAGCCTGTAGCTTTTTTCAGCAAGGCTTTGTCTGATGGCAATTTATCAAAATCTGTGTATGAAAAAGAGCTTATGGCATTAGTATTATCTATACAGCACTAGAGACATTATCTCTTGGGGAAGCAATTCACTGTGTTTACTGACCACAAAAGCTTGAAACACTTCCTTCAACAAAGAATTTCCTCACCAGATCAACAATGTTGGTTAGCTAAGTTGCTTGGGTACCAATTTGAAGTCAAATATAAGCCAGGAGGTGAAAATAAAGCTGCTGATGCTTTATCCAGATGTTATGGGGATGTGGAAATGAATTCTATAGTCTCTTACCCAAAATGGTTGGAGGGTCAGAAATTGTTACAAGAAGTGCAACAGGATCTAGGAATTCAGAAGATCATTGCTGAATTGATGGCCTCACCAGATGCTAGGCCAGGTTATACTGTGCAACAGGGTACCTTATTTTATCATGGCAGGTTGGTCTTGTCCCCAAACTCTCCTTCAATCCCATTGTTGTTACAAGAATTTCACAGCACACCTACAAGAGGTCATTCTGGGTACCTCAAAACATATAGAAGGTTGGCTGAGAATTTATATTGGGTAGGAATGCAAAGACAGGTCAGAGATTTTGTGAGAGCTTGTGACATATGCCAGAGACAAAAGTATGCAGCTACTACCCCAGGTGGTCTCCTACAGCCTCTTCCTATTCCCAATGCCATTTGGGAGGATTTGTCCTTAGACTTTATTACTGGCCTTCCAAAATCTAAGGGTTATGCAGCTGTACTTGTGGTAGTGGACAGACTATCTAAGTACAGTCACTTTATCCTTCTAAAACACCCCTACACTGCCAAGTCCATAGCAGAGTTATTTGTGAAGGAGATTGTCAGACTCCATGGTATTCCTACTTCTATTATCAGTGATAGAGACCCCTTGTTTGTGAGTCATTTTTGGATGAAATTGTTCAAGTTACAAGGTACCAAATTAAAGATTTGCTCTGCCTACCACCCAGAAACTGATGGGCAAACCGAGGTGTTAAATAGATGCTTGGAGAGTTATCTAAGGTGTTTTGCATCGGAACAGCCGAAGTCCTGGTCTCACTGGCTTCCCTGGGCAGAATATTGGTATAACACTACTTTTCATGTTTCTATTGGGAAGACACCTTTTGAAGTGGTGTATGGAAGACTACCTCCCAGCTTGTTAAGATTTTTAAGCAACGAGACAAAGGTAGCTGCTGTGGCTTTGGAGTTAAGTGAAAGGGATGAGGCTTTGAATCAGCTTAAGAGTCATTTGTTGCGTGCTCAACAACAAATGAAGAAGTATGCAGATACAAAGAGAAGAGATGTACAATTTGATGTCGGTGGATGGGTGTTTTTGAATCTTAGACCTCACAGACAGCAGTCAGTGATCAAGAGGATTAATCAAAAGCTAGCTGCTCGTTATTATGGTCCTTTCAAAATTGTGGACAATGTGGGAGCTGTAGCATACAAGTTGCAATTACCTGACACTTCCAGAATTCATCCAGTCTTTCATGTTTCATTGCTAAAAAAGGCTATAGGTGACTATCAGGCTCAAGGGGCACTACCTACAGAATTAGAGGTCGCACTTGATGATGACTTTTATCCAGAAAAGGTGTTAGGTTCTAGAATTAATGTGCTGAGAGGTGTTTCTATTCCTCAAAGTTTAATTCAGTGGAAGAACAAACATGTTGATGATGTCACATGGGAAGACAATGCTTATCTTAAGGGGCAGTTTCCAAATTTTAGCCTTGAGGACAAGGCTGTTGTGAAGGACCGAGGTGTTGATAGAGACTTAGGTGAAGAAGTTGGGCTTGACTTTGGGCCTAAGCCAAAAGTGTGGAGGGTTTATACTAGAAGACGTGGCAAAGGAATAAAGGAATAGATTGTAGGAGTTTGTTACGATAAAATAGGGAAGAGAGAGAGAGAGAATAATCATAGGAGTTGTTACTATAATTAATCCTATAATTAATGAGTTTGTTACTATAAAATAGGGAAGGAAGAGAGAGAATAATTAGCTAAGTTTATGACTATAAAATAGGGAGGAAATAAGGTATCTAGGTATTCTATTTTTTGATTTGAGAATCACCGTCTTGGTGAGGGAAGCACTGCGTGCTTAGGGGGGGCTGATAGATATTCTCTATCAGTTTGTTATTTTCATCACCGCTACTTCTTTGTAATTGTTCGTCCGTAATAATACAATTACAACATTCTTTTACTATTCTATTCATATATTCATTGTTCACTCATATATTCATATAAGAACCCATCAATGTACTGTGCCACAAATATTGAAAAGGACATGCATTATTAAAAAAGTACATGTAAATGTTTTCATTTTTCTTGAGTATATTAATATTTAGCTGCTATACAGGACAATGATAGGAAATAGATTAAGCATGAGTTCAATAAGGCTGCGTGGGAGACATATATAGATCTACCCAATATATCACTTTCACTACTTTGTGTGATTCTTTTATTTACATTTATTCAACATCATGATGCAAATGGACACTTTGCAGTTGAAATATCATATTGCATTCACATAAAAGTTGCCTTTAACATTTGATGTGCGTACTGAGCTTAAAATATGAATTATCCAATCATCATCCAACAATTTCGATTTCTTGATTGCGGTATAGTTCTGTGAAATAGACAATTTGATCCCAATATGACAAGGAAGTTCTATAGATATTTTGCATGACACATTGATTACTACTCGGTAACCGGAAAATTATAATTGAACCGTGCTTTCTAAAGCTCATAAAATATTCAGTTTAGTTATTAAGCAAATGAGTGAACTTGCAAATTACAAATGTGAGTAAAGATGCAGTACTACAAAGTCCATTTAGAGAAGCCCTCACCCCTATTAACATCAATGGTAACTCCACTTTGACACAAACGTTTTTATCTGCAACCTGCTCTACTAACAATGGATTGCAGCAAAATGAAACTCCACTTGACAAATTCAGTGCACAAAGTTCTGCAATAAATGTACAGAAGTTGTTTTAACTTCCTTAACCAAGTATAGATTTTTATGAATCTCATTTCTCACACATCAATTTATTTCAATATGCAGAACTGTCTGGTTCAAATTGACCAAAGAAATGGAACTGTGTACAAGGGAGGGGTGACAGACAAGTTGGTGGGGCATTGTTATCCCTGTATTCTTGAGTTGTAATTGTTGCGTATTTAATTTGGAAGCCGTTGGTGTCGTTTGATAAAGTTAATGATAGAAAGGTATAATGACAAGTTGGTGGGGCATTGTTATCCATGTATTCTTGAGTTGTAATTGTTGCATATTTAATTTGGAAGCCGTTGGTGTCGTTTGATAAAGTTAATGATAGAAAGGTATAATAGAGGGGTATAATAAAATATGAGTTTAAATTAGGTTGTTTTAATGTTTGTGCTTTTAGGATTATTATTCATTAAGAGTATTATATAATGTAGTCTTAAAGATATTTGGAAGTAATCAAATGAAAAAATTATTTTATCTTCTTTTATTTTATTTATTCAATTTAGTGTTCTTCTTTTAGTGTAAAAACCTTAGTTTCATAGCTTTTGATAAAAATTTCTTCCTATCAATTGGTGTTTTCATTCATGTACTCAAATCCTCGTATGAATTTCATCTCATCCATGGAACATTTCTCCAACCTATTCCACAAACCCCTATCTTCCATCTCCTATCAATCCCTCTTTTCCATGGAATTATTTTTCACCTTATCCCACAAATCCACATGTTATAATCCCATATTTGTATTTTAATTATAGGTATACACCACGTCCATCTAACCTTTATCCATCATCTCATTATTCGTAGTACTACACTAATTATCAACAACTACAATCAACAAACACCTCCCCCACCGTTATCATAAATATCACAATCATTCTAATATTAAAAGAGATTTCCCCCATCGTTATCATAAATATCACAACCATTCTAATATTAAAAGAGATTTTGAGTGACATTTGAGAGTGTCTGTTTACCGTGGTTTTTGGTAAATGTTCTGGACTGGGCCCGACAGGCCCAAAAGCATTGCTAAGGCCCAGTCCAAAGGGACTTACTGAGGACCACGCCGAGCAAAGGGGCCACATCCGTGCCCGACATCCTGATGTCCAGCTCGACATCCTGCTGTCCAACTCCACGTGGTGATGTCCAGTTCCACCTCCTGCTGTTCAGCTCGACACCCCGTCGTCCAGCTCCACGGCTGGCGTCCAGCTCGACATCCCCTCGAGCATCCCAACTAGGGCAGACTCAGTCCACCGTTCCCCCCAACGATACCCCGGAAAGACCGCGTCTTCGTCCGCCCGCACTTCACGCAGAACATCCAGGAAGGGGACCACGTGCGGGTCCCCACTACCCACGTAGAACCTGGCAGTTCCTCCATTGGGCCAAATCCGCCCGGCCCAATGAAGGAACCTTGGCCCAGTGTTGGGGGCTATAAATACCCTCTGTTTCCAGAGGGTCAGGTATTCATCATTTTAACCTCAACTTACTATTATCTGCTCGTACTCCTACTTACTTCAGCATCGGAGTGCCTTGCAGGTATCCCCCCCCCCACCTCGTTCAAAAAAGCTTTCTGCTCGGAGCCAGCCGTGACGGTCCATTTCTGATCAGGTCAGATCAGTGGCGCCGTCTGTGGGAAACAGCTTCCCCGTCTAACGAACAATTCTAAGGACCAAAGCTCAATTCAATTACCTGTCATGGCTGATCCAGCTCGCGAAGAGCAGCACGTCCGTGTCGCCGACACTAATAACGGTCCCGCGGACAAGAATGGTCACCTCGACAATCCCGGTGATCCCGGCCACAATGCCATCCCTGTGACAACCGCCCCTGGACCTACCTCCCACAGGGACGGGGCTACTGCATCGTCCTCTACGACCCCTCCAGCACTCGAAGACGACCCGGAAGCTCTCGCTTATCGCAGAGCTGCCCGGTTCTATGAAGTCCCAGTCCCCGCCGGGGCAGATGCCACGACTCAGGCACTGTTCGCGGCCATTAATCAGACAAATTACCTGATCTTCGCCCAAGGAGAAAGGTTAAGGGCACTTGAAGATGATCGACGAGCCCCGAGGAGGCATCGGAGGCCACATTCTCCTCCTCCTCGGGTCGAAGAAGTTCGACACCCTTCTCCCCCGCGGAGACACTACAGGGAGAACTCCAGGAGCCCCTCTCCCCGACCAAAGCAGAGGCGGCCCAACTATGAGAGACAGCCCGCTATTCCAGCCGGAGAACCCAGTCGCGACCCATCCAGGCACGACAAGAGGCACGCCGGAGACGGGCGTGTGACCTTCAACCACCGAGCATCACGCTCGAGGGAATCTCAGCACGATCATCGTGCCAGACATAACTACAGGACCCCTTCTCTTTCTCCGGAGAGGAACGACGAGGACGACCCCCGCGGTCCCCTGTCGCAGGCCATCATGGATGCACCTACCCCCCCGGGCATGGAGAAGCCCCCGCATCTGAAGGAGTATGATGGAGTAGCGGACCCGGTCGACCACATTGACGGGTTCGAAGCCATGCTCCACTATCATAACGTCGGGGGGCCCATCAAATGCCGCCTTTTCCCCACAACTCTCAGGAAGGCGGCCATGGACTGGTATAAAGGGCTCGCCCCGGGCTCAATTACATCGTGGCGGAACCTGAAGAACCAGTTCATCAGTTCCTTCACAGCTTCTCGGCGCCACCCGAAGACCGAGGCGGCCCTCGAGGCCATCATCCAAAGACAGGATGAAACCTTGAGGGAATTCATCAACCGCTTCAACCGGGAAGCAATACAGGTCCCCTGCGCGGACCATATGAAAAGATATTTGCTGGAGAGGGGCCTCCTCCCCGGCACAGAATTCAGAAAAGCTGTGGGTATTGAGCCACCTCCAACTTTTGACGCCCTCCTCGACAAAGCCCGAGCATACATGGACTACGAGGAGAGAGAAGCTGCCAACAGGGCCCGAGACTCCAGGGCTCGCGCTCCCAATCATAGCAGCAGCTCACGACAAGACCCTCCTCCCCGACGTACCGGGGAGAAAAGGAAGGAAGATCGACCCCGGGAGGTCCGGGAACAAAGGGGCCCCTCGGGCCGTTTCACCGAGTACACTCCGCTCACGGCTTCCCGCGAGCGTATTTTGGCGGAGTGTGCTAGTACAGATTTCAGAGACGGTGGCGTCAAGCGTCCCCGACCTGCTCCCGCCAAGCCAGGGGCAGACAAAAACAAATACTGTCAATACCATAGGAGTCATGGTCATTTGACAGAGGACTGCGTCCACCTCAAGGACGCCATTGAAACCCTCATCAAAGGAGGGAGGCTCGCACAGTACAGGCGAAACGACGTTCCCCGTCGTGACGCCCATGAAGCTAAGGAGCCCGAAGAGGATGCCCGACCATCAGACGAGTCGGTACCAATCCAGACCGCCTTCTCGGTAACCAGGCCCGAGGATTTCGACGTTCCCGAGCTCCTGCAGGAGCCCCTGACAACACACAGCAGGTGGGAATACTTCCCCTCCGCCATGGTCATCAACGGGGGCGGGTTCAACGACCTCACCATCAATTCAGCCAAGAGGAAGTTGGACGAACTGGTCGACATAGCTCCTCCACAAACTGTGACGTTCGAAAGGGTGAAGGGCAGATCAGAGCCCATCACCTTCTACCTAGAAGAACTCCCCGGCGGAGCCCCGAACGCAGTCATCCCCTTGCTTATAAGGGCAAAGATGGCCAATTTTGACGTGCATCGCATCCTGGTCGACGAAGGGAGTTCCGTCGACGTGATGTACAGCCAGCTGTTCCGGACCTTGCAACTGGACGACTCACATCTCTCTCCGTATGTGGGTTCAGATCTTCAAGGCTTCAACGGCTCGACCTCTAAACCTTGGGGCTATGTCGAGCTCCTGGTGACGTTCGGAGAAGGAACGGCTACAAGACAGGTCAAGGTCCGCTTCCTCGTCATTGATTGCCCGTCTCTATACAATTGCATCTTGGGGAGACCGACATTGGCGGAGCTGACAGCGGTGCCCTCAACTGTCCATCTAAAAATGAAGTTCTATACCAAAAGGGCAAGGGTAGCCACCATCCAGGGAGACCTCGCCGCTGCCCGCAGGTGCTTCAACGCCGCTTCAAAGGGACGGGATACCGTCGACGTGGGGACCAAACCCACCAAGAGGACAAAGCAGGAGCCCGACAGAGCATCCCCCGAGGAAGAAGTCCAGAAGGCTCCACCAAAGGTCGACTCCATAGCCCTCGACGCTCGCTTCGATCAGGACGAGCCATCCAGCAGCGAGCAAATCCCACTCCGACCTATTCCGGACGGTGATTTTGAACTCGTTCCCCTCGGAGCGGACCCGACCAAGGGAGTGAAGATTGGCAAAGACCTCCCCGACTTGGCCAGGAAGCAAATCAAGGTCTGTCTGCGCGAGAATGCTGATCTCTTCGCCTGGAGCGCTGCAGAGATGCCCGGACTCGACCCTGAGGTCGCCTGTCATCACCTCGCCATTGATCCAGCCGCCAAGGCCGTAGTACAACGTAGGCGTAGGCAGTCTCCAGAAAAAACGGAGGCTGCTGAAAAAGCTGTAAAAGACCTCCTAGAGGCAAATTTTATTTCTGAAGCCCGGTACTCCACCTGGCTGTCAAATGTTGTACTTGTTAAAAAGAATAATGGAAAATGGAGAATGTGTGTTGACTATACCGACCTCAACCGGGCTTGCCCGAAGGATGCTTTTCCTCTACCTAACATAGACATGCTGGTCGACAATTCGGCCGGCTACAAGACTTTGTCGTTCATGGACGCCTACTCAGGATACAATCAAATCCCAATGGCTCCGGGCGACAAACGCTGCACGACGTTCATGACCAGCTCGGGCAACTATTACTACAACGTAATGCCCTTCGGACTGAAGAACGCCGGTGCGACTTACCAACGTATGATGAACAAAGTGTTCAACAAACAGATTGGCGACATGCTCGAGGTATATATGGACGACATGATCGTCAAATCCCGAGCAGACACCGATCACGCAGCTCACCTCAAGACAGTCTTCGCCCAAGCAAGACAGTGCAAAATGAGGTTCAACCCCGAGAAGTGCACGTTCGGGGTTAAGGCAGGAAAATTCCTAGGATTCTATCTAACAGAACGAGGGATTGAAGCCAACCCCGACAAATGTCGGGCGTTCTCCGACCTCCCGACACCGACGTCGAAGAAGTCGATACAAATCATGAACGGCATGTTGACGTCACTATCCCGCTTCGTCGCGAAGTCCGCTCAGCACGCCCTCCCCTTCTTCAAGCTCCTTCGAAAGGAAGCAGCCTTCGAATGGAACAAGGAATACGAGCACGCACTTCGCCATCTGAAGCAGAGCCTGTCTCAACCGCCCGTGTTGTCTCGACCAGACGACGGGGAACCACTGTACTTATACTTGGCCGTTTCGAACGAAGCCATCAGCGCAGCCCTTGTCCGCGAAACCCCTGACGGGCAGAAACCTGTCTACTTCACGAGCAAAGCCTTACAAGGCCCCGAAAGCAGATATCAACAGATAGAAAAGGTCGCTCTGGCCTTCGTCAACGCTGCGAGGAGGCTCAGACACTACTTTCTAGCCCACACCATCATCGTGCGAACCGATCAGCCGGTGAGGCAACTCCTGGGTCGGCCAGATATGGCGGGCAGAATGCTGAAGTGGTCCTTGGAACTCTCCGAATTTGACATTCAGTACGAGAGCAGGAAGGCCCTGAAAGCACAAGCCTTGGCCGACTTCGTCGCGGAGATGACCACTCACAACCTTCCCCCGGGGAAGGAACACAAGTGGACCATCTTCGTCGACGGAGCCTCCAGCTCGTCCGGAAGCGGCGCAGGGATCCTCTTGGAAAACGAAGAAGGGGTAGTAATCGAGCACTCCTTGGTTCTCTCCTTCCCGACATCAAATAACCAGGCAGAATACGAAGCCCTGCTTGCAGGACTGAGATTAGCCGAGGACCTAGGAGCCCGCGAAGTTCAAATTTACACCGACTCCCAGCTCGTCGCCTCTCAAGTACAGGGGAGCTACCAGGCCAAAAATGATAACCTCATTGAGTACTTGAACTTAGTCAAAAAACACATGACAAAGTTCGTACGTGCAGAAATTTCTCATGTTCCCCGCGAGCAAAACACGAGGGCGGACATATTGTCCAAACTCGCGAGCACACGAAAGAAGGGCGGGAATAAATCTGTCATCCAGGAATCCCTGGCACGACCGAGCATCGATCCATCTTCGACTACGGTCGAGATCCACGCCATCGGGGACGCCACGTCCTGGATGACCCCGGTTTATAATTTCCTGACGAAGGGAGAACTCCCGTCGAACCAGGCCGAAGCTGCCATAATCAAGCGACGAGCATGTTCCTATGTTGTCCTCGAGCAGAAACTGTACCGAAGAGGATTCTCCATTCCCCTCCTGAAATGCATCGACGAGTCCGCCATCCCCGACGTACTGCGGGAGATACACGAAGGGATCAACGCCCAGCACATGGGCGGTAAATCCTTGGCAAGGAAAGCCCTCCGAGCAGGATATTACTGGCCGACGATGCAACAGGACGCCAAGGAACACGTGAAAAAATGTGACAAGTGCCAGAAGCACGAGGATATGCACCTCGCCCCCCCGCACGAGCTGAACACATTGTCATCCCCATGGCCGTTCGCCTGGTGGGGCATGGACATCCTCGGGCCCTTCGTGCAAGGGACCTACCAGAATAAATTTCTAATTGTCGCCGTGGATTACTTCACGAAGTGGATCGAGGCCGAGGCACTCGCAAAAATTACCTCACACAATATCCTCTGTTTCTACAAAAGAAACGTCCTCGCCAGGTTCGGAATTCCGCAGGCCCTGGTGACCGACAACGGTACCCAGTTCACCGACCACGGGTTCCGAGACTTCGTCACCAAACTGGGGACCAAACAATATTTCACGTAGGTCGAGCACCCTCAGACCAACGGGTAAGCCGAAGCCGCGAACAGAGTCATCCTCCGAGGGCTCAAACGTCAACTCGGCGAAGCCAAAAGAGGATGGGTCGAGGAGCTCCACAGCGTCCTGTGGGCATACCGCACCACACCCCACTCAACGACGGGTGAAACACCATTCCGACTGACCTACGGCACCGAAGCTGTCATCCCGGTCGAAATCATGGAACCATCCCGACGAACGGAGGAACCCCTCGACGAAGAAATGAATGACGAAGCACTAAGGGATGAACTCGACCTTGTCGAGGAAATCCGATCGGGTGCTGCCCTGCGCGAAGCCACCCTAAAACAACGAGTGGCTCTGCGCCACAACGACAAGGTCATCAAGCGCGAGTTCGAAATAGGCAGCCTGGTACTACGCAGGAACCAGAAAGATTCCCGCGAAGGGAAGTTAGCCGCGAACTGGGAAGGACCTTACCGCGTCCACGGCACCACGGGTACCGGGGCGTACTACCTCGAGCAGTTAGACGGAGAGCCATTACCACGACCCTGGAACGCTGCTAAGCTAAAGTAGTACTATAGTTAGAAACTATCAACACCTGGGACCCTCGACCAGCAGCACCCGCGCTCGGTCAACGAGGAAAAACGTCCAATTTCGTATAAGGCTAAGGTACAAGCCCGACATACGACCAAAATGGCACAGCACCGCGCGGTAAAACGATGACGATCGATAGTGCCCGACGTGGACAGCTATACCGAGCCCCACCGTCGTCGTACCCATAAGGCAGAACACCCAGCTCGCGATGGGCAGTTCACGCCAAGGGCAAATCGTCCCTAACGGGCTCCACGCCCGTCTGAGCAACTTCGCTTTGAAATGCCCGACATTCCATCGAGAATAACGGGCCATCTACAAGGGTCAAAAGAAAATCTCTCCCCTCGAGCACAACACTTAGGTGTCTCTGGCCAGCGAAAGAGGGCCGGGGCACGCATACAAACGGTGGCGGGCAGACTAGCTCGCCAAGTCAAAGCCACTTACGGGCAATCCTCGGGCCCGTGACTTAGGCTAAAAATTCATGCAAATATATGATTTCAAACAAGGGCAAAAATCCAAAATGTAAAACAGCATTGATATAAATGCCCGAAGGCGACAAAACAATAATAAACCGACCAAGAAGGCCGGCGATGTTCATAACGTACAATAAACGGGCACGCAGACCCAAAGAATACAAATATCAAGGGCACGCAGGCCCGCTATCCTATTCAGACCTCCCCGGAATCATCATTGTCGGCGTTTGGAGAGTCGGGCGGAGGAACGATCACGCCATCCACGATCTGGTGTGTGTGGCTGATACCCTCAGTGACCAGGCCAGGGTTTAGCAAGGAGAGTTGACCGACCGCAGAGTTGAACCCGTCTTCCAGGGCACCGACGTAGTCTACCTCGAGGAGCCGGATGTGAGCGACCAGCTCCACCCGACTCTTCAAAGCCACTATATCCTCGGGCTCGTCCTCGGCAGGTTGCAGGGTAGCACTCATTTCCTCGACCTGTTTGGCCAAGCGTTCGACTTCGGCTGCCAGGCGATCCCTGTCTGCCCGAAGAAGCTCCCCTTCCTCGGTCAACTTCCCCGACTTCTCCTTCTCCAGGGTCAACATCTCCCTCTCAGCATCGAGCATCGCAGTCTGCTCTCGGAACATCCCCTCGGAGCGTTCCAGAGCGACCTTCAACTTCTGCGAGCTCGCAGTCAGGGCCGCCTTCTCTTGCTCGAGTTCTTCAACACGAGCAGAATCCCCTCCATCCTCGGATAGAACCAGAGCCATCTCGGCCATTTTTACCAGCCCATCCATGCTGGCGGCCAGATACGCCTTCCGTTCCTCTTTACTCATATTTTTTATGGCCGCAGCTTCATGGGCAACCACTGTCGGAGGGAACCGCTCGAAAAAGCCCGCCTCTTCGAAGCAAGGGGGGAAGGCGAAAGACTTAACAGCACCGGCGTCCTCGCTAACAGTCGAACCACCTTCCACACGGGTCCTCTTCCTCTGCACCAAAACGGCACTGGGGTCGATCTCCTTGACTTCTGGATCCGACGCGGGCCCCGAGCTTGACGGCGAGTCCACCCTCACCGGCTGAGGAGCATTCGGACTGGGTGGTGGGCCCATCCTCGTCGCCTGTGGGGCCTTCACGACCCTCCTGCCTCGTCTCTGGTCGCAGGATAATTTCAAGAGTCTTTCATGTCGGCTAGCCATCGTACCTGCACAAAATAAAGGCTAGGTCAGTACCGAGCAAACTTCATAAATAAATGACGAATAAAGAATTTCAAGCAACAAACAACCTAACAGGCGGGCAGCCTGCCTGTAAGTCGGGCACTCCACCAGCGCCTTGGTGTCAATCGGACAGGACTCGAACGTTGGGTAACCATCTTTGTCCAGGATATCATCCCCTTCCCGCGTAACCCACCGGGCTGGATGGAAACTATCGACAAACCGGCAAAGAGCGTCGTACGCCTGCTCGTCCTCCGAGCACATATCCCCGGCTGCAGTATGATAATAGCCGGTCCCATGCTCGTAATGCCGGGACATCCAGTGCACCAGGACTTTGGCCGTACGGCCCAACACGGGGTTCCCATCGTCGCCCAACATCGCCTCCCCATCCTCGTCGCTCACCGGCTCCTCCTCCTCGAAAAGGGAATTTAAAGCAGCGTCGGTAACTGGCCGTACCACGTACCACTTGTCTTTAAACCCCCTCACGGAGTCCATATACATCTTAAAGAGTCTCCTCGACTGCTTCAGGGAGACCTAGCTATGTTTCCCTCCTCGGGACTGACGCTGCAGGTGAAATATCCGGAAGAAAAGCGGGATGGTCGCCCCGATCCTCAGGTAGCGACACGTCAACTCAAACGCCCGAATGAAGGCGAGAGAGTTTGGATGTAGCTGGGATGGGGCCAGCTCCAAGTGCGTAAAGACCCCGACCTGGAAATCAATGAAGGGCAGCCGCAGCCCTAGGTCTTTGAACGCGATCTCATACATCGCGAAGCTGTAATTCGGATAAACCGAGCAAATCCTTACACGGAATGACGGGCGCATGACTGCGAAGTTACTTTGGAAGTCGGGCTGGTCTTGACCCTCTTCGATGACGGCGTATGGATGTCGGTCATCCCGGCTGTAGACCGACGCTATTCCCCGTGGCTCGACGCCCACCCATTCCAGCAAAGGGTCGGTCACGGTATCAATCAGGGTAACCGACTCGTCAGCACTCTGTTCTTCGCGGTCGCGGCGTCTGGAGGAGCCCGGCTCGTCCGCCATGGTTACCTGCAGAGCACGGGAAACCAGTCAGTTGAGCACGAAGCCATACGATCGACAAATCACGTCGTCCCACGCACGACTACATAAGTCCGTTCCCACGAATGGTTGCCTCCCCGACATCCTGAACCCGGTGTTCTTCCTCAAACCAACTAAGCGGTTACTCTTCGAGCATGTCGACCCAAGGTATGAACATGGCGGGCCACATCATGAAGCCCACGGTCAAGACCATGAACATACCGGGCGCGATCATGAATCAGGCGCCCTGGATCATGAAGACCCCGAGCAGCTCTGGAGTTTATCACCTAAAACTATGAATGCGCCGGCCACAAACATGCGTTTTCCGGTCCTAGGCATGAATGTGTCGGGCTAAAACATGCGTTTGCCGGTCTTAGGCATGAATGTGTCGGGCTAAACATGAGTTTACCGGGCTAATCCCACGCGCACGGTCCTAAAACATCTACAAACGCCAGAAATCATGCATTCTAAACAGAAAAATGAAGAAGATAGATCACTTACTTAGATCAAAGAGTGGGATTTGGCTACGAAATAGAAGAATCTGTGACGGAAAGTCGCGACTGGAGAAAATCCGGAAAGCAGCAGCAGAGAGAGCACAGAGAGTAGAAACGTATTATGGGGCCCAAGGTTCCTATTTATAGTGATGACGTGGAATACCAAACATCACCTCGGGCAACCACGGACTCCATCTCCTCGATGCGCTGCTCCCAACGCAATGATGACCCTACCCCCATAGGGTGGCGGCACAGTTCCCGAAAGATACCTCGTATGCTCGGCCGACGCGCCCGGTAAGGATCCTCCGCGCATCCACCGCCGAGGACGTCTCCGAGCACGACACGAGAAGGCCCTCGAGGGCCCACACCTCTATCCCGGGCACGAGACCTCAACGAGAGAATAACTTGGGTTCAAGTCATGGCTCCTCGCAAAGGAACCACGACTTGGGGGGCTCCTGTTCTAGACTGGGCCCGACAGGCCCAAAAGCATTGCTAAGGCCCAGTCCAAAGGGACTTACTGAGGACCACGCCGAGCAAAGGGGCCACATCCGTGCCCGACATCCTGCTGTCCAGCTCGACATCCTGCTGTCCAACTCCACGTGGTGATGTCCAGTTCCACCTCCTGCTGTTCAGCTCGACACCCCGTCGTCCAGCTCCACGGCTGGTGTCCAGCTCGACACCTTGCTGTCCAGCTCGACATCCCCTCGAGCATCCCAACTAGGGCAGACTCAGTCCACCGTTCCCCCCAACGATACCCCGGAAAGACCGCGTCTTCGTCCGCCCGCACTTCACGCAGAACATCCAGGAAGGGGACCACGTGCGGGTCCCCACTACCCACGTAGAACCTGGCAGTTCCTCCATTGGGCCAAATCCGCCCGGCCCAATGAAGGAACCTTGGCCCAGCGCTGGGGGCTATAAATACCCTCTGTTTCCAGAGGGTCAGGTATTCATCATTCTAACCTCAACCTACTATTATCTGCTCGTACTCCTACTTACTTCAGCATCGGAGTGCCTTGCAGGTACCCCCCCCCACCTCGTTCAAAAAAGCTTTATGCTCGGAGCCAGCCGTGACGGTCCATTTCTGATCAGGTCAGATCAGTAAACAACCGCTGATCCTCCAAAAAAGGAAAGTTCTTTTGGTTACTCACGGGATCGATCAGATTGATCCTAGAACATATGCTAATTTTCTATGTAAGACAAGCAATTAGGAAGAACGCACGTTCGACCAGAGAAAAGATACTTGAGATTTTGGAAAAGTAGACAGAAATGTAGAAATGCAGGTAAAGATGCAAGAAAGATAACTTCGCAAAATAAGATTAAAGCAATGTAAAAGACTTTCATTAATAAAAAGAGGTGTTTCCAACGTACATTTCTCAGTTTTATCCTTTCTCACACAACAGTTACTTGGACAATATTTGAGTAACTAGCACAATAGGTTGAACACACCCAAAAACTACACAGATTTCCTAATTTATACTAAAAACTAAGTAACCGTCGAAGAACGACTCTGCGTTAAGATGAAGACAAGTGTCTTCTGCATGTCTCTCGACCTCTAGCTTCCAGCCACGTTACTTCTTCTTAGCCGCTAGCGAAACTGTCTTTCCCTCCAATAATTCAAATTCAAATGTCCCTCGTATTATGTGTCAAAGCGAGGGTATTTTCTCTTAGTCAAAGGTCATAAGTCCTCTTCAGTGGAAACCTTGAAAGTGAGCCCTGGTCGAAGGCTCAAATACAACTTAGATCTTTTTTCTAAGTTATTTCATACGTCGAAACATTCTTGGCTTGATTTATTCCAGTTTTTTGGTCTAAAAGATCAAATATAGTAAGTGTCGAATTCGGGAGCCAACAAATTTCCCCCCAAGAATGTCTATTTCGACGCCCAAAGAAATAGCCATTCTTTGATCTTTCCATTCGACACCTGTCTTTCTAGTTGTCCACAAAGTCCTGACGTGCGTTTTTCGTCTTCCAACAGCTGCTGCTTTCGAAAAAAACCATCATTACTCTTTCTCCAAGATGTCTTTTCTAACTGCCGTTACCACACTGCCATGATGACCATATTCCTAGAACCTAGGCAAACATGTCAAAATGTTTCCCAACGTCTGCACGGTAACTGCTTCATACTTTGCCACGTGCCCCACTATCTTCACAACATTAAATGGCCTTGACGAGACATATCCCTTTCTGAAGACTATAAATACTCCTGAGCCTTTTCATTTGGAACTTTCACCACTCCAAGCATTTCCAAATCTTTTGCTTTTAAACACCTTGTATTGTCAACTTCATTTTCTCCAAATCTGCAACAATGGCTTTCCTTTCCAATACACCAAATAATCCACAACCTAAAAATGCTGATGATATCCAAAGCCAACCAGAGATCTTTTCTACTAACCCTTCTCCTTCCTTGACTGATGGGCTTCGGTTCGTTTCTGAACCTATGACGAGGGAGTGGCGAGAAGCATATGATTCCCAGCTCCTCATTCCCATTAGGTACTCTGAAGACATATATGCTATGTCTGGTCCTTTGTCTACGTGCATCGAGAATTCCATGAGGAATCGTGCCTTCTTCCCTACTCACCCGAGACTCAAACCTATAAGCTGCGCGAAGAAGCCTATGGATGATCCTGAAGACGCTACTCTGGCCAATCAGCAGCATGTTCAGACTACGGAGGACATTAACCTTCAATTTATGAACAAAGGGACCAGGATCTTTCGATCATGCCCTAACCTTTTCTCAGAGTATTCAGATTGGTTGAATAAGGTGGAGAAGGCGCAAACCTCTGTCTGGAAGGAAATGGGAATTTACGATTTGGTGATGCTGTCGAAGACAGGATTGTCTTATTGTCCCCTCATGTTGGTATCTTCGCTATATTTCTGAGATAGCTCACATTTTACCTTTCATCTTCCCAGTGGGATGGTGACCCCCACCCTATTCGACATAGCCGCAATTACCGGTCTTCGACCGACTGACGATTATTTCGATCTTGAGGATTTGTCTGAAGATGTTATTGGGTTTGCAGCTACACAACCCACCTACACCACTTTTATCAACCACTTCCATGATAAAGCCTCCAATATTGTGTCGGAGGTGAAGCATATAGCCTTTTTGGCTATGTGGTTATCCCGTTTCGTTTTTTGCACTAAGTCACTTCAGGTGACTAAGAAAATGCTCACGCTCGCGACGCAACTTCATCACGGCTATCCCCTTTGTCTGGCCGAATTGATTCTGGCCAATCTATATGAGTCCATCAGTAATGGTGTGACCCAACTCAAGGTTATAGGGGACAGGGCGAGCCTGCTGCTTTCTGGCCCTTTTTGGCTTCTCCAACTTTGGCTCAATGCCACCTTTGAATCTTTTCTTCCTCAGAAGAATAAGATTAATGAAGCGGCCCCAAAAATCTTGAACAGGAGGGTCGAAGGTACCAGGATTGCACTGCTGACTCCTACTGATGAAGGACAACCGTTTCAGAAGGCTTTCACAAGTTTCGTGATGATGTTTGCGGAGCGCAAACGTTTTGTTTCGACCATGGCTCCTTTTTCCAATCGAAAAGTTGGTCCAGAATGGTCCACCAGACCATTTCCTTTGATTGAGGAGGAAGACTTGAATGATGAATATGTGAGCATGTGGGAATCGTTTCTTCGCCCCAGAATTATGCCATTGAGATTCAAGAGCTCCAAAAATCAATTAAGCTTGACTGCTTATCAACCAAACCTTGTCTCTCGACAATTTGGTATTGTCCAGTCACTTCCCTCACCCATTTATCCTCGAGAGAAGCTGCTATTATTTTACAACGCAGACTACTCAGAAGATGCTGCTACCAAACATATTGGTAGGTACGTTGGTCGAACCATACTAACCATGTTCGACTTTAACCTCAATTTTTTGAGTTCTGGTAATTTTGAGGGGGTGATGGAGATAGTATTATGATGAAGAGTTCTTCGATGAGAAGGACTTCGCCCACCACCTTCGTGATGCGTTTAAGATGGTTCTCGACAGGGTCAAGAAAGGTATTACTTCTTTTCTTTCTCTTCGCTTCAGATTTATCATTCGACGCTCGATTAACTTTAGTTTTTTTTTGTTTTTGTTTTTGTGTAGTTGTCAAGAGAACTACTTTGAAGAAGGCTGCTGAAAGCACAAAAGGGGGAGATTCTTCTGTCAACCCCTCTCCCAAGGTATTCACTTTCTTCCATGCCCTTATTTCCTATGATTGTCCGATATGGGTACTGATTTCTTTGACTTGTCTTTCTGGGTATTCAGAAGACTACCCCCAAAAAACGGAAGGTCCAGGAGATCAAAATCTCTAGTGACGAAGAAGAGGAATCTCCTCCTGTTCCTCTGAAGAGACAAAGGTTAAAGAAACCAATTCATGCCGTTGAGTCTTGTCCCAAAATTAGAATTAAGACTACAGCTGCGAGGCCTCCTCTTGTAGTTATCAAAGAGCCTACTGAACAGGAAGTAACTGCCAGGCTAAACAACCCTAGCGAGAGCGATAACTCCAGTCCCGGTGCTGAAATCCCAGTCCAGGTATTTGCTTCGGCAGACCATCCTTTGCTTCTTGAACTCCCCTTTTTTCTTTTATGAGAATTCTGAAAGAAACAAACTTCTTTTATTTTCCAGGACACTGCTGGCACCTCCAACCAAGTCCCTACTCCTGTCGAAGGCTCTGTCACCCTATTGAATAGTGAAGGAGAGCCTACTTATAGGCCTTCTTCAGAGAAAGGCTCTTTCATGAGTTCAGCTGATGAAGTGAATCAAACTTTCGAACCTTAGCATGAAACTATAGAGGAAGTCAATGAAGAAGGCCATGTAGGAAATCATGAAGAGACTAGGGCTCTGTTGGTTGACGTGCAAGAAACTGAAGAGGAAAGGACCCCTAATGCTGAGACTGTGACAGCGAGGGAGAATGAAGAGATCCCAGAAGCTGATGGCGAAGAGGGTTCTGCTGAAGGAAACCAGAATCCTACATACACTGAGGCAATTCCAGAGCAGGTGGCCAACGTGGTCGTTGCTGTCAACGAAAGTGTCCCTTCGAAATGATCTAGAACTAAGGAGTATTTGGCCTTGCTGAAACAGCAAAATCCTTTAGGCTATTTGACTGCAATTCTAGAAGGCCGAGAAAGTTCCTCTGATCATAGTGCCTCAACCGTGTCTGGAAGATCTACTTCGACCTCTCCTCTCGATGAGGCCTTTCAGAAAGTTAAGGCACAAATCTTCAAAATAGATTTAATGTTAACCTTGGAGGGGGAACCCACGACTCCCTCTTTTTTGAAGACTACTCTGAGGGTTGTCGATCTCCTCATTGCTTCTCCGGACGTGGCCAGCGTTATCTTGGATTTAATCTCCATTATTGACCAAGTATCAGCATATTATAACCGTCAAAGGAATCTTAATCGTGAGATTGAAGAAACCAATGGTCAAGTGGCTGTTGCCTGGCACGCTGCTACCGAATCAGCTTCTAAGGTAAAGGGTCTGTCGAAGGCCCAAGAGGCTAGACAAAAAAAGGTCGAAGAGATAGATCGAGACACTGCTCAAATGAGGGTGCAGATTACAGAGTTGGAAGCTAAAATTGCTGCCAACGATAAAAAGAAGGAAGAACTCCTCGCTGTTAACACTGAGTCAAAGAGCCAAGAGGAACTGGCTGAAGGGTTAAGACACACTGATCGGGCCAATCTTTTGATGCTATGCTCGAGACCCTTCATCAATCAAAGGCTTTATGTGATCGATGCCTAGAATTACAAATAATTAAGTATCTTCAGATCAAGGCTAATCTCCCTTTTTGAATCCTGTTTCTTTCATTTATGTAATCACTTGTTGTAATGATTTCAAAGCCATTTTGGCTACTTTAATGAAAATTTAAGTTTCCATTTTGGCATTCTCTATTCAACGGTGACTATATATTACTTATTTTTACCTCTTGAAGCGTAGGTCTATACGCTTTCAAGTATTTACCATTCACCTTCAAAAGTCTTTGATCTTCGCTTAACTCTTCAATCTCATAGGCTCCACCAGAGAAAGCCTGGATAATCCTGAAAGGTCCCTCCCATTTAGGAGACCATTTTCCCAAATTTCTATCTTTTCGATCCATCGGAAGAATTACTTTCCATACTAGATCCTCAGGCAGAAATGTCTTAGGTTTCACTCTGCGATTATAGGATTTCTCAACTCGTTTCTTCTGCAGTCTCAAAAGATCCAGAGCTTTCAACCTTTCTTCGTCTAAGTCAACTAGTTCGTCTAACATCATATTCCAATAGACCTCAGAAGGGATATCATGATGCATCTGAATCCTTGTCGCCTACAGGTGGATTTCCACTGGCAACACTGCATCATGATCATAGGTTAGGCAAAATGGTGTTGTTCCCGTGGCTTCTTTCAGACAAGTTCGACATGCCCATAGAACTTGATCTAGCGTCTTGTGCCAGTTTCTAGGTTTCTTTCCCACATGTTTCTTTATTAAGTTGATCACTACTTTATTCGCTGCTTCGACCTGGCCATTAGCTTGCGCATAATAAGGTGTAGATGTTAACAATTTAAACCCCATTTCCGCAGCAAAGTCTTGCATCTTTCGACCAGTAAAGACTGACCCTTGGTCTGTAGTTATTGTTTCGGGAATTCCAAATCTATATATGATGTACTTTTGAATGAATTCAATGACATTCTCTTGGTCTACATTGACTAAAGGGATTGCTTCAATCCACTTAGTAAAATAATCAATTCCCACCAATATATATTTCTGGCTTTTAGAAGATGCTGGTCGAATTTCTCCAATAAGATCTAAAGCCCATCCTCTAAAAGGCCAAGGTTTCACAATCGAGTGAAGTTCGCTTGCCGGCACATGCTGAATACCTGTATGTATTTGACATTCTTGGCATCCTTTTGCAAACTCAACACAATCTTTTAACATAGTGGGCCAATATAATCCTTGTCGAAACAATAACTATTTCATCTTTTGGCCTACTTGGTATGCTCCACACGCCCTGACGTGTGTGGTGGAAAGAGCTATGTATGCTTCTGTTTCACTTAGGCATTTCAGAACCACACCTTCAGGTGTTTTCTTGAATAATTCATTTCCCATCAACACATAACTCAGTGCTCTATATTTTATTTTTCGTTCTATCGAAGCCGTTGGATTTTGTAAATAATCCACTACAGGCTTTCTCCAATCTTGTTCTGTTAGATTGTCTATGAACGAAATTTCAAAATTTTCGTGATCAATGCATCCCAACGTTGTGGCCCTTAAATCCAATGGAGATAACTTAGTGGATGTTACTCTCCCTCTAACTTCTATTGCTTGTTGTAGCCTGTCTTTCGAAACTTTATACCCGGAAGCAATCTGCGCCAAGTCGTTAGCTACTTGATTTTCCAATCTGGGTATATGTCGAATGTTAACTACCTCGAAGTTCTTGAACAACCGTCTGGATATTACGAAATACATGATAAGATTTTCTTTTATGCATTTATATTCTTTCGTAATTTGTTTTAGGACTAACCCTGAGTCTCCCATTATTTCGACCTGAGTTTCCCCCAATTCCAACAGGATTTCATGGCCTACGATTAACTCTTCGTATTCAGCCTCATTATTAGAGCAATCCCCATCTATTTTGTATTTAAATGTTGTTGGAATTTTGCTTGGAGAAATAATGAGGACTCCGACTCCAGTTCTATCTTTATAACTAGAACCATCAAAGTACAATTTTCAAGGTTCGATCTCCAAATAATTCAGTGATCCCTCTAGTATAGAATGGTCGACTATAAAGTCTGCTACCACCTGACCTTTCATAGCCTTGAGAGGCATAAAGGTTAATGAGTACTCAGTTAATGCGAGTGCCCATTTGCCAATTCTACTGTGCAAAATGGGTTTCGACAACATATATTTGAAAACATCAAAATGAGACGAAACATAAACATCAACTGGCTTTATATATTGCTTAAGTTTTGTACATGAAAAATAAAGACATAAACAGAGTTTTTCAACCTCGTTATATCTGGTTTCTGCATCGTTTAAAACTCTACTGAGGTAGTATATGGGCCTTTCGACACCATGCTCATCCTTTTGGTTTATCTCAATGCCCTTTTTATGGACCACAAAACCTAAGAAATCTCCCGCTTTGACACCAAAAGCAAATTTTAGAGGGTTCATCTTCAGGCCATAGCGTCTCATCCTCTTGAAGGATTGTCTAAGATGATCCATGTGAGTCTTCCCTGAAACAGATTTGACAACGATATCATCAATATAAATTTGCATGAAAGTGTCAATAAAATCATGGAAGATCAAATTCATGGCTCTCTGGTACGTTGCCTCGACATTCTTTAAGCCAAAGGGCATCACTAGCCATTCATAAGTGCCTAAGGCCCCAGGGCAACAGAATGCCGTTTTCGACACATCTTCTTCAGCAATAAAGATTTGATTATATCCAGAGTAGCCATCAAGCATACTCATGTACTCGAAACCAGCGGCATAATCCACAAGCATTTCCGCCACCGACATTGGATATTCATCTTTGGGTGTTGCAGCATTCAGATCTCTGAAATCGATGCACACTCTTAAGGTACCATTTTTCTTTATAACAGGCACAATATTTGCAATCCATTCGACGTACCTGGTCGTCCGGATGAACTTGCATCTCAGCAGCCTTTCGACTTCCGTTTTGATTTTTGATAAAATCTCTGGTGCAAACCGTCTTGGAGTATGCTAAACAGGCTTCTTTCCAGGCTTTATTGGCAGTTGCAGTTCTACCAAACTTCTATCGAGACCAGGCATCTCGTCATAATCCCACACAAAGCAATCCTTGAACTCTTTTAGTAATTGGATCATTTCGACCCTGAGTCCTGGATCTATTTTTGTGCTTATGTGCGTTGGCTTTATTACAGGACCGTCGCCTAGGTTTACCTCTTCTAGAGGGTCTTGCGCTAACATCCTAACATTGTTCGCCAGTGGGTCCTTTTCGAAACCTAGAGGTTCATCGTCATATATGGCGTATAACCTCTGATCTCGAAGGTCTTTCGTTTCTAAGTTAGGAGGCTCTGGGTCGAAATCTTTCCCAGGGCCTTTTTTAGAAAGGGCTTGTTCATTGGCTTCGAAGGCCATATATTTAACTTCAGCCTCTAAGGCCGCTGGCCACTATCATTCTACTTTCGGCCACATACGCCGAAATCTTTTGCAGAGTTTGTGACTCAGTCATCATCACCAAACTCACTTCCCCAGCCTGTTGGCCGTATATCATCAACTCCTACAAAGTCGATGTTGGATAAGTCTTCTCTATCCCACTGAAAGCCGTAGTCGGAGTGTAGTCCCACCGGGTGTGCCAATTTGTTTACCGTGGTTTTTGGTAAACAACCGCTGATCTTCTAAAAAAGGAAAGTTCTTTTGGTTACTCACGGGATTGATCAGATTGATCCCAGAACATATGCAAATTTTTTATGTAAGACAAGCAATTAGGAAGAACGCACGTTCGACCAGAGAAAAGATACTTGAGATTTTGGAAAAGTAGACAGAAATGTAGAAATGCAGGTAAAGATGCAAGAAAGATAACTTTGCAAAATAAGATTAAAACAATGTAAAAGACTTTCATTAATAAAAAGAGGTGTTTCCAACGTATATTTCTTAGTTTTATCCTTTCTCACACAGCGGTTACTTGGACAATATTTGAGTAACTAGCACAATAGGTTGAACACACCCAAAAACTACACAGATTTCCTAATTTATACTAAAAACTAAGTAACCGTCGATGAACGACTCTGCGCTAAGAAAGATGAAGACAAGTGTCTTCTGCATGTCTCTCGACCTCTAGCTTCCAACTACGTTGCTTCTTCTTAGCCGCTAGCGAAACTGTCTTCCCCTCCAATAATTCAAATTCAAATGTCCCTCGTATTATGTGTCAAAGCGATGGTATTTTCTCTTAGTCGAAGGTCATAAGTCCTCTTCAGTCGAAACCTTGAAAGTGAGCCCTGGTCGAAGGCTCAAATACAACTTAGATCTTTTTTCTAAGTTATTTCATACGTCGAAATATTCTTGGCTTGATTTATTCCAATTTTTTAGTCTAAAAGACCAAATATAGTAAGTGTCGAATTCGGGAGCCAACAATGTCTCCTAGTTTCAAAAAATCAAAAATCAAAACCAAACCCTCAAAATCCATTAAACTCCCATCCATCGAGACAATAATTTCTCAGTGCCTTCCATCACTTTCCTTTCATCTGTGGAAAGCAGATATGTGGACATTGAAACCGATCCTGATTTGTCAAGAGAAAATATTGAGCAAATCGAATCAGATGCATGTGCTTCATCTGATATTCGAACTGAAATGTTGCCAGGAGTGCAGGTAGATAATGATACATGTCCAGTGCTTGACACACCTGAAATTGATGTATACATGGTTCTCTCCACGAGGCAAATGATGCAGTGGTAGATGAATCTGCTTGCGAAGATGATGATTTATTAACAAATGAACTGCTGCAAGAATTAGAAGCTGCTGCTATAAATAGTGTCTCCGATTTGGAATTCAAATCCGAGTATAAGATGAGAAAGATAGATAGCTTAGACGATGTTACGGAATCAGTTGTGAATGAATTTTTAAGCCTGCTATTTCAGAAAGTGATGCTGAGCATGTTCTGCATAACATAGCAAACCTTGAAATTGCGATTCTTGCTGTTAAATACACTTTCAGAACAAGATTGCACCGGAAAGACATGTTATTCTTTATGATGTGTTTAAGCTTTTTAGAAATATTAAGGATTTTGAAAAAGCAGAGAAGGTGTTTGAGGAAATGCTTCAGAGCGGTGTCAAGCCAATGCAGAACTTGTTAAACTTCAACAACAAGTTGCAGATTTACATAATGCAGCTTTGGCTACTAATAAGGATGAGGATGCCGGAGAAGAACTCGTAGAGCTGTATCTGATGTTGCTGAACCTCAAGTGTCAAAGGTTTTATCTGTGCCGCTGCCGAAACCACAACCTGTTGGTGTTCTTTACACTTATGGTAGTTCAGAAGCTGTTACAAGCTTATGTTGGCAAAGATCCAAACCAGTTATTGTATTTCCTTAGGTTTTAATTACGTTTTTTTTTTTTTTTTGTGTTTAAGATCAAGTTACTCTATTTCCCTCGTAGACTGCCATGGCTATTATTGAGGAAGAGCTTGGAGCTCCTATAGCTGGCATATTTGATCAGTTTGACTATGAGCCAATAGCTGCTGCAAGTCTTGGTAATCAATGTTTCCTTTTTCATGTATTTGTAATAGAAATTGTATAATCAATGTTTTGTTTTTCATTTATTTGATCAGTTTGACTATGAGCCAATAGCTGCTGGAAGTCTATGTTTTAAGTGTAATGTTTGCTTGGAAGAAAGGAAAAATGAATTATCTTGTCCCAATGCAGGTCAGGTTCATCGTGCAAAATTAAGGGGGCAGGAAGTTGTTATCAAGGTTCGAAGACCTGGTCTCAAGGGTCTTTTTGATATTGATCTTAAAAACCTAAGGGTCAGTGTTATACTTGGTGCTTTGTGCATCTGTAACATTACTGTTGGATTATTACCTTCTGCTTGATTTATCTGAAAAATTGACAAGTCTTCTTCTAAATTGTAAACTTTTTCTATTTCTTACATTGCATGACGGAGGCTTAATAATAGGGTTTCCAGCCTCTGAAGACTTGCATAATTTCGGAAAATATTGATACATTAGTCTTCTTTTTTCTCTCCAGGTTATTGCTGAGTATCTTCAAAAAAATTGATCCTAAATCAAATGGTGCAAAGAGGGAATGAGTTGCTATTTATGATGAGTGTGCTTCTGTTTTATATCAGGTGATGAGGCTTTGGATAGTTGCTTCACTCATCTACTTGAGATCAATCGAAGAAAATCACATGTCTAAGTTTTAATCGTATTGATATAATCTGTAGGACTAGGAGCACTGCTTACATAGAGTTTGATTAAGTTCGGGTTAATTGAATGTGTCAGGAGGTTGGGTCTGCCTTTGGAAAGGCATATGGGAAAACCAAGTTCTTTTGGGTCATGAAGGCTTTTTACATCAAATTAATAGTGAAGAACTTAAGATTTCTGAATGTTGAATAAGAGGCTTTTTATTCAAACAAGAAAGTGTTAACTAAGAATAGCTGAGTTGTTTTCACGAAGGAATAAGGTGGCCTACAATTTTACCTTGCTAGCTCATGGCGTAAAATGGATGATTAGGATTTTTGTTTGTTGTGTAGGTGTTAACACAATGCTTCATAACCACACTTGTGAGTATTTCACATGCCATTCATTTTTATCTGAAACCACAAATGGATTATGTGAAAGTTCCTTCAATTTACTGGAATTATACCACCCCACAGGTTTAACTTATAGAAATATATATTCTTACCACTATTACTATTCATCCTCCATAATGGTAACATATATATGATTTTTCATTTAGTACTTTCTTACATAGGTTTGCTTTTTTGTCTCCATAGATAAGCCAGGAGATACTAGACTCATTGAATTTGTAACTATATTAATAAATTTAATTTTAAATATTATACTAAATTATTAAGATAAATAATTTAAAATATTGAATTAAGTGTATGGTTAAATATAAAATGGAGTTTAGAAGTGAAAAGCATGAGTGAAACTACCTGTATTGAAGAAAATCAGTGTTAGTATTGTAGTGACTCGGTTGAATTTGATTTTGATTTTTAGTAATAAATCACATTATACTATAATTGGAATTTAGATTTTGTTCATTTTGAATGTTTGATGATTTTAGTTTTAATTTGTTTCTCTAACTTTACATAATGCAATTCCTCCAATAATGACTTTCATACATTTCCTTTTTTAGAAGATTGAAATTCAGTGTCTAAAAGAGAGAACTTAATAGTCTAATAATCATTTACTTTCCATCTCAAGAGCATTAGGATAATTATTTTATCTTTCCATGTAAAGAGTAATTATTAATACAATACTTATTTTATTTTAATCAATAAATGAGAGACACAATTCTTATTTCTAAATGTTAAATGTTTTTCGTTTTCACATTTTCTTATAATAATTTTATATATTTGTTTTATAATTAAATAACCTATTTCAATAGTCGTATAAACTACTAACTTTTTATTTTTACGGGTCACTATTAGCATAATACATATTTATTTTAATTATTTTTATTTGAGAGAGTAGAATCTTATTTTCTAATTTTTAAATTTTTTTCTCCATCTTACATATTCTATTTTATTCTTATATGATTATTTAATATGATTGAATTTATATAATTATTATTTTTTATAATAAATTAATCCATTTTAAATTTCAAATTTATATGTGTTATCAAAATAATCATTATAATATTTTTTATTTATTTTAATCAATAAAATATTTATAAATATTTATAATTATTAGTGATATTTTTAAATATTTATAATAATTAAATATATTAAATTTATTATATTTCTGATTTGCTACATATTTATTTTTAAATATTTATAATTATTAATGACTTTATAATAAAAATTATATATTAGCAACAATCAAACCTTACCGAATGATCTAATATATGAATGAACTTACCCGTATTAATGCACAAGTTTTCTACTAGTTTATAAAACAAGAAGCTTAAAATCATTGAAGTCGACATTTGTTTAAGCCCCCGAGGCTAAGAAAATATAGCTTGTAAGTTTGATGAAATAAAGAGCATCTCCGATGGAGGTTGCTTAATGCACACTAGAATTTATAAATTCTAAAACTTAGTATTTTTACCATTGAAATAGATATAGACGTTCTCGATGAAGCAATCCAAAAAGAATTTAATTGTTTAACATTAAATAATATTAATTTTGATAATTGGTGGAGTTAAATATAAATTTATTGGACCATATATAAATTACTTATTCAATTCACCATTGAAATAAAATTAATTTAGATTACTTAAGTGTTAATTATATGCAATGCGTCAATTAGTCCGAGACAAAATAGTTCAAGCAACCAAAAATAAAATCTCCTATTAGAGATACACTAAAAGAATTCATGTTATAAATCTTTTCAGGTTAAGATAATATAAGTTGTATAGTCTAATAAAATTTATGTTTCAAAAGTAGTTTATGGCTATCTCACAATGTACTACTTTTCTCTTGAACAAATTACAATTTAGTACTAATCTCGCAACTACAATTATAACTTTAACATATTACAGATAGATACCTTAAAATACAAATACAATAACGAAACCCAAATTTAAAATATGGTAAAAAGAATAAAAAAAAGATATAATTTAATAACTTTATAACTTGAAATTCTAGCATTGGATTGAAGTTAAACAGAGTCTTGTTGCATTGGTGGAATAGGAAGGTGTCCTTTCTCTTGTAGGCTTCTAACAGTGTCATATAGACATTGCTTAACAGGAGTGAACTCCAATCCCAAGTCTTTCAGCTTTTGATTTGAATATATGTATGGTTTCACTCTTGGATTCTTTTCATCTGAACATCTGCAAAATTTAAATAATATATTTACTTTATTTACCTTCAATTAATTTTTTTCTACGCATATAACTTTCATTTGGATGATTAAACAACAAAATTGTAATAATTACTAAAAACTCATGCAAACAATTATGACAGTCTAAGTTTAAACTCTGGTGTTAACGTATAATCTAACAAAATCAGAATTTTCCTAATTGAGTTAAGATTTGAGAATATCACGTTCTAATATTAATTAACTAAAAAAGTTGGTAAAAGTATAGGGTCCATAATTAACTAGTTTTTACCTATAAAATCGTTGACGTTGACTTAAGTGTGAATGATGTAGGCTTTGGATTCAACTTGACTTGATTCTAAAGGGTAACAAGTCAAAGTTGGTATACCAATAGGCACAACACATCAATTAGTGTGTCACATTGAAAATACTTCACTTGTTTATTCTAAATATAGACCATTTTTCTCATCCCTAACTACAACTTAGATATATGCATTTGAATACATTAATTACTATGCAGCTATTTTTGAAGTTTTTTTTTTGTATTGTTTGAATGTACACTATTTTCAAAAATCTGTCTAGGTTAGGCGGTAGTTGTTATTTGTATAGATATCTGATAGTGCGAGTTCGAACCTGAGATATCTCATTCAAGTTTAGATATTAGGCTATTAAAAAAAATTGAGGACTTACTTGGTCGGAAGTGGATATTCTGGAAAATACTTGGCCAAAATTTCAACAAGTTCACCACGATGCAAAGAAGTTTCAGAACAAATGTATCTACCAGAAGCAGAATTTGTCTCATAAACAAGAAGGTGTGCTAATGCAACATCCTTAACATCAACATAACATTGTGTTGCATTCACATAAGTTTTTGCTGCACCATTAAGATACTTGAGAATATGAATTGTACTAGCATTAATGGTTTCTTGTAGTAATGGTCCAAGAACCAAAACTGGATTCACCACAACCAAATCAACTTCATTTTCTTTTGCTATTTTCCATGCTGATTGTTCTGCCACTGTCTTCCCATAACAATACCAATTCTGAAAATAAAATTTATAATATTAATATTCCGATAAATATTACTAGTAATATTTTTCATAAAGTTATTAAATTAGTTAAGCATTCAAACCTTTGTGTTCTTGCAATATTCTAAATCACTCCAATACGACTCATCGATAACAACATTTCTACTCGTATTTGGGTCCATATAAACCGTTCCAATCGATGAAGTGAACACGACACGTCTCACCTTCGCTTCCGCAGAAGCTACAATCACGTTCTTTGTTCCATTTACTGCTGGTTCCAACATCTCATCCTTCAAAAAAATTATTAATTCACCTTATAAGTTTTACTCTTTATGCCACATTTTTTGTTTGAAATTAAATATAGATATAGAAAAAGATAAAAATTGTTACAGGGTTATCGGTGACCGGAGAAGCTGTGTGGAATACACCATGGCAACCATGAACAACAGATTGAATAGAGTTAAGATCAAGAAGATCAACTTTATGCAAAGTTAGTCTCTCTTTTGCTCCTTCCAACTCTTTCAAATGACCATTCTTTGGATCCTCTAATTATATAAAAATACACACTTACAAATAACATAAAATAAATAAAGTTTCTTTTTAATTTAATTTAACATGCAAAAAATAAATATAGTATCATGTCATGCAAGTGTTACTATTAAAAAAAAATGATAACATGCATACCAGGGTTTCTGAGGGTTCCTCTAACAGTGTAACCTTTTTCCAAGAGAAGTTTGACAAGCCAAGAAGCTATAAACCCTCCGGCGCCAGTGACGCAGATGGTTTGGCCGGCACCGGAGAGTTGTGAAGTGCTATCATAGGCAGGCATGATATTTTTGTGTGAAAGAAGAAATAATTTAGGTAAGAAAAGAAAAATTGGTGGATGAGAAACGAAGAAGAATGTGATAGCTGTAAAGTATGAAAAATAGATGATTCTTCTTGTTGTTGGGTGTTGCACTTTGCATTATGGGGAATGGATTCCTTTTATAGATTTGAGAAAACCATATTCACCTAATCTTTTACCAAGTATTTTTCTTTATAACTGTTTTCACACGTTTTCAGCTATTTCATATTGAAGAATTAATCACTTTTGTATTTTGTAGTAAAAAAAACACATGTTGTAGAAACTTCCTTGGATTGTTTAAATATATTTGATTATTTATAAAAACATATTTTCGCAGACATGTGAAGAAATAATTTGAAGTTAAGCGTAAACATGGATTGTCCTTTTATTAATTTATTGTGATGATTTGTCTTAATTGTACAACTATATTCTGTCAAAATAATTTTACAACAACTTATGGTTATATATTTTATTTTATTCTTACTTGCATATTTTAATCACTTGCGTATTAACCTGGCCAAGAAAATTACCAACTTGGTTCATGGCTTTTTGTTCTTGTAATAGTCGTTTGTGACGGTAGAGTTTAACTCTTAATAGGAGAATTTAATGTTTCAGGTACATAAAAGAAGAAGAACTTACGACGTCTCTATATACAATCTTAAAAATAATGAGTATGTAAGTGAAATTTCTAATATATTTAATATTTTATTTATCTATAATCGATGTGAATTTTAATCACTTCCATTAAATCGATCATTTATAAATAACTGGAATTCTCTAACATCTTACTCCATCAATCCCAAATATTACATTTGAGTATTTCACATAAGTATTCTAAAAATTAGATTGAATGGCCGGTTAAATCGGAAATTGAAAAGGTCATCCGTCTATTTTAATTATTGAACTGAGTATATTACTTAATCAGTAAGAATCAGACAAAATTGATAAAAAGTTGGTGAACCGGCGATTTTTGGAAAATCAGCAAATTAAATGCAACGTTGTTTTGATAAAAAAATTAAAAAAGAAAATTAAAATTAAAATATAATTAAATTTTATTCAAACCTTATTTAAAACAACTTTTTTTAAGCAAAAAAAATTACATTAAAGCGAACGCAAGGGGTACTCCACCCAATACAAAGAAGAAAAACTAAGCTAAGTCAAAGTTACTAACAGATTGAACATTCAATCATCTTTTGACAAAGAAAACTGACCAAAGGATCTAGCACAAATCCAATCCCAAGCTAAAATTTTGGGTACAAAAACAATCTCTTGACTCCCTTTCATTCCACCATATTGAATAAAATGTCATTTCTAATTAACCAAATGGCCCTGACGACAAATAACTAAATAAAACTTCTACAGTATCTTTTCCCTCATCGACATAACAGAGGTGAACAACAATAGATAATCAGAAACAGTAGAAACAAAAAAGTTATTAACTACCCCTACCCATTCTAAGATAGATAACTAAACCTCATTAGCATCATAACAAGCAATGAAGAGATGATGTTGAGTCTCACTCAGGCTAAGAAATAATAGGCAAACAAGATTATGTATGCCTGAAATAGCCCCTCTTTTAGCAAGCTCTTCTCTTGTTTGCAATCTATAATGAAGCAACCTCCACGCAAACACTTGAATATTCGACGACATATTTGATTTTCAGACAAACTTTAGAGAAGACAACAAACATGTACCGTAAATGTTTGCAATTAGACTTGATTCAAAATTTATTTTGATTTGTATTTTTGATTTATTTTGTTGTATGTGCTGATTATATTTAGAATTTGAATTTAATGAATGAATATGTGAAATTATGATATTTTCAAATTTTGAAATTTGTATGTCGCGATACTTTCTAGAGACTGAATCATATGGTTAGACCGATTTAATAAATATATAGTTTTGTTATAGCAATTGATTCATTCAATTGAGTCATCCGATTTAATCTGATTTAGTTATGTAGTTCGACCAATGATCCAATGGTTCAACCAATGAACCAATGATCTAGTACTCTCACTAGTTTGATGATCGGTCCGATTTTTAAAATATTGTTTCACACAAATTAAATAAGTATGATCAATGAAAGAAAGAGAGAATAACAATTTTAACATATTATTCTTGTTAACTATTGGTGTATTCTAACGATCGTCAATGCTAAATGAGAGAATAGTAAATTGAGAGTGGCGTAGGTAGTATTAATTGAAGGTTACAGTTGGAAGAAGAAAATGAAAATTGCATTGAAAACTAAAAGCGATATTTATTTTAAAACATATAATTTATTAAAATGCGACAATATTTTAGGGCAGAGGAAGTATAACAAAATCCAACTCCCACTCTCCATCAAATCAAACAAGAATTATGATATTGTTTGGTAAAGAGTTCAAGAAAGCATTAAAAGCAAAAATGAAATAGTGTTTTAAGATTCCAAAAAAGAGACATCATATATTCATCTAAAATCTTAAAATATTA
This sequence comes from Vicia faba, assembly GCA_948472305.1. Taxonomy (NCBI): domain Eukaryota; kingdom Viridiplantae; phylum Streptophyta; class Magnoliopsida; order Fabales; family Fabaceae; genus Vicia; species Vicia faba. Next base: position 1,687,085,925 of record OX451737.1, on the reverse strand, counting down.
GATATTATAAGAGTTAAATGTGAGTGGTTAATTCTCACATCGATTATGAATGATAAAAATGTTAGAAATATAAAGACAAAATATCTTTGGTGGTCCCATATATTAGCATTGAGGTTTATTTTGATCCTTTAACTTAAAAAAAGTTCATATTGGTCCCTTAATTCTTCAAAACGTTTCATTTGAGTCTTTTTTGTCTAATTTTTAAGTTTTTTTTATCGCTAATTAGATAAAAAAAACTTAAATGAAGTGTTTTTAAAAATTAAGGGACCAATATAAACTTTTTCAAAGTTAATGAATTAAAATAAACCTTGACATTAACATACATGACAAAACAAAATATTTACATAATCTATGCTTTGGGATGAAATTGTGGTGTTCTTTTCTCATATGATTTTAGAGCATTTGGTAAATTGTTTCTATCGTTTTCTCCTACTAATATTTGAGTCTTTGTTTGAGTTTGTGGGACCAAGAGCAAGATCTTGTTTAAGAATATGGGAGACTCACTTGTAGAAGTGACTATTGAGTTCAAGTATTTTATTTTTTTGGTAAGCAAAATTTGTTTAATTGGATAAAGGGGGTACTCTATCTCACATATAAAAGATCATCACAATTTTAGAAAGTCCAGAGGACATTTACACTAATCATAAAAGATAATACATCATCTATTCTTGATTCCTATTACATGTCAAAGCTAAGAGACTAACTTAATATTCTCAACAACATCTCCCGTATCTCCTATATCATTATTGAATAAGATATATTTTCTTTTAAGCAGATTCTCTATGTTTGGCAACTTTTCCTTTGCATGCCAATGCAAAATGTATAAAATGTTAACTCCTTACTATAGAAAAATGACACTTTTTTCTCTATATTTCTACTGGTGAAAGTCTTACTTTAAACTGCACTTTTTATATATTACTCACTTGATTCAAGCTTACTTCCATTGAATTAATAAAGTTACAACTGGTTTTTATATAGAGACCTAAGATAACATATAAATGCTACGACATTAATTGCAACTAGTTCCTAAGCCTTTTTCACTGCTCAAGAGAATATTGCCTTTTGCGTTACCCAACAGTATTAAATTTATTACAATAAAACTCCCCCATAAATTTAAATACTTCTTAGATCCATCATTCCCAGCATCCTTTTGCCTCTGTCGAATAACTCTTTCAACAATGGTTTTGTGAGGATGTATGCAGCTTGATCCTTACTTGCTACATGCTTCACTTTGACACTTCCTTCATTCACATGCCCTAGAATGAAATGGAATCGAACGTCAATGTGTTTTCTCCTTTCATGGTTCACTGGATTCTTCTCCAGCTCGATTGCAGATTTGTTGTCGACTTGTATTATTTTTACATCTTCTTGTCTTTGCTCTATCTTGATCAACAGTCTTCTAAGCCATATTGCATGACATACACACCAAGATGCTTCCACATACTCTACTTCACATGTCGAAAGAGTTACAACTGGTTGCTTCCTCGAAAGCCAGGTAAATGCAGTGTTTCTCATAAAGAACACATATCTTGAAGTGCTTTTTTGATCATCTACGTGTCTATCAATCACTGTCGGAGTAGCCAATCAACTTATAATCTTCTGTTCTCGAGTAAAACATTCCAAGTGACACAGTTCCTTGGACGCATCGAAGGATTCTTTTCAATGCCTTCCAGTGTGTATAGACCGGTTCTTCCATAAATCGACTCACAATTCCAACACTCAACGAAAGATCTGGCCTTGTGCAAGTGAGATATCAAAGACTTCCTACCAAGCTTCGAAATTTGCTTGCTTCGACACGCTCTCCCCTATCAAATTTAGAAATCTTTGCTCCTGGTTCCATCAATATCGAAATTTGATTGTAGCTACCCATTTTAAATCTCTCCAGGATGTATTTTGCATAATTTTCTTATGAGACGAAAATTCCCGTCTCTTCTTGTTGAACCTCCATGCCAAGATAGAATCTCATCATACCTAAGTCTGTCATCTCGAATTTACGTGCCATTGTGCCTTTGAATTCTTCTATCAACTGATCATTGTTGCCCAAGAAAATCAGGTCATCAACATAGAGAGCAACAAGCAATATATTCTCTTTATTCTTCTTCACATACAGAGCATGTTCGTAGGGACACTGCTGAAAGCCATTTTCTTTGAAGTATGTATCAATGCGTGTATTCCATGCTCGTGGTGCCTGCTTCAGCCCATAAAGTACCTTCTTTAGTCTTAACACTTTTCCTTCATTTTCGACTTTCATGTATCCCGGTGGTAGTTCAATGTAAACTTCTTCTTCAAGCACACCATTTAAAAAGGCTGATTTGACATTCATCTGAAATATTGGCCATTTAAATTGAGCAGCTTGAGAGATGAATCGAATTGTCTCCATTCTTGCAACAGGTGCAAACACTTCATTATGGTAAATTCATGATTTTTGCTTGTATCCTTTCGCCACAAGTCGCGCCTTGTAGCTTTCGATTTCGCCTTGAGAATTCATCTTTTTCTTGAACACCCACTTCACACCAATGGTTTGACTTCCTTTTGGTAACTCTGCTAGTTCCAAAATGTTGTTATGTTCAATGGCCTTAATTTCTTCATTCATGGCATTCTTCCATTTTCCATCTCTCCATGCTTCATCGAAGCTAATATTTTTAGAATCTTCCCACAGACATACAAGATTTACTTCTTCTGTGTTGTCATACAAATCTTGTAAACTTTGTATTCTGGGTTGTGAAGGTTCACTTTCATTGTCCGAGTCTTCAGGGTCTATCAAAGTGTTTGTTGGTACAACGATTGATGATTCTCCAGATTCAACTACAACTTCTGTCGAATTGTTATAATCCCATTTGCTTGCTTCGTTTACTCGAACGTCTCTACTCACTATCACCTTTTGTTTATGGGGTCGAACAACTTGTATCCTTTTATTTTCTCATCATACCCAATGAGTATGTACTTCTGACTTTTGTCTTCAAGCTTCATTCTTTGTTGATCTAGTACATGTGCATAGGCCACACAACCAAAAACTTTGAAATGAGACACAATTGGCTTCTGTCCGCTCCATATTTCTTGTGGTGTTTGATCTCGTAACTTCGAATGTGGACATCTATTTTGAACATAGATTGCACATTGTATAGCTTCTACCTAAAATTCCTTCAACAAGTTCTTGCTCTTAAGCATTGAACGAATCATGTCAATGACTGTTCGATTCTTCCTTTCAACCACTCCATTTTGTTGAGGTGAGTATGTTGCAGTTAGAAATCTCCTTATGCCCTGCTCTTCACAGTACTTCATAAAGGCTGTCGAAGTATACTCTCCACCTCTGTCTGATTGAAGGGCTTTGATGTGTCTGTCAGTTGCCTTCTCCACCATTACTTAAAAAAATTTAAATACTTTGAATGCTTCAGATTTTTCTTTCAGGAAATAGACCCAAGTCTTTCTTGAGAAATCATCAATGAAGGAAACAAAGTACTTCTTACCACTGAAGGATTCTGGAGTGATTGGCCCACATATGTCAGTGTGAATAATTCGAGAATGTATTTAGCCTGATATTCTGCCTTCTTTTGAAATGAGGTTCTCGTTTGTTTGCTAAGTACACATTCTTCACATAACTTTCCTTCATATTCCATGTCTGGTAGTCCATTCACCATCGCTGTATCCAAAAAATTTCCCTCCCTTTTCTTCAATACATTTCTCACAAAAGATCTCAAAAGCTCAAGGATTCTCAAAGAGTTGATCAAACAAGCTCACCTCCTAAGCACTGAGACCACAAATTAGGGTTTTGGTTTTCTCAAGGATAACTGGACTTCTAATGCCTCAAGTTACTTTCATGGTTCATTATATACCTCCAATAATGCTCATACCAAGTTTCAAGTCTCGCATCTCAAATTTTCTCAGTCAAATGATCAGATGACTGAAAATTAGTTGTATTGGATAAAATGTCAATTATGGTCAATATACAGTGAAACCTCAAGATTTTTGGACAAAATCAACATTTTGAAGTCATATTCATCAATTGATTAATGGCTGATCATAATTCCTCAATGAAAGCATTCAAATCATCAAAGGGGCAAAATTGTCAAAATTAGGGTTTTGACTAAGAATGACTGATCATTGACTTTTGACCTAGTACATGACCTAATGGATTGAAGCATGATCTCAAGCACTCAAACAAAACATATTGACCTAATTTCATGGCTCAAATAATTTCTCAAGATCAAAGGATTGATAATTGAAATTTGGATCAACTAATGAAAAGTCAACTGATACACAAAAAGTCAAACTTTGACTTTTTGGTCAACATTGTATTTCAAAGATCAAAATTCATCAAGACATTTAAAAATATCAAACTTGATCATCAAGAATCAAGAAAGTAAACAAAAAGTCAAAATTTTCAATACTTAGAAAAATTCTAAGTGTTTTTTAACCTTGATAATTTCACTACTTCATGACAATTTTTCACCAAGACGCAAGATGATTCAAGGAAAACTTTCAACATGAAAGTTGTAGATCTTGATAAATTCTACAACTTTGTCCTTGAGGTTTTATGTCCAAAAAATTCTTAGATTTGAAGATATAGGCTCATGAAGTCATGACATTTTTGTATAAACACTTAGTGAAATTTTCAACAAGTTTAGGCAGATTTTTGTCCTAACTTCTTGGCCAATTTTCACCTAGTTCCAATTTGCTTTTTCCAAAGTGGTCAACATGAAGGTTGTAGACAATGTTTCAAGCTTTCCAAATTGTCAAAGAACTTAAAGAGATCATGCTTGAGCTAGGAGAATCGAAGAGAAGAAGTTGAGCAGAATTTTAGGTCATTTTGTGATGAACCTTATGATACAATCTTCAAGTATGCTACATAATCTTGCTTTGTAAGCCCCTTAAGCTCTAAATATATCCATAGTAAGTTGATTACACAAAATTTTGAGCCATTATCCAAGTGATTCAAGCATTGTCCAAGTTACCTTACCATTTAAGGAACAAAGTTCACATTTCCATTTTGGAAAAGTGACTTTAATCTCAATGTCAACTTGTCTTGAGCCTCTAACTTGTTTGTTCTGATCACACTCAACATGTATGCCCAAAAGCAACATGTTTAAAGTGCCTAAATACCCTATGAGCCCTTGTACCATTGCATTGGAACAATGTTTGTCAAAGTTGCTTCAAAATCAAGTTTCAAAACCATAACATGTGATCTTGTGAATTTGATTATTTCAAACCCTCAAACCTTTCCTCTATAAATATAGAGGTTGTTTTCAAGCTAAGACACGGATTCTCAAGCCCTAAAACACTCTCATACTCCCTCAAACCAGAATTTTCCTCAAAACCTCCATAACTTGTCATTTCTGACCTTGAACTTCAAACTCACAATCCACTCATGCATTTCCACTCTAAATCAATCACAAAGCTTCCATACCTCACTTAGAAACTATCCAAGACCTTTCTATACAACTGTAACACCATTTTAACCATCCTCCATTTCCAAAAACTCAAACCTGCAACTTGACTTCTCCAGAAAGATTCATGCACTTTCAGCTCAAAGTAAGCATTGCAATAGCTTCCTAGGAGCTCAGTGAAGCTATCCAGATCATCATAACATCTCCAAGAGTGCTCAAAATCCAAACGTGATTTCCAATTTTGAGGTAAGTTTTCTCAACTTTGAACTCCTTATACAAGCATCATTAATGGTTAATTTTGAATGAAAAATGTAGACATCATTGCCCTGAAGCTAACCATGCCTTTAGTTTTCATTTATGTTGCCTGAGTGATGCAAATTTTGAAGATGAAATTTTTGAAAAAAAGTATCAACAAAATTCCCATTCATCTTTGATTTATAGTTTATGAAATTTATATGGTTGAATTCGTGTTGAAAAATGGAACAACTTTCATGTTTACATTATTTAAAATAATTGAGAAATGAGCAAGATCAGAAATTCAAAAATGGTGTTGAAGATGCTGGCGCAAGGAAGAAGATGAAGTTACAATCAGGAATGAGTTTATTTTAAATTTATTTCAACTTGTTCTATTACCGGATGAAACAGCCACCCCAGTGGCAGAGAAGCGCACGCTAAGGCATTAATCTATAGGGACCTGGGTTCGAGCCTCAGCGATACCCTTTTGTTATTTCATATTTTCTTGTCTTAGATCATGTGCAGGCAAGCCCAAGACACGCGCGCTACACCCCTCATCCACACTATTGGATCATCATACAATCAAATCCAACGCTCCATATGAGCAGGCCTATGATGCACTCTTTGAAGCCAGCCACGTGAATTCACAAATAGGCGCTGAACTCTCCCTTCTGGACCTTGACTGAATTTATTTTCTCACCCCCCATATTACTTTTCAGCAACCAAGCCCACTCCATTTTTTTTCTTCTCTGATTTCAAACAAAAATATAATTGGGCCCAACGCCCCATTTTTCTTTTTAACCCCCATTTCACCTTTTGACACCTAGACCCAACTATTTTTTTTATACTTTTTATATTTTCTTTATTTATTTTTAACCAAAAATATAAAATATATATATTTTCTTAAAATTCAATTAAAAAAATCTTAATTTAAGCACTTTATTTTTATTTTTGATTAAATTAAATTTTATTAATTATTTTACACTTTAAAATATTTTTTAAATTAACATTAAAATTCAAATTATGTTCTAAACAAATTATTTAGACGTAAGTTTTATTTTTAATTTCAATTAACTTAACCTTTAGGTTTTGGGATAATTAATTAACTTCTCTTGTAATTAAAAATAATTAGTTTAGTTATGAAACCTTTTCCATCAAAAAACCACAAAAATAATTTCTTCTTCTTATTCATCGTTACATTTTGTGTATTTTATTGTTATTCATGTTCAATGGTTTGTAATAGATGATTAGGGCTTTATTGCTTTCTTCCCCCTATTCACAAAACTTGTACCCCCTATTCCCAAATTGTTGTAATACCGTAGGATATTTAAATTCCGCAATTTATCGCTTTCCCTATTATTCTTAGTAATCAGGGTTTGTATGACAAGATTTAAAATCAAACATTAAACAACCCTAATTCAAGATAAGATAATTGAAAACAAAACACTTTGCACATATACATCTCTAGGGTAACCCACACTTGTTGTCTCGAATATAAACAGTGATGTCCCTCGAATGTGGGATGTTTTAGCAAAAGACCCTCGATTAAAAGATCGTTAGTCCCTCGATGAACCTTTAATGTTGCCTTCAATAAATGATCTTAGTCCCTTACGAAAATTGCTAAAACATCTTACAAGTTGCCTTCTATGACTGTACGATGACCCACGCCTGTCCCTCACATCCAATGATATGGCTCCTTACCAACCAATGGTAAAATAGCACTATCTCAAGGAGGAGGAAAAGAACATAGACTTTTTGAGTAGTAGATTGCTTGTAATTTCTTGCTCACAAACAAAACCATTTCCACACTTCACACTTTCAAAACACTTTTCAAACAAATGCTTTGTATACATTCTCAACGATACGAGAATCATTACAAAATTACCTTACATTGGCATTTTTAAAACACCTTTCCAAAACACCTTTCCAAAACACTCCTTTCCAACAAATACTTTCAAAACTAACACTTTGTATACATTCTCAATGATACGAGAATCATTACAAAGTTTGCCGTACGAAGGCGTTTCCAAAATATTTTCAAACTTACACAAACACAAAGCATTTCAAAGTAAGAAAGAAATTAAGAGCCCGTAGATAACTACAGATGAAAAGGGTGCTAACACATTTCCTTTTCATAACCTACCCCCCGAACTCAAGAGAAAATATCTCAAAAGGTCTTTCCTGTTATTTTCACCCTTTCCTTTATTGGATAAAAGAAAAGTCGGTGGCGACTCTTGCTATCCGCAACATTTGCAATAAAACACAAAACACCAAGTCAGTTCTCCCACCGTGTCACAGAACTGGCGACTCTGCTGGGGAAATTTAAAAGCGGGGTTACCTTAATAGTTAGACCACCTTTATTGCTTTACTTATTTGCCTTGTTTGCTTTACATTTTGGGTTATTCTTGGGTTTATTTCTTGAAAAGATCCTATACCCAGATCTGGGGCATATTAGGTAAGTAGAAATATATCATGGAGACTGTACGGCGTATACCGACATGGTTAAAGCGATAGCTATGTTAGTGCGACACATTTGTGGGTACCGATGTCCCTTTAGTTAAATCAAGGAGAATACGTGGCTGCTGAATGGTGTCATAAAGCACTCACTGACTGTAAAAGCTTAGTTGAACAACTTGGCCATTAGAAAATAGTGAGATAGCTGACTTTGGTGCAAGAATAAAGTTGGTTGATACTCGATACTACACTCATTAAGATCGGACTTTCGGGATATTTCGGTCATAAAAACAGATTGCTTATGCTGAAACAATGCTCAATGAAGAAAGATTAATGATATTGAGATTCCTTAGAACCCGATTACTTCTTTTAGGACATGTTGAACCAACTAAAACTTCAAGAGAGTACTTACCTATAAACCCCATGCAAGCTTAAACGTAAGGATTTGTGTGTTTTATTTGTAATCAATTATTCATGACATCATAAACATCATGACATCATGCCATAGCATTTTCACTAACCACTTCAAGGACCTAAGGATTTACCTTTGTTCTGTTTTGTAGGATACGGCTTCCGTTCACAGAAATACCATCCAAATCAGTTTATAAAGGTGCCTCCTCAACTCAAAGAGTTAGCATCAAAGGTTCCTAAAATATCTCCCTTCACCAAAAGATATGGTCGACTTCTCAATCTGGTTACCTCAATATTTAAAGAAGACATGATGTGTGTGCTCTTTCAGTTCTTTGACCCTAAACATCATTGTTTCACCTTTCCCGATTATCAATTGGTGCCCACAATGAAAGAATTATCTCAACTATTAGGAGTACCTGTTCTTGATTAAATACCCTTCACCGGTCTAGAGAAAGATCCACAACCTGAAGAGATTGCATCAGCCTTACATTTGAAGCGGTCCAACATTGTAGCTAACTGGGAAACAAGGAGTGGAGTGAAGGGTTTTCTAGCTAAGTTTCTGTTAGAGAGGGCTCGACTGTTCTGGGATGCTTTGTATTTGCAAGCTTTTGAAGAAGTCTTGGATCTTCTAATCTATGGGTTAGTACTGTTCCCTAATCTAGACCAACTCATATATGTGAATGTTGTCAAAATTTTCCTCTCTCGTAACCCAGTGCCTACTTTGCTCGGAGACATTTTGCATACTCTTCACACTCGTACCATGAGGAAGAGATGGGCTCTTATGTGTTGCATACCATCGCTATCTAGGTGGTTTATTTCTCACCTTCCATGATCAGTATTAAATAATGAACAAGGTTTGAGGTGGTCTCAAAGGATGATGTCGCTCTTTCATTCGGTTATCATTGACCTTTTCTGGATCTACGACAATTTGGTTACGCTCGAAGAGATTGTCCTCATGATGCACTTATCCAAGTCATTATATTCGACTACGAGAGCGATATTCAAGGTTATCGTTAAAGGTTCGTATGAGCTTGGGGCATGGTAAACAAGGTTGATAGCAAGACTTTGGGACATAAGAATTCCATTCCTTTGGAGCCTTATCTCAAATGGGTGCAAGCTCGCGCTCAAAACCTCATGATGCCATATTTAGCCATCCTACCAGTGATTATGGAGCCCATTACCGAAGGGGGTATTCCTTATACTATTATCCATCCTAACATGCCTACTGACCTCGAGGAATTGCAAAAGTCGTGGATTAAACTTAAGGGATAACGAGACACCTTTGAAGCTCAATTCTATGCAAGCGAGAAGAAAGTGTTGATGCTCACAAAGAAACTTCACGAGGAATAAAGCATGAATTCCTACATCGACACAAAGAGGAAGCGTCCGTGGGAGACCCGAGCCTTAGGTTTTAGGAGTTTTTATTTTGTTGTCTCTTTATTGTAAGCCCAAGGAGGAAATTGTAACTCTTGAACTTATTAATGAAATTGTTATTTTTGTTTCCTTTTTGGCTAGCAAATTTAAATCTCCTAAGGTTCTTGAAAACATTGCATCCACATAGCATGCATCATATCATAAGCCAGTTTTCTAATACAGGTTTCCCCATCCTTTTACTGTTTATTTCAGTATAAGATAGCTCTAGAGAAAACCGTCAAAGATACGCAAACTCAACAACACGGTTCCAAGAAACTCTCCTCAACTTAGCTAAAAGATATCAAGAAATGATGGCACTCATTGCCACCAAAAAGAAGACCAAGAAACGGGCTGTTATTCTCAACATGGGAAGAAGGTTTAAGGGGCCCACCCGACTGGTTCAAATAAAAGAGGCTTCTTTTGAGGAAGAAGATAATCAAGAAGAGGATGTTAGAAGCACCAGGGTTGTTGGTGGAAATAACCAGATGTATGAGGATAAAAACTACTCCAGTGAGTAATACCCACTGGCGGATGACAAATACAAACAATTGGAAGACCGACTTAAGGCTGTAGAGATCCAAACAATGCCTGGCCTAGACTTTGGAGATTTAGGTTTGGTCCCTGTGGTGGTCGTCTCACAGAAATTCAAGGTCCCTATCTTTGCCAAGTATGATGGGGTCTCCTGTCCCAAGATGCATCTGAGGTCTTATGTCCACAAGATTTAACCACACACCGTCGATAGAAAGTTATGGGTTCATTTCTTCCAAGAAAGTTTATCTGGAACATAGTTAGAATGGTTCTATCAACTAGAGGGAACTAATATCCATACATGGGAGGATCTGGCTGTTACCTTCTACAAACAATACCAATACAATGCTGACCTTGCACCAACTCGTGTGCAATTACAAGGTATTTCTATGGGCTCAAGTGAAGGCTTTAAGGAGTATGCTAAAAAAAGGAGAGACCTGGCTGGAAGGGTGCAACCCCCTTTGATTGACAGAGAATTAGTAGACATGTTCATGCGCACCTTGACGGGTCCATTCTTTAATTTAATGATTGGGAGTTCTTCGTCAGGATTTACTAAGTTGATTTTGACTGGTGAACAAGTTGAAAGCAGAATCAAAAGTGGGAAGATCCCAATGGCCTTAACCTCTACTACTGTAAAGAAACATTTTGTTGGTAAGAAGGAAACTAATTATGTTTATGGATAAAGGAGTCGTATCAAGAATGATTGTCATTAGTCGGTAGGAGCAGTATTAATTTCTAACCCAACCCCAGTTCAACGACCACAATAATAAAACAATCAGCGTAGGTCAGACGCTCCGAGGAGACAATTCACCCAGATTAACATGCCATTATCTCAAGCTTTACAACATCTGTTGAAAGCACAATTGATAACACTACGGGATCCTCCTCAAAATCCCTACACATAATCTCTGAAGTATAACCCAAATGCAAGGTGTGCATACCATTCCAATAGTTCTGGGCATGACACCAATGATTGTTGGGCCCTAAAAATAAAAATCCAAGATTTTATTGACAAAAAAGTGATTGAGTTTTACCCTTCAGAAACCCCTAATGTGATTACCGCACCGATGCCCAGTCATGGTAAAGGTGTTAATGTTGTTGGCGATGTTTCCTATGTCTCCTCCATCAGTGAGTTGACTACTCCCTTACTGGCCATTAAGAAGAATCTGTTAAGAGCCGGTTTATTTCTGGGCTGCCTTAAAAATTGCTACCATTGTGCTTCCCAAACTGATGGATGTATGTGGCTGAAGAAAGGTATTCAACGCCTGATTGATAACCATGAAATTTTGTTCAAGAAAACTCCATCCATGAAGAGTTTTCCTAAAAGTATATCTCAAGAGTTGAGACTTAAAGATGTTTCCATAATCACCATTTCCAATACTCCTATAAGGATCACCTCTAAAGGCCCTATAAGGATTCCTGCTGAGCCAAGAGTGGCTCCCTTGATTATCACTACACTGGGGCCAGTCCCCTATTCCTCTGACAAAGCTGTGCCTTGGAACTATGGGGAAGAAGTTTATTATCATGGTGTCAAGCAAGATCCATGGATTACTAAAAATCAAGATTCTGAAATTACAAACATTGTCGATACTAGTAAGGTCACTAGGATATGAAGGGTCTTCTCTCTAAAGATCTCTCCTCCAACAACTACTACAACACCTATTCATATCCCTGTTCCTGGGTCAAATGCTACTGCTCGAGGTAAAGAGAAAATAACTGAGCCTTCCTGAATGGAGGCTTCGTCCAAAGATGTTACAATTGAAGACCCATCTAGATAAGAGATGGAAGAAATTCTGAAGATTATCCGAAAAAGTGATTACAAAATAGTTGAACAACTGGGGCAGACACCCTCAAAGATATCCATGTTGTCCTTGTTATTATGCTCCGAAGCGCATGCCCAAGCTTTGTTGAAATTTCTTAAGAATGCCCATGTACCATAAGAGACCACTGCTAATCAATTTGAGAATTGTGTAGCAAGCCTAAATGCTGATAATGGCTTGGGCTTTTTCGATGCAGATTTAACTCTGGCGAGAAAGAATCATAACAAGGCCCTCCACATCTCTATTGAATGCAAAGGCACCACTCTAGCGCATGTGTTAGTAGATACTGTGTCCTCCCTAAATGTTTTGCCCAAAGGTGCTTTAGATAGACTGGACTATGAAGGGCTGGTGTTGAAACCCAGCGTTATTATGGTAAGAGCCTTCGATGGTTCGAAAAGAATGGTCCACAGAGAGGTTAATCTTCTGATCAAGGTGGGATCTCAAGTCTTCAACTCTATATTTTATGTAATGGATATTCGCCCGAACTATTCTTGTTTTCTCGGACGCCCATGGATTCATGTGGCAGGCGCAATTACCTCTACATTACATTAAAAACTGAAGTACCTCGTGAAAGGGAAGATTGTCACAGTCTGTGGAGAGGAAGAATATATGGTTAGTCATTTGAATTCTTTCAAATATGTTGAAATGGATGGTGAATTCAGTGAAACCCCCTGTCAGACATTTGAGGTAATCCCTCCAATGATTGTTGTTGCTACTCCTGCTACTCTTAAAACCTCTAAGGGCACACCAATAATGGCCTCTATGAAGGATTCTAGGGCTGTGGTAGAATATGGAGGTTGCATTATCTGGGGATAACTTCCTGATATTCCCTACAAATCTGAAAAATTTGGGTTGGTTTTCACTTCAAAAGCTCAGAAAGAGGTTCATCGTGTTTACCCTGGAGGACCACCTTTTCATATTAGCAACAATGAAGTCAATGCTATGGAAGACACTGATAGTGATGGTGACTTGGACGACTGGATATTCCCAACTACTGACGGTGTACTTAACAACTGGAAGGCCAAAGACTTAATCTCAACCTCCTTCAGCCAGGAGTAATTGCTATTTCCTGTTTTTATTGCTATAAGAAGTTTATCTGTAATTTCTTTTAAACAATGACTTTAAACCTTGTGCAATTCCTGGGGTACAATGGTCCATTTGTTAAGGGTTGTCATTTCATATATCATATGCTCATTTAATGAAAACATTGGACGATTTTGCATTCAAATTTTGCGCTCCTTGTCTTTCTTTTACTTTACTGTATTTTCAAAATATCCATGTGACCTTACATGCACACACACACATTTGCAGATCCACATCCACTTCGAATCTCATTGACAACAATTTTGCTATTGCCGTTTATGACTTCTAAAATCCAATCTATCAAGTCGAAGACGAAGGTGAAGAATATTGTGAGATACCTGGAGAACTCGCCAGACTTCTGATACAAGAGTAAAAAGCCATCCAACCGCACGAAGAACCGGTCGAAATGATAAACTTGGGTACTGAGGCAGATAAGAAAAAAGTCAAGATTGGCGCCAACCTGGAAGACAGTGTCAAGAGAAGATTGGTTTAGATGTTGCGCGACTATGTTGAGGTATTCGCTTGGTCATACATAGACATGCCAGGGCTCGATACTGATATCGTGGTTCATCGTCTGCCAATGAAAGAGGTTTGTTCTCCGATCAAACAAAAGGTTTGTTGCATGCATCCAGACGTGTCAGAGAAAATCAAGGCTGATGTAATGAAACAGTTCAATGCAGGTTTCTTAGCAGTGACGTCGTATCCCCAATGGGTTGAAAATGTTGTTCCAGTGCCGAAGAAAGATGGTAAAGTCCGTATGTGTATAGACTGTAGGGATTTAAATAGGGAAAGCCCCAAAGACAACTTACCACTACCACATATTGATGTCTTGGTTGACAACACTGCTCAACATAAGATATTCTCTTTCATGGATGGTTTCTCTGGGTACAACCAAATCAAAATGGCGCCTGAAGACATGGAGAAAACTACCTTTGTCACACCGTGGGGTACCTTCTGTTATAAGGTCATGCCTTTTGGGCTGAAGAATGCAGGCGCAACTTATCAACGAGCTATGGTGGCTTTATTTCATGACATGATTCATCATGAAATCTAAGCCTACGTGGATGACATGATAGCCAGATCAAAAACTGAGGAAGAACACCTTGACCATCTGCACAAGCTGTTTGAAAGGCTGAAAAAGTATAAGTTGAGGTTGAATCCCAACAAGTGCACCTTTGGGGTAAGGTCTGGAAATCTCCTAGGCTTCGTCGTCAGTGGCAAAGGTATTGAGGTTGATCCCGTAAAGGTCAAAGCTATCCAAGAAATGCCAGCTCCCCATACTGAGAAGGAGGTTAGAGGTTTCTTGGGACGTCTAAACTACATTTCCCGATTCATCTCTCACTTAACTGCTACTTGTGAGCCAATCTCCAAGCTGATGAAGAAAGATTAAGTAGTCAGATGGAACGACAACTATCAAATAACTTTTAACAAGATCAAATAGTACTTACAAGTGTTAGAACAAAGTTTGAATCTACTACCCTAAGTTAAAGTTTTGATGATAACAAAATGCTAGATTAAATAAATTGTGTAATTCATATGAGACATATATGCTACCTAAAAATTATATTGTGCATTTACAGAAACTCTGATGGATATCAGCATAAGAATGTCAACATCAGCATCAAAAGATGAATTATCATATGCCAGCATCAGAAGATGAAATATCATATGCCAGCATCAGAAGATCAAAGCATGTGCTTACGCTGAAGCTTGATGAACAGATCTACGCGTAACATACTCTAAACTCTGATCAAGACCAAAACAATATCATCAACACCTAAAAGCGTCAGAATAAGCCAAAGCCAATGACACACTTAATTGACAATGGTACTGTGCATTCAAGACACTTTATTACCAACGACTGTATTCCAAGACAAAGATCTTCTAAATATGGAAAGAACGTAATGGGCATTGAAATGGAATAATTGACTACAACGTATCTTTTCCAAGGCTATATAAACAAGTCAGTGAGAAATGAATTGGCTAATGCTCTACAACTCTTCACACGCATAAAGAAAATCATCTTCATCCTCACTCATACAGTTTTCTATATCTCTCAAATTGCTTCTCTATAGTTATAGCATCCTAGTTTCACATAAGCTTAAATTGTGTATTATCACAGTTGTGATATAAAGTTTTTATAGAAAACATTCAACACATAGTATTCATTTTTCTGTAAGAAAGAATTTCCTTGAGAAACCGGTTTGTGGTTTAGACTTAAGAAGGATTTAGCAGTTGTTAAAGCAGTTGTAATATTCAGTTGAATATAGTGGATTAAGACCTCGTTGGAGAGAGGAGAAATCACCTTGACGGGTGGACTGGAGTAGTTTGAGATCAAACGAACCAGGATAAAAATAACGTGTTGTCTGCATTTGATTTCAAGTTTTACAATTCAACCCCCCTTCTTGTGTTTTTCACTTCTTCAATTGGCATCAGAGCGCCTGGTTCTGAGCTAAAACACTTAACCGTGTCAGTACAAGATCCAGCGTCAGAAAAACACAATGGCAGGAACATATCAACACACCAGCAATGACAACAATGAAGATAGAGACAGATTCAACGGCAAACCTCCAGTCTTTGATGGAGAGAATTTTGATTACTGGAAAGACAAAATAGAAAGCTTCTTTCTGGCACATGATGCTGATCTGTGGGACATGGTGACAGATGGATACACGCACCCAGTGAATGCAAGTGGTCAGAAGATTGACAGGAAGGTAATGTCTGATCAACAAAAGCGTGACTTCAAAAATCACCACAAGGCCAAAATTATTCTTCTCAGCGCCATTTCTTACGCTGAATATGAAAAGATATCTAACAGAGACACTGCAAAGAGTATGTTTGACTCTCTCAGAATGACGCATGAAGGCAACATTCAGGTCAAAGAAACTAAAGCTCTTGCGCTCATTCAGAAGTATGAGGCATTCAAAATGGAAGAAAGTGAATCTATTGAAACTATGTTCTCAAGATTTCAAATTCTGGTGGCTGGTCTCAAAGTTCTGGACAAAGGGTATTCTACTGCTGATCATGTCAAGAAGATCATCAGAAGCTTGCCAAAACAGTGGAGGCCAATGGTTACAGCGCTGAAGCTAGCTAAAGATCTCAACAAAATCTCTCTGGAGGAACTTATCAGCTCCCTCAGAAGTCACGAGATAGAGCTAGAAGCTGATGAACCTCAGAAGCAAGGTAAGCCTTTAGCTTTAAAGTCTAACAGAAAATCTGACTCCAAAGTTTTGCAGGCTGTTGAAGAAACCTCTGATGGGTCCTCATCACAAGAAGACGAACTTTCCCTCCTCTCCAGAAGAGTGAACCAACTATGGAAGCAGAGGCAAAGAAAGTTCAGGAATACCAGAAGATCCGATCAGAATGAGTCCTCCTCCAGATACAGAAGATCAGACTCCTCCTCTGGATTCAGAAGATCTGAAGGCTCCTCAGGAAGCAGAAAGCCAAAAACCAAGGACATCATCTGCTATGAGTGCAACGAGCAAGGACACCACAAGAGTGACTGTCCAAAGCTTCAGAGGGAAAAGCCCAAAAAGAAGTTTAGAAGGGAAAAGAAGAAAAGTCTTATGGCTACATGGGATGACTCTGACTCGTCTGAAGCTGACTCAGAATCAGATGATGAGAGAGCAAACATAGCTCTCATGGATAACATATCAGAAGACAGTGAAGCTTCTGAATCAGACTCTGAATCAGACACCGAAGAGGTATTCCCTGACTTTGCAATTAATTTTACTAAGGCTGAACTTGCTGAAAGCCTTAACGAAATTCTGGAAAGATATCAGCAGATCAGAGTTAAATTCAGAAACCTAAAAAGGAATCTTGATTCTGACTCTGATAAAACTGAGATTCTTAAATTGGAAAATTCTGAGTTGGAAAATAAAATTTCAAAATTAGAAAATCTTTTACAAAACTCTCAGAAGGAAACAATTTCTGAAACTCACAGCAACGCTGATGAGATCATCAAGGAGTATGATCACAGCTTTCAGAAGTTCCTTGCTAAAAGCATAGATAGAAGCAAAATGGCTTCAATGATCTATGGAGTTAGCAGAAACGGCAGAAAGGGAATAGGATACCAAGGTAAGGTACCTACACCAAAGAATGCCATGGATCTAGTTATTAAACACACTCCTCTGAATTCTCACTTTGTGTATGGTCACACACATGACATTAAATATACTAGTAATAATTATTCTGTGAAACCAAAATTCAACCAGAGTTTTGGTAAAGCTAACAAATCAGGACCCAAGAAAATATGGGTACCTAAGGATAAAATAATACATGTTGCAGATATCTTTAGCAGCAAATCAGAAACACCAGTCATGGTACCTGGACTCTGGCTGCTCACGACACATGACGGGAAGAAGGCATATGTTCCAAAGCCTGGAACTTAAGCCTGGAGGCCACGTAGGCTTTGGAGGCAATCAGAGGGGAAAGATCATTGGCTCTGGAACAGTAGGTAATGGAAATCCTCCCTCTATAAATAATGTTCTATTAGTAGATGGATTAATGCATAATCTGTTATCCATAAGTCAATTAAGTGATAACAGTTATGATATAATCTTTAATCAAAAATCATGTAAAGCTGTTAGTCAGAAAGATGGGACTATCCTATTTAATGGAAAGAGAAAAAACAACATTTATAAAATCAAACTTTCTAAACTGAAAAGTCAGAATGTAAAGTGTCTTCTGTCTGTTAACAACGAGCAATGGATCTGGCACAGAAGATTGGGGCATGTTAGTATGAGAAGAATATCTCAGATTAACAAACTCAATCTGGTCAGAGGACTTCCTAATCTGAAGTTCAATTCAGATGCTCTGTGTGAAGCATGTCATAAAGGCAAGTTTGCAAAACCTGCTTTCAAATCTAAAAACGTTGTTTCCACCTCTAAGCCATTAGAACTTCTGCATATTGACTTATTTGGACCAGTTAAAACTGCTTCAGTCAGTGGCAAGAAGTACGGGTTAGTAATCGTAGATGACTATAGCAGATGGACATGGGTAAAGTTCTTAAGACACAAGGACGAGTCACACTCTGTGTTTGTCACCTTCTGTAACCAAGTTCAGAATGAAAAGGATCTTAGAATCGTTAAAGTCAGAAGTGATCATGGTGGAGAATTTGAAAACAAAGATTTTGAGTCATTCTTTAATGACAAAGGCATTCTGCATGATTTCTCTTGTCCTAGAACTCCCCAACAAAATGGAGTTGTAGAACGAAAGAACATAACATTGCAAGAAATGGCCAGAACCATGATCAATGAGACAAACGTTGCTAAGATCTTCTGGGCAGAGGCAATAAACACAGCGTGCTACATTCAGAATATAATCTCCATAAGACCTATTCTGGAAAAGACTCCATATGAATTGTGGAAGAACAGAAAGCCCAACATTTCATATTTTCATCCATTTGGATGTACTTGTTTTATGTTAAATACAAAAAATTATTTGAACAAGTTTGACTCTAAAGCACAGAAGTGTATTATGTTAGGATACTCTGAACGCTCAAGAGGGTATAGAGTATACAATACAGAAACACAGATTGTGGAAGAATCAATCAGTGTTCGTTTTGATGATAAGCTTGACTCTGAAAAGTCAAAGCAGAATGAAGTCTTTGCAGGTATGGAAGTTGAATTCACAGGTTCTGAAGACAAGTCATCAGAAGCTCTCAACAAAGACACTCCTTCAACATCAGAAAGAGGCACTGCGAGCAATCCAGCAACATCCGTTGATCAACCTCAGAAAAGACTATCCAGAAGCAGCATGGATCACCCAGAAGAAACAATCTTAGGAAGAAAGGAAGATCCAATCAGAACAAGAGCCAGCTTCAGAAACTCTAAAGAATCCCTCATGGGACTTGTTTCTCTGATTGAACCTTCTTCAATTGATGAAGCACTTCTGGATAACGACTGGATTCTAGCAATGCAAGAAGAGCTGAATCAATTCACCAGAAATGACGTGTGGGATCTAGTTCCCAGACCAAAAGGATTCAACGTCATTGGAACAAAATGGGTGTTCAGAAACAAATTGAACGAACAAGATGAAGTCATCAGAAACAAGGCACGACTGGTAGCACAAGGTTATAGTCAGCAAGAGGGGATAAACTATACAGAAACCTTTGCTCCAGTCGCCAGGTTAAAATCTATCAGACTTTTAATTTCTTTTGCTGTTAATAAAGGCATCACTCTTTATCAGATGGATGTCAAGAGTGCATTCTTAAATGGCTATATAGAAGAAGAGGTTTATGTGCACCAACCCCCTGGTTTTGAAAGTACAAAAAATCCAGAATATGTTTTCAAACTAAAGAAGTCACTGTATGGTCTGAAACAAGCTCCCAGAGCTTGGTATGAAAGACTAAGTAACTTTCTGTTAGAAAAAGAATTCACCAGAGGGAAAGTGGACACAACCTTATTCTTTAAGACAGTTAAGAATGACATCTTAGTGTGTCAGATTTATGTTGACGATATTATATTTGGATCTACTAATCCTTCTCTTGGAAGAAAATTTGCTAAGTGTATGCAGGCAGAATTTGAGATGAGCCTCATGGGGGAACTGAAATTCTTTATGGGAATTCAGATCAATCAAACTCCAGAGGGAACTTACATTCATCAGAGAAAATATGTCAGAGAACTTCTGAAGAAATTTGATCTCTCAGAATGTAAGTCATCAAAGATTCCAATGCATCCCACGTGCATTCTGGAAAGAGAAGAGGTAAGCAAAAAGGTAGAACAGAAGGTCTACAGAGGTATGATTGGTTCTCTTCTTTATCTGACGGCTTCAAGGCCTGATATTTTATTCAGTGTATGCATTTGTGCAAGATTCCAATCAGATCCTATAGAATCTCACTTAACAGCTGTTAAGCGAATTTTCAAGTATCTGAAAGGTACTACTAATCTGGGTTTATTTTATAGAAAATCTAGTGATTACAGCTTAGTAGGTTACTGTGATGCTGACTTTGCTGGAGAAAGAGTAGAGCGTAAAAGTACTTCTGGAAGCTGCCAGTTTCTGGGAGAAAATTTGATCTCTTGGTCCAGCAAAAGGCAATCCACAATTGCGCTATCAACAACAGAAGCTGAATACATAGCAACAGCAGGATGCAACACACAAATGCTCTGGATGAAAAGTCAGCTTGAAGACTTCCAGATATTTGAGAGTAACATTCCTATACTCTGTGACAACACTTCTGCCATTTGCTTAAGTAAAAATCCAATTTTGCATTCTAGGGCTAAGCATATAGAAATAAAACATCATTTCATTAGGGACTATATTCAGAAAGGAATTTTAAACTTAAAATTTATTGATACAGACCATCAATGGGCTGATATTTTCACAAAACCACTTTCTGAAGATAGGTTCAATTTCATTCTGAAACATCTCAGCATGAAGCTCTGCCCAGAGTGAAAATGTTTTAATTTTATATATTAACCTTCAGAATTTGTTTTATTTTACTGTGAACTTCTGATCAATCTTCTTTCAGAAATTTAGACATGCAGATTGTATCAGAGTCTATCCATAAAAATCTGAGCGGTTCATTTCAAGGATAGATGTGTTGTTCACTAAATCAAACAAGTGTCATCCAGTCATCAGCTAATTCCTGAAACAGAACAAGCGTGCACACTTCTGAGAAGGCAAAACGCTGATTGGATGCATTGAGACACATGTCATGGGTAACCGTTCCAAATATCTTTCTAAATCCCCCAAAATCAGCCAACATTAAATGCGAGTAATCATGATTTAATTCTCTCTCTTAAAACGTTTATATTTTCAAAACACTTTTTGAAACCTATTTAAACGCCTTAAACATCATTCATTCACTTTTTACCGTCACTTACAATCTTCAAAATATTTTTTGTGTTCTTACTGTGTTTTCAAGTTTTTTTTTCTCTCAAAGAAACCCTTTTCAAGCTTTTTCTCAAAAACCCTTGTGTGAACATGGCATCCTCTAGCACTCCTTCTGCAGGTTCCAAGCAAGATGCTTCTTCTGAACAATATCAGATTCCTTTCAGAACGCTCCTAACTCCGGTCAAGAACTTGGAAGTTCTG
Organism: Vicia faba; assembly: GCA_948472305.1. Classification (NCBI taxonomy): domain Eukaryota; kingdom Viridiplantae; phylum Streptophyta; class Magnoliopsida; order Fabales; family Fabaceae; genus Vicia; species Vicia faba. Next base: position 1,687,064,561 of record OX451737.1, on the reverse strand, counting down.
TCAGAATTGATAGTAGATTTCAACAGTTTGAAGGAAAATGGCTTTGATTTGTCTGAAGAAATTAAGGCACAAGGTTGGGAAAGGTACTTTGATAGGTTGGTGGGTCCAACGTTCCCAATTTTGGTTAAAGAATTCTGGATACATACGTATTCATCAACTCATCAGGTTACTTCGTATATCATGGGAAAGAAGATAGTGATTACTGAAGATCACATTGCAAGGCTGATTGGATACACTGGTGGTGGTATCCGCTGTATTGACATGGCAAATAGATGTGCAAACTCTGCCCTAATTGCAAGAGAGATTTTCACACATGGGGTTCCCTCTAGAAAAATCAGAGATTTGAAAGATCAGCACAAAATTTAGGGGAAGATTATTCTGGGCTGCTTCAACCACAGGAAGCATACAAGCTCTCCTGACTATATAAACATAGACCAACAATTTCTGATCTATTTTATTACAAAGAAGTCCAAGATCAACCTAGCTCATCTTCTGTTCAATCATCTGAAGACAAGCGTCAAGGAAACGAGAGAAGAAGAAAGGACTAAAAGGGATTGGATACCCTTCGGAAGATTGATATCAAATATCCTAACGGAGAATAGGCTAATTGAACACCTGACAGAGGCACAGGAAATAAGCTCTCTAGAACCTTCTGTTGGCAAGCAGCTGAATGCCAAGAATCTGAAGAAGATGAAGCTGATAGAGAATATAAGGAAGGAGCCCAGCGTCACTCCTCATGCTGAAATCACCAACAGAAGAGTCCCTCTGGACGACTTTCCTATGTTCTCTAAGATTGACTCTAAACTAGTCACTGTTCTCAGATACTTGGATGCTTGTAAAGCTGATGGCACAGATCCTGATCTGAACATTAAAGATCTGCACCAGCAAACACCAGAGGTTACTCTGAAGAAAACTAAGAAGAGAAAGGCTGCATCAGAAGGACCGTCTCAGCAGACCCCAAAGAAGAGAGGTAATCTGTCTTCTGTTAATGTTTTAAATTCATCTGCTGTTCCAACATTTATTCCAACCCCAGCTTCATTTGAAATCCCAATTCCCATTCCAACCATTGATGATACTGAACCTGAGTTTGACCCTTCTGAGTCATTAACCCTCAGAAGATCCCGCGCCAAACCTCACAATCCAAAACCTACAACCACAACAGAACAAGAACTTGAAAAAGTTCTTTCAGAAATAGATCAACACTCTTCCGCTCCCAATATAGAAAATCCAAATCTTCAACCAGAAACTCCCCACTCACCTCAACCAGAAACTACACTCTCACCAATACCAGAAGATCCACATTCACCACAACCAGAAATTCCACAACCTCCATCTTCACAACCAGAACTTAATCCACCTTCACCTCAACACGAATCATCTCCACAACCTGAGTCTCAACACTCTGAGGCTCAAACCCCTGAACCTCAATCATCTGAATCCTCTGAACCACAACCCTTAGCCATACAATTTCCTGGTGGTACCACTGTTAATATCCCTCAACTACCATCCTCACCAGAAATTACTCCACCTAATACCCCATCCACTCCAATAATCATTCCTGATTCTCCTACTCCCTCACCCAAGCAAAATCCAGATGACCACAGCAAGACCTTCATTGATCTAACAGTCCTTGACCGCTTTGCTGCCCTTAAAAATAAAACCGCCATTCCCAAACCCAAACAACCAGATGTTGGTTCTAGCATCTTGAATTTTGAAACAGACATGCAGAAGTGGATTTCTTCTCTAAAACAGGCTAGTCCGGGAGTGATTGATCCTGCTGTTTCAGACCAAATCTGGACACAATTCAGAGGATGGGTATGCGCTGAAACCTTTAAGCTGCAAGACCTAAGCTATGAACAGGCTCAACAGAACTTCAACAATCTGCTGAAAGAAATTGAAGGTCCAGTTTTGAGTCAGCTGCTGAAGGAGGAAGTGCTTCATCTGGACAGTGAGCCTTGGTCTGAAAAGCGTCCAGCTTCAACAGTTCAACCAGCAGAAGAACAGACGATTCCAGCTGAAGATTTAAGTCAAGAAGAAGTTATTGCAGAAAGCTCTCAGAAGCATCCTGATTCTGACATCTCTCAAGCTGCATTGGATAGGAAGACTCTTGAAGAGCTGAAGCAAAATGATCTTCGACTACAGGAGAGAATGGATAAGAATGATCAACGAATGAAGGAAAGGATGGATGTTCAGGATAGTAAGATTAACTCAGTAGTCAGTGTGATACGGTGGGAGAACTGACTAGGGTTTTGCGTTTGTTTTCGCAAATGTTTTGGTTGAGCAAGAGTCGCCACCAACTTTTTATTTTATCCTAAGGAAAGGTTAAAAAGCACAGCAAAAACCTTTGAGATGTTTTCTTGGGTTCGGGGAGTAGATTATAGAAATGGAAGGTATTAGCACGCTTTCTATCCATGGTTATCCATGGGCTCTTAGTTACTTGCTTAGATCAACTTGCCTTGATTTTCAATTGTTTGAAATGGTGCTTTGTGTGTGGGTTTGAAAATGTTTTTGAAAAGAGGCCAATGTGGTGGCAACCTTTGTAATGACCCATGTTTGGATGTATACAAAGGTGTATGTCTTTTGAAAAGTTTTCAATGTTTTTGAAAGTTGTTTTGAAAGTGTTGTGATGTGTGTTTTAAAAAATAGGCAAGTGTTTTTGTTTTGCAAGTTGGCAAGTAACCAAGAGTTGTCCACTCCTAAATTTACTCAAAGATTTTTGCTATGTTTTAACCCTTTTAACAATTTTGTTCCACCATTGTATTTGGTGGACAATCTTGTGTTAGGGTGTGAACGGGACAGACGTGGGTCATCGTTTAGACCATGATTGCAATGGTGCCAAGTATCTTTAGGCAATTTTTCCTTTAAGGGACTTGATCATTTTTTAGGCAACTTTCGAAAGCGCCATCGATGGACTATGATCATTTAATTGTTTTGTTTTTGCCAAAGATGCCTAACATGCAACATGGCCCATTATTGAAGGCAACAAGTGGAATACCCTAGGGGGTGCAAGTGTGATTAGTGTTGTCCATTTTCATGCTTGTTTATCTGGAATTTAGGTCAAACTAATCATTGTTTTTTTTTTGATTTGCATACAAACCCTAATTCTAACATGGTATAATTAGAAAGCTTAAAAATACGAAATTAAAAGTCCTAAGTTATTACACAATGATCATGGGAGCGGGGGTACAAAATATTCAAATGGGGATGAGACTTCATAGGAGGATAGTACCCAATATTTACAACCAAATTGAATTGCGCAAATATAAATGTAAAGATGTATAAGAATAGAACAATGTATATGTGAAGGTATTTTTTGTGTAAGTGTATATTTTTATTCACAAATAAAATAAAAAAATAAATAAAAGAAAAGTTAATTTTTGAATATTTTTATGTTTAGGGCAAAAACCCTAATTTTGCTAAATAAGAGGTATTAACTATTTATTAAGTATTATATACAATATTTATTAATTATGTGTAAAAAATAAATAAAAAATAAAAAAGAAAGTATATTGTCAAAAAATGATTTTTCAAGTTAAATATTAATAAAAAATAAAAATGTATTATTTTCTATGTTTTTAACCTAAATATACTAATAAATATATAAATATTTTACTTTATTTATTAAATATGTATTATATATACAAAAATAAAATGTTTAATATTATAGAAAAAATATATTTTTATTATAAGATGTTTTCAAGAGATAACATAAAATAAAAAAAATCAGAAATAAAGTATGTTTGTATTATTTTTTTGTATTTTTAAATAAAGGTATACTTATTTATTTATTTACAAAACTAACTAAAGCCAAATAAATATAAAAAAAAATGCAAAAAAAAAATGGAAAAAATGTTTCTAATGTTTTTTATGATTTAAATAAAAATATGGGAACAAAATCAAAAAGAAAAAAAATGGAAAATAACAAGTATATCTCAAAATGGGCCATGGGGGGGTTCAAATGTAAAACATGGTGCAAAGAGTAAAAAAGTCACAGGCCCAACCCATAGAGGTTGTCTTCAACCTCCAGACAACAAAAACGTTCAAAAACGCGCGCCCTTTTGCCCATCTCTCTAACTCCTGATTCTTTGATCCTTTGCCAAATCTTGAAACATGAAACCTGTAGAGCTTGAAGCCACGATTCTAAACATATAAAGAAGTCAATCTAACTCTCAGAAATGAGAGAGAATTTCTTCTCCCCCAATTCCTGACCTAATTTTTGTTCAATGTTCAGACTCAAAATTCTCTAAGTACACATAACATAAATGAAAAGTAATGATATGGGTAGATTCAGGGCCATGAATATGACATAATTTCTTCACAAACCTAAGCCTAACTATGCCTGGATAGAGAGATAGGAGTTCATGAACTTACCTGTTCAGCTTGAATCGTATCTGGCAATGGAGGTACTTTCAGTGCAAGGTGAGGATTGGTACAACTTGCTTGAGGTCCAGGGATGCTATTCCAACCTTTAGTTTGCTTTGAATCTTGCTAAATCGAGCTACAGAAGTCAACCTGCAAGAGAGAAAAATGAAAATGGCAAATGATGCTATGGCTGTTACAGTCTCAGTTTAATGTTTGGAATAGTCTATATGGATGTTATGGAAGGTGTATGAAGTGGTTTGGATGAAAGTGCACGAAGGAAATGAGCTGGCCAAGTCCAAATGCAGAATGCCCTATTTTGTGCAGTTTTATGGTGATTTTCTGTATGAGGAGGGATCAAGGGTTAAAGGCTCGTGTTTTAGGTCTGTTAGGGAGTATGGAAAGTGTGGAGAAAGTTTGTCTTGGTTGGTTCTTGCAGCAATGTGAGTTGGTTTTTGTTATGCCAAGTTTCTTCACACTTAAGCAACAAAATGTCAACCTCTTTCCTAGACTGATGGAGGCCCCTCTAATGTGTTGCTAAGCTTGCCCTTGATCAGTGGGATTAACTCAATAACTTGTGCCAAAGAGATTTTGCTTTGTACCTCTTGATTTGCAAATTGACATAAAGTTTCACTTTTCAAAAATGGATATAATGCTTTTTCTAATTATGGCTTAAACTTCCATGTAATGACCAAATGAGCAAAATAATGTCTTGGCACAATGGATTAGCATTGAATTTATGAGTGTAAATGAGATTTGAGGCCTGTAATCTAGGAATGCAAGCTGAGTTCAAAAATGCCTAAGTGTATGAACATGAAAATTGGCCATGAGCAAAGTGAGTTTTTCCTATATTACCAAATTCGATTCTCCCTAACCACAAGGTTGTTTGATGAGTTCTTGGACATTTTGGAAAGCTTGGAATGTGTACTACAATCCATCTTTGTAGTGCAAGTTGAAATTCAAAGTGGAAGCATGTGAAAAGTTGCCATGAAGTTAGGCAAAAATCCTGCCTAGAATAGGTCAAAATGTTTCTAAGTTAAGAATGTTTTGCACCCTTGTTCCAAAAATCATAACTTGAGCTACAAGCTTATTTTGAGGAAACTTTGTGAATCAAACTTGTAGATTTTGATATGGACTACAACTTTCATGTTTTGACTTTTGTTTGAATCCAAATGCATCTTGGTGAAAAAATGGGACAAAGTTAGGAAAAAAATTAGGGATTTTCATAACTTAGAAAAATTCTAAGTTATGAAAATTCTTCATTTCAAACCCTAATTTGTGATTTTTGATTTCTTGATGAACAAGTTTCATGTTTTGACATGTTTTGATAAAAAATGAATCTTGACCCTTGATTTTGACCAAAAAGTCAAAGTTTGACTTTTTAGTATACAGTCAAAAATTAATCAATTGGTTGGAAAATTCATCTGTCAGTCTCATGCATTTGGGATCTTTTGAACTTGTTGAACATGTCAAGACAATTCCATGGGATCCTTGAGTCCATATATGAGCTTGTTTTGTCATTGGCTAGGTCAATCAGTCAAAAATTTCCTTTGTGCAGTCAAAACCCTAAAAATGACCATTTTGCCCTTTTGGTGATCTGATCAAATTTCTTGTGGAATTGTGATCCAACCTTGACCAAATGGTTTATATGAGTTCAATATGTTGATGTGGGTGAAATTTCATAAGTTTTGACTGTCAATTGACCACAGTTGACTTTTTCCCCAACACAATTGATTTCTAGGTCAATTATCCAATTGACTGGGCAAAGATTGGAATCAAGGCTTGAAACTTGGTAGGGACAAACTTGGGAGTCCAATATGAAGCATGAAAGTCATCTTAGGCATTTTAGGTCAAAACATCTTTGTGTAAACACAAACCCTAATTTGGGTCAACAGTGCAAGGAAAAGTCTTGAGCAGAGAAAACCCTAGCTGGATCTTGAACTCCAAGGGTCTTGTGGTGAGAAAGTGTTGAGGAAATGGGAGGGCAAATTTTGGGGTACAACAGTTGCCCCTGTTCAATCTTCTTAGACCTGAAGAGTTAGATTGGCAAGTTTGCCTTTCGTGACTCGAGGGTAAAAGGAGATTGGACACTAGAGTGCCCAGAAATTTGCACTCGCATGTTGGAGTACCAGCAATGCGATGGCGGGAATGGGCTTATAGATGCCATTTGGAGAGATGATAGATAGGAGGATAGGCTTATAGATGCCATCTGGAGATATGACAAAATCTTGTCGAGAATGGGCTTATGGATGCCATTTGGAAGTGTTGATCGCGTAAGAGATTCCTTAGCGAGAACTTGCGTGTTTTGAGAAGGGAAGGTGTTCCCTGGCTTGTTACAGGTGTTGGTCTTCAGTCTCTTTATGTAGATATGCCCTGGCTAGATACAGGTATCGAATCTACCATTGGTTGTTCACAGATGTGCCCTGGCTAGATACAGGAATCGAATCTGGAATTGGTCGTCTTCAGATGTGCCCTGGCTGGATACAGGTATCGAATCTGGAATTGTTGTCTACAGATATGCCCTGGCTAGATACAGGTATCGAATATGGAATTGTTGTCCACAGATATGCCCTGGCTGGATACAGGTATCGAATCTCGAATTGTTGTCTACAGATATGCCCTGGCTGGATACAAGTATCGAATCTGGAATTGTTGTCTACAGATATGCCCTGGCTGGATACAGGTATCGAATCTGGAATTGTTGTCCACAGATATGCCCTGGCTGGATACATGTATCGAATCTGGAATTGTTGTCTACAGATATGCCCTGGTTGGATACAGGTATCGAATCTGGAATTGTTGTCTACAGATATGCCCTGGCTGGATACAGGTATCGAATCTCGAATTGTTGTCTACAGATATGCCCTGGTTAGATACAGGTATCGAATATGGAATTATTGTCTACAGATATGCCCTGGCTGGATACAGGTATCGAATATGGAATTGTTGTCTACAGATATGCCCTGGCTGGATACAGGTGTCGAATCTGGAATTACGATAGTTGATAGCAATCATCATTGGATTGACCTTTTCTGAAAAGGAAAAGCATTAGTTGTGTGCAATGTCATGATGTATGAGATGCATGATATCATGATGCTCAAAATGAGATAGTGTTGTATGCACTCTGTCATGTATGTAGCAGGATGTATGAAATGTGAAATGTCTATGAATGTATTTTCGAAAAATAAATCCTTGACGATTGGCCGGGGAATCAAATCCTGGGCTGATGTTTGAAGAGAAGAGTTCTTCGTTTCCGCTGGGGATGATGGTTGCAAGAATAAACCGGCAGGAGAAGACAACTCCGTTGGGGAATAAACTTGTTGGAGAGATTATTCTGAGGGGAAATACTCTGTGGGGAATTAACTCTGTGGGAAGAGGTACTTCGCTGAGGTTTTGACGAGAGCTTCGTTGGGGATTCTGCTGATAAGTTGTGTTGGGGAACTTCGATGAACTCCACTGGGGATAGAAAGAACTTCGCCGAGGACGGACTTTCCATGGTAATTAGCTGAGGATAACCCAGTTATAAGCTCTTGTGAGAAATAACTTTGAATAAAGTCCGGGAGATACGTCCGTAATCTGCAGGGGATAAGCTTCCAGAATCTACTGGGGATAAGCTTCAAGACCTGCTGGGGATATGGATTCAACTTTCCTGGGGGAAACTTTCAGACTGCACCGGGGTGTTGATATTCCGCCGGGGAACAATCTTAGATTAAGACTGCCGGGGACGCTTGTTGAGGGATGTCTATACTCCGCTGGGGAATGCTGAGATATTCTGGGGATACTTAACTTCCTTAAGGCTGACAGTGGATTATCTCTGCTTGGGGAGAGTATTGCTGACTTGCTGGGACTACTCTGTGGGGAGTTGATGTAACTCGGTTACGTTCTTCAGTCGAACCTACCTTGGTACCTTGGCGGACAAAGCAACTAGACCGCTTGGTCACTTCAAAATTGCCCCTTGTTTCTGATGTCACCTGTCATTAATCCTTTGTTTCGTATGTAAACATTTATGATCTAGCAATTTAATGTCAAATGCATATATCAAAAATGAGCATTGGACGTTCTTTGCAAAACAAAACAGAAAAAAGGAAAAACAATGGATAATTTGTCTGAAAAATTGAATTTGTATTGATTTTGAATTTTTCCTGTAAAATAGGCGTTTATGTACAGGAGGCTGACGTCCTAGTAAGAGAACGCCGCCGAATAACCTAGAGTTTTATACAATTTTGAAAAGGAAAACAAAACAGCTATGTGGAAAGTCCCACTGGGTTCCAACTCTGCTATCGTCTTTATGTCTTCAAGCGTCTCATTACTTTGCTGTTTAGTTGAAGATGAAGCTGATTGATTGATTGCTGAAGTCTGAGCCCTGATAGTTGATGCCGAATTCTGGATGCAAGGTGATCCAATGAGACATAGTATTACGCTTTATCCCTAACTTTTGCCTGGACCACCCTTTCAGGTTTTCAATCCACCGGGATACCCATTTTTGCCCAAGCCGCCTTTTCAGGTTTTCGACTTGCCGGGTGTACAGATTTTTTTATTATTTTCATCCCTTATTTTTGCCCGAACCCTTTTGGTTCGCCGGGAAGCCCTTATTTTTGCCTAGGTGTGTCAACCTAGCGGGTCTTTAACTCATGCGTAGTATCTTTTTACTATGTCTGCATTGGCAGGATGAGGAAGGTCGTCACCATCCATGGTGGTTAGAATAATAGCTCCTCCTGAGAAGATATGTTTAACCACAAATGGCCCTTTGTACGTAGGGGTCCATTTGCCCCTGGGATCACTTTGAGGAAGAATGATGCGCTTGATTACCAAGTCTCCGACTTGATACTCTTGTCGTCTGACTTTCTTGTTAAATACCCTGATCATCCGTTTCTGGTACGTCTGACCATGACAAATAGCACTGAGCCTCTTTTCGTTAATTAGATTTAATTGGTCAAGTCGAGTCTGGATCCAGTCATCTTCGCTCAAGTCTGCATCCTTCATTATCCGGAGAGAGGGTATTTGTACTTCAATCGGCAAGACTGCCTCCATGCCATAGACCAAGGAAAAGGGGGTTGCCCCGGTTGACGTTCTTGCTGAGGTACGGTACCCATGAAGAGCAAACGGTAACATCTCGTGCCAATCCTTATAGGTCACTGTCATCTTCTGTACAATCTTCTTAATATTCTTATTTGCCGCTTCTACAGCCCCATTCATCTTCGGCCGGTAAGGAGAAGAGTTGTGGTGCTGTATCTTGAATTACTCGCAGAGCTCAGTGATCATCTTGTTGTTAAGATTGGTACCATTATCCGTAATGATCCTCTCAGGTACACCGTATCGACAGATCAGGTTGTGCCGAATGAACCATGCCACGACGCTCTTGGTTACGGTGGCGTAGGAAGCCGCTTCAACCCACTTTGTGAAGTAATCAATCGCTACCAAGATGAAGCGGTGCCCATTGGATGCTGTAGGTCGGATCTCTCCGATCATATCGATGCCCCACATTGCAAAAGGCCAAGGTGCTGTCAAGACGTTCAGAGGTACCGGAGGAATGTGCACCTTATCAGCATAGATCTGGCATTTATGACAAGTTCGAGAATGTTGATAACAGTCGGCTTCCATCGTGGACCAGAAATATCCTGCCCGAAGGATTTTCTTTGCCATGGTATGTCCACTGGAATGCATTCCGAATGTACCTTCATGTAGCTCCGCCATGATCTTTTCTGCTTCAGTCTTATCCACACAATGCAGTAGGGTTGAGTCATGGTTTCGCTTGTACAGAATGCCGTTGCTGAGGAAGAACTTTGCCGCGAACCTTCTCAGGAACTTCTTGTCGTTAACAGATGCACCTTCGGGATATTCTTGGGCTTCCAAGTACCTCTTCACTTCATGATACCAGGGTTTCTCTGTTACTTCTTCGGCCTCAAGATCACAGCAATATGCAGGTTCGTCCAATTTCCAGATAATGATCCGGGGCGCTTCGTTGTCCCATTTGACTTTGAACATTGAAGACATCGTAGCTAACGCGTCCGCCAACTGATTTTCCTCTCTTGGGAAGTGTTCAAAAGTTATCTCTTTGAAGTGGGGAAGCAATGTCAATACATACTCCTTGTAAGGAATAAGATTTGGATGTTTCGTATCCCACTCGCATTTGACCTAATTGATCACAAGAGCGGAATCTCCGAAGACACTCAGAAACTTGATCCTTAGGTCAATTGCAGCTTGGATACCCATGATACACGCCTCATACTCCGCCATGTTGTTGGTGCAGTTGAAACATAACCGAGCGGTGAGTGGAGTATGAGTGCCTTTGGGGGATATGATCACAGCGCCGATGCCGTTACCCAAAGCATTCGAGGCTCCGTCAAAATGCATAGACCATCGGGATCCTTCCTCAGGTCCTTCATCCGATCCAGGTACTTCACAATCAGTTACTACCATGATATCTTCGTCTGGAAATTCAAAGTTCAATGATTGGTAATCGTCCACAGGTTGGTGTGCCAAATGGTCTGCCAATACACTTCCCTTGATTGCTTTTTGAGTTGTGTATTGGATGTCATATTCCGTCAAGATCATTTGCCATCTTGCTATTCTTCCGGACAGGGCAGGCTTTTCGAATATATACTTGATTGGATCCATTTTTGAAATCAACAGAGTAGTGTGAGTCAACATATACTGTCTCAGCCGGCGAGCAGCCCATACCAGAGCGCATCAAGTTTTCTCGAGCAGTGAGTACCGAGTCTCACAGTCGGTAAACTTTTTGCTCAGGTAATAAATATCGTGCTCTTTTCGGCCAGACTCGTCATGCTGCCCCAGCACACACCCCATCGAGTTGTCAAGTACTGTCAAGTATAGTATTAGAGGTCTCCCTTCCACTGGTGGCATAAGAATGGGTGGTTCTTGGAGATACTCTTTTATCTTTTCGAAAGAGGCCTGACATTCATCATTCCAACGTACTACTTGATCTTTCTTCAGCAATTTGAAGATTGGCTCACAGGTAGCAGTTAGATGCGAGATGAATCGGGCAATGTAATTCAGTCGTCCTAGAAAGCCTCTGACTTCTTTCTCTGTCTTGGGAGCCGGCATCTCTTGTATGGCCTTCACCTTGGCTGGGTCCACTTGAATACCTTTGTCGCTTACAATGAAGCCCATTAATTTTCCAGACCTCACCCCAAAGGTGCATTTGTTTGGGTTCAACCTCAGCTTGTACAACTTCAGACGGTCAAACAGCTTTCGCAGATGGTCAAGGTGTTCCTCCTCAGTTTGAGACCTTGCAATTATATCGTCGACATACACTTCTATCTCGTGATGGATCATATCATGAAATAAAGCAACCATGGCACGTTGGTAGGTTGCCCCAACATTTTTCAACCCAAATGGCATGACCTTGTAGCAAAAGGTGCCCCACTGAGTAACGAAAGTGGTCTTCTCCATGTCTTCAGAAGCCATCTTGATCTGATTATAACCGGAGAAGCCGTCCATGAAAGAGAAAACTTTATGCTGAGCAGTATTATCAACCAGAACATCGATATGAGGCAGAGGGAAATCATCCTTAGGGCTGGCCCTATTCAAATCCCTGTAATCAACACACATTCGGACTTTACCATCTTTCTTTGGCACTGGAACCACGTTGGCCACCCACTGAGGATAAGAAGTCACTGCTAGAAACCCGACATCAAATTGTTTCATAACCTCAGCTTTGATTTTCTCGGACATCTCTGGGCGCATGCGGCAGACCTTCTGTTTTACCGGAGGGCAGTCTTCCTTGGTAGGCAGGTGATGAACCACAATGTCGGCATCCAAACCAGGCATGTCTTTGTAAGACCAAGCAAATATTTCCATGTAGTCATGCAGCATCTGAATCAACCGTTGTTTCACACTGAGCTCTAAATTGGCACCAATCTTGACTTCCTTTCTATCTGTCTCAGTACCCAGATTTACCGTTTCCACTGGCTCTTCATGCGGCTGAATGGCCCTCTCTTCCTGGAGTAGCAGTCTTGAGAGTTCACCAGGCACTTCGCAATCATCTTCACCCTTGTCTTCGGCTAAGTTGATCGGATTTTCGAAGTCATAACTGGCAGTAGCAGAGTCGTTACCAGTGAGATCCAGAGTGGATTGGAACCTGTATAAGTGAGTGTGTGTAAATATAGCTGTTTTGCAATACATAACAAAGAAAGAAAAAGAGCACAAGATTTGAAATGCAACAAACGTCCAATGTTTTGATTAATGATATATGAAAATGTCATACAAAAAGCCCTCACAAATGAAGCCACGGTGCCCCGGGTAGGACACCGAGCCATAAAAGTTTCAACATATTGTTTGTTACAAATTGAAAACAAAAGAGTTCATTACTGAGTGACAAAAGTAATAGGTGTAAAGTCCTTTGCCGTCCAGTTGCTTGGTCTATTGTTGGTTGTTGGGTAGATCCAGCTGTCAAATTCCGCTTCCTCTACGTCATCCTCAATAGCATTCACTCCTGGGTTGGTGATGAACACCGGAGGTTTTCCGATCCTTTCTTTGCGAACAGCCCTCTGAGCCTCTGCAGTGAAGCCCAGCCCAAACTTGTCAGTCTTTGGAGTGAAGTCAGGAAGTCGACCCCAGTTTGCGCACTCGCCCTTCTCAATCACAGCCCGGGCATCCTTCAAGGAAGCCATCTTCAAAGGAGGGTCTTCAATCACAGTTTCAGCTGACGCCAACGTCTGGGGCACCTCTTCAAAGTGTTGAAAGGGAGTTTCAATGAATTCCCCATCCATTTCTATGTATCGAAACGAGTTCAAGTGGCTGACCATATACTCCTCTTCCCCTTGGACTGTAACAATCTTTCCTCTAACTGGATACTTAAGCTTTTGATGTAGTGTGGAGGTCACCGCTCCAGCCTTATGGATCCATGAACGACCCAACAAACAGGAATAGGATGGACGGATGTCCATCACGTAGAAAGTTGAATCAAAAATCTGCGAACCAACCCTGATTGGGATGTCAACTTCACCATGCACCATCCTTTTCGAACCGTCAAAGGCTCGGACAACAATGTTGCTAGGCTTGAGCTCCAAACCCTCACAATCTAACCTGTCTAAGGCTTTCTTGGACAATACATTTAATGAGGAACCGGTGTCCACCAACACATGGGCCAGAGTAGTGCCCCTGCATTCAATAGAGACATGCAGGGCATCATTATAATTCTTTCCCTTTGCGGTCAGATCGGCGTCAGAAAAGCCCAGACCATTATCAGCAGTCAAGTTAGCCACACAATCAGTAAATTGATCAGCGGATGTTTCCTGCGGTACATGAGCCGTTTTCAGGAAGGAGATCAGGGCCTTGGCATGGGCCTCTGAACATAATAACAGTGATAGCATAGAAATTTTTGATGGGGTGTGCCCCAATTGCTCAACAACATTGAAGTCGCTTTTCTTGATGATTTTAAGGATCTCCTCCATCTCTTGCTGGAAGGCTTCAACAACAGTTGTCTTTGGCGCCTCCGTCAGGGCAGGCAAATCAGCAGCAATCCCTTTGCCCCGAGCATCAGAGGACTTGGCGGCAGGGGTGGTAGCAAGAACTTGATTGGGAAGTGAAACATGCACACTTGCGGGTGTGATGATAAGGGGTTTCTGAATAACTGGTGGTGCGATATCTGGCGAAAACAACCTACCACTGAGGGTAATCTTGGCAGGCCCGGTGATGTTGCTAACACTGGTACTTGTACCAAACTCTTGTTTCACCCCCAGCACATAAACATCTGCCCCATAGTGCCATGGGACAGCCTTGTCGGACGTATAAGGGAGAGGCCCCGGAACAATAATTATGATAGGAGCAATCTTCGGAGTGGTCACGATTTTGACGGGCTTCTTTGAAGGAGCCTTGGGAGATTTGTTGAAAATAGTGACGATAGAAACTTCTTCGGCGGGGACAGTAGAAACGGCAGTCTTCTCGAATAAGATCTCCTTGCTATCCATCAGGCTTTGGATACCCGATTTCAGCAAAGGACAACCAAAAGGCGAAACAACGCATAGAAGGCAATCTTCATCACATCCCGGAAATAAACCGGCCAGCAACAGATTCCTTTTAACAGTTGATAACGGAGTAACAATCTCTTCTACAGAGGCCACATATCGGTCTTCCTCCACAGCATTCACCCCATGCTGGGGCATGGGAGCGGTCACAACATTGGGCCTCTCGGGCGCCTCAAACTGTATCTCCTTAGCATCAATAAGGTCTTGAACCTTATTCCTCAGAGCCCAGCAATCGTCCGTAGTATTCCCGAGGCTATCAGAGTGATAAGCGCAACGGGCGTTGGGGTTGTATCTTGGAGAAGCTGTATTCACCACCTTCGGAGCTTCCTTGACAGTTACCAGATTGATTGACAGTAGTTGCGGCAAAATCTGAGACAGGGTCATGTTAAGCCGAGTGTACTTCCTTTTGGGCCTCTCACCCCTTTGTTGATTATACTGCGGAGGAGAAGCATCAAGCTTTGAAATGACCAATGCATTAACAGCTTGGCGGCGTTCCGGCTTAACTTGTCTTCTAGGACCATAAACAGCACTAGCTTCCTTCTTGAAAGGCTTCTTCTCAGTACTCGCGGAGGCACCTTTCTGTATCTTTCCTGACTTGATACCAGCTTCTATCCTTTCACCAGTCAAGATCAAATCTGTAAACCCAGCGGAAGAATTACCAATCAGATGATTGAAGAATGGACCAGACAAGGTTCCTAGAAACATGTCAACAAGTTCACGGTCAGTCAAAGGAGGCTGCACCCTGCCAGCCAAGTCTCTCCACTTTTGCGCATATTCCTTGAATCCTTCGCCCGTTCCCAGCGACATACCCTGAAGTTGGGTACGCGTGGGAGCGAGGTCAGAATTGTACTGATACTGTCTATAAAATGCGGTAGCCAAATCTTCCCAGTTTCGAATACTGGTTCCATCTAGCTGATAAAACCATTCGAATTGAGACCCCGAAAGGCTATCCTGAAAGAAATGGATCCAAAGGTTCTTGTCTGCAGTGTAAGGTTGGATCTTCCTTACATATGATCTGAGATGCAGCTTAGGACAGGAAGCCCCGTCGTACTTTGCAAAGGTAGGCGCCTTGAATTTGTGCGGAATCACCACCCCAGAAGATAAACCTAGATCTCCAAAATCCAACCCCGGCACATTTTGAATCTCCATGGCACTTAAATGGTCCTCTAGTTGTTTGTATCTGTCAGTAGCAGGAGGGTACTGTTCGTCATTGTAATCCGTCTCGTTGTCGGAGACTGCAGGACTAGGAGCCCTTCCCCCTTGGGGACTGTCTTTCTCTGCAGAGGAAGTAGCTTGATCAGCCTCATTATGGAGTGTATTCCCAAACCTGCGTCCAGTGTTTAACAATGCAGTCCTCTTTTTCTTCTTCTTCTTCAGGAGCAGAGCCTTCAACTCTTGTTGACCTTGGGCTAAGCTCATGACCATCTCTTGAAACTAGGCGTTCTGGGCCTGGAGGGCCTTGATAGCTTGTTCGTTGGATGATTCAGGATTCATGATGACTGTTCAAATAAACAGCGAAGAAGATTAAGCAACCTGTGGAAAAAGGGTACCTGTTATACATATGATGCAATGAGATGCGTATGATTTATGTTTTCAAAGACAAACGAGATTCAACTTTGTAGACAAAAGGGAAACACACTTCATTATATTCAAATTTTAAATTGTTCAACAACTTTCCCTTAGGCATTACAGGAATGAAAATACTGAAAAGGAAATAAAAGTTGTAAAAGGAAACATTCAAAGCCCATCAATGCTCCCATGGCCTCCTCTTCTCAGTATGGATATAGTCATTCAAGATCCGCTCTTCCTCCAATTGCTTAGTCAGCTTCTGGATCTTCCATTCCTGTTCGTTGACCTTTTCCCGATAAAAATCCCGTTCTTCCTTTAGCTGCGCCCAAGATCTCTTCAATGTATCAAAATCAGTGGGTATCTGAGGAGGAAGGACAGTTGGAGGAACCCCATCTTCATCAGGAGATTCAAGAATGATAGGTCTGACAGCTTCGTATGGCATACCTAACTTCTGAGCACGGATGCGGACCCATCTGCAATAGGGTTCCATTGGTAGAGAAGTCTTTGGTGCCAACTCATGTGGGTCAGCTTTGTGAATTCTGTCCCAAGCCTTAATGAATCCATGGCGTAGTTTGTCACTGTCTACCTGAAATTCAAAATGGAAGTGAGGAACCAACATCTCATGAGGCCCTACTCTTCTGGCTCTTCCAAATTGGCGGAGAGCTAAACATGGATTATAAGAGATTCCTCCCTGGGTGCCGATCAATGGGACATTAGGGTATTCTCCGCAACGATCAATAACAGCTACCTCATCCAAACCTCTAAGAGTCCAAGTGATGTCATTATCAGTGAGAGACATTAACCTATGAGCCCAACCCTTTACTTCTTCATTCTTCAGCACGAACTTAGGAAGGTGCGAAATAAACCACCTCACTAGCAAAGGAGCACAACACCATGGAGTTCCCCGTCTTCGGGCAGTACGAGCATAGAGTTGTTGCAGGATATCACCCAAAAGAGTGGGTACATGATTCCGAGACATGAAGATCCTTATGGAATAGATACTGATAAAGGTGTCAGGATTTGGAAACAATACCAGACCATAGATTAAAAGAGCCAGAATATCTTCATACGCCTTGAAGTCTAAGTCATTCCAGAAATCATTAGCTTTGCCAACCAGAAACTTAACCAAAAAGCCCTTAACTCCACTTCTAGTTTCCCAGTTAGCCATTACCTCTTCTTTGGTCAAGGGAAGGACTGCAGCAACCCCTTCAGGCCTAAGAGTCTTCTCCCAACCAGTGAATGGAGTTTGCTCCAAAACAGGGATACCAAGCAAATCAGAGAATTCTTCCAGGGTAGGGACCAGCTGGAAGTCTTGAAAGGTAAAGCAATGATACAGGGGATCATAAAACTGGGCCAGGACACTTATCAGTTGTTGGTACCACTTTGAAGTGATCAAACCAAGGAGAGAACCATGCCTCTTGATGAAGGAAGTAGTGTTTGGAATCCTATCAACCAAATCCTTGAGCAAAGTTGGTGGTTGAACAAAGTTGAGCCGGATAGTATTCCTACGCACGGGCATCATGATGTCCTACAAAACAGAGCAAAGATGAAACTTTTTTGTCTTTGAAATGGGTCAGTCCTTATACAGGATGCATGCAATGGTATGATGGTATGATGCTATGATGAAGCACACCACAAGTATTCACAAAGGCAAGCATGATAAGGCACACAAGTCACATAAGACAACCCTTAGGTTTTAGGCCAGCATGAAGTTTAGGTATTACCCTCTTTTAGTTTCGTTGGTTAAAACCTGTCCTATCAAAAGTAACCGGGTTCTAGAGGATCTCAAATCATTGACTACCCTCAATCGGTCATAACTCCAGCATTGCAATCTTTTCTTGCAGCCAGAACCATCGCGAGAGTGTAGCCTCAATGAGTGTAGCATGCTGCTACTGTTCTATGGCCAAGTTTGGTCAATTTAGGGTTCTAAGGTCGGTTGGTGTTTAATGACTCCTTAGAAGACCCATATTCTCCTCGTTGCAACACAAGGGATGTCGGTACAGACCAAGGTGCCACACCAACGTAGCCACTGTTTCACCCATGTCGGTCTACACCGGACAGGTCCCTCACAGATTATGCTACCTAAAAGGGTATTCCCCAGATCCGGGTTAGGATCTATGAAACTCCGATGCAAAGCCCACAAATATAAAAGCAAACAAAGCAAACAATTGAAAACAAAGGTGACCTAAGCCCTAAGGTTACTCCACTTTTAATAGTCCCCAGCAGAGTCGCCAGTTCTGTGATACGGTGGGAGAACTGACTAGGGTTTTGTGTTTGTTTTCGCAAATGTTTCGGTTGAGCAAGAGTCGCCACCGACTTTTTATTTTATCCTAAGGAAAGGTTAAAAAGCACAGCAAAAACCTTTGAGATGTTTTCTTGGGTTCGAGGAGTAGATTATAGAAAGGGAAGGTATTAGCACCCTTTTTATCCATGGTTATCCATGGGCTCTTAGTTACTTGCTTAGATCAACTTGCCTTGATTTTCAATTGTTTGAAATGGTGCTTTGTGTGTGGGTTTGAAAATGTTTTTGAAAAGAGGCCAATATGGTGGCAACCTTTGTAATGACCCATGTTTGGATGTATACAAAGGTGTATGTCTTTTGAAAAGTTTTCAATGTTTTTGAAATTTGTTTTGAAAGTGTTGTGATGTGTGTTTTAAAAAATAGGCAAGTGTTTTTGTTTTGCAAGTTGGCAAGTAACCAAGAGTTGTCCACTCCTAAATTTACTCAAAGATTTTTGCTATGTTTTAACCCTTTTAACAATTTTGTTCCACCATTGTATTTGGTGGACAATCTTGTGTTAGGATGTGAACGGGACAGACGTGGGTCATCGTTTAGACCATGATTGCAATGGTGCCAAGTATCTTTAGGCAATTTTTCCTTTAAGGGACTTGATCATTTTTTAGGCAACTTTCGAAAGCGTCATCGATGGACTATGATCATTTGATTGTTTTGTTTTTGCCAAAGATGCCTGACATGCAACATGGCCCATTATTGAAGGCAACAAGTGGAATACCCTAGGGGGTGCAAGTGTGATTAGTGTTGTCCATTTTCATGCTTGTTCATCTGGAATTTAGGTCAAACTATTCGTTGTTTTTTTTTTGATTTGCATACAAACCCTAATTCTAACATGGTATAATTAGAAAGCTTAAAAATGCGAAATTAAAAGTCCTAAGTTATTACACAATGATCATGGAAGTGGGGGTACAAAATATTCAAATGAGGATGAGACTTCATAGGAGGATAGTACCCAATATTTACAATCAAATTGAATTTCACAAATATAAATGTAAAGATGTATAAGAATAGAACAATGTATATGTGAAGGTAATTTTTGTGTAAGTGTATATTTTTATTCACAAATAAAATAAAAAAATAAATAAAAGAAAAGTTAATTTTTGAATATTTTTATGTTTAGGGCAAAAACCCTAATTTTGCTAAATAAGAGGTATTAATTATTTATTAAGTATTATATACAATATTTATTAATTATGTGTAAAAAATAAATAAAAAATAAAAAAGAAAGTATATTGTCAAAAAATGATTTTTCAAGTTAAATATTAATAAAAAATAAAAATGTATTATTTTCTATGTTTTTAACCTAAATATACTAATAAATATATAAATATTTTACTTTATTTATTAAATATGTATTATATATACAAAAAATAAAATGTTTAATATTATAGAAAAAATATATTTTTATTATAAGATGTTTTCAAGAGATAACATAAAATAAAAAAAATCAGAAATAAAGTATGTTTGTATTATTTTTTTGTATTTTTAAATAAAGGTATACTTATTTATTTATTTACAAAACTAACTAAAGCCAAATAAATATCAAAATAAATGCAAAAAATATGGAAAAAATGTTTTTTTATGTTTTTTATGATTTAAATAAAAATATGGGAACAAAATCAAAAAGAAAAAATGGAAAATAACAAGTATATCTCAAAATGGGCCAGGGGGGGGGGGGGGGGGGTTCAAATGTAAAACATGGTGCAAAGAGTAAAAAAGTCACAGGCCCAACCCATAGAGGTTGTCTTCAACCTCCAGACAACAAAAACGTTCAAAAACGCGCGCCCTTTTGCCCATCTCTCTAACTCCTGATTCTTTGATCCTTTGCCAAATCTTGAAACATGAAACATGTAGAGCTTGAAGCCACGATTCTAAACATATAAAGAAGTCAATCTAACTCTCAGAAATGAGAGAGAATTTCTTCTCCCCCAATTCCTAACCTAATTTTTGTTCAATGTTCAGACTCAAAATTCTCTAAGTACACATAACATAAATGAAAAGTAATGATATGGGTAGATTCAGGGCCATGAATATGACATAATTTCTTCACAAACCTAAGCCTAACTATGTCTGGATAGAGAGATAGGAGTTCATGAACTTACCTGTTCAGCTTGAATCGTATCTGGCAATGGAGGTACTTTCTGTGCAAGGTGAGGATTGGTACAACTTGCTTGAGGTCCAGGGATGCTATTCCAACCTTTAGTTTGCTTTGAATCTTGCTAAATCGAGCTACAGAAGTCAACCTGCAAGAGAGAAAAATGAAAATGACAAATGATGCTATGGCTGTTACAGTCTCAGTTCAATGTTTGGAATAGTCTATATGGATGTTATGGAAGGTGTATGAAGTGGTTTGGATGAAAGTGCACGAAGGAAATGAGCTGGCCAAGTCCAAATGCAGAATGCCCTGTTTTGTGCAGTTTTATGGTGATTTTCTGTATGAGGAGGGATCAAGGGTTAAAGGCTCGTGTTTTAGGTCTGTTAGGGAGTATGGAAAGTGTGGAGAAAGTTTGTCTTAGTTGGTTCTTGCAGCAATGTGAGTTGGTTTTTGTTATGCCAAGTTTCTTCACACTTAAGCAACAAAATGTTAACCTCTTTCCTAGACTGATGGAGGCCCATCTAATGTGCTGCTAAGCTTGCCCTTGATCAGTGGGATTAGCTCAATAAATTGTGCCAAAAAGATTTTGCTTTGTACCTCTTGATTTGCAAATTGACATAAAGTTTCACTTTTCAAAAATGGATATAATGCTTTTTCTAATTATGGCTTAAACTTCCATGTAATGACCAAATGAGCAAAATAATGTCTTGGCACAATGGATTAGCATTGAATTTATGAGTGTAAATGAGATTTGAGGCCTGTAATCTAGGAATGCAAGCTGAGTTCAAAAATGCCTAAGTGTATGAACATGAAAATTGGCCATGAGCAAAGTGAGTTTTTCCTATATTGCCAAATTCAATTCTCCCTAACCACAAGGTTGTTTGATGAGTTCTTGGACATTTTGGAAAGCTTGGAATGTGTACTATAATCCATCTTTGTAATGCAAGTTGAAATTCCAAGTGGAAGCATGTGAAAAGTTGCCATGAAGTTAGGCAAAAATCCTGCCTATAATAGGTCAAAAATTTTCTAAGTTAAGAATGTTTTGCACCCTTGTTCCAAAAATCATAACTTGAGCTACAAGCTTCTTTTGAGGAAACTTTGTGAGTCAAAGTTGTAGATTTTGCTATGTACTACAACTTTCATGTTTTGACTTTTGTTTGAATCCAAATGCATCTTGGTGAAAAAATGGGACAAAGTTAGGAAAAAAATTAGGGATTTTCATAACTTAGAAAAATTCTAAGTTATGAAAATTCTTCATTTCAAACCCTAATTTGTGATTTTTGATTTCTTGATGAACAAGTTTCATGTTTTGACATGTTTTGATAAAAAATGAATCTTGACCCTTGATTTTGACCAAAAAGTCAAAGTTTGACTTTTCAGTATACAGTAAAAAATTAATCAATTGACTGGAAAATTCATCTGTCAGTCTCATGCATTTGGGATCTTTTGAACTTGTTGAACATGTCAAGACAATTCCATGGGATCCTTGAGTCCATATATGAGCTTGGTTTGTCATTGGCTAGGTCAATCAGTCAAAAATTGCCTTTGTGCAGTCAAAACCCTAAAAATGACCATTTTTCCCTTTTGGCGATCTGATCAAATTTCTTGTGGAATTGTGATCCAACCTTGACCAATTGGTTTATATGAGTTCAATATGTTGATGTGGGTCAAATTTCATAAGGTTTGAATGTCAATTGACCACAGTTGACTTTTTCCCCAACACAGCTGATTTCTAGGTCAACTGTCCAATTGACTGGGCAAAGATTGGAATCAAGGCTTGAAACTTGGTAGGGACAAACTTGGGAGTCCAATATGAAGCATGAAAGTCATCTTAGGCATTTTAGGTCAAAACATCTTTGTGTAAACACAAACCATAATTTGGGTCAATAGTGCAAGGAAAAGTCTTGAGCAGAGAAAACCCTAGCTGGATCTTGAACTCCAAGGGTCTTGTGGTGAGAAAGTGTTGAGGAAATGGGAGGGCAAATTTTGGGGTACAACAGTCATCATGGTGCATCAGCAGAAGGAAACCACTGATCAGATTAAGAACATGCTAGAAGCTCTGTTCACACGCCTTCCTCCCCATTCGTAGATTTTGATTCCTGATGTTTTCACTGTTTTCTTTACATGTTATCTGTAATATTTTCTGAGCTCTGAACTGAATACAATCGTTTTTCTGCACTGATCGTTTTTAACTTCAATTATTTGCACTTTTTGATTGCTGACAAAAAGGGGGAGAAAGAATGATATTTTTCAATAACGGATTATTGAGACAAAAGTCTCAAACATTCTAACACTCTGATATACTTGAATGTTTCTTTGTTCTGCATAAGCTTACAGGTACAAGAATTTGATTATCTCTGATACACTGAAGCTCTGCTCTAGTAAAGGAAAGATCTGATGCTCAAAGAAAGTTCAATAAAGATCTGATGCTAAAGGACCCGTGAAATTAAAAAGGGAAGTAATAAACTCAGGGGGAGTTTTTCTGATCATAACTCTGATACCCTTCTATTCCATATCTTCTTATCTTTGATACCTTTCTGTTTATCGCTGACACAAATTTATTATTTGGTTATCTCTGATATTTTTCTTTAAATTTCAATTGAAAATATCTGGTTTTTGTCATCATCAAAAAGGGGGAGATTGTTAGAACAAAGTTTGAATCTACTACCCTAAGTTAAAGTTTTGATGATAACAAAATGCTAGATTAAATAAATTGTGTAATTCACATGAGACATATATGCTACCTAAAAATTATATTGTACATTTACAGAAACTCTGATGGATATCAGCATAAGAATGTCAACATCAGCATCAGAAGATGAATTATCATATGCCAACATCAGAAGATGAAATATCATATGCTAGCATCAGAAGATCAAAGCATGTGCTTACGCTGAAGCTTGATGAACAGATCTACGCGTAACATACTCTAAACTCTGATCAAGACCAAAACAATATCATCAGCACCTAGAAGCGTCAGAATAAGCCAAAGCCAATGACACGCTTAATTGACAACGGTATTGTGCATTCAAGACACTTTATTACCAACGGTTGTATTCCAAGACAAAGATCTTCTCAATATGGAAAGAACGTAATGGGCATTGAAATGGAATAATTGACTACAACGTATCTTTTCCAAGGCTATATAAACAAGTCAGTGAGAAATGAATTGGCTAATGCTCTACAACTCTTCACACGCATAAAGAAAATCATCTTCATCCTCACTCATACAATTTGCTATATCTCTCAAATTGCTTCTCTATAGTTATAGCATCCTAGTTTCACATAAGCTTAAATTGTGTATTATCACAGTTGTGATATAAAGTTTTTATAGAAAACATTCAACACATAGTATTCATTTTTCTATAAGAAAGAATTTCCTTGAGAAATCGGGTTGTGGTTTAGACTCAAGAAGGCTTTAGCAGTTGTTAAAGCAGTTGTAATATTCAGTTGAATATAGTGGATTAAGACCTCGTTGGAGAGAGGCGAAATCACCTTGACGGGTGGACTGGAGTAGTTTGAGATCAAACGAACCAGGATAAAAATAACGTGTTGTCTGCATTTGATTTCAAGTTTTACAATTAAACCCCCCTTCTTGTGTTTTTCACTTCTTCAGCAAGAACCTCCAATTCTGATGCCACCAGTTGAAGGAAGACCTCTGATCATGTACTTAACCGTGTTAGAGAATTCAATGGGGTGTGTGCTGGGGCAGCATGACGAGTCTGGTTGAAAATATAATGCAATATACTACCTTAGCAAAAAGTTTACCGACTGTGAAACAAGATATTCACTGCTCGAGAAAACTTGTTGCGTTTTGGCATGGGCTGCTCGCCGACTGAGATAGTATATGTTGACTCATACTACTCTATTGATCTCTAAGATAGATCCCATCAAGTACATCTTTGAGAAGCCAAGTCTCTCCTAAAGAATAGCTCGATGGTAAATGATCTTAACTGAATACAACATTCAGTACACTACATAAAAAGCAATCAAAGGAATTGTACTGGCAGATCATTTGGTGCATCAAGCTGTGGATGACTACCAATCTATGAACTCTGAATTCCCGGATGAGAATATAATGCTGATTACATATTATGAAAAGCCGGGACCATATGAAGGACCTGAGCAAGGATCCCGATGGACCATGGTTTTTGATGGATCTTCCAACGCGCTTGGTAATGGAATTAGTGATGTAATCATTTCTCCTGAAGGTTTCCATACACCTTTCACTACCAGGCTTTACTTTGACTGCACTAACAATATGGCCGAGTACGAAGCGTTCATCTTAGGTCTAAGGCTGCTATTGACTTAAGAATCAAATTCCTAAGCGTGTATGGGGATTCAGCCTTGATCATTAGTCAAGTTAAAGGAGAGTGGGATACAAAACATCCAAATCTTATCCCTTATCGAGAACTTGTACTCACCTTGATCCCGTACTTTGAAGAGTTTACCTTTGAACATATCCCAAGGGAAGAAAATCAGTTGGCGGATGCCTTAGCTACCATGTCATCTATGTTCAAGGTCAAATGGGACAACGAAGCTCCCAAAATTACTTTCGAAATATTTGACGAACCGACGCACTTCTATGAGATTGACACAGATGGTGTAGAAGATAAGCCTTGGTTTCATGAGGTGAAAAGATATCTCAAAGCTCAAGAGTATCCCGAAGGGGCGTCAATCAACAACAAGAAATTCCTACAAAGTTTCTCTGCCAAGTTCTTCCTAAGCAATGGGATTTTGTACAGGCGCAACCATGATTCAACCCTGCTTCGTTGTATGGACATGCACGAAGGCTTTTTTAGTACTCACTCCAGTGGACATACTATGGCCAAGAAGATTCTGAGGGCTGGTTACTATTGGTCGACTATGGGAACTGATTGTCACCATCACTCGAGGACTTGCCATAAGTGTCAAATTTATGATGATAAGTTTCATGTGCCTCCAGTTCCTTTGAATGTCATGACTTCTCCTTGGCCATTTGCTATGTGGGGCATTGACATGATCAAAGAAATCAAGCCTATTGCCTCTAATGGACATCATTTCATTCTTGTCGCTATTGACTACTTTACCAAGTGGGTTGAAGCAACTTCATTTGCCTCAGTTACCAAGAACGTCGTGGCCCGGTTCATCAAGCATAACCTCATCTACCGATATGGTATCCCTAAGAGAATTATCACTAACAATGGTACCAACCTCAATAACGCCATGATCACTGAACTCAACACGCAGTTCAAGATCAAGCATCACAACTCTTCTCCATACAGACCTAAGATGATAGGCGCAGTGGAAGTTGCCAACAAAAATATAAAGAAGATTGTGCAAAAGATGGTGGTGACCTATAAAGACTGGCATGAGATGTTACCATTTTCTCTTCATGGATATCGTACTTCGGCACGAACATCAACTAGGGCAACCCCATTCTCCCTAGTCTATGGTATGGAAGCTGTCCTACCTGTCGAAGTTCAAATCCATTCTCTAAGGATTATGAAAGAAGCAGACTTAGGCGAAGATGAGTGGATTCAAACTAGGTTGGACCAGTTGAATTTGATTGATGAAAAGAGGCTGGTGGCGGTCTGTCATGGCCAGATGTATCAAAAACGTATGATCAAGGCATTCAATAAGAAGATCAAGCATAGGGTATACCGGGCTGGTGACTTGGTAATAAAGCGCATCATTCTACCACAAGGAGATCCCAGGGGCAAATGGACTCCCACCTACGAAGGGTCATTTGTTGTCAAGAAAGTATTCTCGGGCGGTGCTATGATGCTAACCACTATGGACGGCGAATATTTCTCGCACCCTGTGAACACAGACATAGTAAAAAAATACTATGCATAAGAATGACCCGCTAGGTTGACATACCTAGGCAAAAATAAGGGCATCCCGGTGAACCAAAAAGGTTCGGGCAAAAATTAGGGATATATATATAAAAGATTGTACACTTGGAAAGTCGAAAACCTGAAAAGGCGGCTTGGGCAAAAAAGGGTATCCTGGTAGACTGAAAACCTGAAAGGGCGGTTCAGGAAAAAATTAGGGATTAAAAGCGTACGACTATGTCCCGTTAGATCACTTACATGCAAGCTTTATTACTATAGTCGAAAGTTCAAATGGTTCACTCAACGTCTTCTGATGGCAAGGGATGGGATGTTCGAAGGCATAAGGGCAATAGCGGAGGTGGAACCCAATGAGATCATTCCCACATGGCTATATATATATATTTGTTTTCACTTTGTACTCTTTTATTTCACGACGACTTCCTCTTACTAGGATTTCCGTCTCTTTGTACAAAATTGCCTATTTATAGGCAAATTATCAATACAAATACACTTTAAAGTTCAAACTTCTTGTTTCTTTTCTGTTTTGTTTGCAAAAACGTCCAATGACTAAAATTGAATGAACATATGCATAGGAACATGATTAACTTTTAATAAATATATGCATAAGAACAGGAATAAGCATTTACTCAAGATTCTAGAAGTTGGGATGACACTCAAGCTGTCCATAAATCCCCACAGAGCTACTTCAAAGAGACTATCCCCACAGAGTAGTCTTCACAAATAAGGGTATATTCCCCGTAATCCCCCGAAAGATTGCTCCAGTAAATAAAGGAGTATAATCTCTTTCCCAATAATTTCACCAACCTACAGAGTTTCCAATCAGTACACCTCATGGAAATTCTCTTACCCAGCTGAGTTTGTTCCTCCAAAACTGAAAAAGAAACCTCGCAAAGTTCTTCTCTTTAGAAAATTCAATTTCCCCAGGAGAGTTTATTTCCTTAACAGAGCACTTATCTGACAACTGGGTTTATTTCCCCAATAGGGTTTATTCCCCCAACAGCCTACAAATTCCCCAACTCGAGTCTATTCCTCAGACTACTACAAATCACTGACAAAATTCTTCTCCCCAGTAAAATTGCCACTATCCCCAGAGACTTGCTGCAAAACCTGGAATTAGACCAGATACCAATCAACCTTATTCCCCCAGACGAGTAGGAAGTTTAACCATCTCTTTTATCTCCAGTAAGGGTAAATAAGAAATAAATTCCCCAGTAGAGCAACAAACGACCAATAATCTTAAACTCTACTCCCTAAACAGAAATTAATACATCCTCTGCGGAGTTTCCTCAAACAAGTAAGCAGGAATCCACAACTAAAGCATTATAGATAAGATTGAAGACACACATACTCTTCATCCCGAGAAATAGACATGAATTTATTTTCCCAGACAAAGATACTGCACGGGTTTACAAATACATTTCAACAACATTTTACATTCATCATAGCATACGCATATGAAACACATATATCACAATCTCATTTATTTTGAGAACATCATTACGCCATGCATTTCATACATCATGACATTTCATACATCATGACATTTCATATAGTTAACTCTTTACCTTTTCATGAAGAATCAATTGACAGACCGATATCATCAACAAATACTCAAAATAGATTGTAGGTCATTCCCTGAAACAAGACATGGAAAATATCTACATGATGAAAAACTCCCTTCATACCTCTGTTGGCTTAGATTAAATCGACCAAAGATTTATTTTGATACTTCTCTCAGTAGACCTTTTCTGGATCATATTAAATCGACCAAAGATTTACTCTGATACTTCTCCCAGTTAAAGATTTAAAGACCTTTGCTGGCCCATATTAAATCAACCAAAGATTCATTCTGATACTTCTTTCAGTAGACCTTTTCTGGCTCAGATTAAGTCGAACACAGATTTATTCAGATACTTCTCCCAGTTAAGGATTTAAAGACATTTGCTGGTTCAGATCAAATTGACCAAAGATTTATTCTGATACTTCTCTCAGTAGACATTTTCTGGCTCATATTAAATCGAACAAAGATTTATTCTGATACTTCTCCCAGTTAAAGATTTAAAGACCTCTGCTGGCTCAGATTAAATCAACCAAAGATTTATTCTGATACTTCTCTCAGTAGACCTTTTCTGGCTCAGATTAAATCGACCAAAGATTTATTCTGATACTTTTCCCAGTTAAAGATTTAAAGACCTCTCTTGGCTCAAATTAAATCGACCAAAGATTCATTCGGATACTTCTCTCAGTATACCTTTTCTGGCTCAGATTAAATCGACCAAAGATTTATTCTGATACTTCTCTCAGTAGACCTTTTCTGGCTCAGATTAAATCGACCAAAGATTTATTCTGATACTTCTTCCAGTTAAAGATTTAAAGACCTCTACTGGCTGAGATTAAACCGACCAAAGATTTATTCTGATACTTCTCTCAGTAGACATTTTCTGGCTCAAATTAAATCGACCAAAGGTTTATTATGATACTTCTCCCAGTTAAAGATTTAAAGACCTCTGTTGGCTCAGATTAAATCGACCAAAGATTCATTCTGATACTTCTCTTAGTAGACCTTTTCTGGCTCAGATTAAATCGACCAAAGATTTATTTTGATGCTTCTCCCAGTTAAACATTTAAAGACCTTTTCTGGCTCAGATTAAATCGACCAAAGATTTATTCTAATACTTCTCTTAGTAGACCTTTTCTGACCCAGATTAAACCAACCAAAGATTTATTCTGATACTTCTCCCAGTTAAAGATTTAAAGACCTTTGCTAGCTCAGATTAAATCGACTAAAGATTCATTATGATACTTCTCTCAGTAGACCTTTTCTGACTCAGATTAAATCGACCAAAGATTTATTATGATACTTCTCCCAGTTAAAGATTTAAAGACCTTTTCTGGCTCAGATTAAATCAACCAAAGATTTATTCTGATACTTCTCTCAGTAGACCTTTTATGGCTCAGATTAAATCGACCAAAGATTTATTCTGATACTTCTCCCAGTTAAAGATTTAAATACCTCTGCTGGCTCAGATTAAATCGACCAAAGATTCATTCTGATACTTCTCTCAGTAGACCTTTTCTGGCTCAGATTAAATCAACCAAAGATTTATTCTAATGCTTCTCCCAGTTAAAGATTTAAAGACCTTTTCTGGCACAAATTAAATCGACCAAAGATTTATTCTGATACTTCTCTCAGTAGACCTCTTCTGCCTCAGATTAAATCGACTAAAGGTTTATTCTGATACTTCCTCCACATAAAGACGGACGCAAACATCTTCTGGCTCAAATTAAATTGACCAAAGATTTATTCTGATACTCCTTCCAGTAGACATTTTCTAGCATGGATTAAGGTCGAGCGTAGACTTAGTCTGAATTCTCTACCAACAGTTACTATGGATGGAATCTATAAGCCCATCTCCGACAACTCTCCGTCATCTCTCCAAATGGCATCTTTAAGCCCATTTCCGATATAATCAACAAACAGTTTTACTTCATGCACAAGCGAGTGCAAATTTCTGGGCACTTAAGTGTTCAATCCTCTTCTACCATCAAGTCACGAATGGACAAGCCAATCTAACTCTTCAAGTTTAAGAAGATTGAACAGGGGAAATTTTTATACCCCAAAATTTTCCCTCCTTTTCTTCAAGACATTTCTCACAAGATCTCATAAGCTCAAGGATTCTCAAAGAGTTGATCAGACAAGCTCACCTCCTAAGCACTGAGACCACAAATTAGGGTTTTGGTTTTCTCAAGGATAATTGGACTTCTAATTCATAAAGTGACTTTTATGGTTCATTATAGACCTCCAAGAATTCTCATACCAAGTTTCAAGTCTTACGTCTCAAATTTGCTCAATCAAATGATCAGATGACTAAAAATCAGTTGTATTGGATAAAAAGTCAATTTTGGTCAATATATAGTCAAACCTCAAGATTTTTGGCCAACATCAACATTTTTAAGTCATATTCATCAATTGATCAAGGATTGATCATTATTCCTCAATGAAAGCATTCAAATCATCAAAGAGGCAAAATTGTTAAAATTAGGGTTTTGACTGAGAATGACTGATCATTGACTTTTGACCTAGTGTTGGCTGAAGATTTTGATAATGTTATTAGAAGCCAAATGAATTAAACGTTCGATCGAAATGAGGTAAAGCGTCATGTTTCGAAGTAGCAGAAGCAGTGTTTCGAATAAGTATGTCAAAGCCTGGAGCTTCGAGTGGCAATTATGGGAACATATCTAAAGAAGTCTCGAAATAACAACAAGGCTGTGTCTGGGAAGAGCGTTCGAAACGGAGAAGTACCAAAGCATTTGAAATTCAAATGGAAGCAGGACTTTCGAAGTTTGAAAGTTATGTGCTGGAGCATTTGGGGACACGTGGAAAGACGAAAGAGGCATTGTCCTGCATGTTCTAAACGTGGCATAATCCTATAGCAAGACCGTTATGGTCGAATTAGTATAAATAGAAGTCTTAGTATTAGGATTTCGTGTGTCATATCTATTATACAAAATACTCAGTAACATTCAAACTACCACATGGCAAGGGAAACGAATGCAAGAGAAATGTATGTATGATAGCACCATGTATTTCTGATTTAATGAAAACCTTTTACCATTTCCAGCACTTTCCTTTATCCTTTTGTCAAATAACATTTACAAGTTTTCTCATTTACAGTCTTTTCACTTCGAAATCTCTTCTTCAAAGTTTTACATTTTAATGTTTTCTTCATATTTCAAGCACTTTATATCTCAGAAAACTGTCATATTTTCCATACCTTTACCTTCAAGTCTTATCCTTCGAACGCATATTTTTACTTAAAGTCATTTAAAGATTTCTTGCATTAAACGCTTTCTTCATGTTTCAAACCCTTTACGTTCCAGAAATCCTTTATATTAACTGTTTTGTAAGTCGAAACCATTTACTTCACTTTTATGCAATTTTACATGTCTTTACAATTAGCATTTATTCATGTAACTTAGTTTTCACACACACATTTTGATTACATCTTTAGACTTTTAGAGAGAGAAATCGAAATAAGCCAAACACATATACAATATCAACCATGAATATCTGTTCGATCGTGAGAGTAACCTTAATATCCAAGGAGTCCTAGGATCAATCTAGTCAATCCTGTGAGTTACCAGAGGAATTGAATAACAGTCAGAAAGATTATTCGATAGTTTGGAAGACTAGCGGTTGTTTACCAGAAATCACTGGAAACAAATTGGCACACCTGGTGGGACCAATAATTGGATATTAGAAATAAGGATTGTTGAGACATAACCATTACAAAAACGTTGGAACCTAAGAAGTTTGCTGTTTTATGAACCTGAGAAGTGGTAAGATAACCAACAGCAACCAACCTTTATCCAGCAGAAAACGTTTGGACAAAATGTCTAATTCAGACAATCAACAAGGGGACCAAAATGGCCCACATACAACAGGCACTAATGCGTCCACTTCGATCGGAACATCTAATGTAATCCCTTCGAATGCACAGTCTGTTGCATCTTCGACCAGTAACATAGCCACCAATGGAGTAAGTGGCATATCAACTAATAGTTCGATCTTAGGAAATACTGGAACCATTGGCTACCCTGGGGGATTCGTTCCACCATCAGGGACACAATCCCATTTCGCCACTCCATTAACTAGACCACCCGGTTTCGATGGGAATTAATAGAACCAGAAATTCCTCTTATGGAATGCCAACATCTTTTATGGCAGGTTTACACAATTCCACATCGAATTCATCTCCACAACTAGGGTCTGGGTCTGGGGCGAATCAGTTTATGACAAATAACCAAGGGTCGGTGGGTTATAGCACAATGCCTATCTTAACCACAGACAACCAGTTGGCCTTTAGGCAATTGATGGATGACTGTAACCATAATATGATAGGGGTGTTAGCACAAACCATGCAGGAGATATTTGCCCCAATAGTGCAAAATGTGACTGTGACAAACAGAGAAAACGCTGACAATATGAGTCGAATAGCAGATTTCTTTGCGCCCCCAGAAAGGCGTAGGCAGAATCAGGAGGGATTTCGAGCAAACATGCCTGTTATAGAACAAATTGCTAACGACCCAATTCATAGACCACCCAGAGAAGAAGTTAACTTAGGGGCCAGGGCACCAAGGTTAGAAGCCCTAATAATCCCGGGCCCACAAAGGGAAATTATGGAACCAGGGGCAAGGGTCGAAAGGCTAGAAGCCCTAGAGTTTCGAGAAGAACAACCTAGGGGAGTTGTTTTGGTTGGTCGAAATCAAGATGCCGATGCTGTCGTTCATAGAATTCGAAACGATAACATCTTGGCAGAAAACAACCTAACCACCATGATAGAGAGAGTCATGGCCCAGAATGGCCTCAACACAGGAATGAGAAGGCCAAATTACGCTTCTCCTATATTGGATTGCATAATGCATACTGATTTACCAAGGGGATATAAAGTCCCTAAATTTACAAAGTTCGCTGGGGATACCAATGAGTCAACAGTCGAACACATAGCGAGATATCTAACCGAAGCGGGAGATATAGCCAATAATGAAGATCTCAGGATCAAATACTTCCCAAGTTCCTTGACAAAAAACGCCTTCACATGGTTTACCACCTTGCCTCCTGGGTCCATTGACACTTGGGCTCTCTTAGAGAGATTATTCCATGAACAATTTTACATGGGACAGTCGAAAATAAGTTTGAAGGAATTGGCCAGTGTTAAGAGAAAGTTCACCGAACCCATAGATGATTATTTGAATAGATTTAGGCTTTTGAAATCCAGATGTTACACAGTAGTGCCTGAACATGAGTTAGTCGAAATGGCCGCTGGTGGCTTGGATTATTCTATTCGAAAGAAACTAGACACTCAGTATTTGAGGGATATGGCTCAGTTAGCCGATAGGGTTCGACAGGTCGAAAGACTAAAGGCCAAAAAAGCCAGAGTCTTTAAGAATAGCAAGAAAGAAAGGATTTCCTATGTTGGGACTGAGGAAGCAGAAGAATATTCTGAATTCGAATTCGAAGAGGTCGAAATCGACCTCGCTGAATTAAAACAGGCCCCGCCTTATTCCTGCAAATTGTTAGTTCCCGCAAAAGGGAAAGACATTGTTGAAAATGAAAAAAGTGACAAATTTCCAAAGAAGGTTTATACCTTCGATGTCACTAAATGTGACGAGATTTTTGACTTACTTGTCAAAGATGGCCAACTAATTGTGCCATCAAATGTCAAAATACCTCCTTTGGATCAGACAAAGAAGAGAGGATTTTGCAAATATCATAGTTTCCTAGGCCACAAAACCTCACAATGTTTTCTTTCAGGGACCTGATTCAAAACGCGATCAAAGATGGCAGACTAAAGTTTGCTGATAAGGTGAAGATGAAAGTTGACGAAGATCCCTTGGACGTCGCAGACACCAACTACTCCGAGCCTGCATGCATTGGAGAGGTCAACATGGTGGAAACTGATCAAAGCGACGCCCTAACAGGAGAGAAGGGTACTGGAGTTGAAAACTGTGTGATGGTCGAAGTCAGCGAGGAGGTCACTGAAGACATCCAGAATACGCCAGAGACTCCGATTGCCGCACCTGTAGCTGTTGCAAGAGAAACCCAGGCTACTGAAGGCCAGGGAAATCAAAACCAAGAATTAACACAAGTCACTGAAGGCTTGAGGCTGGAATTGGAGAAAGTCCAAATCACGCAGCCAATTTCCCTTCAGAAGGAAATATGGGACACTCTAGGGGAACCTAGTGGAAAATTTGACTATTTGGTCAAATATTCTGCCCCAGAGAGTTCTAAGGTTCAGATTAACGATATAAAGCCCACAGGATGGGGTGATGATGAAGCTAAAGGGGGAGATGTTGAAATAAATATGGTGGATATGGAAAGACCTCGCTCTGAGATGGAGGAAGTGGAAAAATACTTAGAAAAAGAAAAGTATAGAATGGGGGATAATCACACTGGAGATGCTAGTCTCAAGGATTATCTCATGACATGCCACAAAGGAGATTCAGGCATGATATTGTGCCCTAGGTGCAGCATCCTCTGCAATCAAAGAATCGCTGCGAATTTCGAAAGGGTACAGAGGACTCGAACTGGCAACAATTGGCGCCAGGATAACCAACTTTTTAGGTGTTATCCCAAGGCTGGAGAAAGTTTGCTGGAATTTGTGTTTCGCTGCTACAAAGGGGCAACCAAGTGCTTGATTTGCCCAAGGTGTTCTGCTGTGTATGACCAAAGCATGGCCAGGGCCTTCGAAACGATTCCCTTCGCCCCTTGCTGGAACCATCAAGAAACTGCCCAGATGGGCCCACGTTTCGACAGCAGACACAAACAACGAAGGCCTGATAGCCCTCACCCCAAGGCTGCTCGAAGAGTGACTTTCAAACTCCCTGCTGAAGTGCCAACCGATAGATGGTTACAGGTCAGAAATGACAAAGGCAAAGATAGATGGAGAAACGCTGAACGAAATGCACGCCATGCTGTGACATACAGGAGGCAATTCAACACAGCAAAAAGGGAGGAGGTGAGATTAGAAAATTACAAAGGGAGGAACCCCATGTCAAGATCCCAGTGGCGCAGACAGCAAAGGATTTGAAAGGCTGAGAGAGAAGCTGTGGCAAACAAAGGGGTTACTTCAACGAAAAACCAAGGTGAATCTAGCACCAACAAACCAAAAAATCAAACTGAAGACAAACCTCCAGTCAATAGGAGGCTCTTCTCTGAAGAACAACGCGATGAACCAAAGGAATACACTCCAGGCCCGGAAGAGGACGAAGATATGATAACAGATAACTTCGAATCGGAGGGGGAGTCTTCATTTAACTTGAACTGTAACATGGTGTCTGTGCTTCCCTGCGAATTTGGGCAGGAAACCGAAATCAATGAATATGAGGAGGAAGACACCACAGATTTGATGAAACATAGGCCCGTGTGCTACTATGTGATGGACAATGGGGCTGTTGAGGAACAAAATGCGTTCTTCGAACGTCCAGAACCTGCAATGAAGAACCATCTCAAGCCACTTTTCATTCGGGCGAAAGTTGGTGTCCATGGTGTGAACAAAGTTCTAGTGGATGGGGGTGCTGCAGTCAATTTGATACCCCATTTCATGCTAAAAAGATTAGAGATCCGCGAAGGAGACATCAAGCCCCATAATATGGTTCTGTCCAATTATGAGGGAAAAGTGGGCAAAACACTGGGAGTGGTCCAGTTGGAATTGACAATAGGCTCAAGCTGTAGGCCCACCATGTTTATGGTGATCGAAGCCAAGGCCAACTATAACTTACTGCTGGGAAGAGAGTGGATCCATGGCGTGGGGGCAGTTCCTTCGTCAATGCATCAACGACTAGTTCTATGGAGAGATGATGGAATCGTGGAAAACATCGAAGCAGACCAGAGTTACTTTATGTCAACTGTCAATTTAGTTGACAAGAGGGATTATGATAAAAATCTGCAAAGATTGCTCCGTGTGTTCCAAATGATGAGATTAATGAAACTAGAAACGCCCACTACTACATGACCCTTCGTCATGATGGCCTTTACTGGGATAGAACAATAATCAGTGAAGAAGAGGGAGTCGAAAGCACTATACAAAAATGGCCAGCAGGCTGGGACTTCGACAACCTTAGCCATGACCGAGTCTACCTTTTTCGAAAGGATTTCGGCCTATATGGCTGAGAACGAATCAAAAGCGGCCTTAGAGGCTGAAATAAATAAATCAACTATAAAGACGGACGAAGTAAGTGGGGATGGTTCGAAATGCTCACCCTTCAAAGAGTTTGAGATGGATCAAAGGTTGGATGCCATCTATGATAAAGAACCCTTAGGCTTCGAAAGGGACCCCATAAACTCAGGCGCCAAAATGTTGGCACAGGATCCACTCGAAGAAGTCAACTTAGGGGATGAAAAAACGAAAAGAGTAACCTACATAAGTGCTAAACTTAGCCCAGGCCTCAAGAAGGAAGTGATCGAAGTCCTTAAGGAAAACAAAGATTGCTTCGCATGGGATTATGACGAGATGCCTGGTTTAAAGAGGGAGTTGGTCGAACACAGACTGCCAATCAAAGATGGCAAGAGGCCCATCAAACAAACTCCCAGAAGATTCGCCCCAGCGGTTCTCACAAAAATTAAAGCTGAGATCGAAAGGTTGCTGCGTTGCAAATTCATCAGAACAACAAGGTACGTCGAATGGTTAGCAAACATAGTACCTGTTATTAAGAAAAATGGTTCTTTAAGAATTTGCATAGATTTTAGGGATTTAAACACTGCAACCCCTAAAGATGAATATTCCATGCCTGTGGCAGAAATGCTAGTAGACTCTGCTGCAGGGTTCGAATACTTGAGTATGTTAGATGGGTACTCTGGGTATAACCAGATTTTCATTGCTGAAGAAGATGTTGCAAAGACAACATTTCATTGCCCAGGAGCCTTAGGCACCTACGAATGGGTGTTGATGCCTTTTGGTTTAAAGAATGCTGGGGCAACTTATCAAAGGGCAATGAATTCAATTTTTCATGATTTCATTGAAACCTTCATGCAAGTGTATATTGACGATATAGTCATCAAATCTATATCTGCAGAAACACATTTGCATCATTTAAGCCAATCATTTGAGCGAATGAGAAAACATGGCTTAAAGATGAATCCCCTTAAATGTGCATTTTTTGTGCAGGCTGGAGATTTTCTTGGTTTTGTGGTTCACAAGAAAGGAATCGAAATCAACCAGAACAAAACCAAAGCCATAATGGAGACGAAAGCACCTGCGTCAAAAAGGGAGTTGCAATCTCTGCTAGGGAAAATTAACTTCCTCAAAAGATTCATCTCGAACCTAAGTGGAAGAACCCAAGCTTTCTCTCCGTTACTTCGTCTAAAGCAAGGTCAAGCCTTCGAATGGAACGAAGCTCACCAGGAGGCGTTTGACAGAATAAAAGAATACCTTTCTCAGCCTCCTATTTTGTCTCCACCTTCATGGGGGAAGCCCATGAGATTGTACATATCTGCCTCTGAAGTTAGTATAGGTAGTATGCTAGCACAAGAAGATAGCAATGGCGTCGAAAGAGCCATATACTATTTAAGTAGAGTGCTAAATGATGCAGAGACCAGATATAGCAATTTAGAAAAGCTATGTCTCTGTTTGTATTTCTCTTGTATGAAACTCAAGTATTATATAAAACCTGTTGATGTTTATGTTTCATCTCATTTCGATGTCATTAAACATATGCTTTCAAAACCAATAATGCATAGCAGAGTTGGCAAGTGGGCTTTAGCCTTAACAGAATATTCGTTGACTTTCATGCCTTTAAAATCTATGAAAGGTCAAGTGATTCCTGACTTTATTGTGGACCATTCTTTGGTTGAGCAGACGGTCATGAGTTACGTCGAAATGCAACCATGGAAATTGTACTTTGATGGTTCAACCCACAGGGATGGAAGTGGTGTTGGAGTCCTTCTGATTTCTCCTGAAGGAATTCCAACAAAATTCAAGTATAAATTAGATGGTCCTCGTTGTTCTAACAACGAAGCTGAGTATGAAGCGCTCATTGTTGGACTTGAAGCTTTGTTGGAATTGGGGCAACCAGAGTCGAAATTAAAGGAGACTCTGAATTAGTGGTCAAACAAATCACAAAGGAATACAAGTGCATAAAGGAAAATTTAATGGTATACTTCGTCATAGTCAATAGGCTATTGAGGAAATTTGAATACATGGATATTCAACACATACCAAGAATAGAGAACCAAGAAGCAAATGACTTAGCGCAGTTGGCTTCAGGTTATAAAGTGTCTACCAAGAACTTCAAGGATTTGGTCGAATTAAGGGGAAGAGTTATGGCTACTAGATTCACACCATCGGATCTGGAAAGTATGAGATTGGGATATGCTGAGAAACAGGGATTCGAAATATTAGCCATAAATACTTTGTCAGATGCAGATTGGCGAAGTCCATTGAAGAGTTATTTAGCAGACCCAACTCTAAAGGTGGATAGAAAAACAAAATATAGAGCATTGTCATATCTCCTCATGGGGAACGAATTGTTTAAAAAGACCCAAGAGGGTGTATTATTGAAATGCCTAGGAGAAAGTGAGGCATACTTAGCATTGTCTGAAGTCCATAATGGGGCATGTGGGGCACATCAAGCAGGCCATAAAATGAAATGGTTGTTATTTCGATATGGCTTGTATTGGCCTAGCATGCTCAAAGATTGCATAGACTTTGCTAAAGGATGTGAGGAATGTCAGAAACATGCAGGAATTCAACATGCCCCTGCAAGTGAGTTGCATTCGATCATCAAACCATGGCCATTTAGAGGATGGGCATTGGATTTGATAGGAGAAATAAATCCTGCTTCGTCCAAAGGACAAAAATACATCTTGGTGGGAATAGATTATTTTACCAAATGGATCGAAGCTATACCACTGATGGTTGCTGATCAAGAGGCTATTATTGAATTTATACAAAAGCACATTATCTATAGGTTCGGATTGCCAGAGAGCATAACTACAGACCAAGGCTCTGTGTTTATTGGTAGAAAGATGCAAGGATTTGCCCAAGAAATGGGGTTTAGATTGCTAACATCAACGCCATATTATGCTCAAGCAAACGGACAAGTCGAAGCAGCAAATAAAGTAATAATAGGATTAATCAAGAAGCATTTTGGCAAAAAGCCAAGAAACTGGCACAAAACTCTGGACCAAATATTATGGGCTTGTAGAACATCTCCTAAGGAAGCTACTAACACTACGCCTTTCCAACTCACATTTGGTCATGATGCAGTGTTGCCAGTAGAAATTCATCTACAATCAGTTCGAATTCAGAGACAAAACGAAATCCCAACTGCATTATATTGGGAAATGATGATGAATGAATTAGT
This sequence comes from Vicia faba, assembly GCA_948472305.1. Classification (NCBI taxonomy): domain Eukaryota; kingdom Viridiplantae; phylum Streptophyta; class Magnoliopsida; order Fabales; family Fabaceae; genus Vicia; species Vicia faba. The sequence goes on along the minus strand of OX451737.1, from coordinate 1,687,025,552 downwards.
TGAGTTGGACGAAATTAGATTACATGCATTGGAAATTTTGATGAGGCAAAAAGAAAGAGTGGCCAGAACATACAATAAAAGGGTGAAGAAAAAAGTATTCATTATTAATGACTTGGTTTGGAGAGTCATATTGCCTATGGACAAGAAGAATAAAGCGTTAGGTAAATGGTCACCTCATTGGGAAGGACCTTTTCGAATATTAAAAGTATTCTCAAACAATGCATACGAAATCGAAGAACTCATGGATGATAAACGTGTCCTAAAGGTTAATGGGAAATATTTAAAGAAATATAAGCCAAGCCTGCAGGAGATTCGAATAGTAACAACGTAAACAAGATGTTATAAAAAGTCAAGATGGCAAGATAAAATGCCAAAATGGCGTTGTTCGAATATTACATGTAAGAAACCAAAATTATAGTCAAATAAACATCAAAATCTAGAAATAAGAATTATTTTTCAATCGATTAAAAGTGCTTCGAAATGATTCAAGTTTCTGCTGGGCGAACCGCCTGGCTCCTTCCAAGGTTGCCACTTCTCCTTTAAGTTATTCTGCAGTCTCCATTTTCGCAAGCCCCTGGTTGAGAAGCTCTTCGAATTGGTTACCAGCAGAATTGGTTTCGAAGGCTAGTTGTTGTTCTTTAGCCTCCTTAACCTTCTGTTGAAGTTCCAGAATCTGCCTTTCCCAAAGAAGGATGGACTCAGCTCGAGCCTCATAATCAATTTTCGCCTGCTTCAGATGCATAGCTTGATCCTCAGCTTCTTGAGAGAGTTTCGAAGCTTGTTCATAAGCGGCATCCATGGCAATGCGTTTCTCTTGAACCTTCTTGGCAGCAGATTCGTCTTGGAGAAGGTAACCAGTTACGTTGTCCAGCAAATTCTGAAGATCGAACAAGAGAGTACTAACTGGCAAGGAGCAGGTGGAAAGATTGACCTTTGTGAGCAGCTCCTTCATAGTATAGCAAGCAGTACTATCTTGCTTAAGCACTTCGAATATATCCACATTGAGAATGGTTTTCCTAATTTTATTAAGAAGAACAATTCTTTCATCTGTGGGAAGAGGATAGCTGGTCGAACTTGTGCCAGCCCTAGCAAGTGGGACGTCCCTCTGAGCCAACTTTGCCTTCATGTACTCAATAGGGTCATTTCGTCTCAGAAGTGCCAGTTCCTCGTCAGTCATTCGAGACAGAGAGGATTGAGGGAGTTCCACACGTAGGGGAGCCACGTCCATTTCAACCGCTATGGGTTCGTTGGTTGCATTACCATCCCCTTCATTCGTTTCGTGCTCTTGGTCTTCTTCATCCTCATCCAAGTCCACCACTTCGATACCATCCCTTTCACTGCTATTTGCGTTGGACTCCGTCCCAACAGTCGAACCGTCATTGGCATTCTCCTCCTCAGATTCTTCGTCTGCAGATTCTTCGGCTCTTTGCCCAGAATCAACTTTCTCTTCTTCAGTTTGAGTGTCCTTTGGGTCCTCTTGAAGAGTTTCAAGAGGGGACTTTTGAAGAGAAGCCCTTTGCAAATCCTCTGCAGACATTTGAAGTGTTGTTTCGTTCATCTCTTTCAGAGGAATGGAGGTACCTTGATCATCCTGCTGTTCAGAAGTTCCAGCCAGAACCGCCATATTAGAGGAACCTTTATTTTGAACCAGGTTGCTGGAATCTCCTTGAGGAGAGGAGTTGAGCGGAGCAACAGCTCTGGATGGTGAGTTCGAAATAGTGGAAGCTGGATTCAAGATGTTCTGCAAGGAACAACAAAATGTTAAGAAAAAACATTCACCAAGGTAATAAGAAGTTAGTATTGTAAAAAATTTAAAGGTTCAATTTACCTGTGGACTCTCAGAGGAGAGGTTACTAGCTATACGTTCCAACATTGGGTTGGAGGTCGAAGGTGGATTTTTGGATTTGGGTGAGGGAGCAGCATCCCTGGAATCAAGTCCAGAGACACTAGTTGGAATGGTGCTTTTCGAAATATCTTTCTTTGGCTTCTTCTTCGAAGCAGTATTTAAGTTTCCTCCAGCCTTGGGGTCTTCCCCAGTGGTGCTTGATTTCCGCTTCTTGGGAGTAGTAGGAGGAAGCTTGTTGGTCTGAAAGAATTTTAGACGAAGAGTTAGATGCAAACCATAAAGCATGAGTGAATTCGAAACATCAAGGCTAAGTGATTACCGTTGGAATTGGAACACTGGTTGTTGTTGGTATTATTGTTGTTGTTATGGTTGCAACAATAGTGGTTGTTTCGGGTGGAGTCACTTTGTCAGTAGTTTCGATGGAGGCTTGAGAGGCACTCCCTTCTTTCGACTTCGAGGCAGCTGTCTTTATCCTGATGGCTGAAAATTGAAACAATTAAAGCAAAGGTTAAAGATATGGAAAATAAAAGACATTTGGGATTTTCCCAAGCATTCACACCTGTGCCTTGATCAGATTTAATTGACATGGCAGAAAGGTCGTATCGAAGGTGTCCTGGGAAATCATGAAGCCAGTATCGAGCCCATGTCACAGTCTCAAATGGCTTTGGTTTCCTTTGAAGATATTTGAACATCTCTTTGCAAGTAAACCACCATGGATATGGGGGAAACCAAGCCAGAGCCAGTTCTGAGGTAGGTAATCTGGGAAATTTAGGTGGATGCATTTCGAATGCCAACCTATACCTATCCTCGGGTGACAGCCCTGAAGGAAGTTTTAACTTAGAAACTTTTTGTTTAAATTTTTCCTTCAAGGTCTCAGCTGCTTGATGCACAGTGGAGTCCAAGCGCGTGGGGTCATAAGTAGTTTCAAAATAATTTTGGAAAGCTTTAATCTCTTTGGCATGAGTAAACATACCTTTCTTTGTTGGTACCTGCACATCGAAGGCATCAATTAGTTTCTGTTGAATTGTAAGTGTATCAAACATATAAGTTTGATAAAACTTGGTCCACCATTCCAGAAATCCTTTAGCCGTGAGATGGGTAGGTTCGAAGGTTATCAACTCAAATTGGGCAAAGCCTTGATATTGTTCTTGCTGTATTTTAGCTTCCCGTGCCTTGAAAGTTCGTCCAGAAGTGATGGCGCTCTCAGTATGAAATAAAGGTTCAGGAATCAGTTGGCATAAGCCAAACTGCCTCGAAACGAAGTTTGGTTGGTAGGCAAAGAGAAAAATTTGGTTCTTGGCTGGGGTTATTCTTGAAGAAATGAGTCTAGGCAGCAAAAAAGCTCTCCATACATCCTGAATCTCCTTGCTCTTGATAGCTTCTGAGAGAGCCATGGTGAACCAAGAAGGTCCATGGGTCCTCGAAGCAAAAGGCGCCATGCTCTCTTCGAACTTGTGCCTTTTGGAGAATATCATGATGTACTTCGAGAATTGAACTTTGAAGTCATCTTTGTCGTCATTGGGAGTTAATCTTCGAAGCCTAGTGCCTTCGACTATCCTATCATTTATCTCAGAATCTTGCTCATCAATGGTGTTGGCGGTTGATAAGGAGGGTTCGAACATGGCATTTAGCCATAGTTGGAGTAACCAAAAAGGGCCAGCCAATAGAATATTTTTGGAGGTGTGGGATTTGAGGCTCGAAACAGCTGACCTCAGGCTTTCATAGAGGTCAACTAAGAGCAGTTCACTTAGGCACACTTTTCGATTTTCATGCAAGTCCCTAGCTAGAGGAATGAACCTACTAGCTACCTGTAGGGATCTACTGCAGAAAACGTATCTTGACAGCCACAAGGTTAAGAAAGCAATATGCTCTACGTCAGACACATTGTCCCCCTCAGCATGGTAATGACTGATAAATTTGGAAAAACTGGCTAGCTTGACTTCGAAGTCAATTATGCTTGAGTGTTCTTCGTTGTCGGGTATATAAGTTTCTCCCACTGGCGATAGCCCAGTGATGGCCGCTATGTCGAAGAAGGTTGGGGTGATCATTCCACCTGGGAGATGGAAAGTGTTATAGGTGCTGTCCCAGAAATAAAGGGACGCGAATAGCAGAGGGTGGCTGTAGGTGAAACCAGGCTTCGATAGCTTAATCAGGTTATAGATGCCTAATTCTTCCCATTGCTGGGATTTCTTAGCTTCTACTTTCGTGAACCAATTTTGATAAGCAATATCAGATGTGGGGCAAGATCGAAATGGCTTAAAATTACTTTTTACATAATCCAAAACAAAGGGGTCCTTAGGAGGAACAGTTGGGGTTTCTATGGTATTTGAACTAGGAGATTCTACTGCCTTAGGGGCGTCCATTTTGTTAAATAAGGGTTTGAAGCTATAACAAACTGGGAAAATCGTCCTGGTGTCTTTTAATATTTCAAAAACCGTAAGAGGGACATTTAAAGCTAACCTCTTACCAGCAACGTTGGTAGGAATGAGTACCTGTGACGCATACAACATTTCTTTTTCTTTTGAAATCATCTGAGGGGAAAGAACGGATTGACCTTGGTGAGTGATGATTTTACTTTCCATGGTAGCTCCTGCAGTTTTTCCTTTATTCTTGGAGACTTTCTTGAGTTGGGATGAAGTAGAAGAAGACATTTTGAAAGATGTTGAAAGCTTGGATTTTTTTTACGAGAGAAGGAGGGTAAAAGATTTAGAGTGTGAAAAGAAAAGAAAAAGATTAAGTTGGTGATGTTTTATAATGGGGAAGTTTAAGCATCCACCGAATAAAGGTGTGATACGTGGAGATCATGGGTTGGTGTGATGAAGAGGTGGCGTAAAGTTAACATGGGTAATAGGCGTGATTTAAAGATAATCATTATTTGTAACTGCACCATGCTGTGAAGTGGCTCCAGGCGGTTAAGGAATCCAAAAGGTGCTATGATTGACGTGACTGGAGTCAAATGCATTAAATGTTACGATGATTCGAAAGTCCCATCAAAATCTTATGTAGATGTTTAAAATAGGTATTTCTCAGAGGAATCTAAATACATATTTTAAAGGGGCAATTTGTTGGCTGAAGATTTTGATAATGTTATTAGAAGCCAAATGAATTAAACGTTCGATCGAAATGAGGTAAAGCGTCATGTTTCGAAGTAGCAGAAGCAGTGTTTCGAATAAGTATGTCAAAGCTTGGAGCTTCGAGTGGCAATTATGGGAATATATCTAAAGAAGTCTCGAAATAACAACAAGGCTGTGTCTGGGAAGAGCGTTCGAAACGGAGAAGTACCAAAGCATTTGAAATTCAAATGGAAGCGGGACTTTCGAAGTTTGAAAGTTATGTGCTGGAGCATTTGGGGACACGTGGAAAGACGAAAGAGGCATTGTCCTGCATGTTCTAAACGTGGCATAATCCTATAGCAAGACCGTTATGGTCGAATTAGTATAAATAGAAGTCTTAGTATTAGGATTTCGTGTGTCATATCTATTATACAAAATACTCAGTAACATTCAAACTACCACATGGCAAGGGAAACGAATGCAAGAGAAATGTATGTATGATAGCACCATGTATTTCTGATTTAATGAAAACCTTTTACCATTTCCAGCACTTTCCTTTATCCTTTTGTCAAATAACATTTACAAGTTTTCTCATTTACAGTCTTTTCACTTCGAAATCTCTTCTTCAAAGTTTTACATTTTAATGTTTTCTTCATATTTCAAGCACTTTATATCTCAGAAAACTGTCATATTTTCCATACCTTTACCTTCAAGTCTTATCCTTCGAACGCATATTTTTACTTAAAGTCATTTAAAGATTTCTTGCATTAAACGCTTTCTTCATGTTTCAAACCCTTTACGTTCCAGAAATCCTTTATATTAACTGTTTTGTAAGTCGAAACCATTTACTTCACTTTTATGCAATTTTACATGTCTTTACAATTAGCATTTATTCATGTAACTTAATTTTCACACACACATTTTGATTACATCTTTAGACATTTAGAGAGAGAAATCGAAATAAGCCAAACACATATACAATATCAACCATGAATATCTGTTCGATCGTGAGAGTAACCTTAATATCCAAGGAGTCCTAGAATCAATCTAGTCGATCCTGTGAGTTACCAGAGGAATTGAATAACAGTCAGAAAGATTATTCGATAGTTTGGAAGACTAGCGGTTGTTTACCAGAAATCACTGGAAACACCTAGTACATGACCTAATGGCTTGAAGCATGTTATCAAGGACTAAAAAAACATATTGACCTAATTTCATGGCTCAAATCATTTCTCAAGATCAACGGATTGATAGTTTAAATTTAGATCAACTGATGAAAAGTCAACTGATACACAAAAAGTCAAACTTTGACTTTTTGGTCAACATTGAATTTCAAAGATAAATATTCATCAAGACATATAAAAATATCAAACTTGATCATCAAGAATCAAGAAAGTCAACAAAAAGTCAAAATTTTCAATGCTTAGTAAAATTCTAAGTGTTTTTTAACCTTGATAATTTCACTACTCCATGACAATTTTTCACCAAGATGCAAGATGATTCAAGAAAAACTTTCAACATGAAAGTTGTAGATCTTGATTAATTATACAACTTTTTCCTTGAGGGTTGATGTCCAAAAAATGCTTAGATTTGAAGATATAGGCTCATGAAGTCATGACATTTTTGTATAAACACTTAGTGAAATTTTCAACAAGTTTAGGCAGATTTTTGTCCTAACTTCCTGGCAAATTTTCACCTAGTTTCAATTTGATTTTTCCAAAGTGGTCAACATGAAGGTTGTAAAATCAAAGAACTTAAAGAAATCATGCTTGATCTAGGAGAATCGAAGAGAAGAAGTTGAGCATTCATTCTTGAATTTTAGGTCATTTTGTCATGAACCTTATGATCCAATCTTCAAGTATGCTGCATGTGATCGGTGGATCTGGAACTGACTGTTTTAAAGCTGGTTCGCGAAATGTCGCGGAAGCAAGAGTCGCCACCGTCTTTTATTTTCTCCAATTGGAAAGGACAAAAGCACAGAAAAATTCCTTTAAAGAGATCGCTCTCGGTTCGGGAGGTAGGTTATAGAAAGGGAAGGTATTAGCACCCTTTCTATCCATGGTTATCCATGGGCTCTTAGATACTTGCTCAATGTGTTTTCAAAATTGTTTGCTTGCTTTTCAATTGTGGGTTTAAAAAAGTTTCTTTGAAAAATTTCAGTTCGACTCGTACGTCAGAGTGTTTGAAAAGTTTGCTTTGAAAGCTTTTGAAAATGTGTTGGTGTGAAAAGATTTTGATTTGTTTGAAATTAGAGCAAGTATCCTTGAGAACCTACCTACCCTAAGGAATTCGTCTGTGTAAATGTCCTTTAAGGTAGTGCCATCCCACCATTGAGAGGTAGGTAGCACCACCATTGGAGGTGTTCGGGTCAATTCGAGTTTTAGGGACGTGGTGATCACCGGGGCAATGGGAAGACACCTTAGAAGCTACCCTCATGCCAGGTTCCCGGACCATGAGGACTTACTAAGACGTTTTCTACTCGACGACCACCTTTCGAAAGGCAACAGTGAGGCGTACCCTAGGGGTGGTGTGTGAATTGTGTGTCATTTTCAGTTTATTGTTTGTCTTGTCATGTATTTGTGATCTAACGATTCCATTTTATTTTCGGGCATTCATTCTTTCATGCATATTTATTAACAGTTATACTTGCGAGAAAATAAATCTAACTATTACAACTGGCGCGGGTCCACATCGCCAAAAAAACCGAACCCGATTTGACTGAAAATAAATAAAGCGAATAAATAAAAAGTGCGAGAAATAAATCTAAACTTATTACAAGGCTTTGGGGCATATACAGAGGTATTTAAACAATGTAAAATAAATGCGCGAAATAAAGACTAAACAAAATTAGGGCGTTGGACCCTTTTACAAATAATTAAAATTAATCAAGGAAATTAAAAATTAAATAAAAATAATGTTTTTTTGTGTTTTTTAGGTTTAAAAGAAAAAAGAGAAAAAGTTAATTAAAATTAAAATCCTAGTTCTATCATTTTTTAAGTTTATTATGAAAAAAGATTTAATTTCTAACCTAATTAAATTCTAAACTAATTTATGTACAATTTTTGATTTATAGAAAATAAATAATAAATAATAATATTGTGAGAAAAAAGGAAAAAATTAAAAATTAAAAAATTAATAATTAACCTAATTCTACATTTTTTGGATTTTTATTATGAAAAAAGAATTAAAATTAAAATTAAAACCTAATTAAGCTAAATGATTTACATTTTAATTTATTTATAAAAGTAATCAAAATTAATTATATTTTTTTTTGTCCTTTCTGTATTTTTAATGTTTTTTTTGCATTTTTGTAAGAATTAATTAAATTAGGTTAAGCAAATAAAAGAAATGAAAAGAAAAATTAAAGAAAGAAATAAAATAAAATGACAAGGCAAACCAGGGGGGTGTAGTCCCCAGAATTGGAGGTGCAGATTTGAAAAAGCCTGGCCCATTTTTGCTTGAATTGGTTGACTTTTCTAATCCTGTGTGATGCTTTGACTGGCCTCCACCATATGCCCTTGTTCTGGACCCTTTGATAAGTTTCCTGGGACACGTGGATAATGCCTCTTGAATGTGCATGGTGAGTCCTCATGTGGGCGCTGCATGGAACCTTGAAATGAAAAATAATATGAGAAATTGCAAGACCTGGGACTTGAACCCAGGTCATTGTGGTTACATGCGCGTGTCTTGGCCAGCTGAGCCACTTGTTTTCATTTAACATATAATAGTTAATAAACAATATAAAATAAAACCAACGCATAAAGATTACACGCGCGCAAATTTAAACGGACGAATGACAGCGTGCCACATCTTCATCTTCTTCACGTCCCTGTAAACAAAATACATTGGCAACGGTTTTGAAGCGCTGCATTAGATAAGCTACAAAAAAATAGCGAATAGCTCGTTTCCTAATATAAATTAGGCGCGAGTATGTCTTCTTCTTCGTCTCAAGATGCTGAGTGTGATGGTGTTGCTCTGAGGTTCTGATTTTTCTTATTTACAAAAGCCCCAATTTAAGAAGCTGGAAAACCTAGAACATGAAAATGGTAAAATCGTGTATGGCTTATGAAAATGCAATTAAATACCATGAACAGCTTGGAAACTTTGTGAGGAACATGAATGTGTAATTAAAAATGCAAGAGGATGCGTAGAATCAAGAACACGAATTCAAAAAATTTGCTGTACAGTTTCACTTGTAACTACCAGTTCAAGGAGCTTTGAGTGATGTTATGAATTGAAATGCGTTTAGAATTATCTCAGAATGCTAATGGTATAAAAATTTTGGCTTGAAAGGCTCCCTAGCTTTGAAATCAGATTTGCATTTTATGGTTCATTTTTCAAATTGTCCAATGGCTTTTGAACGAGTTTTTTGCTGCACTAGGGTTAGGGTTTGACTCAATGATCCTTATGGAATAGACTTGGCTTGCTATTTGACCTTAATCCATGCTTGAGAAAGAATTGGCATTAGGGTTTGTCCATTAACCATTTTTTCCTAATTTCTAGCCAAAACCTAGACCTAGTGTGTAAATGAACCTTGGCCTGATTTTTGAGTTGGTTCATGATACATAGAACTTGTCCAAGTTCATATGACACCATTTCATTGATTTTCAAATTTTATTTGAATTTTCAATGAATTAAAATGAATTAAATCATCAAAAATTAAATAAAATAAAAAAGTCAACATTTGGTCTTGAAATCAACCATGGGCCACGTGTGTGGCATGACAAGGATGGACAAAGTGAGAAAAATGGGGCCCTTTTGTCAAAATTGGATTTTCAAGGATAGTTGACTTTTGCCATTTCACAAAAATTTCCCAACTTCTACAAGGCATAACTTGCTCAATTTTTAAGATTTTCTCATGTTCTTGGACATTTTGGAAAGGTCTTTGAGTCCTTTAACCAATGCCTTTGGTCCCATGTCATTTTGATTTACCAATCTCAAGTTATGGTCTTTGACTTAAAGTCCCCTTTTGTTGACTTTTGAAAATGACCTATAATGTTGAAATTGATAACTTTTTGTGAGAGCATTTCTTGGACTTGAAGTATGAAGATGAGTTGTAGGAAATGTCTTTCTCTTCAAAATGAGCTTTGGATGGGATTTTTCTGATAATCCATGTGAAAGTTATGCCCTAGTCAATTTCAGTTGACTTTTTCAGCTGTCCAAATATAGCAACCTTTGCATCTTTGATGATTTCTGAGCCAAATTTGGAGAATCATGATCAAGCATTGATCAAATGATGTTTGTGGCTTCAAAATGATATGTTGACCAAAAATTTGAACTTTTGACTGCCAAATGACCATTTTGCCCCTACAGTTGACTGTAGTGCAATCTAGGGTTTTGACTGTGCAATCTTGAGCTGAATGCCTTGAAACTTGATATGGGGATGCTTGACCATGTTTGTAAGCATATGAGACTTGATTGGGCCTTTGAAAAGTTCATTTGCCTGACCAGAACTCAAAACCCTAATTTTGACTGTATGGGTGACTGTTGCACTGCACAACCCTTGGGGAATTTTGTAGCTTGGCTTGGCAATTTCTTGAGGAATATGGGAGGGCAAATTTTGGGGTATAACACTGCATAATATTGCTTTACAGGCCCCTTAACCTCTAAACCTATCTATAATCAGTTTATTACAAAAACGTTTGAGCCATTGTCCAAGTGATTCAAGCATTGTCCAAGTTACCTTACCATTTAAGGAACAAAGTTCACACTTCCATTTTGGAAAAATGACTTTAATCACAAAGTCAACTTGTCTTAAGCGTCTATCTTGTTTGTTTTGGTCACACTCAAAATGTATGCTCAGAAGCAACATGTTTAAAGTTCCTAACTACCCTATGAGCCCTTGTACCATTGCATTGGAACAATGTTTATCAAAGATGCTTCAAAATCAAGTTTTAAAATCATAACATGTGATCTTGTAAATCTAATTATTTCAAACCCTCAAACCTTTCCTCTATAAATAGATAGGTTGTTTGCAAGATAAGACATGGATTCTCAAGCCCTGGAACACTCTCATACTCCCTCAATCCAGAATTTTCCTCAAAACCTCCATAACTTGTCATTTCTGACCTTGAACTTCAAACTCACAATCTACTCGTGCATTTTAACTCTAAATCAATCACAAAGCTTCTATACCTCACTTAGAAACTATCCAAGACCTTGCTACACAACTGTGACACCATTTGCACCATCATCCATTTCCAGAAACTCAAACCTGCAACTTGACTTCTCTAGAAAGATTCTTGTGAGTGCATATTTTGAACTTTGGAGCTGAATATGGATTGTAGGGAATTGCATCCTCTTAGAAATGAGCTTTGGATGGGTCATTTATCATAAAGTATGAGAAAGTTATGCTTGGTCAAAGTTGAGTTGACTTTTCCTACAAAACCCTAATTTAGCAACTTTTGGATTTTGATGAATTGTGAGCAATCCTTGATGAATCATGATCAACCCTTGATCAAATGATGAATGATACTTCAAAATAAGGATGTTGACCAAAAATCTTGAAGTTTGACTGTATGTGGGCCACATTTGACTTTTGCCCTAACACAATCGATTTTCAGGCCTTTGAGCAATTGAATGGGAAAACTTTCTCTGAAAGGCTTGAAACTTGACATGGATGATCTTGAGAACATATTAGGACAATAGTGAGAATTTGGGATCCCTTGGACCCAAGTATCTTGATGCAATATGAAACCCTAATTTGAGGTAGACTGCCTTAAGAGAGAGCTTGTCTGGTCAACCCTTGGACTTCCTTGAGTAGCTTGAGGATCTCACTTGAAGTGAATTGAGAAATATGGGAGGGCAAATTTTGGGATACAACAATCCCGTGGTAATAAACTTCAGCACCATAGTTCCATGGAACTGCTCTGTCTGAGGAATAAGGGATGGGCCCAACGGTAGTGATTATTAAAGGTGCGATGGCTGGTTCTTTTGAAATCCTAATAAGACCTTTTGAGGGGATCCTAAAAGGCTTATTGGAAATTGTTATCACAAACATGTCTTTAATTCTGTTGGTCAAACTATTTATGGTAGGAATATTTTCAAACAGAATCTCGTGACTATTTACCAAGCGTTGCACACCTTCCTTCAATCGCTTGCACCCATTCACTTGTTGATCACAGTAGACACAATCTTTAGAACAGCCATGGAAAACCCCGGATTTTAACAAGTTAACCTTCATGATAGTTAACGGAGTTGTTAAATATTCAATGGAGGAAATGAAAGTGGTATCATCAACTGCATTAACACTTTTTCCATGGTTTGGCATCAGTGCGGTTATTACATTAGGAGTAGCCAGTGGATAAAATTCAATTGTCTTATTGTCTATCAGATTCTGAATTTTATTCTTCAGAGCCCAACACTGATCGGTTTCAGGCCCGGGGCTGTTGGAATGATATGCGCACTTGCCATTTGGATTATATTTAGGTGATGAAGTGTTTGGATTGGATGTTGGATCACGCAGTGTCACTAGATTGGCTTTCAATAGATGTTGCAAAGCTTGGGACAGTGACATGCTAATCTTTGTGAATTGTCTTCGTGGAATTTCGGGTCACTAATTGTTGAAGGATTGTCTTTGAGCAGACGGAGGGTTGGATATTAACACAACATTAACAGAAGGTTAATGATCCTTCTTGGCGTGGGCCCTTGCCCCATACATAAAATTTTCTTCTTTATTTCCAAAGAAAGGTTTCTTTACAGCATTAGAAGTGGAAGCAGACGTCTTTGGGATTTTTCCGCTCTTAATACCGCTTTCTACCCTTTCACCGGTCAATATTAACTCAGTGAAGCCAGACGAGGAACTGCCAATTAATAGGTTGAAAAATGGGCCTGTCAATGTACCCATGAACATGTCAATCAATTCTATGTCAGTGAGTGATGGTTGGACCCTGTTGTACCCCAAAATTTGCCCTCCCATATTCTTCAAGGTTTGTCAAGAATCATCTCTAAATGGTTCAAGATTTCTCAAGGGTTGCACAGTCCAAGTACCTCCTAAGCCAGTCAAAATTAGGGTTTTGGTTCTTTCAAGGAATTTGAGGTTTTAAATGGTTCAATCAAGTCCCATAGGCCTATATACATTTTCAAGCATCTACATGTCAAGTCTCAAGACTCACAATGTCAAATTGCATAGTCAAAGGCTTCATTTGCTTCACAATCAACTGCAGGGGCAAAATGGTCATTTTACAGTCAAAAGTCAGAATTTTTGGCCAACATCTTATTTTGAGTCCAAAATCATCATTTGATCAAGTCTTGATCATGATTCCACAAGCATGGCTCAAAAATCATCAAGATGCAAAAAGTTACTATTTTTGGACAGTAGAAAAGTCAACTGTATCTTGACCAAGGCATAACTTTTTCATGGTTCATCAGAAAAATCCCATCCAATGCTCATTTTGAAGGGGATGATATTTCCTACAACTCATCTTCACATTCCAAGTCCAAGAAATGCCCTCATAAAAAGTTATCAATTTCTACATTATAGGTCAATTTCAAAAGTCAACAAAAATGCACTTTAAGTCAAAGACCATAACTTGATATTGGTAAACCAAATGACATGGGACCAAAGTCATTGGTTAGAGGACAACACTACTGACAGTGACAACTCCCAGCATCCTAAGAGCGTGGACATAGTCGAAAAAATACTACGCATAATCAAAGACCCGCTAGGTCGACTGGCCTAGGCAAAAACAAGGGCTTCCCGGCGAGCCAAAAGGGTTCGGGCAAAAATAAGGGATGAAAATAAAAAAGCTGTACACCCGGCAAGTCGAAAACCTGAAAAGGCGGCTTGGGCAAAAATGGGTATCCCGGTGGACTGAAAACTCGAAAGGGCGGTCCAGGAAAAAATTAGGGATCAAAGCGTACGACTATGTCCCGTCATCTCGTCACTTGCCTACCAGAAGAAGATTTGTCAATCGGCAATTATCAAACACCTCATAGGCCTTCTTCTCCCGCAGAAACTGGGGCAATAAGAATTGTCCGAACTGTACAAGCTGCTCTGTCCACCAAGGTACCAAAGTAGGATCAGCTGAAGAATATGACCAAGATACCTTCACTCCCCGCAGAGTAAGACAAGAGTCAGCAATACTCTCCCTAAGAAGAGTTGGCCTCCCATCAGCTCTAAAAAGGCACAGTATCCCCAGCAAGTCAGCAATACTCTCCCTGAGCAGAGTTAGTCTACTGTCAGCCCTAAGGAAGTTGGGTATCCCTAGAAGATCTTAATATTCCCTAGCAGAGTATACAAATATTCCTCAGCGAGCATCCCCGACACTCTTGATATTCCTCGACAGAAATATAAGATTGTTCCCCGGCGGAATACAAGATATCCCCAGTGGAGCCATTTCCTCAAAAGTTTCCCCAGGAGAGTTGAATCATCTTACCCAGTAGATTCTGGAAGCTTGTCCCCTGCAGAGTACAAATATCTCTCCCCAGCCATATTCAGAAGGTTATCCCCACCAAAGTCTAACTGGGTTATCCTCAGCAAATTGCAACGAAAAGATCGTCCTCAGCGAAGTTCTTCCTATCCCCCAGCAGAGTTCATCAAAATCCCTCAACAGAGCTTATCAACGGTATCCCCATCGGAGTTATCATTAAAATCTCAGCGAAGCAGCTCTTCCCCACAGAGTAATTCCCCGCAGAGTAATCTCTCCACCAGGTTTATTCCCCAACGAAGTCATCTTCTCCTACCGGTTTATTCTTGCAATCATCTTCGTTCATCATACTCAGCGGAAACGAAGAACTCTACTCTTCAACATCAGCCCAGGATTTAACAAACTCCCCGGCATTTGTCAAGGATTTATTTTCCCAGACAAAAATACATTCATAAACATTTCACCTGTCATACCTCCTGCTTACATACATAATAAAGTGCATACGACACAATCTCATTTATTTTCGAGAACATCATGACATTATGCATTTCATACATCATGACATTGCATATAACTAATGTTTTGCCTTTTCAGGAAAAGGTCAATCAAAAGACGATTACCACCAACCTTTTTTAAAGTTCCAGATTAACACCTGTATCTAGCCAGGAAATATCTGTGAACGACTGATTGTAGATCTATACTTGAAACCAGACAGGAAAGTTATCTACATGAAGAGGTTAAAGATCAACACCTGTAACAGGCCAGGAAATTATCTTTCATTCTCAGGTCAGAGATCTACACCTGTATCCAGCCAGGAAAGCCATCTCGACCAACCTTTTTGCAGTTCCAGATCAACACCTGTAACAAGCCAGGAAATATCTATGGACGATTGATTGTAGATTCGATACCTGTAACTAGCCAGGAAAGTTATCTACATGAAGAGATTGAAGATCAACACCTGTAACAGGCCAGGAAATTATCTTTCATTCTCAGGTCAGAGATCTACACCTGTATCCAGCCAGGAAAGCTATCTCGACCAACCTTTTTGAGTTCCAGATTCGATACTTGTATCTAGCCAGGGCATATCTGTGAGCGATTGATTGTAGATCTACACCTGTATCTAGCCAGGAAAGTTATCTACATGAGGAGATTGAAGATCAATACCTGTATCTAGCCAGGAAGTCATCTTTCATTCTCAGGTCAGAGGTCTACACCTGTATCCAGCCAGGAAAGCTATCTCGACCAACCTTTTTGAGTTCCAGATTTGATACCTGTATCTAGCCAGGGAATATCTGTGAGCGATTGGTTGTAGATCTATACCTGTATCTAGCCAGGAAAGTATCTACATAAAGAGTTTGAAGATCAACCCCTGTATCTAGCCAGGAAATTATCTTTCATCCTCAGGTCAGAGGTCTACACCTGTATCCAGCCAGGAAAGCTATCTCGACCAACCTTTTGAAGTTCCAGATTCGATACCTGTATCTAGCCAGGGCATATCTGTGAGCGATTGATTGTAGATCTATACCTGTATCTAGCCAGGAAAGTTATCTACATGAAGAGTTTGAAGATCAACCCCTGTATCTAGCAAGGAAATTATCTTTCATTCTCAGGTCAGAGGTCTACACATGTATCCAGCCAGGAAAGCTATCTCGACCAACCTTTTGAAGTTCCAGATTAGATACCTGTATCTAGCCAGGGCATATCTGTGAGCAATTGATTATAGATCTATACCTGTATCTAGCCAGGAAAGTTATCTACATGAAGAGTTTGAAGATCAACCCCTGTTTCTAGCCAGGAAATTATCTTTCATTCTCAGGTCAGAGGTCTACACCTGTATCCAGCCAGGAAAGCTATCTCGACCAAACTTTTGAAGTTCCAAATTTGATACCTGTATCTAGCCAGGGCATATCTGTGAGCAATTGATTATAGATCTATACCTGTATCTAGCCAGGAAAGTTATCTACATGAAGAGTTTGAAGATCAACACCTGTAACAGGCCAGGAAATTATCTTTCTTTCTCAGGTACGCAAGTTCTCGCTAAGGAATCTCTTACGCGATCGACACCTCCAGATGGCATCTATAAGCCCATCCTCCTATCCATCATCTCTCCAAATGGCATCTGTAAGCCCATTCCCGACATCACAGTGTTGATACTACACCACACTATGCGAGTGCAAATTTCTGGGCACTCTAGTGTTCAATCATCTTCCACCTTCGGATCACGAAAGGCACGAAAGCCAATCTACATCCTTAGGTCTAAGAAGATTGAACAGGGGCAACTGTTGTACCCTAAAATTTTCCCTCCCATATTCTTCAAGGTTTGTCAAGAATCATCTCCAAATGGTTCAAGATTTCTCAAGGGTTGCACAGTCCAAGTACCTCCTAAGCTAGTCAAAATAAGGGTTTTGGTTCTTTCAAGGAATTTGAGGTTTTCAATGGTTCCGTCAAGTTCCATAGGCCTATATACATTGTCAATCATCTACATGTCAAGTCTCAAGACTCACAATGTCAAATTACATAGTCAAAGGCTCAATTTGCTTCACAATCAACTACAGGGGCAAAATGGTCATTTTACAGTCAAAAGTCAGAATTTTTGGCCAACATCTTATTTTGAGTCCACAATCATCATTTGATCAAGTCTTGATCATGATTCCACAAGCATGGCTAAAAAATCATCAAGATGCAAAAAGTTACTATTTTTGGACAGTAGAAAAGTCAACTGTATCTTGACCAAGGCATAACTTTTTCATGGTTCATCAGAAAAATCCCATCCAATGCTTATTTTGAAGGGTATGACATTTCCTACAACTCATCTTCACATTCCAAGTCCAAGAAATGCTCTCATAAAAAGTTATCAATTTCTACATTATAGGTCAATTTCAAAAGTCAACAAAAATGCACTTTAAGTAAAAGACCATAACTTGAGATTGGTAAATCCAAATGACATGGGACTAAAGGCATTGGTTAGAGAACTTCAAGACCTTTCCAAAATGTCCAAGAACATGTCCATATGATCAAAATTGAGCAAGATATGCATTGGAGAAGTTGGGAAATGTTTATGAATTTGCAAAAGTCAACTTTGCCCAAAACACCTTGTTTTTGCTAATGGGCCTCAAATTCCTTCTTGAAACTTTATTCAAAGCTTATGCACGACCCATTGAGATTATTTGAATTTATTTTCTTATTTTTTATTAATTAATTGGATTTTTAATTGATTTAATTAATTTAAAATGTAGGAAATACAAAGATTTGATTTTTTCAATCTTTTTGTGAAGCAAACAAGCTCAAGATATGCTGGCAATTCGTGTGCAAATCAAAGGGACAAAAATCTCCAAGTTTGGCAAGTTTCTTCAATCAAAAAGATTCAAAAAGATGTGATTGCAAATCAAATATACAAACATCAATTCCATGGATTTCTTGGCAAAGATTTAACCTAATTCTCTTCCTCTATATATACACAATCAAACCCTAATGCCATGTACGTGAAAACTCTGCAGAAAAGCCATAAACACTTTCAAGAAAATTCAAAGAAACTTGAAAACTGTTTTCCAGGTTCCAGGCCAATTCAAAGCAAGTTGTGGATTCAAGCACGTTGCTGGAGGTGTGAGGAACGTTTTGCAATCAAAACCACACGCTAAAGGCCAAGAAATACCCAAGAACAGTTTCACGGTTTGAACATTTTTTTCAGAATCGCATCTCATTATTCATGTGCATTTGATATGTTTTGTTGATTGTTTTGTATTAATAGGAACTGTGCGAAGCTTTTGGCATAGGTTAATTGGATTAAAACACCCAGAATCCAAAGACACCATGAACGTTTTCTAGGGTTTCCAAGCTTCAAATTTGGGGCTTTATTACCCAGGAAAAATTAGAACCTCTAATGCACATGGTTGGAATCGTCAAGGCCAGACAAACACAAAGCTACCATCGCGACATATTTATATAGCATGTAGGGCTATTTGCTATTATTGGTCATCCTGTTTTGTGGGGGTTAAAAACCCCCGCTATCTAACATGTATTTTGCAGGTTCAAGGAGAACGATGATGAGGTGTAAACGTGTGAATGGACAATTCAAATGGCGCGCGTTTTTGTTTGTTGTTCAGCATATTGCCTATTTCCATATATTATTTTTGCTTATCATTATACTAACAAAGCGTGCAAGTTGGCCTGGTGGATGATGCGCTGGACGTTGATCATTGGGACCTGGGTTCGATTCCCAGGTCCCCCAAAACCCTTGTTTCTATTTTTTTCCAATGTATTCACATGCAGGTTACCCAAGGGCGTTCCACCATACGTCTCAAACAATCAGGCGCCAAGTGGCTACATGCTTAAATCTGATGGCCATGAGATGCTGACCATGATACTCCTGGTCAACCCTGCGCGTGGACAATTCCCCAAAGTCAGAAGGGCTTGAGTGTTATTGGGCTTGAAGATTGCTAGAACACCTCCATCTGGGCCCAACACCCCCTGGGTTTTGTTCTTATTTTTTCCCTTTTTATATTTTAATTATTATCACCATTTATTATTTAATTAACTCACATAATTATTTTTCATAATAAATTCAGAGACCTAAAATATTATTTATTTTTATTATTTATTAATTTCACTATTAATTATTATTTTGTAAATAAATACTAACAAAATTGATTTAGTCTTTTAAATTAGGTTAATTTTAATTGTTTTCACAATAAATAAAATCCATGTAGAATTAGGTCTTGACAACTTTTAATTCCTTTTATCTTTATTTTATTTTTATTTTTATTTTCATTAAAAACATAAAAAACACAAAAGTACTTTTTCCTTTAAATTAATTAATTAATTAGTTTTAGGTTTAATGTTTAATTAATTGCAAAAAGGGACCAAATTTCATTCTTTTCTCAAGAAGGGTCAAAACCCTAAAACTTTTCCCGATTCAATTTTTTCTCGCGCATGTTTATTCTTGATTCCTATTTTGATCATATTTATGTAATTGCTCCGAGAATGTAATAGATAATTAGGGCTTTTATCGCTTTCTTTTATTTTCTCGCATTTATCTTTTCAAGGGTTATGTTTTTGGCGATGTAAATACCCGACGTCTTGTAATAGTGTAGATTTACTTTCCGCACTTTACTTTCCGCAACATTTAACTGCTAGATGTATGTTAATTAGGCTATGCATGACAAGACTATCGCTGAAAATAAAATCAAAACGTAGCTCACCATAACATGTACAAAGATAACATAACTGAAAATTGACATAATTGCACATGCCACTCCTAGGGTACGCCTCACTTGGTTTCCTCGAACGTGGTCATTGAGTATAGGAAGTTTTAGAGGTCTCCCTCTTGTCCAAAGATCATAAGTTGCCTCGAAACGGTTGCCTCGAATAAAAATGATCTAAGACATTAGGGTTACCGCTAAGGCGTCCTAACATTGCTTTAGTGACCACATGTCTCATAATCGAATTGACCCGAAAACTCCAACGACGGTGCTTCCTACTTCTCAATAGTGGGATAACACTGTCTAAAGGACATTTACACAGCTTAATTTCCTTTGAGTAGGTAGATTTCTCCAAGGTACTTGCTCTTTCAAAACAAAAAATACTTTTCGCACCTACACTTTTCTAACAAAAGTTTTCAAACAAACACTTCATACACTCTTGAGGACTGATACAAGAGTTACTTAGAAGTTTTCAAACTAAACTTTTTTCAAAACCCACAAACACAAGAAAAGCAAACATTTTTTGAAAACATAGTGAGCAAGTACCTAAGAGCCCGTGGATAACCACAGATAGAAAGGGTGCTAACACCTTCCCTTTCTATAATCTACCTCCCGAACCGAGAAACATCTCGAAAAGGAATTTTGCTGTGCTTTTGTCCTTTCCTTGTTGGAGAAAATAAAAGACGGTGGCGACTCTTGCTTACCGCGACATTTCACGAACCAGCATTTCAAAATAGTCAGTTCTATTTCCACCGATCACAGAACTGGCGACTCTGCTGAGGACTTTATAAGTGAGGTGTACCTTAGGATTAGATCACTATGTTTTCAATTGTATGCCTTGAATGCTTTAATATTGTGGGCTTGTATTGGAGTTTCATAGATCCTAACCCGGATCTGGGGGATACCCTTTAGGTAAGTAGCAATAAACTTTGAGGGACCTGTCCGGCATAGACCGACACGGGTGAAGCATTAGCTACGTTGGTGTGACACCTTGGTCTATACCGATATCCCTTGTGTTGGAACGAGGAGAATATGGGTCTTCTGAGGAGTCGTTAAGCACCAACTGACCTTAGCACCTTAAATTGACCAACTTGGCCATAGAACAATAGCAGTATGCTACACTCATTTAGGCTAAACTCTCGTGATGGTTCCGGCCGCAAGAAAAGGTTGCTAAGCTGGAGTTATGATCGATTGAGGGTAGTCATTGATATTGAGATCCTCTAGAACCCGGTTACTATTTTCTAGGACAGGTCATAACCAACTGAAACCGAAAGAGGGTAGTACCTAAACTTCATGCCAGCCTGAAATCTAAGGGCTCTCTTGTGTGACTTGTGTGCCTTCACCATGTTTGCCTTTTGTGAATACTTGTGGTGTGCCTTTATCATAACATCATAACATTATAACATCATAGCATTGCATACATCTTGCATAAGGACTAACCCATTTCAAGGATCTCAAGGGTTTGTGATGCAGGTCATGATGAACCAACTGTCTAGCAAGGGGAAAAGGGGATTTATTTTCCTCTAACCAAGGTAGTTTGGAGATCAAAACATGATAACTTGAGTCAAGGGCTATGACCCACTCGATATGGTGAGCCTGACTCTTGAAGAAGGACTCTTAATAACAGGAAGCTCCTTCAATCAAAGCTGCAAAATTCAAATTCTAACAGTTTCTTGTTTACCCCGCGAGATCCTTGAAAACATTGCATACATATATCATACACATCATTGCATTACAGGTCACCCTTTACAGGTCTCTCATGTTCTCGCTGTTTATTTCAGCAATGGCTTTCCAACAAGACAACCAGGATCTTCATACTCAAGAGACTCGGTTCAGGGAAATCTTCCTAAGCCTATCCAAGGGGAAGGAAGAGTTGAGAACACTCCTCATGGGGAATTTGGTCAAGAAAAGTCCTGAGGACAGTAAGGACGAACGACTGAAACATCTGCAAGCTGAGGTAGATGCAATGAAAACCCAGATGCTGGGGCAGATGGCTCTTATCCAAGGCTTAGCTCGGGAGCTAGAAGAGTTGAGAACCGTGATCAACCAACTTCATCAAGACAGATACAACAGTATGAAGCAAATAGTCAAGGCTAAGGATCAAGTCATTAATCAACTTTCAAGAAGTCAAAGTTTTGGTTTGATGAAGAATGGACCTCTCCAGGGTGCCACTACCTCACAGGTCCAACAACAACCTGACCATAAGCAACGGGTTACTCCGAGGCTGTTTACCAAGCTCAACATGCCGCTGTCCCAAGCTTTGCAACACCTGTTGAATTTGAATCTGGTGACGTTGATAGGACCTCACCCGAATCCTAAGACTTCTTCACCCAACTACAATCTTGATGCCAGGTGTGCATACCATTCTAACAGCCCGGGGCATGATACTGACGACTGTTGGAAGTTGAGGTACAAAATCCAAAACCTGATTGATGAAAGGAGCATTGGAGTTTGCACAAGATGGTCAGGCTGAGTTCTTCTACTATCCCTCCAAGGTTCACCATTTTAAGTGACAAGTCCTGAGACGAGAAGACTTTTGGTTCATTGGAATTTTCAATTTGTAATTTTCTTTTGATTGTTCAAACATTTATTCATGTCAAACTGTATTACTTTATCAATGCATCGCATATGTCTGTTTTGAATCAATCCATTCGTGTTCACTATATTCAAACTCTTTCATTTTTTGTGATGTTCAACTCTCGATTAAAAATCCTAAGCCTTTTGAGGGAGGATGACGAAAACAATACCATGATCTTTATAGTATGCTTTTGAACAGACCCCGCTGATGAGGTACATGCATTGTTTCAAATCTTAAATAGTGGAGTTATAAGGAAGATAATCCCTAGTCAACCTCTTTGAGCCAAAGAAGTCGGAGTTTTTCTTTTCAGAAATTAAAACCCTTAATCATAACCTGGGGCAGGGTAGTTTTCTCAGTTGATCCAAGTGCACAATGAATGGCATCAAAGAAGTCCTTCCAAAACAAAAGACAGTGATGGTTCCGACTAATCAAAAGACAGGCAGTCATTATCTCTCAGAAACAAAAGCCCATTAAGTCAAAACCTATAAAGGAGACTTATAAAACTGGGGCATCCCGCTGACTGTAATCACAAAAGAAACAGTTCAGGCAAAAAAAATAGGGATAATGAAATAAAAAAGAAAGAGGTCCTACAGACTCTCAACAAAAAAAGAAATGACTGCCCATTCAAAATAAACTATCAGTATCCGAACCATCACTGGTATATCAGAGCAAAGACTCAAACAAGATCTAATGCACGATTAGCTGAGTTTAGGATTGAAGAACATCACGAAGAGCGGGTGGGTACAAATAAATTTTGAGCCTTTATCCTTTGTTTCTTAAGCCGTGAACCAAGCCACGTTATAACCCTTAAAAGTACTAGCTGAATCATGGGTTAGTTCGAAAGCATACTGTTACAAAAGGTATCCTGACTCCTATAGGGCTTGCTGTACATCCTGAGTTGACATCACATTTTATAAAAATTCACTTGTTTTATTAAAAACTGCATTTTCAAAAACTTCAAGACAGACATAAGCTTTGCATTTTTAAATAACATTGTTTGCATATGACTATTTGTTCAAACATCAGAGAAATTCGCACGATGAATATCCAGTGAACAAAAATCTTCTCAATAAAAGGGTCATCTCAAGTGGAAGAAACACTTCCAACCAAGGGGCAGACATGAGCATTGTCCATCATCTGGGGCAGTCAAGTCAAGATTCAAGGAATCTCTCAAGATGCTAAATAGCCAGGGGCAGATCTCCATCTGAATCAATTGGGGCATTGGACGTGAATTCCAGCAACGAATCTTGCCTGATCAAATATCTTCTGGTAGTATGGCGACATAACACTATTGACAGTGACAACTCCCGGCATCCTGAGAGCGTGGACATAGTCGAAAAAATACTATGCATAATCAAAGACCCGCTAGGTCGACTGGCCTAGGCAAAAACAAGGGCTTCCCGGTGAACCAAAAGGGTTCGGGCAAAAATAAGGGATGAAAATAAAAAATCTGTACACCCGGCAAGTCGAAAACCTGAAAAGGCGGCTTGGGCAAAAATGGGTATCCCGGTGGACTGAAAACCCGAAAGGGCGGTCCAGGCAAAAATTAGGGATCAAAGCGTATGACTATGTCCCGTCATCTCGTCACTTGCCTACCAGAAGAAGATTTGTCAATCGGCAGTTATCAAACACCTCATAGGCCTTCTTCTCCCGTAGAAACTGGGGCAATAAGAATTGTCCGAACTGTACAAGCTGCTCTGTCCACCAAGGTACCAAAGTAGGATCAGCTGAAGAATATGACCAAGATACCTTCACTCCCCGCAGAGTAAGATAAGAGTCAGCAATACTCTCCCTAAGCAGAGTTGGCCTCCCATCAGCCCTAAAAAGGCACAGTATCCCCAGCAAGTCAGCAATACTCTCCCCGAGCAGAGTTAGTCTACTGTCAGCCCTAAGGAAGTTGGGTATCCCCAGAAGATATTAATATTCCCTAGCAGAGTATACAGATATTCCTCAGCGAGCATCCCCGACACTCTTGATATTCCTCGACAGAAATATAAGATTGTTCCCCGGTGGAATACAAGATATCCCCAGTGGAGCCATTTCCTCAAAAGTTTCCCTAGGAGAGTTGAATCATCTTACCCAGTAGATTCTAGAAGCTTGTCCCCTGCAGAGTACAAATATCTCTCCCCAGCCATATTCAGAAGGTTATCCCCACCAAAGTCTAACTGGGTTATCCTCAGCAAATTGCAACGGAAAGATCGTCCTCCACGAAGTTCTTCCTATCCCCCAGCAGAGTTCATCAAAATCCCTCAACAGAGCTTATCAACGGTATCCCCAACGGAGTTATTGTTAAAATATCAGCGAAGTAGCTCTTCCCCACAGAGTAATTCCCCGCAGTGTAATCTCTCCACCAGGTTTATTCCCCAACGGAGTCATCTTCTCCTACCGGTTTATTCTTGCAATTATCTTCATTCATCATCCTCAGCGGAAACGAAGAACTCTACTCTTCAACATCAGCTCAGGATTTAACAAACTCCCCGGCATTTGTCAAGGATTTATTTTCCCAGACAAAAATACATTCATAAACATTTCACCTGTCATACCTCCTGCTTACATACATAATAAAGTGCATACGACACAATCTCATTTATTTTCGAGAACATCATGACATTATGCATTTCATACATCATGACATTGCATATAACTAATGTTTTGCCTTTTCAAGAAAAGGTCAATCAAAAGACGATTACCACCAACCTTTTTTAAAGTTCCAGATTAACACCTGTATCTAGCCAGGAAATATCTGTGAACGACTGATTGTAGATCTATACCTGAAACCAGACAGGAAAGTTATCTACATGAAGAGATTAAAGATCAACACCTGTAACAGGCCAAGAAATTATCTTTCATTCTCAGGTCAGAGATCTACACCTGTATCCAGCCAGGAAATCCATCTCGACCAACCTTTTTGCAGTTCCAAATCAACACCTGTAACAAGCCAGGAAATATCTATGGACGATTGATTGTAGATTCGATACCTGTAACTAGCCAGGAAATTTATCTACATGAAGAGATTGAAGATCAACACCTGTAACAGGCCAGGAAATTATCTTTCATTCTCAGGTCAGAGATCTACACCTGTATCCATCCAGGAAAGCTATCTCGACCAACCTTTTTGAGTTCTAGATTCGATACCTGTATCTAGCTAGGGCATATCTGTGAGCGATTAATTGTAGATCTACACCTGTATCTAGCCAGGAAATTTATCTACATGAGGAGATTGAAGATCAATACCTGTATCTAGCTAGGAAGTCTTCTTTCATTCTCAGGTCAGAGGTCTACACCTATATCCACCCAGGAAAGCTATCTCGACCAACCTTTTTGAGTTCTAGATTTGATACCTGTATCTAGCCAGGGCATATCTGTGAGCGATTGATTGTAGATCTATACCTGTATCTAGCCAGGAAAGTATCTACATAAAGAGTTTGAAGATTAACCCCTGTATCTAGCCAGGAAATTATCTTTCATCCTCAGGTCAGAGGTCTACACCTGTATCCAGCCAGGAAAGCTATCTCGACCAACCTTTTGAAGTTCCAGATTTGATACCTGTATCTAGGCAGGGCATATCTGTGAGCGATTGATTGTAGATCTATACCTGTATCTAGCCAGGAAAGTTATCTACATGAAGAGTTTGAAGATCAACCCCTGTATCTAGCCAGGAAATTATCTTTCATTCTCAGGTCAGAGGTCTACACCTGTATCCAGCCAGGAAAGCTATCTCGACCAACCTTTTGAAGTTCCAGATTCGATACCTGTATCTAGCCAGGGCATATCTGTGAGCAATTGATTATAGATCTATACCTGTATCTAGCCAGGAAAGTTATCTACATGAAGAGTTTGAAGATCAACCCCTGTTTCTAGCCAGGAAATTATATTTCATTCTCAGGTCAGAGGTCTACAACTGTATCCAGCCAGGAAAGCTATCTCGACCAACCTTTTGAAGTTCCAGATTCGATACCTGTATCTAGCCAGAGCATATCTGTGAGCAATTGATTATAGATCTATACCTGTATCTAGCCAGGAAAGTTATCTACATGAAGAGTTTGAAGATCAACACCTGTAACAGGCCAGGAAATTATCTTTCTTTCTCAGGTACACAAGTTCTCGCTAAGGAATCTCTTACGCGATAGACACCTCCAGATGGCATCTATAAGCCCATCCTCCTATCCATCATCTCTCCAAATGGCATCTGTAAGCCCATTCCCGATATCACAGTGCTGATACTACACCACACTATGCGAGTGCAAATTTCTGGGCACTCTAGTGTTCAGTCATCTTCCACCTTCGGATCACGAAAGGCACGAAAGCCAATCTACATCCTCAGGTCTAAGAAGATTGAACAGGGGCAACTGTTGTACCCTAAAATTTTCCCTCCCATATTCTTCAAGGTTTGTCAAGAATCATCTCGAAATGGTTCAAGATTTCTCAAGGGTTGCACATTCCAAGTACCTCCTAAGCTAGTCAAAATAAGGGTTTTGGTTCTTTCAAGGAATTTGAGGTTTTCAATGGTTCAATCAAGTTCCATAGGCCTATATACATTGTCAAGCATCTACATGTCAAGTCTCAAGACTCACAATGTCAAATTGCATAGTCAAAGGCTCAATTTGCTTCACAATCAACTGCAGGGGCAAAATGGTCATTTTACAGTCAAAAGTCAGCATTTTTGGCCAACATCTTATTTTGAGTCCACAATCATCATTTGATCAAGTCTTGATCATGATTCCACAAGCATGGCTAAAAAATCATCAAGATGCAAAAAGTTACTATTTTTGGACAGTAGAAAAGTCAACTGTATCTTGACCAAGGCATAACTTTTTCATGGTTCATCAGAAAAATCCCATCCAATGCTCATTTTGAAGGGGATGACATTTCCTACAACTCATCTTCACATTCCAAGTCCAAGAAATGCTCTCATAAAAAGTTATCAATTTCTACATTATAGGTCAATTTCAAAAGTCAACAAAAATGCACTTTAAGTCAAAGACCATAACTTGAGATTGGTAAATCCAAATGACATGGGACTAAATGCATTGGTTAGAGAACTTCAAGACCTTTCCAAAATGTCCAAGAACATGTCCATATGATCAAAATTGAGCAAGATATGCATTGGAGAAGTTGGGAAATGTTTATGAATTTGCAAAAGTCAACTTTGCCCAAAACACCTTGTTTTTGCTAATGGGCCTCAAAATCCTTCTTGAAACTTTATTCAAAGCTTATGCACGACCCATTGAGATTATTTGAATTTATTTTCTTATTTTTTATTAATTAATTGGATTTTTAATTGATTTTAATTCATTTAATTAATTTAAAATGTAGGGAATACAAAGATTTGATTTTTTCAATCTTTTTGTGAAGCAAACAAGCTCAAGATATGCTGGCAATTCATGTGCAAATCAAAGGGACAAAAATCTCCAAGTTTGGCAAGTTTCTTAAATCAAAAAGATTCAAAAAGATGTGATTGCAAATCAAATATACAAACATCAATTCCATGGATTTCTTGGCAAAGATTTAACCTAATTCTCTTCCTCTATATATACACAATCAAACCCTAATGCCATGTACGTGAAAACTCTGCAGAAAAGCCAAAAACACTTTCAAGAAAATTCAAAGAAACTTGAAAACTGTTTTCCAGGTTCCAGGCCAATTCAAAGCAAGTTGTGGATTCAAGCACGTTGCTGGAGGTGTAAGGAACATTTTGCAATCAAAACCACACGCTAAAGGCCAAGAAATACCCAAGAACAGTTTCACGGTTTGAACATTTTTTTCAGAATCGCATCTCATTATTCATGTGCATTTGATATGTTTTGTTGATTGTTTTGTATTAATAGGAACTGTACGAAGCTTTTGGCATAGGTTAATTGGATTAAAACACCCAGAATCCAAAGACACCATGAACGTTTTCTAGGGTTTCCAAGCTTCAAATTTGGGGCTTTATTACCCATGAAAAATTAGAACCTCTAATGCACATGGTTGGAATCGTCAAGGCCAGACGAACACAAAGCTACCATCGTGACATATTTATATAGCATGTAGGGCTATTTGCTATTATTGGTCATCCTGTTTTGTGGGGGTTAAAAACCCCCGCTATCTAACATGTATTTTGCAGGTTCAAGGAGAACGATGATGAGGTGTAAACGTGTGAATGGACAATTCAAATGGCGCGCGTTTTTGTTTGTTGTTCAGCATATTGCCTATTTCCATATATTATTTTTGCTTATCATTATACTAACAAAGCGTGCAAGTTGGCCTGGTGGATGATGCGCTGGACGTTGATCATTGGGACCTGGGTTCGATTCCCAGGTCCCCCAAAACCCTTGTTTCTATTTTTTCCAATGTATTCACATGCAGGTTACCCAAGGGCGTTCCACCATACGTCTCAAACAATCAGACGCCAAGTGGCTACATGCTTAAATCTGATGGCCATGAGATGCTGACCATGATACTCCTGGTCAACCCTGCGCGTGGACAATTCCCCAAAGTCAGAAGGGCTTGAGTGTTATTGGGCTTGAAGATTGCTAGAACACCTCCATCTGGGCCCAACACCCCCTGGGTTTTGTTCTTATTTTTTCCCTTTTTATAATTTAATTATTATCACTATTTATTATTTAATTAACTCACATAATTATTTTTCATAATAAATTAAGAGACCTAAAATATTATTTATTTTTATTATTTATTAACTTCACTATTAATTATTATTTTGTAAATAAATACTAACAAAATTGATTTAGTCTTTTAAATTAGGTTAATTTTAATTGTTTTCACAATAAATAAAATCCATGTAGAATTAGGTCTTGACAACTTTTAATTCCTTTTATCTTTATTTTATTTTTATTTTTATTTTCATTAAAAACATAAAAAACACAAAAGTACTTTTTCCTTTAAATTAATTAATTAATTAGTTTTAGGTTTAATGTTTAATTAATTGCAAAAAGGGACCAAATTTCATTCTTTTCTCAAGAAGGGTCAAAACCCTAAAACTTTTCCCGATTCAATTTTTTCTCGCGCATGTTTATTCTTGATTCCTATTTTGATCATATTTATGTAATTGCTCCGAGAATGTAATAGATAATTAGGGATTTTATCGCTTTCTTTTATTTTCTCGCATTTATCTTTTCAAGGGTTATGTTTTTGGCGATGTAAATACCCGACGCCTTGTAATAGCGTAGATTTACTTTCCGCACTTTACTTTCCGTAACATTTAACTGCTAGATGTATGTTAATTAGGCTATGCATGACAAGACTATCGCTGAAAATAAAATCAAAACGTAGCTCACCATAACATGTACAAAGATAACATAACTGAAAATTGACACATTTGCACATGCCACTCCTAGGGTACGCCTCACTTGGTTGCCTCGAACGTGGTCATTGAGTATAGGAAGGTTTAGAGGTCGCCCTCTTGTCCAAAGATCATAAGTTGCCTCGAAACGGTTGCCTCGGATAAAAATGATCTAAGACATTAGGGTTACCGCTAAGGCGTCCTAACATTGCTTTAGTGACCACATGTCTCATAATCGAATTGACCCGAAAACTCCAACGACGGTGCTTCCTACTTCTCAATAGTGGGATAACACTGTCTAAAGGACATTTACACAGCTTAATTTCCTTTGAGTAGGTAGATTTCTCCAAGGTACTTGCTCTTTCAAAACAAAAAATACTTTTCGCACCTACACTTTTCTAACAAAAGTTTTCAAACAAACACTTCATACACTCTTGAGGACTGATACAAGAGTTACTTAGAAGTTTTCAAACTAAACTTTTTTCAAAACCCACAAACACAAGAAAAGCAAACATTTCTTGAAAACATAGTGAGCAAGTACCTAAGAGCCCGTGGATAACCACGGAAAGAAAGGGTGCTAACACCTTCCCTTTCTATAATCTACCTCCCAAACTGAGAAACATCTCGAAAGGAATTTTGCTGTGCTTTTGTCCTTTCCTTGTT
The DNA here is from genome assembly GCA_948472305.1 of Vicia faba. Taxonomy (NCBI): domain Eukaryota; kingdom Viridiplantae; phylum Streptophyta; class Magnoliopsida; order Fabales; family Fabaceae; genus Vicia; species Vicia faba. The sequence continues at coordinate 1,686,995,564 of OX451737.1, read as the reverse complement.
GGAGAAAATAAAAGATGGTGGCGACTCTTGCTTACCGTGATATTCCGCGAACCAACATTTCAAAACAGTCCGTTCTATTTCCACCGATCACAGACCCTACCAGCGAGATCTCTCCATTTTTGTGCATACTCCTTAAACCCCTCATTTGCACCCATTGCCATACCTTGAAGCTGAACTCTGGTTGGTGCCAATTCGGTATTGTATTGATATTAATGATATAAGCGGTGGCTAGATCTTCCCATGTGTGGATACGGGAACCCTCCAATTGATAGAACCATTCTAGTTGAGTCCCAATCAGACTCTCTTGGAAGAAGTGGATCCAGAGTTTTTGTCGGTGGTGTGCGGTTGCATCTTGCGCACGTAAGACCTAAGGTGAAGTTTTGGGCAGGAGACCCCATCATATTTGGTGAAAACTGGTATTTTGAATTTACGGGGAATGACGACCCCATGCACTAAACCCAAATCGCCAAAATCCAAACCAGGTACGGCTTGAATTTCAACAACTTTTAGCCTATCCTCCAACTGTTTGTATCTATCCTCAGCAGGTGGGTATTTCTCATCAAAGTAATCTTCATCTTCAGAATCTTGATCATTTGTAACTTCAGCATGGGTGCTTCTTACCTCCTCGTCTTAATATTTCCCCTCTTCAGACGACTCTTCAACTACTTGTACTTGACGAACCGAACCTTTAGATCTCCTGCCCATGTTGATGAGGGCCTTCTTTTTGGTCTTCTTTTTGGTTGTTAGCATTGCCATCATATCTTGTTGTCCCTTAGCAAGGGTCAATAAAGTTGCTTGGAATTAGGCATTCTGTGCTTGCAAGTCCTTCACTGTTTATTTAATATCCATCTTACTGAAATAAATAGTAGAGAGATAAGGAAGCCTGCTGTGGAGAACCTGTTTATGTCATGATGCATGAAAAATGCGTATGCAAATGATTTCAAGGACTTAGAAGATTTAAATTTTCTTAGACAAAAAGAATGAACATCATTTGTATTAATAAGTTTGATTCGATTACAAACATGCCTCTTGGGCTTACAATGGAAGGAATAAAAATAAAACAACTTCTTTAAGATAAAAAGGTCGAGTGCATCCTCTTCGGCGCGATGTAGGCGTTCAAATTTCGCTCTTCATGAAGCTGTTTTGTGAGCTCCAGAACTTTATTCTCACTGGCATAGAATTGGGTCTCAAAGGTATCTCGTTCTTCTTTGAGTTGGACCCAAGACTTTTTCAATTCTTCAAAGTTTGTTGGCATATCCGGATAGAAGACAGTATATGGAACGTCTCCTTCGACAACAGGTTCCATGATGATAGGTAAAATGGTGGGGTAAGGCATCATGAGATTTTGAGTGCGTGCTCACACCTATTTAAGATAAGGCTCTAAAGGGATGGAGTTCTTATGCCCTAATGTCTTGCTATTCATTTTGTTCACCATACCCCAAGCACGAATGAACCTTTGACGGTACCCTTGGACATCATTCTCATAGTCGAATGCAATTCCCTGAACCAGTGCATCATGAGGACCATCCCTCCTAGAATACCCAAACTATCGCAACGCAAAACAAGGATTGTAAGTGATACCTCCCCTAATGCCAAGTAGAGGGACATTAGAGAATTCTCCACAACGGTCAATAATAGTAATCCTTTTCATAGATCGCGCACACAAATATATATCTAAATGTGTAAGCGAAAGCAACCTACTAGACCATCTTAAACCTTGCTCGTTATTTACATTAGATTGGGGTAGATGCGAAATAAACCACCTAGATAAAAGAGGAGTGCAACACATCAGGAGTCCTCTTCCCTTCATGGTGCGGGAGTGAAAAGAATGCAAGATATCCCCAAGTAAAGTGGGCACCGGATTGTGAGATAGAATTTTTTTGACAGCGTTCACATCTATAAGTCGGTCCGGATTGGGGAACAGGACCATCCCATAGATGAGAAGAGCCAACACTTCTTCAAAGGCTTGTAAATCCAAAGCACCCCAAAATAATTGAGCCCTTTCTCGTTTCCCAATTAGCCATAACATCAGATTGTTGCAAATGTAAAGCTCGAGCAATAACCTCAGGTCTTGGGTCTCTTTCAATACCGTTTAAGGGTATTTGATAAAGGATAGGGATCCCCAAGAGTCGAGAAAATTCTTCCATAGTGGGCACAAGCTAGTAATCAGGAAAGGTAAAGCAGTGGTGCAATGGGTCGAAGAATTGGAAAAGTACTTTCATCATGTCTTCATCATAGCTTGAAGTGACCAGGTTGAGAAGTCGACCATGTCTCTTGGTAAGTGAAGAATTCCCAGGAACCCTTGATGCTAATTCTTTGAGTTGAGGAGGTACTCTTACAAGTTTGACTTAGATAGTATTTCTTCGAGTGGGAGTCATGTCCTACAAAACAGAAAAAATAAATCCCTAGGTCCTTGAAATGGTTAATTCAAAATGACATGGTATGATGTCATGATTTTTATGCACAAATATATAAGCAAAGAAAATAACCCCTTAGGTTTAGGCTTGCATGGGCTTCACAGGTAAGTACCCTTTTAGTTGGCTCATCCTGTCCTAGAAAGTAACCGGGTTATAAGGGATCTCAATATCACTGATCCTTCTTCATCGGACACTCTTCCAGTGCAAGCCTCTTTATTGGCGACCGAAATATCCCAAGAGTCAGATCTCAATGAATGTAGTATCGAGTATCAACCAACTTCGGACTGCACCAAATCCGACTATCTCACTACTTCCTAATGGCCAAGCTGTTCAATTAAAGGTTTTAAGGTCAGTTAGTGCTTCATGGCACCACACAACGGCCCCGTATTCTTCTTGACTACTCAAGGGCTACCGGTACCAACAAATGTGTCACACTAACGTAGCTATTGCTTCAACCATGTCGGTATACCCCACACAGTTTCCATAATCTATTGCTACTTACCTAAAAAGTGTTCCCCGATCTGGGTAGAGGATCAATACAATCCAAATAAAGAACCATAATGTAAAGCAGATAAATCAATCAATGAAAGCAAGTAAATGTGATCTAACTCTAAGGTAACCCCACATTTAAGATATGTCCCCAGCAGAGTCGCTAGTTCTATAATACGGTGGGAGAAATGACTTGGTAATTCTGCGTTTGATCGCAATTGTTGCGGATAGCAAGAGTCACCACCGATTTTTATTTTATCCAATAAGGAAAGGGTGAAAAGAACAGGAAAGACCTTTGATATGTTTTCTTGAGTTCGGGGAGTGGGTTATGAAAAAGGAAGGTATTAGCACCCTTTCCATTCGTAGTTATCTATGGGCTCTTAGTTGCTTGCTAGATCACTTACTTTGTTTGAAAATGTGTTTGTGGTGGATTTTGAAAGTATTTTTAAAAAGCGCCTTCGTTTAGGCAAACTTTGTAATGATTCTCGTCTCTATAAGAATGTATATAAAGTGTTGGACTTTTGAAAATATTTCATATTTTTGAAAAGTGTTTGGTGTGTTCGAAAAATGTTTTGTTTTTTAGAATAGATTGTGAGAAAGAAACTAAGAATGTTCTAGCTTACTCAAAAGTCTTTTGTTCATTTATTCCTTCCTTTGATATTGCTATCTTACCATTGATTGGTAAGAAGTCGTATCTTTGGATGTAAAGGGACAGGCGTGAGTCAATTATATAGTCATAGAAGGCAACTTATGAGACGTTTTAGCAATTTTTGTTTAGGGACTATATCATTTACCGAAGGCAAGATTGAGGGACATCGAGGGACTATGATCTTTTTATCGAGGGACTTTTGCTAAAACGCCCATATTCGAGAGACATGACTATTTTCCGAGGCAACAAGTGAGATTACCCTAGAGGTGCATATGTGTGAATAGTGTGTTTGATTGCATGCATTTTTGTCTTTGAATTTAAAGGTTATCTATTTGTTGATTTTATCTTGCCATATAGCCTTATTACTAATAATAAAGTAATAAAATGCAAAGAATAAATCCTAAGCTATTGCAATCATAAAAAAATAAAATAAAATAAAAAAGAAAAGGAAAAGTGAGTCTTTCGACCCAGGAAGTATGTTCCTTCAATTCACCCTATTTCAGCTTCTTTCGATTGGGCCTGCAAAACAAAAATGAATGTATCCTTCGACCATACCCCCTTTTCTGCTTACTTCGACTGGACCTGCAAAACAAAAATGAATGTATCCTTCGACCATACCCCTTTTTCTGCTTACTTCGACTGGACCTGCAAAGCAAAATGAACGTATGTCCTTCGACCATACCTCTTTCATTTTAGATAACAACATAGGGTGAAGCCTAAAAGGCTTCAATCCATACAATCTTCTTCATGTCTTCTTTCGTTTAGGGACTAAGTAGCAGCATGAGATGAGGTCATGCTAATATTGCTTCATGGCCAGATTAATTCTTAAAAAATATGTTTGATAAATAAAGAAAACAAACCAAAAGTCTTACAAAGAAAGCAAACGAAGAAGGTATAAATAAAGACAAAAAAAAAAGTAATGATGATGCTTGAAACAAAAATAAATGAGTATTCACATGTTATGCTTGAACGAAAGGTTAAGGTCAAGAGAACTTACCTTGCTTGAAGCTGGAATGTGGATTTTGGACTTGAGTTGTTTCCCTGGGCGCTCTTGGATTCGCAGGGGAAGAAGAAAGCGTGGTGTTTTTTTGGCTAGATTCGAAAACCAAGAAAAGTTGGTTTGTGTTTGTTTATTTCTGGATTTTAAAGAAACAAGTGTGGTGCTTCTTCAAGTTCTGGGTTTGGGAAGTTGTTAAGTGTTTGAAAGTTTTGAGAGTTCTTTGAAGATTCTTTCCACGCAGCCAAAATCCTCTTTAGCGTTCTTCTTCTTTCTTTTTCTTTTTTCGCCATTTTGAAGTGAAAGTGAACTCTCTATTTATAGAGAAAATTTTGAATGAACAACTTTGTGAAGGAATAAAATATAGTTTCTTTGAAAGGCCAACATCCACTTGTGTCAACTTTTTATAATCCCAAGATAAAAGCACTAAAATCAATGGTTGAGATGGGTGGCTCCTAATTTATCGGGGGCAATTGTGCAAAAGAGGCATGCGCAAGGCTCAAGAACTTTCTAAAAAGGTAGTGATGTCATCAAGAGCAAGTTGGTTTGAAGAAAAATTTAATATGGAGTGAGGCACAAGTTGGAGGCCTATGTGGCCAGACCTACGGACAACTTGACTCTTCGAATCGTATCCTTCATTTTTTTCATAGCCTTCAACCAGACTTAACAAAGCAGCATTTGTTTCCACCAGTTGTGTATCCTTCGAATGAACCAACTGTGTGTTCTTCGAATGGACCTCCTTCAGCTGAATATGCCACTGAGTCTTCTTTCTTTTGATAACTTAAGCCCAACCTTTCGACCAGACCCAGAAGTAAACAAAACCAATTATTTCCCAACCATGGCAAGTCCTTCGAATGGGCCACCAAGTTGTGTATCATAATGCAACGCTATGTATGTTGAAGGGTCTGCAGATGGATTCGAAGGTGATACGAAAGTGATTCAAGACAATCTTGAAAGGTGGATTCGAAAGTGATATGAAGGTGACTCCAAACAATCCTGAAGGTGGATTTGAAGCCAGTATGTAGGTGTATTCGAAATAATTTAAAAGGGAATCATTGCTTTATGGGTGCTAGAATGAGAGAAACTCCTGCCTTGTGCATACAAGTTTTCAGGAGGATTTAAAGGTTTACATGAAAATGGATTTGAAACAAGCTTGAAGATTGATTCGAAGCCATCATGTAGGCGTATTCGAAGGAGGCATGCAAGTGAGAATGCCTTGTGCATGCTAACATGAGGAAAAACTCTTGCCTTGTGAATCAAAGCAAACATGTACGGAGCCAATGGTGTAATCGAAACCAACATGCGGGAGGTCCATGCTTTGTGTCAATGGAAACACTTCAGAAAGCCATTGCCCTCTTAATCGAAGAAAGATTTTAGAAGGTCATCTCTTTCTGAATCGAAGGAAGTTTCTTCACAAGGAAGCTAATATGATGGTCAAAATGCCTAGTCGAAGCTAGCATGCAGAAGGCAAATGCTTTGTGAGGTAAACATTCAGGAGGCCATTGCTCTCTAAATCGAAGCTTGCATGCATGGTACATTTCAATGAATCCAAGCAAACCTGCAGGAGGTCATTGCTCCCTAAGTTTAAAGCTTGCATGTAGGAGGCGTCATGTTCAGTCGAAGCGTGTGAATCAAGGTTGTGTTGAAGAAGCCATAATGTTCATTCGAAGGATGAATGATTCGAAGCAAGCTTTCTTTTCTTCAATTGTGAAAAATCATTTTTTATCTGTTTTTCCCTTTTTGTCTGCTTTATATTTGTGAAAATTTTGAGCTTTTGAAAATTCTTGTAAGAAAATGCCTTGAGAAATGAGAGGGCAAATTTTGGGGTACAACAGTATGCTTTCGAACTAACCCATGCTTCAGCTAGGACTTTTAAGGGTTGTAGTGTGGCCTGGTTCACAGTTTAAAAAAAAGGATAAAGGCTCAAAATTTAGTTGTACCCAACCCGTTCTTCGTGATGTTCTTCAGTCCTATGCTCAGTTAATTGTACGTTTAGGTTCCAATTGAGTCTGAAATAATATTTTGGTGATGGTTCGAATACTGAAAGTTTATTTGAGAAGGAAGTCATTTTTTGTAATATTTTTGTTTTGTTGAGGATTTGTGGCGACCTCTTTTTTATTATCCCTACCTTTTGCCTGAATTGTTTCTTTTGTGATTACAGTCAGCGGGATGCCCCAGTTTTTTTCCTTAAGTCTCCTTCATAGATTTTGACTTAGCGGGCTTTTCTTTTGAGACATAATGACTGCCTGTTTTAATGATTACGCGGAACCTATCACCGTATTTTGATTTAGAAGGACGTCTTCGATGCCATTCACTGTGTACGAAGTTAAAGATTACGACTAAATGCACATCTGAATTAACTGAGAAACTACCCTACCCCAGATTAGAATTAAAGGTTTCAATTTGTGTGGAAAAGAAAAATCCTACTTCTTAGGCTTAACGAGGTTGACTAGGGATTATCTTCCTTATAACTCCATTGTTTAGGATTTGAAATAACGCTTGAACATCGTCAACAAGGTCTGTTCAAAAGCATACTGTATGAGATTATGGTATTGTTTTCGTCATCCTCCCTCCAAAGGCTTATAGCTTTTTATTGAGAGTTGAATATCATAAAAAGGAAGTAAAAGCATGGTTTCAGTATAGCGAAAACTAATGGATTAATTCACGACAAACATATGCAATGCATTAATGGAATAACAAAGTTTGACATAAAATAAGTGTTCGAAGTAATCAAAAGAAATTACAATTTGAAAATTCTAATGAACAAAAAGTATCTCTGTCTAAACTTCTCACTTCAGATGGTGTGCCTTTGAGGGATGGCAAAAGAATTCAATCGAAACATCTTGTGTGAACTCTAGCACTCCTTTGTTGATCAAGTCTTGGATCTAATTTTTCATTACCCAACAACTATTAGTGTCATGCCCAGGACTATTAGAATGATAAGCCTATCTCACATTATGATTGTACCAAGGAGAGGCAGTGTTGGGATTCTGAAGAGGATCCTTCAACGTAATTAACTCCATCCTCAACATATTTTGCAATACTTGAGCCAGGGACATGTTGATTTTAGTGAATTACTTTTTGGGCGTGTCCTGCTTACGCTGATTGCCTTGTCGTTGTTGTTGCACTGGTGCTGGATTAGAGATTCGCACTGCCCCCACAGATTGGTTGAGATCACTCTTATTACGATCCTTCTGGTTGTACACAGTACTAGACTCCTTCTTTCCATTGTATGATCTCTTATGAGTACTCGAAGATGCAGTCCCCTGAATTTCACCACTCCTGAGTTTATTTTCCACATGTTCCCGCATGAATATGTCACCCAATTCCATGTCTGCCAAGAGAGGTTGATCATTGATTAGGCCCCAAGCTATAGAAGTTTTCCCCAGAGGGTCGTATCTGTCTTGATGAAGCTTACTGATGAGAATCCTCAATTGTTCTTGTCCCGAAGCTAAATTTTGGATAAGATCCATCTGACTACTCATCTGGATTCTCATCCTTTCCATCTCAGCTAGCACTTGTTCCAACTGGTCATCCTTGTTGTCTTCAAGATTTTTCTTGGTCATGTTCCAAATGAGGAGTGTTTTCATTTCTTCTTGCCTCTTGGATAGATTTAGGAAAATTTCCTTGAACCGAGCATCTTGAGTTTGGAGATCTCTGTCATTCTGTTCGAGAGCCATTTTCCTTGCTGAAATAAACAGCGAGAAAATGAGAAACATGTCTTGAGAATACCTGTTATGTAATGATATGCATGCAATGTTTTCAAGGATCTCGCGGGGTAAACACAAGAAGATATTTGAATTGAATTTGACAGCAGCCTTGATTGAAGAACTTCATCTCGTTGAATGTCCTTCTACGAGAATCAAGCTCACCATGTCGAGTGGGTTATAGCCACGGACTTAAGATATCATGCTTTGACGGCATTGGCTAGAGGAAAATAAATCCCCTTGCCCCTTGCTAGACGTCTGATTCATCATACTTTGGCGGCCTTTGGTTAGAGGAAAATAAATTCTCCTGCCCCTTGATAGGTGTCTAGTTCATGATAACCTGCATCACAGGCCCTTGAGATCCTTGAAATGGTTAACGACATGCTATAGTATGATATTATGATGTTTATGATGTCATGTTTTTGCTTTAAACAAAATAGCAAACACAAACAAGTCACATAAAGACCTTAGGTTTAAAGGCTTGCATGAGGTCTATATGTAAGTACCCTTTTGAAGTTTAGTTGGCTCAACGTGTCCTAGAAATAGTAACTGGGTTCTAGGGATCTTATATCATTGATCTTTCTCTCAGGCATTATTTTAGCTCAAGCATCTGAATTGCGATCAAAATATCCCGAAAGTCCCATCTCAATGAGTGTAGCATCAAGTATCAACCAACTTCAGTCTGCACCAAATCCATCCATCTCACTACTTTCTAATGGCCAAGATGAGTCAATTTAAGGTTCTAAAGGTCAGTTAGTGCTTAATGACACTATGTGGAAGCCTAATTTTATCCTTGACTGACTCAAGGGACATTAGTACAAGCCAGAGTATCACACTAACGTAGCTATCGTATCATCCATATCACTCTACTCCGTACAACTTCCATAATTTATTGCTACTTACCTAATGGTGTTCCCCGATCCAGGTGTAGGATCTTTGCAAGAGAATACCCAAACAAAACCCTCAAATATAAAGCAATCAAATCAAATAGTTTAAAGCAAGTAAATGTTACCTAAGCTCTTAAGGTAACCTCTATTTTTAGGTATTTCCCCAGCAGAGTCGCCAGTTCTGTAATATGGTGGGAGAACTGACTTGTTTGTTTGTTTGTTTTGCGTTTTATCTCAATTATTGCGGATAGTAAGAGTCGCCACCAAATTTTATTTTTTCCAATAAGGAAAGGTGAAAAGAATAGGAAATACCTTTGATAGATTTTGAGTTCGGGGGGTAGATTATAAAAAGGGAAGGTGTTAGCACCCTTTTGATCTGTAGTTATCTACAGGCTCTTCATTGCTTGCTCACTTTATTTGTTTTGTGGGTGTGCTTTTGAAAAAGTTTTGAAATGCCAAATAGCAAGTCAGTTTGATTTATGATAACTCTTGTATCAGTCCTCAAGAGTGTTGATAAAGCGTTTTTTTAAAAAAAATGTTTTTGAAAGTGTGAGGTGTGAAAAAGTGTTTTAAGTTGTGAGCAAGCAATTAACAGTAACTACCCACTCAAGGTCTTTCTTGTATTTTTCCTCCTCCTTTGGATAGTGCTATCCATACCATTAGTTAGTAGGAAGCCCTATCTTTGGCTGTTTGAGGGACAGACGTAGGGTCATTGTTATGGTCATTGAAGGCAACATGTAGGGATACCTTTAGCAATTTGAAGGGACTATCATCATATATATTCGTAGGCAACATCGAGGGACAAGATCATATACCGTAGGCAACTTCGAGGGACCATGACCTTTATGATGATTTATAACTGAGGGTCTTGCTAATGATATCCCTACGTTCGAGGGACATGACCATTGTTTTTCCGAGGCAACGAGAGAGATTACCCTAGAGGTGAAGTGTGCAAAGTGTGCTTGATTCAATTCATTTATCTTGAAATTAGGTTTTTTTATCGTTTATTTTTATCTTTCCATACAAATCCTAATTACTAACAATTGTATAAAATATAGTAGCTGAAGGTAAAGACGGAAATGTAAATCTAAGCTATTACAGAGCTTTGGGGCAATTACATAATAGTGAAGTGCGGAAAATAAAAACCTACAACTATTACATACTAGGAGCAGTTACATAATAGAAAAATGCGGAAAAATAAAGCTACGCTATTACAGTTGAACGCGCCCTATACACTTTATCTAAGAAAATAAAAATAAGATGAAAATAGCAAAGAAAATGTTTTGGTGATTTTTTTATAAAAAAAATGGTTTATGATAATTAATTAAATAAACCTAATAAACCTAATTAATTTTAATTAATAAAAAAAGGTTAATTTTGAAAAAAAAAGTTAATTAAAAACCTAAAACCTAATTAATTTGAATTAAAAAAAAAGGTTAATTTTGAAGAAAAAAAGTTAAAAAACCTAAAACCTAGTTAATTTTAATTAATAAAAAAAAGTTTATGTTTAATGATAAAAAAAATAAATTAAGTTTACCAAAAAATAGATAGGGGAAGAGCATCAATGGAAAATAGGGTTAGAAAACAAAAATAACGCAAATGCTAGGGGTGGATGTTGAACCCACACCCTTCTAGCCCTTGCCATGCACTGGTTAGTGTTATCATTACAATGGTCCAAGCCTGCAATGTTGAATCTCATGAACACATTAAATAAATTACTATACCATGAAATACAAAGAAAATAAATACATGAAATTTTGTAATGTTAAAACCGGTATGACATGTATGACTGCTTTTACACCCTTTTGATCATGGAGATCGAACCAATCTTACCCTAACGAGTTCCTGGAAGTGAATGAGATGACTTGTTTGTAGTGACATGGGGGTTTGTAACAAGGATCTCAAGATTTCTGGGGTTCTTGAAAGAACTTGATAATTTGACAAGGTTGTGGCAAGAGTTTTTTTGTCCTTGTTTGTATGAAAAGAATAAGATTATGTAATGGAAATTAGATCAAAGATATGGGCTTTGAATGTGCAATTGGGCCTCCAATAACCACAAGCAATAGTGCATATTTTTATTCACTTGAGTCTAACACGTTCCAGGATAAATCGCAGGGACCTCAGTGCAATTTTTGAATTTGAAATGTAAAACAAAATGTAGCCGACATCGAGAATAAACTCTTGTTCGAAAATGGACTTGTGATCGGTGGAAATAGAACTAACTGTTTTTTTTAAGCTGGTTCGCGAAATGTCGCGGTAAGCAAGAGTCGCCACCGTCTTTTATGTTCTCCAACATGGAAAGGACAAAAGCACAACAAAATTCCTTATTCGAGAATGTTTCTCGGTTCGGGAGGTAGATTTATAGAAAGGAAAGGTGTTAGCACCCTTTCTATCCATGGTTATCCATGGGCTCTTAGGTACTTGCTCTTATGTTTTCAAAATTGTTTGCTTTTCAAGTGTGTGTGGGTTTTGAAAAAGTTTAGTTTGAAAAATTTCTAAGTAACTCTTGTATCTGTCCTCAAGAGTGTATGAAAAATTTGTTTGAAAACTTTTAGAAAGTGTAGGTGTGAAAAGTTGTTTTGTTTGTTTTTGAAAAGAGCAAGTACTTAAGAGAAGTCTACCTACCCTAAGGAATTAAGCTGTGTAAGAATCCTTTAGATAGTGCTATCCCACCATTGAGAGGTAGGTAGCACCATCGTTGGAGGTATTCGGGTCAATTCGATTATAAGGGACATGTGTGGTCACCTAAGTAACGGTAAGACACCTTAGAAGTAACCCTAATGTCCTAGATCCTTTTTTATCCGAGGCAACCGTTTCGAGGCGACTAGATCTTTTAGACAGAAGGGCGACCTCTAAGACACCCTATACTTGATGACCACGTTGAGGCAACCAGTGAGGCGTACCCTAGAAGTGGCATGTGCTTTGTGTGTTGTTTTTCAGTTAATGTTTGTACATATTATTTGTGAGCTACGGATTGGTTTTATTTACATACATTCTTTCATGCATTGTTAACAGTTAGGGGTGCGGAAAGTAAATTGCAGAAATGTAAATTCCAACTATTACAAGGCGCGGGTCTATACATCGCCAAAAACAATAACCCGTTTTGAAAAGTAAATGCAGAAAATTAAAGAAAGTAATAAAATCCTAATTACCATTACATATCCGGAGACAGTTATATAAATAATCAAAAATAAAAATAATGCGCGAAAGAATTAAATTGGAACGTCCTAAGGGTTTTGACCCTTTTTTGAATAAGAATTGAATTTTGTCTTTTTTTTTTGTAATTAATGAAATTAAAATTAATAACTAATTAATTAATTAATTAAGAAAATATTCTTTTTTTGTTTTTTTTAATAATATTTTTAATTAAAATAAAATAAAAGGATTTAAAAGTTGAAAAGAAAAACCTAAATCTAAGCTTGATTTTATTTATTGAGAAAGAAAGATTAAAATTATTCTAATTAAACTAAGTTAATGGTATTTAGAATTTATTTACAAAAATAATATTTAATGGTGAAATTAACAATAATAATAATAATTACATTTTTTTTGGTTTTTTATGAAAATATTAATTATGTTAATTAAATGATAATAAAACTAATAATTAAAAAAGGAAATATAAAAGAAAAGAAAAATAAAAGAAATAACAAAACCAAGGGGGTGTTGATGGCCCAATGGAGGTGAAGAAGTAATTTGAGCCCATTTGCACAAAGCCATGTTTGACTTCCTGATCAGGTGTGCCAGCGTTGACTGGGGACTATTGTGGTCCTTCATCTTTTGTCGTCAGATCTAGACTCAAGGACACATGGCAACTCAATGCTTGAGGGCATATGATGGAACACACTAGCAAGCCTGCACACAATTATATGAAGAAAAATATTATGGAAATTATGGGGGGCCTGGGAAAACTTACAGCGCGGTATGATGGACCTTAGGACGTGGAAAGGGTTGCTTTAGCTTCAGAGTATGGCAAAGAAGAGAGTCACGTTCTCCTTTTGGCCTGAAAATGCTTGCAACATTCCTTTTGATCTCACACTTTTTTTGACACTTTTTGGATTTTGCTCTGGCCGTTTGTGCACACTCTAGGTTGTGAATGAGGCTTGCAAGGCTTGTATATATAGTAATGAGTGAGAATAAGTCACATTTAGGAGCCTTTAACCATTGCAATTAAGCTTTGGATTTTGTCTTAACCACCATTAAAGACCTTTCAAAGCTTGTTCAAAATTTGAATTTTCATGCCTAAATGAGCTTAGCACGAAATTGGTAGGTTGCAAATGCTTCATGAAGGCTATTCAAACCATAAGATACCATTTAATTAATTTTTTTAGATTTACTTGAATTATTATGGATTAAAATGAATTAAATCCATAAAAATTAAATAAAAATAGAAAAATAATTATTTGGTCTTGAAATTGATCATGGGACACGTGGGTGGCATGACAAGGCTGAATCAAGTGGAAAAAAGTGGGCCCTTTTGTCAAAAATTGAAGTTTCAAGGATAGTTGACTTTTGCCATTTCACAAAAATTTCCCAACTTCTCCAATGCATATCTTGCTCAATTTTGATCATATGAACATGTTCTTGGACATTTTGGAAAGGTCTTGAAGTCCTATAACCAATGACTTTGGTCCCATGTCATTTGAATTTACCAATCTAAAGTTATGGTCTTTGACTTAAAATGCCTTTTTGTTGACTTTTGAAAATGACCTATAATGTTGAAATTGGTAACTTTTTGTGAGAGCATGTCTTGGACTTGGAATGTGAAGATGAGTTGTTGGAAATGTTCTCCCCTTCTAAATGAGCATTGGATTGGATTTTTCTGATGAACCATGAAAAAGTTATGCTTTGGTCAAGTTACAGTTGACTTTTCAGCTATCCAAAAATAGAAACTTTTGCATCTTGATGATTTTTGAGCCATTCTTGTAGAATCATGATCAAGACTTGATCAAATGATGATTGTGGCTTCAAAATAATATGTTGACCAAATTTTTTGACTTTTGACTGCCAAATGACCATTTTGCCCCTACAATTGATTGTGAAGCAATTAGGGTTTTTGACTGTGCAACTTGACCTTGTGAGCCTTGAAACTTAGCATGTAGGTTCTTGACAATGTATATGAGCATATGGGACTTGATTGAGCCCTTGAAAACCTTAACTTCCTTGCAAGAACCAAAACCCTAATTTTGACTGGCTTATGAGGATGGTTTGATTGTGCAACCCTTGAGTAGACTTGAGCAAATTGAGATGATGCTTGTCAAAACTTTGAAGAATATGGGAGGGAAAATTTTGGGGTACAACAGTTGCCCCTGTTCAATCTTCTTAGACCTGAGGATGTATATTGGCTTGTGTGCCTTTCGTGATCCGAGAGTGGAAGATGATTGAACACTAAAGTGCCCAGAAATTTGCACTCACATAGTAGAGTATCAGCAGTGTGATGGCGGGAATGGGCTTACAGATGCCATTTGGAGAGATGATGGATAGGAGGATGGTCTTATAGATGCCATCAGGAGATGTGACAGAACCTTGTCGGGAATGGGCTTATAGATGCCATTTGGAACTGTGATGGATAGTTGTGGAGATGGGCTTATAGATGCCATCTAGGTGTCGATCGCGTAAGAGATTCCTTAGCGAGAAATTGCGTACCTGAGAAAGAAAGATAATTACCTGGCCTGTTACAGGGGTTGATCTTCAAACTCTTCATGCAGACATGCCTTGGCTGGATACAGGTATCAGATCTACAATCGATTGCTCACAGATATGCCCTGGCTAGATACAGGTACCGAATCTTCAAACTCTTCAGACGTGCCCTGGCTGGATACAGGAATCAAATCTGGAATTTCAAAAGGTTGATGAGTTGTCTCTACTGACAGGCTATCTCAGAAAATCTTTAAGGATCGATTTAACTGAACCAAGGGAGGTTTTGTCTTCTTTGACGAGTTGTCTCTTTTGGACGGGTTGTCTTCATGGACGGGTTGTCTTCATGGACGGGTGGTCTTTATTGACGGGTGTCTATAACGACTGGTGTCTATAATGACGGGTGTCTATGACGACGGGTGTCTATGACGACGAGTGTCTATAATGACGGGTGTCTATAACGACGGGTGTCTATGACGACGGGTGTCTATAATGACGGGTGTCTATGACGACGGGTGTCTATAATGACGGGTGTCTATAATGACGGGTGTCTATGACGACAGATGTCTATAACGACGGGTGTCTATGACGACGGGTGTCTATAACGACGAGTGTCTATGACGACGGGTGTCTATAATGACGGGTGTCTATAACGACGGGTGTCTATGATGACGAGTGTCTATGACGACGGGTGTCTATAATGACGGGTGTCTATAACGACGGGTGTCTATGACGACGGGTGTCTATGACGACGGGTGTCTATAATGACGGGTTGTCTTCAATGACGGGTTGTCTTCAATGACGGGTTGTCTTCACTGACGGGTTGTCTTCAATGACGGGTTGTCTTCAATGACGGGTTGTCTTCACTGACGGGTTGTCTTCAATGACGGGTTGTCTTCAATGACGGGTTGTCTTCACTGACGGGTGTCTATATTGAAGGGTGTCTATATTGACGGGTTGTCTTCAATGACGGGTTGTCTTCACTGACGGGTTGTCTTCACTGACGGGTTGTCTTCAATGACGGGTTGTCTTCAATGACGGGTTGTCTTCACTGACGGGTGTCTATATTGACGGGTGTCTATATTGACGGGTTGTCTTCACTGATGGGTGTCTATATTGACAGGTGTCTATATTGACGGGTTGTCTTCAATGACGGGTTGTCTTCAATGACGGGTTGTCTTCACTGACGGGCTGTCTTCAATGACGGGTTGTCTTCAATGACGGGTTGTCTTCACTGACGGGTTGTCTTCAATGACGGGTGTCTATAACGACGGGTGTCTATAACGACGAGTGTCTATGACGACGGGTGTCTCAAATGACGAAGTGTCTATAACGACGGGTGTCTATAACGACGAGTGTCTATGACGACGGGTGTCTATGATGACGGATTTGTGTCAGAAAAATCTCTAGGAATTGATTTAACTGTATTTGTCTTCTTTGACTGGATTAGCGTCAGAAAAATCTTTTAGGAACCGGATTTGTCTTCTTTGACTGGATTTGTCTTCTTTGACTGGATGAGCATCAGAAAAACCTTTGGGATTTAACTGGACTTGTCTTCTTTGACTGGATTTGTCTTCTTTGACTGGATTGGTCTCTTTTGACTATATTTGTCTACTTTGACATAGCTGATCATTTAACTGTATCCTTCCTGAAAGGTAAGGTCAGTCACATGCAATGCATGACATGGATCAAGCGATGATGTTCTCAACATAAAATGAGATTGTATGATGCGTATATGCATGTATCATGACGATGCGATGTTTATGAATGTATTCTCGTCTAGGAAAATAAATCCTTGATGGATGTCGGGAGCTTATTGAATCCTGGGCTTGATGTTTGAAGAGTAGAGTTCTTCATTTCCGCTGGGGATGATGGTTGCAAGAATAAACCGGTAGGAGAAGATGACTCCGTTGGGGAATAAACTTGTTGGAGAGATTACTCTGCGGGGAATTACTCTGCGGGGAAGAGATGCTTCGCTGAGATTTTAATGAGAACTCCGCTGGGGACTCCGCTGATAAGTTATGTTGGAAGATTTGATGAACTCCGCTGGGGGTAGGAAGAACTTCGCCGAAGACGATCTTTCCGTGGCAATTAGCTGAGGATAACCCAGTTATACCCTGGTGGGGAATAACCTTTGAATAAAGCCGGAGAGACGCTTTCGTGCTCTGTAGGGGATAAGCTTCCAGAATCTACTGGGGAGATTGATACAACTCTCCTGGGGAAACTTTTGGACTGCACTAGGGAAGTGGCTCCACTGGATGTCTGTATTCCACCGGGGAACAATCTTATGTTAAGACTGTCGGGGACGCTTGCTGAGGGATATCTGTATACTCTTCTGGAGAATATTAAGATCTTCTGGGGATACCCAACTTCCTTAAGGCTGACAGTAAACTAACTCTGCTTGGGGAGAGCGTTGACTGACTTGCTGGAGATACTGTGCCTTTTCGGGGCTGATGGGAGACCAACTCTGCTTGAGGAGAGTATTGCTGAACTTTGTCTTACTCTGCGGGGAGTGGAGGTAACTTGGTCGTGTTCTTCAGCTGAACTTACCTTGGCACCTCGGTGGACAAAGCAACCAGATTGCTTAGACAATTTGTATTGCCCCAGTTTCTGTGGGAGAGGGTACCTGTGGAGGTGTTTGACAACTACCGATTGACAAATCTTCTTTTGGTAGGCAAGTGACGAGACGACGGGACATAGTCGTACGCTTTTGATCCCTAACTTTTGCCTGGACCGCCCTTTCGGGTTTTCAGTCCATCGGGATACCCTTTTTTACCCAGGCCGCCTTTTCAGGTTTTCGACTTGCCGGGTGTACAGATTTTTTTCATTTCATCCCTTGTTTTTGCCCGAACCCTTTTGGTTCGCCGGGAAGCCCTTATTTTTGCCTAGGTGTGTCAACCTAGCGGGTCTTTGATTATGCGTAGTATTTTTTCGACTATGTCCATCTCTCAGAATGTAGGGAGATGCCCCTGTTGTTGTGTTGCCATGCGACTAGAAGATGTTTGATCAGGCAAGATTCGTAGCTGGAACTCATGTCCAATGCCCCAGGTGACTCAGGCGGAGATTTGCCTCAGGCTATTAGGCATTTGAGAGATTCTCTGAATCTTGACTGGACTGCCTCAGATGATGGACAATGATCATGACATGCCCCTTGATTGGAGGTGCTTTTGTTCATTAGACATTCGTCGTGCGAACTTTTATGTTGTACAAACAAATAGTCACATGCAAGCAATGTTATTGTAAGAATGCAAAGCTTATGTCTGTTTTGAAGTTTTTGAAAATGCATTTTTTCATAAAAACAAGTGAATTTTTTGTAAACTGTGATGTCAACTCGTTATTTTACCGCAAGCCTTAAGAAGTTAGGATACCTTTCGTAACAATATGCTTTCGAACTAACCCATGCTTCAGCTAGGACTTTTGAGGGTTGTAGCGTGGCTTGGTTCACGGCTTAAGAAACAAAAGATAAAGGCTCAAAGTATCTGTACCCACCCGCTCTTCGTGATGTTCTTCAATCCTAAACTCAACCAATCGTGCGTTAGACCTTGTTGAATCTTTGCTTTGATATATCAGTGATGGTTCAGACATTGACGATTTATTTTGAATAGGCAGTCATTCCTTTTTTTGGTTGAGGGTTTGTAAGACCTCTTTCTTTTTGATTTCGTTATCCCTATTTTTTCCTGAACTGTTTCTTTTGTGATGACAGTCAGCGGGATGCCCCAGTTTTCGTAAGTCTCCTTCATAGGTTTTGACTTATTGGGCTTTTATTTTGAGAAATGATGACTGCCTATCTTTATGATTATTCGGAACCATCACTGTCTTTTGTTTTGTAAGGACTTTTTGGTGCCATTCGTTGTGCACTCGGATCAACTGAGAGAACTACCCTGCCCCAGGTTATGATTAAGGGTTTTAATTTTCGAAAAGAAAAACTCCTACTTCTTTGGCTCAGAGGGGTTGACGAGGGATTATCTTCCTTATAACTCCAGTGTTTAGGAATTGAAACAATGCCTGTACCTCATCAGCGGGGTTCGTTCAAAAGCATACTGTAAATGTCGTGGTATCGTTTTCGTCATCCTCCCTCAAGAGGCTTAGAATTCTTCAATCAAGAGTTGATCATCACAAAAATATGAAAACAGTTTGCATATAGTGAATACGAAATAATTACTTCAAAACAGACATGTGTAATGCATTAATGAAATAACATCGTTTGACATGAATACAATGTTTGAACAATCAAAGAAAAATACAACTTGAACATTTGAATGAACAAAAAATTTCTAATCCTAGCCATGTTTTGGCAAGGGAGCAGTGATCACATCGGGAGTCTCAACAGGCTCGAATTCGATCTCCTTGGTGTCAATCATGTTCTGAATCTTGTATTTCAGCGCCCAACAATCCTCAGTATCGTGCCCCGGGCTTCCGGAATGATAAGCACACCTCGCATCTGGGTTGTAGTTTGGAGAAGAGATCTTGGGATTTGCAGGAGGGTTGATCACCGCAATCAGATTCATCTTCAACATGTGTTGCAATGCTTGTGACAACGGCATATTGATGTTGGTGAACTGTCTTTTAGGCTCGTCCAGCCTTTGTTGATTTCCCTTTTGCGGTTGTCGGCGTGACACAGAACCAGAGATCATGACTGCCCCTACGTGTTGGTCACGACGACCCTTCTGACTGTACGCAGCATTGGACTCTTTCTTAAATGGTTTCTTCTCGGTGTTCGAGGAGTCACCCTTTTGTATCTTCCCAGACTTGATACCAGCTTCTATCCTCTCTCCAGTCAAGATTAGATCTGTAAACCCAGCAGAAGAATTACCAATCAGGTGGTTGAAGAACGGACCAGACAGGGTCCCCAGGAACATGTCAACGAGCTCACGGTCAGTCAGAGGTGGTTGAACCCTTCCAGCAAGGTCTCTCCACTTTTGTGCATACTCTTTGAATCCTTCCCCCGTCCCTAGTGACATACCCTGGAGTTGGGTACGCGTAGGAGCGAGGTCGGAATTATATTGGTATTGCTTGTAAAAGGCAGCGACAAGGTCCTCCCAGTTGCGGATACTGGTTCCATCCAGCTGATAGAACCACTCGAGTTGAGTCCCTGACAGACTGTCCTGAAAGAAGTGAATCCACAAATTCTTGTCAGCCGTGTAGGGCTGGATCCTCCTTATGTATGATCTGAGATGCAGCTTAGGACAGGAAGCTCCGTCATATTTTGCAAAGGCAGGTGCCTTGAACTTGTGAGGGATCACCACCCCAGAAGATAAGCCTAGGTCTCCAAAGTCCAACCCGGGCACACGTTGAATCTCCATAGCATTCAACCGGTCTTCCAGCTATTTGTACCTGTCCTCCGCAGGAGGGTACTGTTCATCATTGAAATCTGTCTCGGTGTCAGAGACTATGGGACTAGGAACCCTTCCCTCTTGGTGACTGCCTTCCCCAACAGATGGGGTAGTCCGCTCAGCTTCATTCTGCAGTGTATTCCCAGATCTGCGTCTAGGGTTGAACAAAATAGTCCTCTTCTTCTTTTTCTTCAAAAGCAGAGTCTTCAATTCCTGTTGTCCTTGGGCTAAGCTCATAACCAGCTCCTGGAACTGGGCGTTCTGGGCCTGGAGGGCCTTGATAGCTTGTTCATTGGATGATTCAGGATTCATGATGACTGCTGAAATAAACAACGAAGAAGGTAAGTGACCTGTAACAAAAGGGCACCTGTGATGCAATGATAGGTATGCATGCAATGTTTCCAAGGATCTCGCGGGGTAAACGAGGAAATTGTTAGCATTTGAATCCGGTGGCTTGATTGAAGGAACTTCCTGTTTGTTGAGAGTCCTTCTTCAAGAGTCAAGGCTCACCATATCGAGTGGGTCATAGCCCCTGACTCAAGCTGTCATGTTTTGATCTCCAAACAAATTTGGCTGGAGGAAAATAAATCCCCTTTTGCCACTTGCTAGACAGTTGGTTCATCATGACCTGTATCACAGACCCTTGAGATCCTTGAAATGGGTTAGTCCTTATGCAGGATGCATGCAATGGTATGATGTTATGCTATGCATAGAGTAATGTAGGTAAACCCTGTTATGAGTCCAGATTAAGGACTGTAAACAAAACCTGCAAGAAACTCAAGTGTCAGACAACAAGTATGCAAGCAGTCAAGTTTGAAGGCACACAAGTCACACAAAGAGCCCTTAGAGTTTAGGCCAGCATGAAGTTTGGGATACTACCCTCTTGAAGTTGGTGGGCTCAAAACCTGTCCTATCAAAAGTAACCGGGTTCTAAGGAGCTCAATATCATAGGGTTGTTTTCTATGTTCATTGTTTTGATTTAGCCACTGAACTGGCGATCAAAATATTCCAAGAAAACAACCCTCAATGAGTGTAGTATCGAGTATCAACCAACTTCAGACTGCACCAAAGTCAGTCATCTCACTACCCCTAAAGAGGCCAGGATGGTCAAGTAAGGTTCCTAAGGTCAGTTGATGCTTCACGACACCACGCGGCGGCCCCGTACTCTCCTTGACTTGACTCAAGGGTTACCGGTACTCACCAAAGTGCCACATCAACGTAGCAAACTGCTTCAACCGTGTCGGTATACCCCGCACAGTTCCCTCACAGTTTGTTGCTACTTTCTAAGAGGTATCCCCCAGATCCGGGTTAGGATCTATGAAACTCCCAAAACAGGCCCGCAATTTTAAAGCAAACAGATCAAGCAATTGAAAACATGATGATGAACTATTCCTAAGGTACACCTCACTTTATTAATTCCCCAGCAGAGTCGCCAGTTCTGTGATCGGTGGAAATAGAACTGACTGTTTTTTTTAAGCTGGTTCGCGAAATGTCGCGGTAAGAAAGAGTCGCCACCGTATTTTATGTTCTCCAACATGGAAAGGACAAAAGCACAGCAAAATTCCTTATTCGAGAATGTTTCTCGGTTCGGGAGGTAGATTTATAGAAAGGGAAGGTGTTAGCACCCTTTCTATCCATGGTTATCCATGGGCTCTTAGGTACTTGCTCTTATGTTTTCAAAATTGTTTGCTTTTCAAGTGTGTGTGGGTTTTGAAAAAGTTTAGTTTGAAAAATTTCTAAGTAACTCTTGTATCTGTCCTCAAGAGTGTATGAAAATTTTGTTTGAAAACTTTTAGAAAGTGTAGGTGCGAAAAGTTGTTTTGTTTGTTTTTGAAAAGAGCAAGTACTTAAGAGAAGTCTACCTACCCTAAGGAATTAAGCTGTGTAAGAATCCTTTAGATAGTACTATCCCACCATTGAGAGGTAGGTAGCACCGTCGTTGGAGGTATTCGGGTCAATTCGATTATAAGGGACATGTGTGGTCACCTAAGCAACGGTAAGACACCTTAGAAGTAACCCTAATGTCCTAGATCTTTTTTTATCCGAGGCAACCGTTTCGAGGCGACTGGATCTTTTAGACAGAAGGGCGACCTCTAAGACACCCTATACATGATGACCACGTCGAGGCAACCAGTGAGGCGTACCCTAGAAGTGGCATGTGCTTTGTGTGTTGTTTTTCAGTTAATGTTTGTACATATTGTTTGTGAGCTACGGATTGGTTTTATTTACATACATTCTTTCATGCATTGTTAACAGTTAGGGGTGCGGAAAGTAAATTGCAGAAATGTAAATTCTAACTATTACAAGGCGCGGGTCTATACATCGCCAAAAAACAATAACCCGTTTTGAAAAGTAAATGCAGAAAATTAAAGAAAGTAATAAAATCCTAATTACTATTACATATCCGGATACAGTTACATAAATAATCAAAAATAAAAATAATGCGCGAAAGAATTAAATTGGAACGTCCTAAGGGTTTTGACCCTTTTTTGAATAAGAATTGAATTTTGTCTTTTTTTTTGTAATTAATGAAATTAAAATTAATAACTAATTAATTAATTAATTAAGAAAATATTCTTTTTTTGTTTTTTTTATAATATTTTTAATGAAAATAAAATAAAAGGATTTAAAAGTTGAAAAGAAAAACCTAAATCTAAGCTTGATTTTATTTATTGAGAAAGAAAGATTAAAATTATTCTAATTAAACTAAGTTAATGGTATTTAGAATTTATTTACAAAAATAATGTTTAATGGTGAAATTAACAATAATAATAATAATTACATTTTTTTTGGTTTTTTATGAAAATATTAATTATGTTAATTAAATGATAATAAAACTAATAATTAAAAAAGGAAATATAAAAGAAAAGAAAAATAAAAGAAAAAACAAAACCAAGGGGGTGTTGATGGCCCAATGGAGGTGAAGAAGTAATTTGAGCCCATTTGCACAAAGCCATGTTTGACTTCCTGATCAGGTGTGCCAGCATTGACTGGGGACTATTGTGGTCCTTCATCTTTTGTCGTCAGATCTAGACTCAAGGACACATGGCAACTCAATGCTTGAGGGCATATGATGGAACACACTAGCAAGCCTGCACACAATTATATGAAGAAAAATATTATGGAAATTATGGGGGGGCCTGGGAAAACTTACAGCGCGGTATGATGGACCTTAGGACGTGGCAAGAGTTGCTTTAGCTTCAGAGTATGGCAAAGAAGAGAGTCACGTTCTCCTTTTGGCCTGAAAATGCTTGCAACACTCCTTTTGATCTCACACTTTTTTTGACACTTTTTGGATTTTGCTCTGGCCGTTTGTGCACACTCTAGGTTGTGAATGAGGCTTGCAAGGCTTGTATATATAGTAATGAGTGAGAATAAGTCACATTTAGGAGCCTTTAACCATTGCAATTAAGCTTTGGATTTTGTCTTAACCACCATTAAAGGCCTTTCAAAGCTTGTTCAAAATTTGAATTTTCATGCCTAAATGAGCTTAGCACGAAATTGGTAGGTTGCAAATGCTTCATGAAGGCTATTCAAACCATAAGATACCATTTAATTAATTTTTTTAGATTTACTTGAATTATTATGGATTAAAATTAATTAAATCCATAAAAATTAAATAAAAATAGAAAAAATAATTATTTGGTCTTGAAATTGATCACGGGACACGTGGGTGGCATGACAAGGCTGAATCAAGTGGAAAAAAGTGGGCCCTTTTGTCAAAAATTGAAGTTTCAAGGATAGTTGACTTTTGCCATTTGACAAAAATTTCCCAACTTCTCCAATGCATATCTTGCTCAATTTTGATCATATGAACATGTTCTTTGACATTTTGGAAAGGTCTTGAAGTCCTCTAACCAATGCCTTTGGTCCCATGTCATTTGAATTTACCAATATCAAGTTATGGTCTTTGACTTAAAATGCCTTTTTGTTGACTTTTGAAAATGACCTATAATGTTGAAATTGGTAACTTTTTGTGAGAGCATTTCTTGGACTTGGAATGTGAAGATGAGTTGTAGGAAATGTCCTCCCCTTAAAAATGAGCATTGGATGGGATTTTTATGATGAACCATGAAAAAGTTATGCTTTGGTCAAGTTATAGTTGACTTTTCAACTGTCCAAAAATAGAAACTTTTGCATCTTGATGATTTTTGAGCCATTCTTGTAGAATCATGATCAAGACTTGATCAAATGATGATTGTGGCTTCAAAATAAGATGTTGACCAAAATTTTTGACTTTTGACTACCAAATGACCATTTTGCCCCTATAGTTGATTGTGAAGCAATTAGGGTTTTTGACTGTGCAACTTGACCTTGTGAGACTTGAAACTTAGCATGTAGGTGCTTGACAATGTATATGAGCATATGGGACTTGATTGAGCCCTTGAAAACCTCAACTTCCTTGCAAGAACCAAAACCCTAATTTTGACTGGCTTAGGAGGATGGTTTGATTGTGCAACCCTTGAGTAGACTTGAGCAAATTGAGATGATGCTTGTCAAAACTTTGAAGAATATGGGAGGACAAATTTTGGGGTACAACAGGACTCATTCGGATAAACGGTGAATTAGTTATGATTTTTTGAAGTTTTGCCTCAAGCAAACTTATTTTGGGCTCCAATGTCAACTCTGACACTTTCTTCAATAAAAAACTGGTATTGATCGGAGCACAATACAATCTCGACTTTAGAAGAAAAGTTGTAAATCTATGAGTCAGTGACCTTGTGTAAAAAGATGGACCCGATCAGATAAAAATTGACTGAGTTATTATTTTTTGAATACGGAGCAGATAAACATGTGTCACAATTTTCCAGTGCGAAAACACTTGATAAATCCATATTTTCTGAGACTTTCTGAATGAAATTGGCTTCCGTCTATGAGATATGAAAACGTAGATGACGTCAATATGGAATTTTGTCCACCGGAACAGGTTCAAAATGAGCCACAGTCTTCAAGTTATGAATTTTTTAGTGCGTAAAAACTGCACTTTCAACACACTTTTTCACCATATTTCTTCGAGAAAACTCGCACATTCCAAGACCTTCTTTAATGAATTGGCTCTTAAGCTGAACCTGAATTTGAGAATACGTCACCAGGGATATCTTGACGAAAGAACACCTAAATATGACGCGTGGAGTTGGACTTGTGAATCTTTGAACCCCGAATTGTTGCGAAACAGCGAACCGATCTTCAGCATGGAAAGTACTCTGAGAACATCCATTGACGAAATAAATGTCATGTGTAATCTGACGAGGCTTGCTAGAGATAACTTGATCCCATAACTATAGAACCAATGATATGCATGCATGTAATGATGAAATATAAGCCAAAAATGTCGAAATGAGGAGGGTAAATTTTGGGGTACAACAATGACTGATCATTGACTTTTGAGTTAGTGCATGACCTAATGGTTTGAAGCATGATTTTAAGGACTCAAGTACAACATATTGACCTAATTAAATGGTTCAATACATTTCCAAAGATGTAAGTAATTGATAGTTGAAAATTTGAATCAATTGATGAAAAGTCAACAGTCACACAAAAGTCAAACTTTGACTTTTTAGTCAATATTGGAATTCAAAAATCAAGAATCATCACAACATTCAAAACTATCAAACTTTTTCATCAAGAATCAAGAAAGTCAACAAAAGTGAAAATTCATGATTTTCAAACACTTAGAAAAAACTCAAGTGTTTTAAACCTAAAAAACCCTAACTTCACAAGCAAGTTTCCTCAAGATACAAGTTGATTCAAGAAAAACTTTCAACATGAAAGTTGTAGGGATTGATGAATTCTACAACTTTGATAATGTGGGGTGATCCTTAAAAAGTGCTTAATTTAAGAGATATAAGCCCATGAAGTTGTGATATTTCTTATCCAACACTTATAATATTTTTTATAAGTTTTGATCAGTTATTTGTCTCAACTTCTTGGCCAATTTCCACCAAGTTCCCATGTGATTTATCCAAAACTCACAACATGAAAGTTGTATACAATGTTTCAAGCTTTCCAAAATGTCCAAGAACATAATTTTATCATTCTTGAGCAAGGAGAATCGAAGAGATGAAGTTGAGTATCTAAGGTTGCATTATAGGTCATTTTTGTGACAAGTTCATAACCAAATCTTCAAGCCATGCTGCATAATCCCACTTTTCAGGCCTTAAATCTCCATATCTATCCATAATCAGAGGATTACACACACTGTTGAGTCATGATCCAAATAATTAAAGCTTTGCCCAATCCATTTTTCCATTAAGGGAAGAAAGCCAAGACTTCCATTTTAGAAAAGTAAGCTTTAATCACAATGTCAACTCCTTGAGCCTCTCAATTGTTTCTTTTACATACACATAATGTCAAAGCTAGAAGCAACATGTCTAGAGCCTCTAACCACTTCAGACCCTTTGTTACTATGCATTGGAACAATGTTTCTTCAAAGTTACTTCAAATCTAAGCAACTAAACCATAACATGTTATCTTGCAAACCTGGTTACTTCAGATCCTCAAACCTTTTGCCTATAAATATAGAGCTCATTTGCAATCTAACAGACGAATTCACAAGCCCTCTAACCCTCTCAAACTCTCCTAAGTCAGAATTGTACACAAAACCTCCATTTTTGAGCTTTTGAAGTCCAAATCTTTGAATCTCTAAAACCTTACAACTTTTGTCCAAACCAATCATCCAAACACTTCATATACATCATATATAACTCATTCATACCCTTGTTTCCTCACTGTAACATCATCTTCATCATCCACCATTTTCACTTTCCATCATTGCAACTTGACTTGGTTGGAGTGATTCAACAACTTTCAACATACAGTAAGGATTGAAATAGCTTCAAGGAGGTCCAAGGAAGCTTAATCATCATCACATTTCACCTGGAAGCCCCCATACGCGTTCTGAGTTTGCACTTCAAGAGGTAAGTTTTCCAAACCGTGATATCTTCATTTAAGCATCATTTGCATATATTTTCAAAAGATAAAATGTAGATATCGTGTCTACGAAGCTAACCATGTCCTTAAATTTCATTTTAATTGGCTGTATAATGAGAATTTTGGAACTGAGTTTTCTGAAGTTTTAGGGTTTCAGTTTGGTACCAAACAAAATTCGTTCTAATCTTTAATCTATAACTTCTGAAAGTTATATGGTTGAATTCGTGATTAAATTTTAAGCAAGCTTGGTGTTTACATTTTTCGAAATGGTTGAGAAATGAAGGTTTTACATGTTTTGAAAATGTTATTGTTGTTGCTGGTGCGAGGAAGAAGAAGAAGTGGGAATTCCATTTTTTGAAAATGAGTTGATAATATATTTATTGGGTGTTGTTTCATAACCGGATGAAACAACCACCCCAGTGGTAAAGGAAGCATGCGTTAATGTGAGGGACCTGGGTTCGAGCCCCAGCGGTACCCTTTTATTTTTCACATATTTGTTTCTTTCAGATTCAATATAAACAAGTCCAAGGCACGCATAGTGTACCTCATATCACAACCATCAGATCCTCATCAGGACTTCATCATCGTGATGCAACACTTAGAAGCTCTCCCCATGGTGTACCCTCACTGAAGCTATGTACAGGATCACCAGGATGACCTTCTTGGGCCTGGACGCCAGCTATTATCAACACCCCCCTGTTTACTTCTAATCCAGGCCCATTCTATTTTTTTTTATATTATTTTTCTGAATCAAATAAAAAGAGCATTTGTGGGTGGGCCTAGTATCTTTTGCTTTTCTCATACCCCCAATTTCTTTACAATTCAGGCCCATTTACGTTTTTTTTTCTTTTCTTTTGTTTTAATTAATTATTTTCCTCTTAACTAATTTTAATTTTGATCAGCAAAAATCATAAAAATCATTTACAAAAATTAGATTTAAGTTTTTTATTAATTAATTTAATTATTGACAAATAAAAATTAATTTAATCACTTTGATTTTATTTAATTAGAATTAGGTTTTATACTATAAAATTTCTTTTCTAAATAAATCACCAAAAATATTTTCTAAATACTTAAATTTCTTTAGATTTTAATCATTTAATTTTTTATAATAAAGATTAATTAATCTAATCACACTTTATTTTATTTTGAATAATTAAATTATAAAATAAATTAGAATTAGGTCTAATTTTTTATCTCACATTACAAATATTTTCTAAACAAAGAAACAACAAAATATTTTCTTAAAATACTTAGAATTTTTAGGATTTTTACATATTTCCCCTTTCTATCTCCGCGCATTTGTTTATTTTTTGTATTAATACAATTATGTAACTGTCAAAAGTTTGTAATAAATAATTAGAGTTTATTGCTTTCCTCCCCCATTCATAAACTTGTACCCCCATCCGCGAAGCATTGTAATAGTGTAGGACATTTAATTTTCGTAATTTACTGCTTTCCTTATTACTGTTAGTAATTATGGTTTGTATGGAAAGACCTAAAACGAAACATTAGAAAACCTAATCTCAAGACAAATACTTGAAGTCAAAACACTTTACACACATGCACCTCTAGGGTTACCCTCACTTGTTGCCTTGAATTTAAACAGTCATGTCCCTCGAATGTGAGATGCTTTAGCAAAGACCATCAGTTAAAAGATCGTAGTCCCTCGATGACCCTTCGATGCTGCCTTCGATAGACGATCTTAGTCCAATACGACAATTGCTAAAGTGTTTTACAAGTTGCCTTCTCTGACTGTATGATCACCCACGCTTGTCCCTCACATCCAATGATAGGGCTTCCTACTAACTAATGGTAGGTTGGCACTATCTAAAGGAAGAGGAAAAGAACAAAGACTTTTTGAGTAGGTAGATCGCTCGTAATCGCTTGCTCACAAACTAAAACGACTTCTAGACTTCACACTTTTAACAAAACTACTTTCAAAACACTTTATAAACACTCTTGAGGACTGATACACGGGTTATTATAAAGCAAACTGCCTTACATTGGCATCTTCAAAACACTCATTCCAAAACAAACACTTTCATCCAATAAATATTTTCAAAACAAATATTTTATATACATTCTTAATAATACGAGAATCGTTACAAAATTGCTGCACTTAGGCATTTTCAAAATATTTTCAAACATACACGAACACAAAGCATTTCAAAGTGAGCTAGCAATTAAGATCCCGTAGATAACTACGGATAAAAACAGTGCTAACACCTTCCCTTTCCATAACCTATCCCCCGAACTCAAGAAAATTCTCAAAAGGTCTTTCCTGTTCTTTTCACCCTTTCCTTTATTGGATAAAAGAAAAATCGATGACGACTCTTGCTATCCGCAACATTTGTGATAAAATATAAAACCCAAAAGTCAGTTCTCCCACTGTATTACAGAACTGGAGACTTTGTTGGGGATTCCTGCTAAAAGTGGGGTTACCTTAAGAGCTAGACCACCTTTATTACTTTACTTGTTTACCTTGTATGCTTTATATTTCGGGATATGCCTGGGTTTATTTCTTGTATAGATCCTATACCCAGATCTCGGGGCATTTTAGGTAAGTAGCAATAGATCGTGGAAATTGTACGGCGTAGACCGATATGGTTGAAACAATGGCTACGTTAGTGTGACACATTGGTTGGTGTCAGTGTCCCTTGAGTAAGTCAAGGAGAATGATGGGCTGCCGCGTGGTGTCATATGCACTAACTGACCGTAGAACCTTAGTTGACACAACTTAGCCATTAGAAAGTAGTGAGATAGCTGGCTTTGGTGCAGACTGAGGTTGGTTAATACTCGATGCTACACTCATTGAGATTGGACTCTCGGGATATTTTGGTCGCAATGTAGATGCTTGTGCTGAAACAATGCCTAAGAGAAAGATCAGTGATATTGAGGCTCCTAGAACCCAGTTACTTCTTTAGGACAGGTTGAGCCAGCTAAAACTTCAAAGAGGGTACTTACCTACAAACTTCATGCAAGCTTAAACCTAAGGCCTTGTGTGTTTTGTTTGTGTATGATTAATTGTTCGAACATGACATCATAACATCATGACATCATTACACATGCCATTTTCACTAACCATTTCAAGGACTTAGGGATTTATCTTTGTTCTATTTTATAGGTTATGGCTTCCGCTTGCAGAAACACTATCCGCATCAATTTGGTGAGGATTCCTTCTCAACTTATGGAGTTAGTATAAAGGGTTGTCGAAAGTTCTCCACTCATCAAAAGGCATGGTCGACTACTCAGTTTGGTTACCTCGAGTTTTGAAGAAGATATGATGAGTGTTTTATTCCAATTCTTTTACCCTGCACATCACTGCTCCACCTTTCCCGATTATCAGTTGGTACCCAGAATCAAGGAATTTTCTCAATTACTGGGAGTACCTGTTCTCAATCAAATACCTTTCACTGGTTTAGAGAAAGATCCACAACTTGAAGAAATTGCAGTAGCCTTACATTTGAAGCGGTCTAAGATTGTATCAAATTGGGAAACAAGGAGTGGAGTCAAGGGTTTTATAGCTAAATTTATGTTAGAGAAGGCTCGATTGTTTTTGGATGATATGAGTTTTCAAGATTTCTAGGAAATCTTGGCTCTTATAATCTATGGGTTGGTGCTATTCCCTAATCCAGAACAACTCATAGATGTGAATGCCATCAAAATATTTCTTTCTTGTAACCCTGTGCCTACCTTTCTCGGAGATATTTTGCATTCTCTTCACGCTCGTACTATAAGGAAACGAGGAACTCTTATGTGTTGCATAGTGTTGTACCCCAAAATTTTCCCTCTCAATTTCTGATTCAAGATTGCACCAAGATTGAACAGCTCAAGATGCCTCCCCAAACACTGAAGACTCAAAATTAGGGTTTGAGTTTGTATAAGGACAATTGGACTTTTATTATTTCATATGATTTTCATGGATCATTTTGGATTCCCAAGATTGCTCATGTCAAGTTTCAAGCTTTGGATCACATTTTTACTCAGTCAATTGATCAGTTGACCTAAATCAACTATATTGGGCAAAAAGTCAACTGTGGTCAATTTACAGTCAAAACTCATGTCAAGAAATTTGATCAAATCACAAAAAGGGCAAAATGGTCAAAATTAGAGTTTTGACTAAGAAGGTTTGATTTTGGACTTTCAACCCAAATACATGACTTGGTGATTTGAGACAAGATATCAAGGATTCAAATGCATCATTTTTACCTAATGGCATGGTTCAAAACATTTCTCAAGATCAATTGATTGATAATTAAAATTTAATCAACTGATGAAAAAGTCAACTGTACACTGAAAAGTCACACTTTGACTTTTAAATCAAAATCAAGTTTCAAAAATCACATTTCATCAAGACATGTCAAAAGTATGAAGTTTATTCATCAAGAAAATCAAAAGTCAAGATTATTTTGAAAATAAGTTAAAGTTCTAAACACTTTGAAATTTTTCTAAGTGTTAAGAAAAATATGATAATTTCATAACTTTGTGCCAGATTTTCACCATGATGCAAGATGATTCAAGGAAAACTTCTAACATGAAAGTTGTAGATCTAAATAAGATCTGAAACATTATAGGGCATAAATTCTTCCAGAAATGCTTGGATCTCAAGTTATAAATCCATGAAGACATGTCCACGAAACTAAAACACTTAGTAAAATTCTAGGCATTTTAAGTCAGAATTTTGACAGAGCTTCTGGGAGAATTTTCATACAGTTACAATGAGAGTTTGCAAAAGTGATCCAAAAAGGGATTTCAGAGCACATTACAAGATTTCTAAAAAGTCCAAGAACTCTTTCAGATCATGCTGAAGCAGGGAGAATCGAAGATCAGAAGTTGGACATTCATTCTGAAATTATAAGTCATTTTCATGATGAACATCTGATCCAATTCCCAGCAATGCTGCTTAATCCCACTTTTCAGGCCCTCTAACATGTGTATCTACCCTTAATCATAAGATTACACAAAATTTTGAGCTATGAACCACATGATTTAAGCTTTGTCCAATACACCTTGCCATTTAAGGAAGAAAGTTCACACTTCCATTCTGGAAAAGTGACTTTAATCACAAAGTCCACTCTTCTTGAGCTTTGTGTTTATTCTTTCTGCACAAGCATCCCCTACAAATTCATAATAGGCGTGTTTAAAGTTGCTAGCCACCCTACCTTGCCTTGAAACCATGTTTGTCTAAGCTTGCTTAAAAAACAAGTCAAAATCCACAACATGTGATTTTGTACTTATGATTTCACCAAGCTTCCAAACCCTTTGCCTATAAATTAAACCTCCATTTTCAAGTTGAAGAGGATTGGATAAGCCCTGGAACTCACTAAAATTCCATAGAACCATAAACTGCAACACAAGCACAAAAACTTGTCATTTCTTATTTTTGAATCCAATCTCCAAAATCCCTCATGTGTTTCTTGGCCAAACCTTCCACAAAGTTTCTAATACACATATAGAAGTTATCTCAAACTCTGTTTTCAGACTGTAACATCATTTTCACCAACCTCCATTTTCAAAAACAGAGCATCACCTCTTGACTTCTCCAGAACATTCAAACCATCCATAGCTCAAGCAAACCATTGCATTAGCTTCATGGGAACTTCAGGTATCTAACCAGGTCATCACGGTAACTTGAATCAAGCTCTAATTCAAAACACGATCTCCAGCTGCAAAGGTAAGTTCTTCTGATTCTCACCTTATTGTTTAGGCATTGTTATACTTGCATTTTCAAAGAGAAAATGTAGATATCATTGCTCTGAAACTGTACATATCCATAGATTTTATTTATATGGCCTGAGTAGAGAGAATTTAGGATCAGAACTTCTTGAAAATTAGGATTTAGATTAGGGCTAGAAAAATTCATGATTGTTTCTGATTTATAGTTTTAATGCTTTATAGTTCTGGAACCATAATGAAATTTGCCATAACTTTCATGTTTACATTTCCTATTTTGGTTGAGAAATGAATGAGTTGCAGATGCTCTGGCTGGCGCGAGGAAGAAGATGAAGTTCATCATCAGAACTGATTTTGTAATATACATTTCTGGTTTTGCTTATAATACCATATGTATGGCCACCCCAGTGGTAGAGAGCACGTGCGTAAGGCATTAGTGTTAAGGATCCTGGGTTCTAGCCCTAGGAGCACCTTTTGTTGTTTTTATTTCTTAAACATTTTACCCCATTTACCTGTTAACAACACACCTGGGCCAGAACTTCTAGGTTATCTCATTTCCACTTACCTATTAACAGCATGCCTGGGCCAAAACTTCTAGGCCCTCTCATTCTTGCTTCCAGCATCACCCCCTCCATATACTTGTTAACAGCATGCCTGGGCCAGAACTTCTAGGCCTTCTCATTCTTGCTTCCAGTATCACCCACCATTTACCTGTTAACTGCATACCTGGGCCAGAACTTCTAGGTTGTCTCATTTTTTGCTTTCAACATCATCCTCCATGTACTTGTTAGCAGCACGCCTAAGCTAGAACTTCTAGGTTGTCTCATTTTTACTTACAAACATCCTTTCCACTTTATAACCCCCCTCCCCCTGATACTAATTTTTTATTTTTATTTTTATTTTTATTTTCTTTCCTTATTATTATTATTTTTATTAATCAAAAACACCAAAAATATTATATTAAATATTTAAATTATTTAGTTTATTTTTATTTAACTTCTTAAAATAAAAAAGAACAAAACCATTTTCTTATTTAACTTCTTTTCTTTAATTTATTATTAAACTTAGATTTAGTTCATTTTCTTTGTTTAAATTTAAAATTAACTTAATTTAATTTTCTTACTTCTAACTATTTATCTTCTTTTAGAAAATTAGGTTAAAATATTTTCTTTAACAAAATCAAAACAAATTCATTTTCTTTTCATTCATGTCTTGTACATTATATACATTTCAATTCTTATACATTATTCAAGTTCAATATGGTTGTAATAGATAATTAGGTTTAATTTCTTGAAATCCCCATTTGTAAATTTGTACACCCCATCCCCAAATGATGTAATAGCGTAGGACATTTATTTTCCGCAATTTATCACTTTCATATAAATGCTAGTAATTAGGGTTTGTATGGAAAGATAAAATCAATCTTAGAAAATCTTAATCCAAGACAAAGCAAGCATGAAATACAAAACACTTGCACACTTTGCACCTCTAGGGTTAACTCCACTTTGTTGCCTTAAAAATGGTCATGTTATGCATGTCAGACATCTTAGCAAAAATAATAAAAAATACAAGATCATAGTCCCTCGATGACGCTACGAATGTTGCCTTCAAAATGATCTTAATCCCTCAAGAAAAATGCTAAGGTATCTCACAACATTGCTATCTATGACTATACGATGACCCACGCCTGTTCCTTTACATACAAAGATAAATCTACTTATCAATAAATGGTAAGAAAGCAATGTCAAAGGAATGAGAGAAATGAACAAAAGACTTTTGAGTAGGTAGAACGTTCTTAGTTGCCTGCTCATAATCCATCTTCAAAAAACAAACATCTTTTCAAACACACCAAACACTTTTAAAACATGAAATATTTTAAAAAAGTCCAACACTTTGTATGCATTCTTATAGAGACGAGAATCATTACAAAGTTTGCCTAAACGAAGGCGTTTTTCAAGAATACTTTCAAAAACCACCACAAACACATTTCAAACAATGCAATTTCAAAAGTTATCTAGCAAGCAACAAGAGCCCGTAGATAACTACTGATGAAAAGGGTGCTAACACCTTCCCTTTTCATAACCTACCCCCCGAACTCAAGAAAATATCTCAAAGGTATTTCCTATTCTTTTCACCCTTTCCTTATTGGATAAAAGAAAAGTCGGTGGCGACTCTTACTAACCGCAACAATTGCAATTAAACGCAAAATACCCAAGTCGGTTCTCCCACCGTATTACACATACCTTTTCTATCTAGGTGGTTTATTTTGCACCTTCCCCGATCAGTAATGAAGAACGAACAAGGTTTGAGGTGGTCTCAAAGGATGATATCGCTCTATCATTCAAATATTTATTGGTGTTCTCGATCTCTGGAATATGTTACTATCGTTGACGGTTGTGGGGAATTCCCTAATGTTCCACTCCTTGGCATTAGGGGAGGTATTACTTACAACCCTTCTCTGGCTCTACGAAAATTTGGTTATACTCGAAGAGATGGTCCCCATGATGCACTTATCCAGGGTATTGTATTCGACTACAAAAATGATCCTCAAGGTTATCGTCAAAGGTTTATACGTACTTGGGGCATGGTAAATAAGGTTGATAGCAAAACTTTAGAGCCCTATCTCAAGTGGGTATGAGCTCGCGCTCAAAACCTTATGATGCCATATCCAGATGTTCTACCGGTAATCTTAGAGCTTGTTGTCGAAGGAGGCATTTCTCACATCATCCTCCATTCGGACATGCCTACTGACCTCGAAGAATTGTAGAAGTCATGGATTCAACTCAAGGAAGAACATGACACCTCTTAAGCTCAATTTTATGCAAGTGAGAAGAAAGTTTTGGAGCTCACAAAGCAACTTCACGAGGAGCAAAGCCTTAATGCATACATCGACGTGAAGAGGAAGCGTCAGTGGGAGACTTGAGTCTTAGGTTTTAGGAGTTTATATTGTTGTCTCCTTGAGACCCTTTTGCTTTTAATTGTAAGCCTAGAAGGAATAACTTATTAATGAAATCTTTGTTTCTGTTTCCTTTTGGCTAGAAAATTTAAATCCCCTAAGGTCCTTGAAAACATTGCATCCACATATCATGCATTATTTCATAAGCAGGTTTTCCAATACAGGTTTCCTCATCTATTTACTGTTTATTTCAGTATAAGATGGCTCTCGAGAAAACTGTAAAGGATCTCCAAACTCAGCATGTACAATTTCAAGAGACTCTTCTGAATCTGGCCAAATGGAAATAAGAGATGATGGCGCTCCTCACTATGAAAAAGAAGACTAAGAAGCGGGTTGTTATCCTCAACATGGGAAGAAGATTCAAAGGTCTTGCTCAACCAGTTCAAGATGTTTCCTCTGAGGAGGATGACAATAAAGAGGAGGATGAAAGAAGTGTCAGGGGTGAAGATAGAAATAATCAGGTTTCTGAGGGTGAAGACTACTCTGACGAACAGTACCCTCCTGCAGATGACAAGTGCAAGCAGTTAGAAAACTGTCTCAAAGTTGTGGAAATCCAGAAAGTGCCTGAATTAGATTTTAGAGAGCTAGGTTTGATTCCGAGGGTTGTCATCCCTCACAAATTCAAGGTCCCTATCTTTGCTAAATATGATGGGGTCTCCTGTCCCAAACTTCATCTGAGGTCGTATGTTCGAAAAATCCAACCTCATACTGCTGACTGGAAATTAGGGGTCCATTTCTTTCAAGAAAGTTTGTCTGGTACTCAACTTGAATGGTTCTACCAGCTGGAAGGAACCAACATTCACACATGGGAAGACCTAGCTGTTGCTTTCTACAAGCAATATCAATATAAAGCTGACCTCGCGTCAGCTCGTGTGCAATTGTAAAACATGTCCATGGGCTCAAATGAAGGATTCAAGGAGTATGCACAAAAATGGAGGGATTTATCTGGAAGGGTGCAACCTTCTTTGACTGACTGGGAATTGGTGGATATGTTCATGGGCACTCTGATGGGTCCATTCTTTAATTTGTTGATTGAGAGTTCTTCATCAGGGTTTACTGAGCTGATTCTAACTGGAGAAAGAGTGGAAAGTGGCATCAAAAGTGGGAAGATTCCAATGGCTACATCTTCTAATGTTGTGAAGAAGCCATTTGTTGGTAAAAAAGAATCCAATGTTGTCTGTGGTCAGAAATGCCATAGTAAAAATGATCGCCAATAGTTTGTGGGAGCAGTATTGATCTTTAATTCGACGCCTGTTCAACAACAACAAAAAGGCAACCAACATAGGTCAGACGCTCCGAGGAGGCAGTTTACCAAGATTAATATGCCATTGGCTTAAGCATTGCAACATTTGTTAAAGGCTGACCTCATAACACTCTGGGATCCACCTCCTAATCCTAACACATCCTCTATGAAGTACAATCCAAAAGAAAGATGTACCTATCATTCGAACAGTCCTGGGCACGACACCAACAACTGCTGGGCCTTGAAAAATAAAATTTAAGACATGATTGATAACAAGGAAATTAAGTTCGACCCTCTAGAGACTTTGAACGTTATTACTGCACCTATGTGTGATCGGTGGATTTAGAACTGACTGTTTTTAGCTGGTTTCGCGAAATGTCGCGGAAGCAAGAGTCGCCACCGTCTTTTATTTTCTCCAATATGGACAGGACAAAAGCACAGCAAAATTCCTTATGAGATTATCTCTCGGTTCGGGAGGTAGATTTATAGAAAGGGAAGGTGTTAGCACCCTTTCTATCCATGGTTATCCATGGGCTCTTAGATACTTGCTCATTGTGTTTTCAAAATGTTTGCTTTTCAATTGTGAGTGAGTTTGAAAAAGTTTCATTTAAAGATTTCTGAATAACTCTTGTATCAGTCCTCAAGAGTGTTTGAAAAATTGTTTTGAAAGCTTTTTGAAAGTGTCGGTGTGAAAAGAGTTTTGATTTGTTTTGAATAGAGCAAGTATCCATGAGTCATCCACCTACCCTAAGGAATTAGGCTGTGTAAGAGTCCTTAAGGTAGTGCCATCCCACCATTGAGAGGTAGGTAGCACCACCGTTGGAGGTGTTCGGGTCAATTCGAGTTTAGGGACAGTGTGGTCACCAGAGCAACAGTAGGACACCTTAGAAGCTACCCTTATGCCCTTGATCCTTTTTTAATCCGAGGCAGCCGTTTTGAGGCAACTGGATCATGGACATAAGGACTTACTAAAACGTCCTATACTCGACGACCACGTTTCGAAGGCAACAGGTGAGGCGTACCCTAAGAGTGGTGTGTGAATTTGTGTGTTGTTTTCATGTCAATATTTATCTTTGATCAGGGCATTTGTGAGCTACGAGTTATTTTTAATTAGCCATACATTCTTTCATGCAATTAGAATTTAAAAGTGCTGGAATTTAAATGCGGAAAGATAAATCCTACACTATTACAAGGCGCGAGTCTATACATCGCCAAATTACAAAGACCCGTTTGGTAAAAATGCGGAAAGTAAATAAATTCCTAATTACTATTACAAGCCTTGAGAAGTTACATAATATTCGAAAGAAAATAAATGTGCGAAAAGAATAAAAGTTAGGACGTCCGAGGGTTTTGACCCTTTTGAAATTAAATTGAAATTAAAGTCTAATGAATTATTTAATTAAAGAAAAGAAATGTTTTTTTTTTTATGTTTTTGGTATTTATGAAAATAAAGAAAATTGAAGATCAAGAGAAACCCTAATTCTAAGTTATTTTTAATTATTAATGAGAAATATTAAAGTTGACCTAATTTATGCTAATTAATTATTTACATATTTATTTACAAAAATAATAATTAGTAATAATAATAAATAATGAGGCAAGTAATTAATTGAGAAAAAGATAAAAATGTCAAAAATCTAATTTCTACATATTTTATTTATTAAGAAAGGATTAAAGTCAAAACCTAAATTAAGCTAAGTTAATTATTAGAATTTATTTACAAAAAATATTTTAATGGTGAAATAATAATAATTAAATATATTGCATTTTTTGATTTGTGATTTTTTATGGAAAAATATTTTGGGTGAATTAAATAAAATAATTAAAGCAATAAAAGAATCAAAAAGAAAAAGAAAAGGAAATTAAATATACAAACAGGGGGGTGTCTGGCCCATTTTGCAGGTTTTTGTGAAGTAATTTGGCCCATTGAATCAAAGCCTTGTTGACTTTCAGGAATTACATGCTTGATGGTTGACCCAGGTGTATGATGGTCCTCCTTCTGTGGCCACTAGATTGATCTCACGTCCACTTGGCAGGCACAGGCATGGGCGTGCATGGTAGAACGTTGGATGGAAACTGCATGGGAATATGTTAAGACAAAAATTATTGAACATATGGGGGGACCTGGGAATCGAACCCAGGTCCCTATACCTGCAAGACAACTCATCAACCAACTGAGCTATGGCGTGCGTTTGTTATTTGGATAGATAAAAAACATAATATACAAAAACATTAGTTAGTGGTGTAAACAAAAAATTATGCGCCAGTATTTGAATCCCCCTATCATGTAATGACACGCTGGCCTTCTTCTTCATTTATCTGCAAATAGAAAAACAAGTAGCGGGGGTTTTAAACCCCCACTAAATACAGCCATGGAAAATAGCGAATAGAAGATGTTGTAATATAAAAAAGGCGCGAGGGTCTTAATAGCTTCGTCTTGATGCCACGAATTCAACTGTACCAGTTTGAAGGTCTAATTTTTCCATATATGAGAACCCCTAATTTGGAGCTTCTGAAACCCTAGGTTTCATCAATGGTGAATCTCGTTTCAAGCATTTTTAGAACAATTAAACTATGCCAAAAGTTTCAGAAGATCATTAGTAGCAAGAATCAACAATTAAAACGTATGAATAATGCATGGAAATCAAAAATCGATTATGGACATATTCATGAAAAAGGCGATTCTGTTCTACCAATTCTTGGAGTATGGGGACTCGTTTTTGATTGCAATCGACTCCTAGCAATGTCAGGAACGTAATGGACAAGCTTTTAGACCTTGAATCGCCCTGTAACTATGATTTCAGTTTTCAAGTTTTTATGGAAATTTTGCAATTTGGTTCCCTCTTTCTGAGCAGCTTTTCGTGTTTGCTTGCATTAGGTTAGGTCTTGCATATGTATCTGAACGTGATTAGGTCAAAAAAACAAGCCCAAGGTCCATGAATTGATGATTTGAAGATTTGATTTTCAACATATCTTTTTCAATCTTTTTTGCCATGAAACCCTTGCCAATTGTGGAAGATATTGCCTTTTTGAATGTGAAACGATTTTCCACCTTGCCCTAGTTTGATTTGCTGCACAAAAAAGATTTAAAAAGCATGATTTGATATTTTTCTCATATTTAAATCTAATTAAATGAATTAATAATAATAAAAATTCAATTAATTAATTAAAAATAAGAAAATAAATCATTTTTAGCTCAATGGGTCGTGCATATGCTTTGGGTAATGATTCAAGGAAGAATTTGAGGCCCATTAGCATTTTTGAAGTGTTTTAGGCAAAGTTGACTTTTCAAAATTCCCAAAAATTTCCCAACTTCTCCAAGGCATATCTTGCTCAATTTTGAAGTTATGATCATGTTCTTGGACATTTTGGAAAGGTCTTGAAGTCCTCTAACCAATGTCTTTGGTCCCATGTCATTTTGATTCACCAATCTCGAGTTATGGTCTTTGACTTAAAGTACCTTTTTGTTGACTTTTGAAAATGACCTATAATGTTGAAATTGATAACTTTTTGTGAGAGCATTTCTTGGACTTATAGTGTGAATATGAGTTGTAGGAAATGTCATTCTCTTCAAAATTAGCTTTGGATGGGATTTTTATGATAAACCATGAGGAAGTTATGCCCTGGTCAATTTGCAGTTGACTTTTCAACTGTCCAAAAATAGAAACTTTTGCATCTTGAGACTTTTTGAGCCATGCTTTGAGAATCATGATCAAGAATTGATCAAATGATGATTGTGGCTTCAAAATAATATGTTGACCAAAAATTTCGACTTTTGACTGTCAAATGACCATTTTGCCCCTGCAGTTGGCTGTGGAGCAATTAGGGTTTTTTGACTGTGCAATTTGATGCTGTGAGTCTTGAAACTTGACATATGGATGCTTGACAATATATGTAGACATATGGGACTTGATTGGCCCCTTGAAAACCTCAATTTCTTTGCAAGAGCCAAAACCCTAATTTTGACTGTGTTAGGAGGTAATTGGACTGTGCAACCCTTGAGGGATTTTGAACCTTCATTTTGCCAAATCTTGAAGAATATGGGAGGGCAAATTTTGGGGTACAACACTATGCAAAAGCATGACAAAGGCTTAAATGCTATTGAAGATGTTTTGTATGTCACCTCTGTAAGTGATTTGGTTACTCCTCTCTCAACAGTCAAGAAGAATTTGCTACAAGCAGGTTTATTTCCGAGTTATGTTAAAGAATATGTTGTACCCCAAAATTTTCCCTCTCAATTCTCAAGGGTTTTCTCACAAAGATTCTCAGGATTTAAGCTTGCACAAGTGCATTGGGATTTTCCAGTACCAAAATTAAAAGGAAACTATCAAATGGGGAGAAAACAGATAAAAATAACATTTTGATAAAATTTGGAGAAAAGTAGGCCTCTTTCGATTCACCTCTTTCGATTGACCTTTTGGGCCTCTTTCATTGGAAGCTTTGGCAACATCCTCCGACTGGGCATTGGCCTTTAGTGCATTGGCTTGAATTCATAAGGCAGGAGCCTCCTGCATGCCACCTTCAATTTCATCCTTGGCCTCATTTAGTTCACTTAGCATTTACTGCCTACAAGCCTTTCGATTGGGCAAGCATGTTTCTTGACTGTCAAATGACCATTTTACCCCTGCAGTTGGCTGTGGAGCAATTAGGGTTTTTTGACTGTGCAATTTGATGTTGTGAGTCTTGAAACTTGACATATGGATGCTTGACAATATATGTAGACATATGGGACTTGATTGGCCCCTTGAAAACCTGAATTTCTTTGCAAGAGCCAAAACCCTAATTTTGACTGTGTTAGGAGGCAATTAGACTGTGCAACCCTTGAGGGATTTTGAACCTTCATTTTGCCAAATCTTGAAGAATATGGGAGGGCAAATTTTGGGGTACAACAGTTGCCCCTGTTCAATCTTCTTAGACCTGAGGATGTAGATTGGCTGGCGTGCCTTTTGTAATCCGAAGGTGGAAGATGATTGAACACTAGAGTGCCCAGAAATTTGCGCTCACATGTTAGCAGTGTGATGGCGGGAATGGGCTTACAGATACCATTTGGAGACTGATGGATAGGAGGATGGGCTTATAAATGCCATCTGGAGCTGTTGGTATGTGGATGGGCTTATAGATGCCATCTAGGTGTCGATCGCGTAAGAGATTCCTTAGCGAGAACTTGCGTACCTGAGAAAGAAAATAATTACCTGGCCTGTTACAGGAGTTGATCTTCAAACTCTTTATGTAGATGTGCCCTGGCTGGATACAGGTATCGAATCTTTAAACTCTTCAGACGTGCCCTGGCAAGATACAGGAATCGAGTCCGGAGAATAGTCGTCAACAGATACACCCTGGCAAGATACAGGAATCGGATCTTCAAACTCTTCAGACGTACCCTGGCAAGATACAGGAATCGAGTCTGGAATTAGTCTTCAACAGATACACCCTGGCAAGATACAGGAATCGGATCATCGAACTCTTCAGACGTGCCCTGGAAGGATATAGGAATCGAGTCTGGAATATAGTCGTCAACGGATACACCCTGGCAAGATACAGGAATTGGATCTTCGAACTCTTCAGACGTGCCCTGGCAGGATACAGGAATCGAGTCTGGAATATAGTCGTCAACAGATTCACCCTGGCAAGATACAGGAATCGGATCTTCAAACTCTTCAGACGTGCCCTGGCAAGATACATGAATCGAGTCTGGAATATAGTCGTCAACAGATACACCCTGGCAGGATACAGGAATCGGATCTTCAAACTCTTCAGACGTGCCCTGGCAAGATACAGGAATCGAGTCTGGAATATAGTCGTCAACAGATACACCCTGGCAAGATACAGGAATCAGATCTTCAAACTCTTCAGACGTGCCCTGGCAAGATACAGGAATCGATTCTAGAATATAGTCGCCAACAGATACACCCTGGCAAGATACAGGAATCGGATCTGGAATCACGACTATTGATAGTAATCATCTTTGTACTGACCTTTGTCCTGAAAAGACAAAACGTTAGTTGTATGCGATGTCATGATGTATGACATGCGAGATGTTCTCAGAGTAAGTGAGATTGTATGTTCATGATGCGTATGTGCATGTTATAATGTATGAAGATATGATGTTCATGAATGTATGTTTTTGTCTAGGAAAATAAATCCTTGACGACTGCCGGGAAGTTAACTCCTGGGCTGATGTTGAAGAGTAGAGCCTTTGTTTCCGCTGGGGATGATGGTTGCAAGAATACCGGTAGGAGAAGATGGCTCCGTTGAGGAATAAACTTGGCGAATAGATTACTCTGCGGGGAGATAACTCTGTGGGGGAAAGAGAAGTTCTTTGCTGAAGTCGATGATAACTCCGCTGGGGATACCATTGATACGTTTTGTTGGAAGAATTGATGAACTCCGCTGGGGGATAGGAAGACTCTGTCGGGGACGATCTTTCCGTGAAAATTGGCTGAGGATAACCCAGTTATATCCTGGTGGGGAAATAACCTTTGAATAAAGCCGGGAGGGGCGTTCGTGCTCTGCGGATGACAAGCTTCCAGAATCTATTGGGGATAAGCTTCAAGACCTGCTGGGGAGATTGGTTGAACTCTCCTGGGGAAACTTTTCAGATTGGACTGGGGAATGGCTCCATTGAACGTCTGGTATACCGCCGGGGAACAATCTTAGATCAAGACTTCCGGGGATGCTTGTTAAGAATGTTTGTATACTCCGCTGAGGAATGTTGAGATCTTCTGGGGATAATCCAATTTCCTTAAGGCTGACAGTGGACTAACTCTACTTGGGGAGATTATGTTGACTTGCTGGAGATATTGTTCCTTTGTCAGGGTTGATGGGAGACCAACTGCTTGGGAGAGAGTTCTTGAATCTTGTCTCACTCTCTGGGGAATTAAGGCATCTTGGTTACATTCTTCAGCCGAACTTACCTTGGTACCTCGGTGGACAGAGCAATTAGATCGCTTTAGACCACTCATTATTGCCCCTGTTTCTAATGTCACCTGTAATTAATCCTTTGTTTTGCATGCAAATATTTATGAGTTAGCAATTAGTGTCAAATGCATATATCAAAATTGAACATTGGACGTTCTTCGCAAAACAAAACAGAAAAAGGAAAAACAATTGGCGATTGGTCTGAAAAGTGAATTTGTATTGATTTTTGGATTTGCCTGTAAATAGGCGTTTATGTACAAGAGGCTAACGTCCTAGTAAGAGAACGCCGCCGAACAACAGAGTTTATACAATTTGTACAAAGAAAACAAAACAGTTGTGTGAAAATAATAATCCCACTGGGTTTCAACTCTGCTATCGCCTTTATATCTTCGAGCATCTCATCACTTGGCTGCTTAGTTGAAGATGAAGCTGACTGATCCA
This sequence comes from Vicia faba, assembly GCA_948472305.1. NCBI lineage: Eukaryota > Viridiplantae > Streptophyta > Magnoliopsida > Fabales > Fabaceae > Vicia > Vicia faba. The sequence goes on along the minus strand of OX451737.1, from coordinate 1,686,951,287 downwards.
TGCCGTCTGAACTTGATGTCTGATACCGGATTCTGGATGCAAGGTGATCCAATGAGACATAGTATTACGCTTTAATCCCTAACTTTTGCCTGGACCGCCCTTTCGGGTTTTCAGTCCACCGGGATACCCATTTTTGCCCAAGCCGCCTTTTCAGGTTTTCGACTTGCCGAGTGTACAGATTTTTTTCATTTCATCCCTCATTTTGCCCAAACCCTTTTGGTTCTCCGGGAAGCCCTAACTTTTGCCTAGGTATGTCAACCTAGCGGGTCTTTTATCATGCGTAGTATCTTTTTACTATGTCTGCATTGGCGGGGTGAGGAAGGTCGTCACCATCCATGGTGGTTAGAATCGTGGCTCCTCCTGAGAACACATGTTTAACCACAAATGGCCCTTCGTACGTGGGGGTCCATTTGCCCCTGGGATCACTCTGAGGAAGAATGATGCGCTTGATTACCAAGTCCCCAACTTGATACTCTTGTGGTCTAAATTTCTTGTTAAATGCCCTGATCATTCGTTTTTGGTACGTTTGACCATGACAGATAGCAGTGAGTCTCTTTTCATCAATTAGATTTAATTGATCAAGTCGTGTCTGGATCCAATCATCTTCACTCAGATCTGCATCCTTCATTATCTGGAGAGAGGGTATCTGGACTTCAATCGGCAAGACTGCCTCCATGCCATAGACCAAAGAGAAAGGAGTTGCCCCGGTTGACGTCCTTGCTGAGGTACGGTAACCATGAAGAGCGAACGGTAACATCTCGTGCCAATCTTTATAGGTCACTGTCATCTTCTGCACAATTTTCTTGATATTCTTATTCGCTTCTTCTACAACCCCATTCATCTTCGGCCGGTAGGGAGAAGAGTTGTGGTGCTGTATCTTGAATTGCTCACAGAGCTCAGTGATCATTTTGTTGTTAAGATTGGTACCATTATCTGTAACGATCCTTTCTGGGACACCGTATCGACAGATGAGATTGTGTTGAATGAACCGGGCCACGACATTCTTGGTTACTGTAGCATAGGAAGCTGCTTCAACCCACTTTGTAAAGTAATCAATGGCCACCAGGATGAAGCAATGCCCGTTGGATGCCGTAGGTTTAATCTCGCCGATCATATCAATGCCCCACATTGCAAAAGGCCAAGGTGCTGTCAAGACGTTTAGAGGAACTGGAGGAACGTGCACCTTATCTGCATATATTTGGCACTTGTGACATGTCCGAGAATGTTGATAACAGTCGGCTTCCATTGTGGACCAGAAATATCCTGCCCGAAGGATCTTCTTTGCCATGGTGTGTCCACTGAAATGTGTTCCAAAGGTACCTTCATGCAGCTCTGCCATGATCCTTTCTGCTTCAGTCTTATCCATACAACGCAGTAAGGTTGAATCATGGTTTCTCTTGTACAGGATGCCGTTGCTGAGGAAGAACTTTGCTGTGAACCTTCTCAGAAACTTCTTATCATTGATGGATGCACCTTCGGGGTATTCTTGAGCTTCCAAGTACCTTTTCACCTCATGATACCAGGGTTTTTCAGTTACTACCTCAGCCTCAAGATCACAACAATATGCCGGTTCGTCCAGTTTCCAAATGATGATCCGGGGAGCCTCATTGTCCCATTTGACTTTGAACATAGAAGACATCGTAGCCAGCGCGTCCGCCAACTGATTCTCCTCTCTTGGGAAGTGTTCAAAGGTTATCTCTGTGAAATAGGGGATCAATGTCAACACACACTCTTTGTAAGGAATAAGATTCGGATGTTTCATATCCCACTCGCCTTTGATCTGATTGATCACGAGAGAGGAATCTCCGAAGACACTCAGAAACTTGATCCTTAAGTCAATCGCAGCTTGAAGACCCATGATACACGCCTCATACTCCGCCATGTTGTTGGTGCAGTTGAAACATAGCCGGGCAGTAAGTGGAGTATGAGTGCCTTGTGGGGATGTGATCACAGCACCAATACCGTTACCCAAAGCGTTCGAGGCTCCGTCAAAGTGCATAGACCATCGGGATCCTTCCTCAGGTCCTTCATCCGGTTCAGGTACTTCACAATCAGTCACTATCATGATGCTCTCGTCAGGAAATTCAAAGTTCATTGACTGGTAGTCATCTACTGCCTGGTGTGCCAAGTGGTCTGCCAATACACTTCCCTTGATAGCTTTCTGAGTCGTATACTGGATGTCGTATTCTGTCAAGATCATTTTCCATCTTGCTATTCTTCCGGACAGAGTAGGCTTTTCGAATATGTACTTTATCGGATCCATCTTTGATATTAACAGAGTAGTGTGAGTCAGCATATACTGTCTCAGCCGGCGAGCAGCCCATACCAAAGCGCAACAAGTTTTCTCGAGCAGTGAGTATTGGGTCTCACAGTCGGTAAACTTTTTGCTAAGGTAATAAATGGCGTGCTCTTTTCGGCCAGACTCGTCATGCTGCCCCAGCACACACCCCATTGAGCTGTCAAGTACTGTCAGGTATAGTATTAGAGGTCTCCCTTCAACCGGTGGCATAAGAATGGGTGGTTCTTGGAGGTACTCTTTGATTCTGTCAAAAGCAGCCTGACATTCATCGTTCCAACGTACTACCTGATCTTTCTTCAACAGCTTGAAGATTGGTTCACAGGTAGCAGTTAGATGGGAGATGAATCGAGCAATGTAATTCAGACGTCCTAGAAAGCCTCTGACTTCTTTATCTGTCTTGGGAACTGGCATCTCTTGTATGGCTTTAACCTTGGCAGGGTCCACTTGAATACCCTTGTCACTTACGACGAAGCCTAGCAACTTTCCAGATCTTACTCCAAAGGTGCACTTGTTCGGGTTCAACCTCAGCTTGTACAACTTCAGGAGGTCAAACAACTTCTGTAGATGGTCAAGGTGTTCCTCCTCAGTTTGGGACCTTGCAATCATATCGTCGACATATACTTCAATCTCATGATGGATCATGTCATGAAATAAAGCAACCATGGCACATTGGTAGGTTGCCCCAGCATTTTTCAACCCAAATGGCATGACCTTGTAGAAGAAGGTGCCCCACTGAGTAACAAAGGTAGTCTTTTCCATATCTTCAGGAGCCATCTTGATCTGATTATACCCTGAAAAACCATCCATGAAGGAGAACACCTTGTGCTGGGCAGTATTGTCAACCAGAACGTCGATGTGAGGCAGGGGGAAGTCATCCTTGGGGCTTTCCCTGTTCAAATCCCTGTAGTCAACACACATTCTGACCTTACCGTCTTTCTTCGGCACTGGAACCACGTTGGCAACCCACTGAGGGTAAGAAGTCACTGCTAGAAACCCGGCATCAAATTGTTTCATAACCTCAGCTTTGATCTTCTCGGACATCTCTGGACGCATACGGCGGACCTTTTGTTTAACCGGAGGGCATTCTTCCTTGGTAGGCAAGTGATGGACCATAATGTCGGTATCCAACCCAGGCATGTCTTCGTAGGACCAGGCAAAGATTTCCACATAATCATGCAACATCTGAACCAACCGTTATTTCACGCTGAGCTCCAAATTGGCACCAATCTTAACTTCCCTTCTGTCTGTCTCAGTACCCAGATTTACCGTTTCCACTTGCTCTTCATGTGGCTGAATGACCCTCTCTTCTTGGAGTAACAGTCTTGCAAGCTCACCAGGCACTTCGCAATCATCTTCACCTTCGTCTTCGGCTAAGTTGATCGGATTTTCGAAGTCATAACTGGCAGTAGCAGAGTCGTTACCAGTGAGATCCCGAGTGGATTGAAACCTGTATGAGTGAGTGTGTGTAAATATAGTTGTTTTGCGATAAAGAAAGAAAGAAAGGGAGCACAAGATTTGAAATGCGAAAAACGTCCAATGTTTTTATTCATGATATATGGAAATGACAGTTAATAAGCCCTCACAAATGAAGCCACGGTGCCCCGGGTAAGACACCGGGCCATAAAGTTTCAATTTATTGTTCATTACAAATTTAAAAAACAAAGGAATTCATTACTGAGTAACAAAAGTAACATGTATGTAGTCTTTTGCAGTCCAATTGTTCAGTCCACCGTCGGTCGTCGGGTAGATCCAGCTATCAAACTCAGATTCCTCCGCATCGCCTTCAATAGCATTCACTCCCGGGTTGGTGATGAACACGGGAGGTCTTCCGATCCTTGCTTTGCGTACAGCCCTCTGAGCCTCTGCAGTAAAACCCAGCCCAAACTTGTCAGTCTTAGGAGTAAAATCAGGGAGCCTGCCCTAGTTAGCACATTCACCTTTCTCAATTACAGCCCGGGCGTCCTTTAAGGAGGCCATCTTCAAGGGAAAGTCTTCTTCAATTACCGTCTCAGCTGACGCCAATGTTGGAGGTACCTCTTCAAAATGTTGAAAGGGGGTTTCAATAAACTCCCCGTCCATCTCAATATACCGGAACGAGTTCAGATGACTAACCATGTATTCTTTCTCCCCCTGCACTGTGACGATCTTCCCTCTGACAGGGTACTTGAGCTTCTGGTGTAGAGTGGAGGTTACAGCCCCAACCTTGTGAATCCAAGGTAGACCCAGCAAACAGGAATAAGATGGACGAATGTCCATCACATAGAACATTGAATCAAATACTTGGGAACCAACATGAATCGGAATATCTACCTCACCATGCACCATCCTCTTCGATCCGTCAAAGGCTCGGACCACGATGTTACTAGGCTTCAACTCCAGGCCCTCACAATCCAACCTGTCCAAGGCCTTCTTGGGCAATACGTTCAGCGAAGAACCGATGTCCACCAACACGTGTGCGAGAGTAGTGCCCCTGCATTCTATGGAGACATGCAGGGCATCATTATGATTCTTTCCCTTAGCGGTAAGATCAGCATCCGAGAAACCCAGACCATTGTCAGCGGTCAAATTGGCCACACAGTCAGTGAATTGATCCCAGATGTCTCTTGTGGAACATGAGCCGTCTTCAGAAATGATATCAGGGCCTTGGCATGGGCCTCTGAGCACAGCAGTAATGATAGCATAGAGATCTTGGAGGGGGTATGCCCCAGTTGTTCAACGACATTGAAGTCGCTCTTCTTAATGATCTTAAGGATTTCCTCCATTTCTTGCTGCGACGCTTCAACATTGACAGTCTTTGGTGCCTCTATCCGGGCAGGCACATCATCAATCCCTTTGCACCGAGTGTCAGATGACTCGGCAGCAGGGGTAGAGACTGGATCAGAAGCGGAAACAGACGCACTTACAGGTGTTATTATAAGAGGTCTTCGGATAACGGGTGGCGCAATGTCAGGCGAGAAGAGCCTGCCACTGCGAGTTACTTTAGATGGACCGGTGATGTTACTGATACCGGTGCTGGTGTTGAACTCCTGCTTTACTCCAAGTACATACACATCTGCCCCATAGTGCCATGGGACAGCCTTGTCAGACTTGTAGGGGAGGGGCCCCGGAACAGTAATAATAATAGGTGCAACAGACATGATTTTGACTGGCTTCCTCGGGGGAGCCTTGGTAGGATTGTTGAAAATTGTGACGACAGATACTTCTTCAGTGGGGACAGTAGGAACAGCGGTCTTCTTGAATAAGATCTCTTTGCTATCCATCAGGCTTTGGATGCCTGACTTCAGCAACGGACAACCAGTAGGGGAAACAGCACACAGAAGGCAACCCTTGCTACAACCCGGAAATAAACCGTCCAGCAACAGGTTCCTCTTAACAGTCAATAAAGGGGTAGCCACATCATCCACAGAAACTGCATACAAGTCTTCCTCAATGGCATTTACTCCATGCTGGGGCATAGGAGCAGTCACAACGTTGGGCCTCTCGGGCGCCTCAAATTGTATTTCCTTCGCATCAATAAGGTCCTGAACCTTATTTCTTAGGGCCCAACAATCATCAGTAGAATGCCCCGGGCTATCAGAATGATAAGCACAGCGGGCATTGGGATTATACTTCGGAGAGGTCGTGTTCACCACCTTCGGAGCCTCTCTGACGGTCACCAAGTTGGTCGATAGCAGTTGCGGCAAGATTTGTGACAAGGTCATACTAAGCCGAGTATATTCTCTTCTGGGTCTCTCACCCCTTGGTTGGTTAGGTTGCCGAGGAGCGGCAACAGGTTTTGCAATTACCACCGCGTTGACAGATTGGCGGCGCTCTGGTTTGTTTTGCCTCCTAGGCCCATACACAGCACTGGCTTCCTTCTTGAAAGGCTTTTTCTCAAAACTTGAGGACGTACCTTTCTGTATCTTCCCTGATTTCATACCAGCTTCTATCCTTTCCCCAGTCAGAATGAGATCTGTGAACCCTGCAGACGAATTGCCAATGAGATGATTGAAGAACGGCCCAGATAGGGTCCCCAAGAACATGTCCACTAATTCACGGTCGGTTAATGGGGGCTGCACCCTTCCAGCAAGGTCCCTCCACTTCTGCGCATACTCTTTAAAACCTTCTCCCGATCCTAGTGACATACCCTGGAGTTGGGTACGTGTAGGAGCGAGGTCGGCATTATATTGATACTGCTTGTAAAAAGCAGTAGCCAATTCCTCCCAGTTACGAACCTTGGTTCCATCTAGCTGATAGAACCATTCGAGATGAGTCCCTGAAAGACTCTCCTGGAAGAAATGGATCCATAAGTTCTTATCCACAGTATACGGCTGGATCTTCCGCACATAAGATCTGAGATGTAGCTTAGGGCAGGACGCCTCGTCATACTTTGCAAAAGATGGTGCTTTGAACTTGTGTAGGATCACCACACCAGAAGATAGACCCAAGTCTCTGAAATCCAAACCAGGCACTTGTTGAATTTCCATGGCATTCAGACGGTCCTCCAACTGCTTGTACTTGTCTTCAGCTGGAGGATACTTCTCCTCATTAAAATCAGTCTCGTTGTCAGAGACCACCGGACTAGGAACCCTTCCCCCTTGGGGACTGCCTTTCCCTACAGAAGAACCAGCTTGATCAACCTCATTCTGCAGTGTGTTACCAAACCTTCGGCCCGTGTTGAATAGTACAGTTCTCTTCTTCTTCTTCTTGACCAGCAGAGCCTTCAATTCCTCCTGACCTTGAGCCAAACTCATAATCAGCTCTTGGAACTGGGCGTTTTGGGCCTGAAGGGCTTTGATGGATTTCTCGATAGATGATTCAGGGTTCATGATGCTAAAATAAACAGCGAAGAACATTAAGCAACCTGAAAAGAAGAGTACCTGTGATGCATATGATGAATGGAATGCGTATGATTTATGTTTTCAAAGACAATCAGGATTCAACTTTGTAAACAAACAAGAACACACCTCATTAGATTCAACTTTGAAATTTAAATTGTTCAACAGATTGCCCTTAGGCGTTACATAAAGTGGAAATACTGAAAAGGGAAATAAAAGTTGTAAAAGAATATCCAAAGTTCATCATTGATCCCAGGGTCTCCTCTTCTCAGTACGAATGTAATCATTCAAGGCTCGCTCGTTCTCCAATTGCTTGGTCAGCTTCTGGATCTTCAATTCCTGCTCGTTGAACTTTTCCCGATAAGAATCCCGTTCTTCCCGTAGTTGTGCCCAAGACCTCTTTAGTGTATCAATATCAGTAGGTATCTGAGGAGGGAGAACAGTTGGAGGAGCCCCATCTTTATCAGGATATTCAAGAATGATGGGTCTGACAGCTTCATATGGCATACCATACTTCTGAGCACGGATGCGGACCCATTTGTAGTAGGCTTCCATAGGTAGAGAAGTCTTTGTTCCCAACTCTTGTGGGTCAGCTTTGTGAATTCTGTCCCAAGCCTTGATGAACCTACGACGCAGCTAGTCACTATCTACCTGAAACTCAAAACCGATGTGAGGCACCAACATCTCATGAGGCCCTGCTCTTCTGGCTCTTCCAAACTGGCGGAGAGCTAGACATGGATTATAAGAAATTCCTCCTTGGGTACCAATCAGAGGAACATTAGGGTATTCTCCGCAACGATCAATAACAGCCACCTCATCCAAACCTCTGAGAGTCCAAATGATGTCATTATCAGTGAGAGACATTAACCTATGAGCCCAACCTCTTCCTTCTTTGTTCTTCAGCACGAACTTAGGGAGGTGCGAAACAAACCACCTCACTAACAAGGGAATACAGAACCACAGAGTTCCTCGTCTTCGGGCAGTACGAGCATAAAGTTGTTGCAGGATATCACCCAAGAGAGTGGGCACAGGGTTCCGAGACATGAAGATCCTTATGGCAGTGACGTTAATGAAGTTATCAGGATTAGGAAACAAGACTAGACCATAGATTAAGAGAGCCAGAATGTCTTCATACGCCCTAAAGTCCAGGTCATTCCAGAAACTGTTAGCCTTACCAATCAGAAACTTGGCCAAGAAACCCTTAACTTTGCTTCTAGTCACCCAGTTGTCCATTACCTCCTTGTGGGTCAAGGGAAGAGCTGCAGCAATCTCCTCAAGCCTAAGAGTCTTTTCCCAACCAGTGTAGGGAGTCTGATCCAAGATAGGGATACCCAGTAAATCAGAGAACTCTTCCAGGGTAGGGACCAGCTGGAAGTCTTGAAAGGTGAAGCACTGGTACAGAGGGTCATAGAACTGGGTCAAGACACTCATCAGTTGTTGGTCCCACTTTGCCGTGACTAAACTGAGAAGAGAACCATGCCTCTGGATGAAGGAAGTAGTATTTGGAATTCTGCTAACCAATTCTTCAAGAAACTCAGGTGGGTGAACAAAATTGAACCGGATAGTGTTCCTTCGCATAGGCATCATGATGTCCTACAAAACAGAGCAAAGGTGAAACCCTCTTGTCTTTGAAATGGTCAGTCCTTATGCAGGATGCATGCAATGTTTATGATGGCATGATGTTATGATAAAGCACACCACAAATATTCACAAAGGCAAACATGATAAGGCACACAAGTCACACAAGACAAGCCCTTAGGGTTTAGGCCAGCACGGGGTCTAGGTATTACCCTCTTTCAGTTTGTTGGTTAAGACTTGTCCTATCAAAAGTAACCGGGTTCTAGAGGATCCCAATATCACTGACTACCCTCAATCGGTCATAACTCCAGCATCGCAATCTTTTCTTGCAGCCAGAACCATTAAGAGAGTTTAGCCTCAATGGGCGTAGCATACTGCTACTGTTCTATTGGCCAAGTTGGGTCATTTAAGGTTCTAAGGTCGGTTGGTGCTTAATGACTCCTCAGAAGACCCATATTCTCCTCGTTGCGACACAAGGGATATCGGTACAGACCAAGGTGTCACACCAACGTAGCCACTTGTTGTACCCCAAAATTTTCCCTCCCATATTCTTCAAGGTTTGCTAAGATCAGGTTCAAAATCTCCCAAGGGTTGCACAGTTCAATGGCCTCCTAACAGTCAAAAATTAGGGTTTTGGTTCTGGCAAAGAAATTGAAGTTTCCAAAGGTCCAATCAAGTCCCACATGCCTACATACATTGTCAAGCATCCATATGCTAAGTTTCAAGACTCACAGCACAAGATTGCACAGTCAAAAACCCTAATTGCTCAACAGTCAACTGCAGGGGCAAAATGGTCATTTGACAGTCAAAAGTCAAAATTTTTGGTCAACATCTTATCTTGAAGCCAGAAACATCATTTGATCAATTCTTGATCATGATTCTCAAAGCATGGCTCAAAAAGTCTCAAGATGCAAAAGTTTCTATTTTTGGACAGTTGGAAAAGTCAACTGCAAATTGACCAAGGCATAACTTCCACGTGGTTTATCAGAAAAATTCCATCCAAAGCTCATTTTGAAGAGAATTACATTTCCTACAACTCATCTTCACACTCCAAGTCCAAGAAATGCTCTCACAAAAAGTTATCAATCTCAACATTATAGGTCATTTTCAAAAGTCAACAAAAAGGCACTTCAAGTCAAAGACCATAACTTGAGATTGGTAAATCAAAATGACATGGGACCAAAGTCATTGGTTAGAGGACTTCAAGACCTTTTCAAAATGTCCAAGAACATGATCAAAGCTTAAGAATTGAGCAAGATATGCCTTGTGGAAGTTGGGAAATTTTTGGGAATTTTGAAAAGTCAACTTTGCTTCAAATGTCTCAAAATTGCTAATGTGCCTCAATTTCTTCCAAGAATCATCACCCAAAGGATATGCACGACCCATTGACATCCAAGGGAGTTATTTTCTCATTTTTTATTAATTATTTGAATTTTTATTATTATTAATTCACTTAATTAAAATTAATTATGAAAAAATACTCAAATAAAGGTTTTGAATCTTTTGGTGCAGCATATTCACTCATCAATGACCTAGATATTTCGTGTACCACATCAAGAGGCAAGATCTTCCAAAATAGGCAAGTTCCATGGCAAGAAAAGATTGAAAAAGATCATGAAAATCAAGTATTGAAAATCATTGAATACAAGGCTTTGGGCTCAATTTTTCTAACCTAAATCATTCACATACATAAGCATAACATAACCCTAATGCCAAGGAGGAGGGAGTTGCGCCCAATATCAAGAACAAAACTTGCATTTTTCACAAAAAAAGTCAAAACTGAAAACATAGTTCCAGTGTGATTCAAAGCCTACAATCCATTCCAAAGGCTTGCTGGGACTCTATTGAACGTGTCTCAATCCTTTTCCACTCTCCACGCACAAAGAATTGGTAGAATGAAGCCTCCCTGTTCATGAAAATTTTCTTAATCGTATTTCAATTTACATGCATTTTCCATTTGATTTTAATGTTGATTTACACTAATATGATGATTCTGAAGCTAGTAATATTCCCCAATTGGATTAATACCGCTTGTATGCAAAGTTGCCATTAAAATTTTCTAGGGTTCTTGAAGCTCCAAAAGAGGGGTTTAAGTATCTGGAAAAATTGGACCATGAGACTAGCACCATTACAATCGTGACATCCAGACAATTCGATTCCACACATCGCGCCCAATTTATATTACGCTATGACCTAATCGTTATTTTTGCAGGTTTGAGTTAGTGGGGGTTTAAAACCCCCGCTATCTGTTTCTAGTTACAGGCAAAGGGAGAAGAAGACGCTGGCGTGGCTTGACATGGTTGGTTGATTCGAATTTAGCGCGTTTTATTTTGACTTCAGGCCACTAGCGCTTTTTCTATTATATTATTCATTGTCCATTATACATAAAAACTAACGCGTTGGCTCAGTTGGCTAGTGTTGTCATGCAAGCAATGAGACATGGGTTTGATTCCCAGGTCCCTCACCTCTTCAATATTATTTTTCTTAACACCTTTCCATGCAGCGCCTCATCTAAGGTCCACCATACACACATACGCGTTTGCCTGCCAAATGTCCCAGGAGATCAATCCAAAGGTCAGGATGTGAGGTCCATCATGTACACTAGTCAATAATCCCATACACGCGCTGGAAAAAGTCAAACAGGCCTTGAATTCAGTGGGCCTAATTCCTTGCACATACCTCCTAATTGGGCAGAAACCCCTCCATGGTTTGCATATTTAGATTTTTATTTCAACTCTCCCTTTTATTTAATTATTCTTTTTTATTGTTCTAGTTAATTCCCAAAATAATTTTCATAAAACACAAAAAAAATCAGAAATCATTAAAAATAAAAATATGTTTATTTAATTTTTAATTCTTTAAATAGTTTTTGTAAATAAATTCCAAATAATCAATTTAATTTAATTTTAGGTTTAACTTTAATGTTTTCTTAATAACTAAAAATATAGAAAAATAGGTTTTTAGCATTTCTTATTCTTTTTCTTAATAAATAACCTTTTTTTTATCATTATTAATTATTAATTATCTTTGTAAATAAACCTGTAATTAAATAGTTTGAGTAAATTAGGTTTAAACTTTAATTCTTTTCCTTAAATAATTAAAAACATGTAGAATTAGGGTTTCTTTTCCTTTTAATCTTCCTTTTTTTCATAAATACCAAAAAAAAAACATAAAAATAATTTCTTTTCTCATTAAATAATTAATTAATCTGTAATTTCAATTCAATTTCTTTAAAGGGTCCAACGCCCTCGCACTCTCGATTCTTATTTCTTTTCGCACGTTTACTATTATTTCCTTTTTAAATATAATGTAATTGCCCCAAAGCCTTGTAATAGATAATTAGGACATTTACTTTTCGCACTTTTATTCAACATCGGGTCTTTGTTAATTTGGCGATGTATGGACCCGCGCCTTATAATAGCGTGGGACTTTTATTTTCTGCATTTTAATTTCCGCACCCTTTAAACTGCTAATCATATGAAAGAATGTATGCCCACATAAAATCAAAGCGTAGCTCACCCAATGCATGACAAGACAAAATATAACTGAAAACGACACACAATTCACACACCACTCCTAGGGTACGCCTCACTGTTGCCTTGCCCCTCGAATGGTGGTCGTCGAGTATAGGACGTTTTAGTAAGTCCTCATGTCCATGAACATGGCATGGGGGTAGCTGCTAAGGTGTCCTACTGTTGCTCTGGTGACCACACTGTCCCTAACAAACGAATTGACCCGAACACCTCCAACGGTGGTGCTACCTACCTCTCAATGGTGGGATGGCACTACCTTAAGGACATTTACACAGCCTAATTCCTTAGGGTAGGTAGATGACTCGTAGATACTTGCTCTAATTCAAAACAAATCAAAAAATTCTTTTCACACCGACACTTTGCAAAAAGCTTTCAAAAACAACTTTTCAAACACTCTTGAGGACTGATACAAGAGTCGATCTGAAACTTTAAACAAAACTTTTTCAAACCCACTCACAAATTGAAAAGCAAACAAACATTTTGAAAACACAAATGAGCAAGTATCTAAGAGCCCATGGATAACCATGGATAGAAAGGATGCTAACACCTTCCCTTTCTATAAATCTACCTCCCGAACCAAGAGCTAATCTCATAAGGAATTTTTCTGTGCTTTTGTCCTTTCCATATTGGAGAAAATAAAAGACGGTGGCGACTCTTGCTTCCGCGACATTTCGCGAACCAGCGTTAAACAGTCAGTTCCAGATCCACCGATCACAGAACTGGCGACTTTGCTGGGGAAAATTATAAAGTGAGGTGTACCTTAGGATAGTTGATAACTGTGTTTTCAATTGCTTTGACTTGTTTGCTTTAAATTGTGGGACTGTCTTGGGAGTTCTATAGATCCTAACCCGGATTTGGGGATACCTTCTTAGAAAGTAGCAACAAGGCTGTGAGGGAACTGTGCGGGGTATACCGACATGGTTGAAACAGTCTTCTACGTTGATGTGGAACTTTGGTGTGTACCGGTAACCCTTGAGTTCAGTCAAGGAGAGTACGGGGCCTCCGCGTGGTGTCGTGAAGCATCAACCGACCTTAGGAACCTTAATTGAACTATCTTGGCCTCTTTAGGGTAGTGAGATAACTGACTTTGGTGTAGTCTGAGGTTGGTTGATACTCGATACTACACTCAATTGAGGGTTGCTTTCCTGGAATATTTCGGTCGCCAGTTCAGTGGCTAAATCGAAACGATGAACAATGAAAGCAATCCAGTGATATTGGGACCCTTAGAACCCAGTTACTTCTGATAGGACAGGTTAAGCCCACCAACTTCAAGAGGGTAGTACCCCAAGCTTCATGCTGGCCTAAACTTTAAGGGCTCTCTTGTGTGACTTGTGTGCTTTCAAACTTGACTACTTGCATGCTTGTTATCTAACACATGAGCTTCTTGCAGGTTTTAGTTTACAGTCCTTAAACTGGATTCATAACAGGGTTTACCTACATTACCCCATGCATAGCATAACATCATACCATTGCATACATCCTACATAAGGACTAATCCATTTCAAGGATCTCAAGGGCTTGTGATGCAGGTCATGATGAACCAGAATGCCCAGCAAGGGGCAAAAGGGGATTTATTTTCTCCTAGCCAGGTTGAGGACTTGAGTCAGAGGCTATGACCCACTTGATATGGTGAGCTTTGACTCCTGAAGAAGGTTCCCTTAACCAAGGTTGTTTGGAAACCAAAACCAGACATGATGACTAAAGTCAGGGGCTATGACCCACTCGATATGGTGAGCCTTTGACCCTTGAAGAAGGACTCTCAACAACATGAAGTTCCCTCAATCAAGCTACCGGTTTCAAGTTCTAACAATCTTCTTGTTTACCCCGCGAGGTCCTTGAAAACATTGCATACATATCATACATATCATTGCATTACAGGTACCCTTTTGACAGGTCACTTACCATCTGCGCTGTTTATTTCAGCAATGGCTTCCCAACAAGATAACCAGGATCTTCATGCTCAAGAGACTCGGTTCGGGGAAATCCTCCTGAATCTATCCAAGGGGCAGGAAGAGCTGAGAACACTTCTCATGGGGATTTTGGTCAGGAATAGTGCTGGGATGAACGGCTGAAACATTTGCAAGCTGAGGTGGACGCAATGAGAGCCCAGATGCTGGGGCAGGGGACCATCATTCAAGGCTTGGCTCAAAGACAAGAAGAGCTCAGGTTTCTCGTCAACCAACTGCTTCGGGGTAACCAACTGGGGCAAACATCTAAGGGTGAAAAGCCAGTCATTATTCAACCCCCTTTGAGATAAGAAGATAAGGGGAGAGCTCCTCAAATAGCTCCAGTGTCACAAATTCAGCATCAGCCTCACCAGCTTCAGGCAGACAAGCCCAAAAGGCAATTCACCAAGCTCAACGTGTCATTGCCTCAAGCTTTACAACAACTGTTGAGGTTGAATTTGGTAACTCTAAGGGACCCTCCTAAGAATCCCAACAGGACACCTTCAAGGTATAACCCCAACGCCCGTTGCGCTTATCATTCTAACAGCCCGGGGCATGCTACAGATGATTGTTGGACCTTGAAGAATAAGATCCAGGACCTGATCGATGAAGGAGCTGTGGAATTCACCCAAGACGGCCAGGCTGAGTGCTTCTACCATCCCTACAGGATTCACCAGTTGAAGTCACAAGCCCTGAGATGAAAAGACTTTTGTTCATTAGGATTTTCAAGTTGTAATTTTCTTTTGTTCAAACATTTACTCATGTTAAACGTTGTTATTTCATTAATGCATCGCATATGTCTGTTTTGAAGCAATATATTCGTATTCACTATATGCAAATTATTTTCATATTTTTTCTGATGATCAAAGCTCGGTTAATAATTCTAATCCTCTTGAGGGAGGATGACGAAAATGATACCACGATCTTTACAGTATGCTTTTGAACAGACCCCGTTGATGAGGTACAGGCATTGTTTCAATTCCCAAACACTGGAGTTATAAGGAAGATAATCCCTCGTCAACCCCTCTGAGCCAAAGAAGTAGGAGTTTTTCTTTTCGAAATTTAAAACCCTTAATCATAACCTGGGGCAGGGTAGTCTCTCAGTTGATCCAAGTGCACAACAAATGGCACCAAAGAAGTCCTTACAAAAAAAAGAGAAGACAGTGATGATTCCGAATAATCATAAGGATAGGCAGTCATTATATCTCAAAAAATAAAAACCCAATAAGTCAAAACCTATGAAGGAGACTTACAAAACTGGGGCATCCCGCTGACTGTAATCACAAAAGAAACAGTTCAGGCAAAATTTAGGGATAGCGAAATCAAAAAGAAAGAGGTCATACAAACCCTCAACAAAAACAAAAAATGACTGCCTATTCAGGATAAATCATCAATATCTGAATCATCACTGGTATATCAAAGAAAAGACTCAAACAAGGTCTAACGCACGATCGGCTGAGTTTAGGTTTGAAGAACATCACGAAGAGCGGGTGGGTACAAATAATTTGAGCTTCTATCCTTTGTTTCTTAAACCGTGAACCAGGCCACGCTACAACCTTTAAAAGTCCTAGCTGAAGCATGGGTTAGTTCGAAAGCATACCGTTACGAAAGGTATCCTGACTCCTTAAGGCTTACGATAAAATACAGAGTTTACATCATGTTTTACAAACATTCACTTGTTTTATGAAAAAGAATGCATTTCCAAAAACTTCGAAACAGACATAAGCTTTACATTTTTAACATAACTTTTTTTGCATACGACTATTTGTTTGAACATCAGAGAAATTCGCACGAAGAATATCTAGTGAACAAAAGCACTTCCAATCAAGGGGCATGGCATGATCATTGTCCATCATCTGGGGCAGTTAGGTCAAGATTCGTAGAATCTCTCAAAAGGCCAACCAGCTTGGGGCAAATCTCCATCTGGATCACTTGGGGCATTGGACGATCAAACGAAGATCTTCTGGTAGTATGGCAACACAGCATTACGACAGGGGAACCTCCCTACGTTCTGAGAATGTGAACATAGTCAAAAAAATACTACGCATAATCAAAGACCCGCTAGGTTGACACACCTAGGCAAAAATAAGGGCTTCCCGGCGAACCAAAAGGGTTCGGGCAAAAATAAGGGATGAAATGAAAAAATCTGTACACCCGGCAAGTCGAAAACCTGAAAAGGCGGCTTGGGCAAAAAAGGGTATCCCGGTGGACTGAAAACCCGAAAGGGCGGTCCAGGCAAAAATTAGGGATCAAAGCGTACGACTATGTCATGGCATCTCGTCACCTGTCTACCAGAAGATCTGTCAACTACCCCCACAGGTGCCTTCTCCCACTGAAACAGGGGCAATAATGAGTCGTCTTAGCAAGGTACCAAGATAGGTTCGGCTGAAGGACGCAACCAAGATCTCTAGACTCCCCAGAGAGTGAGTTAGTAAGTCAATGCACTCTCCCCAAGCAAAGTTATACTGTCAGCCTTGAGGAAGTTGGGTATTCTCCAGCAGATCTCAACATTGCCCAGCACAATACACGAATATTCTTAACAAGCATCCCCGACAGTCTTGATCTAAGATTGTTCCCCGGCGGTATACCAGACATTCAGTGGAGCCACTTCCAGTACAAAATTTCCCCAGGAGAGTCCAGCATAGTTCAAGATTTCCCCAGGAAAGTTTTAATCATCTCCCCAGCAGTAAGCTTATCCCCAGTAGATTCTGGAAACTTCCCCCCTGCAGAGCACGAACGCGTCCCCCGGCTTTATTCAAAGGTTATTTCCCTACCAGGATATAACTGGGTTATCCTCAGCCAAAAGCCACTAAAAGATCGTCCTCGGCAAAGTCTTCTTATCCCCTGCGGAGTCTATTAAAACTTCCAACCTAACAACAGTATCCCCAGCGAAGTTACCATCAACATCCCAGCAAAGTACCTCTCTTCCCATAGAGTATTGTTCCCCAGCATGATCGCTAGAGCAGTTATTCCCCGCAGAGTAATCTCTTCGTCAAGTTTATCCCCCAACGGAGTTATCTTCTCCTACCGGTATTCTTGCAATCATCATCCCCAGTGGAAACAAAAGCTCTACATCAGCCCAGGATTTAACTTCCCGACATCCGTCAAGGATTCACTTTCCTAGACAAAAACGTACATTCATAAACATCGCATTTCCACACATTATAGCATGCATATACGCATCATGAACATACGATCTCATTTATGTTGAGAACATCATGGCTTGATCCGTATCATGCATTGCATATGACTGACCTTTACCTTTCAGGAAAGATCCAGTTAAGTTCTCAACTATGTCCAAGACCTCCTCTGGTTCAGTTAAATCGATTCCTAAAGATTTTTTCTGATGCCGATCCAGTTGAAGTTATTTCAAGACCTTCTTCGGTTCAGTTAAATCGATTCCTAAAGATTTTTCTGATTCTTATCCAGTTGAAGCTATTTCAAGACTTTTGTCTGGTTCAGTTAAATCGACCCTAAGATTTTTCTGATTCTTATCCAGTCAAAGATATTCCAAGACTTTAGTCTGGTTCAGTTAAATCGATTCTAAGATTTTTCTGATTCTTATCCAGTCAAAGTTAATCCAAGGCCTTCTCTGGTTCAGTCAGATCGACCCTAAGATCTCCCTGATTCTTATTCCAGTTGAAGATTCCAAGACCATGCCTGGTTCAGTTAAATCGACTCCTAAAGATTTTTCTGATGCTGATCCAGTCAAAGGCCTTCTCTGGTTCAGTCAGATCGACCCTAAGATCTCCCTGATTCTTATTCCAGTTGAAGATTCCAAGACCTTTCCTGGTTCAGTTAAATCGACTCCTAAAGATTTTTCTGATGCCGATCCAGTCAAAGGCCTTCTCTGGTCCAGTTAAATCGATTCCTAAAGATTTTCCTGATGAAGACCCAGTTGAAGATTCCCAGACCTTGCCTGGTTCAGTTAAATCGACTCCTAAAGATTTTTCTGATGCCGATCCAGTCAAAGGCCTTCTCTGGTCCAGTTAAATCGATTCCTAAATATTTTCCTGATGAAGACTCAGTAGAAGACATCCAAGATTCCTTCATCGTTACTGTTGAGGTAGTAATCACCCAAGGTTCTCTCATCGTTACTGTTGAGATAGTAATCGCCCCAGATTCTCTCATCGTTACTGTTGAGGTAGTAATCGCCCCAGATTCTCTCATCGTTACTGTTGAGGTAGTAATCGCCCCAGATTCTCTCATCGTTACTGTTGAGGTAGTAATCGCCCCAGGTTCTCTCATCGTTACTGTTGAGGTAGTAATCTCCCCAGATTCTCTCATCGTTACTGTTGAGGTAGTAATCGCCCCAGATTCTCTCATCATTACTGTTGAGGTAGTAATCGCCCCAGATTCTCTCATCGTTACTGTTGAGGTAGTAATCGCCCAAGGATCTCTCATCGTTACTGTTGAGATAGTAATCATCCAAGGTTATCTCGTCGTCCCGTTGAGGTAGTAACCATCCCTGATTCATTCATCACCTTTTGAAGCTCCAGACTCGATTCCTGTATCTCGCCAGGGCACGTCTGAAGAGGTTGAAGATTCAATTCCTGTAACCAACCAGGGTGCGTCTATATAAAGAGTTTAAAGATCAATCCATGTGACAGGCCAGGTAATTATCTTTCTTTTTTCATGTACGCAAGTCCTCGCTAAAGAATCTCTTACGCGACCGACACCCAGATGGCATCTATAAGCCCATCCACCTATCCATCACCTCTCAACATGGCATCTATAAGCCCATCCTCCTATCCACTAATCTCCAAATGGCATCTGTAAGCCCATTCCCACCATCACACTAACATGTGAGCGCAAATTTCTGGGCACTCTAGTGTTCAATCATCTTCCACCTTCGGATTACGAAAGGCACGTCAGCCAATCTACATCCTCAGGTTTAAGAAGATTGAACAGGGGCAACTGTTGTACCCCAAAATTTGCCCTCCCATATTCTTCAAGGTTTGCTAAGATCAGGTTCAAAATCTCCCAAGGGTTGCACAGTTCAATGGCCTCCTAACAGTCAAAAATTAGGGTTTTGGTTCTGGCAAAGAAATTGAAGTTTCCAAAGGTCCAATCAAGTCCCACATTCCTACATACATTGTCAAGCATCCATATGCTAAGTTTCAAGACTCACAGCACAAGATTGCACAGTCAAAAACCCTAATTGCTCAACAGTCAACTGCAGGGGCAAAATGGTCATTTGACAGTCAAAAGTCAAAAATTTTGGTCAACATCTTATCTTGAATCCAGAAACATCATTTGATCAATTCTTGATCATAATTCTCAAAGCATGGCTCAAAAAGTCTCAAGATGCAAAAGTTTCTATTTTTAGACAGTTGGAAAAGTCAACTGCAAATTGACCAAGGCATAACTTCCACATGGTTTATCAGAAAAATTCCATCAAAAGCTCATTTTGAATAGAATGACATTTCCTACAACTCATATTCACACTTCAAGTCCAAGAAATGCTCTCACAAAAAGTTATCAATCTCAACATTATAGGTCATTTTCAAAAGTCAACAAAAAGGCACTTCAAGTCAAAGACCATAACATGAGATTGGTAAATCAAAATGACATGGGACCAAAGGAATTGGTTAGAGGACTTCAAGACCTTTTCAAAATGTCCAAGAACATGATCAAAGCTTAAACATTGAGCAAGATATGCCTTGTGGAAGTTGGGAAATTTTTGGGAATTTTGAAAAGTCAACTTTGCTTCAAATGTCTCAAAATTGCTAATGGGCCTCAATTTCTTCCATGAATCATCACCCAAAGGATATGCACGACCCATTGACATCCAAGGGAGTTATTTTCTCATTTTTGATTAATTATTTGAATTTTTATTATTATTAATTCATTTAATTAAAATTAATTATGAAAAAATACTCAAATAAAGGTTTTGAATCTTTTGGTGCAGCATATTCACTCATCAATGACCTAGATATTTTGTGTACCACATCAAGAGGCAAGATCTTCCAAAATAGGCAAGTTCCATGGCAAGAAAAGATTGAAAAAGATCATGAAAATCAAGTATTGAAAATCATTGAATACAAGGCTTTGGGCTCTGTTTTTCTAACCTAAATCATTCACATACATAAGCATAACATAACCCTAATGCCAAGGAGGAGGGAGTTGTGCCCAAGATCAAGAACAAAACTTGCATTTTTCACAAAAAAAGTCAAAACTGAAAACATAGTTCCAGTGTGATTCAAAGCCTACAATCCATTCCAAAGGCTTGTTGGGACTCTATTGAACGTGTCTCAATCCTTTTCCACTCTCCACGCACAAAGAATTGGTAGAATGAAGCCTCCCTGTTCATGAAAATTTTCTTAATCGTATTTCAATTTACATGCATTTTCCATTTGATTTTAATGTTGATTTACACTAATATGATGATTCTGAAGCTAGTGATATTCCCCAATTGGATTAATACCGCTTGTATGCAAAGTTGCCATTAAAATTTTCTAGGGTTCTTGAAGCTCCAAAAGAGGGGTTTACGTATCTGGAAAAATTGGACCATGAGACTAGCACCATTACAATCGTGACATCCAGACGATTTGATTCCACACATCGCGCCCAATTTATATTACGCTATGACCTAATCGTTATTTTTGCAGGTTTGAGTTAGTGGGGGTTTAAAACCCCCGCTATCTGTTTCTAGTTACAGGCAAAGGGAGAAGAAGACGCTGGCGTGGCTTGACATGGTTGGCTGATTCGAATTTAGCGCGTTTTATTTTGACTTCAGGCCACTAGCGCTTTTTCTATTATATTATTCATTGTCCATTATACATAAAAACTAACGCGTTGGCTCAGTTGGCTAGTGAGTTGTCATGCAAGCAATGGGACCTGGGTTCGATTCCCAGGTCCCTCACCTCTTCAATATTATTTTTCTTAACACCTTTCCATGCTGCGCCTCATCTAAGGTCCACCATACACACAAACGCGCTTGCCTGCCAAATGTCCCAGGAGATCAATCCGAAGGTCAGGATGTGAGGTCCATCATGTACACTAGTCAATCATCCCATACACGCGCTGGAAAAAGTCAAACAGGCCTTGAATTCAGTGGGCCTAATTCCTTGCACATACCTCCTAATTGGGCAGAAACCCCTCCATGGTTTGCATATTTAGATTTTTATTTCAACTCTCCCTTTTATTTTAATTATTCTTTTTTATTGTTCTAGTTAATTCCCAAAATAATTTTCATAAAACACAAAAAAAATCAGAAATCATTAAAAATAAAAATATGTTTATTTAATTTTTAATTCTTTAAATAGTTTTTGTAAATAAATTCCAAATAATCAATTTAATTTAATTTTAGGTTTAACTTTAATGTTTTCTTAATAACTAAAAATATAGAAAAATAGGTTTTTAGCATTTCTTATTCTTTTTCTTAATAAATAACCTTTTTTTTATCATTATTAATTATTAATTATCTTTGTAAATAAACCTGTAATTAAATAATTTGAGTAAATTAGGTTTAAACTTTAATTCTTTTCCTTAAATAATTAAAAACATGTAGAATTAGGGTTTCTTTTCCTTTTAATCTTCCTTTTTTTCATAAATACCAAAAAAAAAACATAAAAATAATTTCTTTTCTCATTAAATAATTAATTAATCTGTAATTTCAATTCAATTTCTTTAAAGGGTCCAACGCCCTCGCACTCTCGATTCTTATTTCTTTTCGCACGTTTACTATTATTTCCTTTTTAAATATAATGTAATTGCCCCAAAGCCTTGTAATAGATAATTAGGACATTTACTTTTCGCACTTTTATTCAAAATCGGGTCTTTGTTAATTTGGCGATGTATGGACCCGCGCCTTGTAATAGCTTAGGACTTTTATTTTCCGCATTTTAATTTCCGCACCCTTTAAACTGCTAATCATATGAAAGAATGTATGCCCAAATAAAATCAAAGCGTAGCTCACCCAATGCATGACAAGACAAAATATAACTGAAAACGACACATAATTCACACACCACTTCTAGGGTACGCCTCACTGTTGCCTTGCCCCTCGAATGGTGGTCGTCGAGTATAGGACGTTTTAGTAAGTCCTCATGTCCATGAACATGGCATAGGGGTAGCTGCTAAGGTGTCCTACTGTTGCTCTGGTGACCACACTGTCCCTAACAAACGAATTGACCCGAACACCTCCAACGGTGGTGCTACCTACCTCTCAATGGTGGGATGGCACTACCTTAAGGACATTTACACAGCCTAATTCCTTAGGGTAGGTAGATGACTCGTAGATACTTGCTCTAATTCAAAACAAATCAAAAAATTCTTTTCACACCGACACTTTGCAAAAAGCTTTCAAAAACAAGTTTTCAAACACTCTTGAGGACTGATACAAGAGTCGATCTGAAACTTTAAACGAAACTTTTTCAAACCCACTCACAAATTGAAAAGCAAACAAACATTTTGAAAACACAAATGAGCAAGTATCTAAGAGCCCATGGATAACCATGGATAGAAAGGATGCTAACACCTTCCCTTTCTATAAATCTACCTCCCGAACCGAGAGCTAATCTCATAAGGAATTTTTCTGTGCTTTTGTCCTTTCCATATTGGAGAAAATAAAAGACGGTGGCGACTCTTGCTTCCGCGACATTTCGCGAACCAGCGTTAAACAATCAGTTCCAAATCCACCGATCACACCACTGCTTCACCCATGTCGGTCTACGCCGGACAGGTCCCTCACAGCTTATGCTACCTAACAGGGTATCCCCAGATCCGGGTTAGGATCTATGTAACTCCGAAATAGCACCCAAAATAATAAAGCAAACAAACACAGCAATTGAAAACACAAGTCTGAGCTATCCTAAGGTACACCTCACTTTAAGTATAGTCCCCAGCAGAGTCGCCAGTTCTGTGATCGGTGGATTTAGAACTGACTGTTTTTAGCTGGTTTCGCAAAATGTCGCGGAAGCAAGAGTCGCCACCGTCTTTTATTTTCTCCAATATGGACAGGACAAAAGCACAGCAAAATTCCTTATGAGATTATCTCTCGGTTCGGGAGGTAGATTTATAGAAAGGGAAGGTGTTAGCACCCTTTCTATCCATGGTTATCCATGGGCTCTTAGATACTTGCTCATTGTGTTTTCAAAATGTTTTCTTTTCAATTGTGAGTGAGTTTGAAAAAGTTTCGTTTAAAGATTTCTGAATAACTCTTGTATCAGTCCTCAAGAGTGTTTGAAAAATTATTTTGAAAGCTTTTTGAAAGTGTCGGTGTGAAAAGAGTTTTGATTTGTTTTGAATAGAGCAAGTATCCATGAGTCATCCACATACCCTAAGGAATTAGGCTGTGTAAGAGTCCTTAAGGTAGTGCCATCCCACCATTGAGAGGTAGGTAGCACCACCGTTGGAGGTGTTCGGGTCAATTCGAGTTTAGGGACAGTGTGGTCACCAGAGCAACAGTAGGACACCTTAGAAGCTACCCTTATGCCCTTGATCCTTTTTTAATCCGAGGCAACCGTTTCGAGGCAACTGGATCATGGACATAAGGACTTACTAAAACGTCCTATACTCGACGACCGCGTTTCGAAGGCAACAGGTAAGGCGTACCCTAAGAGTGGTGTGTGAATTTGTGTGTGGTTTTCATGTCAATATTTATCTTTGATCAGGGCATTTGTGAGCTACGAGTTATTTTTAATTAGCCATACATTCTTTCATGCAATTAGAATTTAAATATGCTGGAATTTAAATGCGGAAAGATAAATCCTACGCTATTACAAGGCGCAGGTCTATACATCGCCAAATTATAAAGACCCGTTTGGTAAAAATGCGGAAAGTAAATAAATTCCTAATTAGTATTACAAGCCTTGAGCAGTTACATAATATTCGAAAGAAAATAAATGCACGAAAAGAATAAAAGTTAGGACGTCCGAGGGTTTTGACCCTTTTGAAATTAAATTGAAATTAAAGTCTAATGAATTATTTAATTAAAGAAAAGAAATGTTTTTTTTTATGTTTTTGGTATTTATGAAAATAAAGAAAATTGAAAATCAAGAGAAACCCTAATTCTAAGTTATTTTTAATTATTAATGAGAAATATTAAAGTTGACCTAATTTATGCTAATTAATTATTTACATATTTATTTACAAAAATAATAATTAGTAATAATAATAAATAATGAGGCAAGTAATTAATTGAGAAAAAGATAAAAATGTCAAAAATCTAATTTCTACATATTTTATTTATTAAGAAAGGATTAAAGTTAAAACCTAAATTAAGCTAAGTTAATTATTAGAATTTATTTACAAAAAATATTTTAATGGTGAAATAATAATAATTAAATATATTGCATTTTTTGATTTCTGATTTTTTATGGAAAAATATTTTGGGTGAATTAAATAAAATAATTAAAGCAATAAAAGAATCAAAAAGAAAAAGAAAAGGAAATTAAATATACAAACAGGGGGGGTGTCTGGCCCATTTTGGAGGTTTTTGTGAAGTAATTTGGCCCATTGAATCAAAGCCTTGTTGACTTTCAGGAATTACATACTTGATGGTTGACCCAGGTGTATGATGGTCCTCCTTCTGTGGCCACTAGATTGATCTCACGTCCACTTGGCAGGCACAGACATGGGCGTGCATGGTAGAACGTTGGATGGAAACTGCATGGGAATATGTTAAGACAAAAATTATTGAACATATGGGGGGACCTGGGAATCGAACCCAGGTCCCTATACCTGCAAGACAACTCATCAACCAACTGAGCTATGGCGTGCGTTTGTTATTTGGATAGATAAAAAACATAATATACAAAAACATTAGTTAGTGGTGTAAACAAAAAATTATGCGCCAGTATTTGAATCCCCCTATCATGTAATGACACGCTGGCCTTCTTCTTCATTTATCTGCAAATAGAAAAACAAGTAGCGGGGGTTTTAAACCCCCACTAAATACAGCCATGGAAAATAGCGAATAGAAGATGCTGTAATATAAAAAAAGGCGCGAGGGTCTTAATAGCTTCGTCTTGATGCCACGAATTCAACTGTACCAGTTTGAAGGTCTAATTTTTCCATATATGAGAACCCCTAATTTGGAGCTTCTGAAACCCTAGGTTTCATCAATGGTGAATCTCGTTTCAAGCATTTTTAGAACAATTAAACTATGCCAAAAGTTTCAGAAGATCATTAGTAGCAAGAATCAACAATTAAAACGTATGAATAATGCATGGAAATCAAAAATCGATTATGGACATATTCATGAAAAGGGAGATTTTGTTCTACCAATTCTTGGAGTATGGGGACTCATTTTTGATTGCAATCGACTCCTAGTAATGTCAGGAACGTAATGGACAAGCTTTTAGACCTTGAATCGCCCTGTAACTATGATTTCAGTTTTCAAGTTTTTATGGAAATTTTGAAATTTGGTTCTCTCTTTCTGAGCAGCTTTTCGTGTATGCTTGCATTAGGTTAGGTCTTGCATATGTATCTGAACGTGATTAGGTCAAAAAAACAAGCCCAAGGTCCATGAATTGATGATTTGAAGATTTGATTTTCAACATATCTTTTTTGCCATGAAACCCTTGCCAATTGTGGAAGATATTACCTTTTTGAATGTGAAACAATTTGCCACCTTGCCCTAGTTTGATTTGCTGCACAAAAAAGATTTAGAAAGCATGATTTGATATTTTTCTCATATTTAAATCTAATTAAATGAATTAATAATAATAAAAATTCAATTAATTAATTAAAAATAAGAAAATAAATCATTTTTAGCTCAATGGGTCGTGCATATGCTTTGGGTAATGATTCAAGGAAGAATTTGAGGCCCATTAGCATTTTTGAAGTGTTTTAGGCAAAGTTGACTTTTCAAAATTCCCAAAAATTTCCCAACTTCTCCAAGGCATATCTTGCTCAATTTTGAAGCTATGATCATGTTCTTGGACATTTTGGAAAGGTCTTGAAGTCCTCTAACCAATGTCTTTGGTCCCATGTCATTTTGATTCACCAATCTCGAGTTATGGTCTTTGACTTAAAGTGCCTTTTTGTTGACTTTTGAAAATGACCTATAATGTTGAAATTGATAACTTTTTGTGAGAGCATTTCTTGGACTTAGAGTGTGAAGATGAGTTGTAGGAAATGTCATTATATTCAAAATGAGCTTTGGATGGGATTTTTCTGATAAACCATGAGGAAGTTATGCCCTGGTCAATTTGCAGTTGACTTTTCAGCTGTCCAAAAATAGAAACTTTTGCATCTTGAGACTTTTTGAGCCATGCTTTGAGAATCATGATCAAGAATTGATCAAATTATGATTGTGGCTTCAAAATAAGATGTTGACCAAAATTTTTTACTTTTGACTGTCAAATGACCATTTTGCCCCTGCAGTTGGCTGTGGAGCAATTAGGGTTTTTTGATTGTGCAATTTGATGCTGTGAGTCTTGAAACTTGACATGTGGATGCTTGACAATATATGTAGACATATGGGACTTGATTGGCCCCTTGAAAACCTCAATTTCTTTGCAAGAGCCAAAACCCTAATTTTGATTGTGTTAGGAGGCAATTGGACTGTGCAACCCTTGAGGGATTTTGAACCTTCATTTTTCCAAATCTTGAAGAATATGGGAGGGCAAATTTTGGGGTACAACACTATGCAAAAGCATGACAAAGGCTTAAATGCTATTGAAGATGTTTTGTATGTCACCTCTGTAAGTGATTTGGTTACTCCTCTCTCAACAGTCAAGAAGAATTTGCTACAAGCAGGTTTATTTCCGAGTTATGTTAAAGAATATGTTGTACCCCAAAATTTTCCCTCTCAATTATCAAGGGTTTTCTCACAAAGATTCTCAGGATTTAAGCTTGCACAAGTGCATTGGGATTTTCCAGTACCAAAATTAAAAGGAAACTATCAAAAGGGGAGAAAACAGATAAAAATAACATTTTGATAAAATTTGGAGAAAAGTAGGCCTCTTTCGATTCACCTCTTTCGATTGACCTTTTGGGCCTCTTTCGTTGGAAGCTTTGGCAACATCCTCCGACTGGGCATTGGCCTTTAGTGCATTGGCTTGAATTCATAAGGCAGGAGCCTCCTGCATGCCACCTTCAATTTCATCCTTGGCCTCATTTAGCTCACTTAGCATTTACTGCCTACAAGCCTTTCGATTGGGCAAGCATGTTTCTTGCATGTTGGCTTTTGAAACCAAGTTTGCTAGCTACATGTGCATGCCTGCAGGGCAAAGCCTTCGTTTGGGCATTTCAGCCTCTTGCATGCCTGCAAAGCAAACTCTTCGTTTGGGCATTTCAACCTCTTGCATGCCTGCAAGGAAAAGCCTTTGTTTGGGCATTTCAGCCTCTTGCATGCCTGCAAGGCAAACTCTTCATTTGGACATTTCAGCCTCTTGCATGCCTGCAAGGCAAACTCTTCGTTTGGGCATTTCAGCCTCTTGCATGCTTGCATGAAAACTTCAGTTAAGCAAGGGCCTCATACCACTTATATTGCACCCTTCGTTTTGAGCAAGAGCCTCATTCATTAGCAACTTGGATATTTCCTTCAGTTTAAATTTAAAACCTCATTCGAAGCAATTTGCCTAACCCCTTTCAATAAAACCTTCGATACAAAAAAAGAAGGTACATTTTTTGAAAGAACAATGATCAAATCTTGGGGCCATGCTACATGACCTTATTTTACAGGCCTTAATGCTTGTGTTTCACTCCTTAATTAAATGCTTACATTTTGGATTAAGTTTTTGCCCAAGTGATTAAGTCTTTATCCATGAGTTTTTTGCATGAGAGAGAACTTGTTAGTACAAATCTTGTACTAAACCGATACTTTGCTAAAGTGTTGATTTTACTTCACCATAAAAATCATAGAAAGTCAGCCCCTTTAAACCAACCACTCTAGTACTTCACCTTAGGATCATGAAAAATCTGACATAACTCAAAGATTCACGTTTTAACCAAGCATTGTTTTTGTTCAAACTCCCAAATTTTTATCTATAAATAAAGAAATCCTCAACAAAGACAAGGACCCCAGATTTTTGCTATATGAGAAAAATCTTCAAACTCTCAAACTCCAAAATCTCAAACTCTGAAACTCCAAAATCTCAAACTCTTATATTCTCCAACTCAAAACTCTCAAACTTTCAAAAAATAATCAAACCCCTTTATCACATATATCACCCCCTTCGATTCAAACTCCTTTGCCACAAATATCACCCCTTTCGATTTACCTCCCTCACCCATATATATCACCCCTTTCGATTCACTATCCTAACCCACATATACCAGCCTTTCGATTCACCCTCCCCCAGCTTCCATACTCCAGCGCTGGAACACTTTCAAAACCCTCACAAAACCATTCCAGGAAGTCAGTGAACCCTTTGATTCACTCCTAATCCTTAGATACTAACCTTCGATTCAGT
Source organism: Vicia faba (assembly GCA_948472305.1). Classification (NCBI taxonomy): domain Eukaryota; kingdom Viridiplantae; phylum Streptophyta; class Magnoliopsida; order Fabales; family Fabaceae; genus Vicia; species Vicia faba. The sequence continues at coordinate 1,686,922,748 of OX451737.1, read as the reverse complement.
GGTCTTTTCAAAGCAAAGGTAGCAACTGAAGCAGTTTCAAGGAGGTCCTAGCCAAGCCCAATTCATCATCAAGCCATACACAAGCTCTTTCGATTGAAACTTCAAGAGGTACGTTTTTCTTAACTTGAAACTTTTGCATTCCAGCTTCGTTTGTACATACTTTATAAAAGGAAAAATGTAGACATCACAAGTAGGACCATGCTTTAGCCTTCGAATACTACTGCTTTTTATGAGAATCCTAGTTCTGAATTGTTAGTCTTTAGGTTGGTGCAAAACAAATTGTTACTAATCTTTGGACTGTTAGCTTTCAAAATTGCATTGTTTGTTTCCTTTCAAGCTTTAGGCAGGGGTTTTCCATGTCCTTCGATTGGATGCATAGTGAGGTCCTTCTAATCTCAATGTGAGAGCCTCGGTACTCTTGTATTCGAAGGAAAAGTTTGGTTATTCTAAATCTCCAGGAGCAGGTTTATCTTATACTTAATCAAAATCATCTTGTGAACGGATGAAACAGACCACCCCAGTGGTACACACAGCGCGCGCGTAAGGTATCTATGAACAAGGTCCTGGGTTCAAACCTTGGTAGGACCAAAATAATTTTTATTGCTTGTTTTGTTTCCTTTTCTTTTTAACAAACCTTCAACATCTTTTTAAACCCATCAAAACAACACCTTTTGAGTTGATTTTTTGCACACTATTTTTTTATAATGTTTATTTTATGAACATATGAAAATATCATTAAAAAAAATTATTTTCATAAGTACTTTAATTAATCAATATCTTTCCCTTAACATAAAAACCAAACAAAAATCATTTCTTTTCCATTTATCTTTTTACATCATTTATTCAATTCTTGTACAATATTCAATATGGTTGTAATAGATATTTAGATTTAATTTTCTTGCAATCTCCATTTGTAAATTTGTATACCCCATCCCCTAATGATGTAATAGCGTAGTAAATTTACTTTCTGCAATTTATCGCTTTATATATAAATGCTAGTAATTAGGGTTTGTATGGAAAGACTAAAACCAACAGTAGTAAACCCTAATTCAAGATAAGCAATGCATGTAAATCAAACACACTTGCACACTTGCACCCTTAGGGTAATTCCACTTTGTTGCCTTACAAAAATGACCATGTAATGCATATGGGATATCTTAGCAAAAACAATCACAAATACAAGATCATAGTCCCTCGATGACGCTAAAATGTTGACTTTAAAATGATCTTAGTCCCTCAAAGAGAAATGCTAAGATATCTCACAACATTGCTATCAGGGTTAAACGATGACCCACGCCCGTCCCTTTACATCCAAATATAAGGCTTCTTACCAAATCAATGGTAAGATAGCAATATCAAAGGAAAGGAATAAATGAACTAAGACTTTTGAGTCGGTAGATTTCTCCTAGTTGCTTGCTCATTTTCAATTCAAACACTCTTACTTATTTTCAAGACAAACACCAACACTTTCAAAAACACTTTTAAAAACATGAAATATTTTCAAAAGCTCAACACTTTGTATACGTTCTTACGAACGAGAAATATTACAAAGTTTGCCTAATCGATGGCGCCTTTTCAAAATACTTTCAAAAACCACACAAAACATATTTTCAAACAAAAGCAAGTGATCTAGAAAGCAACTAAGAGCCCATAGATAACTATGGATGAAAAGGGTGCTAATACCTTCTCTTTTCATAATATACCCCCCGAACTCAGAAATAATCTCAAAGGTATTTCCTATTCTTTTCATCCTTTCCTGTTCTTTTCAGCCTTTCCTTTTGGATAAAATAAAAGTCGATGGCGACTCTGCCGGGGAATTGTTTAAAAGTGGGGTTACCTTAGGGCTAGATCACCTTTATTTGATTTCATTGTTTGACTTGCTTGCTTTACATTTTTGGTTCCTTGTTTGGGCTTGCTTTGATCCTCTACCCGGATCTGGGACACCTTTTTAGGTAAGTAGCAATAGATTGTGGAAACTGTACGGCGTAGACCGATATGGTTGAAACAATGGCTACATAAATGTGACGCATTTGTGGGTACTGGTATCCCTTGTGTTGAATCGAGGAGAATACGGGGCCGTTGAGTGGCGTCATGAAGCACTAACTGACTTTAGAACCTTAATTGAACAAACTTGGTCATTAGGACGTAGTGAGATAATTGGTTTCGGTGGGAAGCTGAAAATTGGTTGATACTTGATACTACACTCATTGAGACTAATCTTTTGGGGATATCTCGGCTGCAAGAAAAGATTGATTGTGCTGAGACAATACCTAAAAGAAAGGTCGGTGATATTGAGACCCTTTAGAATCTGGTTACTATTACTAGGACAGGTTTAAGCCAACTAAACTTCAAGAGGGTGCTTACCTACAAACTCCATGCAAGCCTAAACCTAAGGACTTGTTTGCCTTGTGTGTATATACTTGTTTGTACATAACATCATAAACATCATAACATCATACACATTCTCGCTAACCATTTCAAGGATTTAAGAATTTATCTTTGTCTTTGTTTTGTAGGCCATGAACTCTGTCCGAAGAAATACCATTAGAATCAACTTTGTGAAAGCTCACCCTCAACTCCAAGAGTTAGCGTCAAGAGTACCTGAAGACTCTCCTTTCACTAAGAAATATGGTCGAATCCTCAATTTGGCTACCTCCAGTTTCCAAGAAGAGATGATGTGTGTGCTCTTCCAATTCTTTGATCCCATGCAATATTGATTTACCTTTCCCGACTATCAGTTAGTTCTAACACTAGAAGAATTCTCTTTGCTATTAGGAGTTCTCGTGCTTGATCAAGCACCATTCACTGGTCTAGAAGGGATTCCAAAACCTGAAGTCATTGCCGAAGCCTTGCATCTAAAGAGAGCTGACATTGTAGAAAATTGGGAGACAACAAGCGGAGTTCAAGGGTTCCTAGCCAAGTTCTTATTGGAGAAGGCTCGTTCATTCTGGGAAGATATGTATTTTCAAGCCTTTGAAGACATCATAGCCCTTCTCATCTATGGTTTAGTTCTATTTTCCAACTCGGGCCAATTCATAGATGTGAATTCCATCACAATCTTTCTCTCTCATAATCCTGTACCCACTGTGCTAGGAGACATCTTGCATTGTTTCCATATCCGCACCTTGAAGAAAAGAGGTAGTCTTTTGTGTTGCATTCCCCTACTTGCTAAGTGATTTATTTCGCACTTACCTCGATCGACATTAAAGAATGAGCAAAGACTGACATGGTCTCAAAGCATGATGTCTCTCACCCACTCTGACGTCCATTGTTGTTCAAAATGCTTGGCAGATACTTCTATCATTGACTGTTGTTGGGAATTCCCTAATGTCCCTTTGCTTGGCATTAGGGGAGGTATCACTTACAACCCTTTCTTAGCCTTGAGACAGTTTGGTTATGCCCGAAGAGATGTTCCTCGTGGTATGCTCATCCAAGGAGTGGTATTTGATTACGAGAGCGACGATCAAGGTTATCGTCAAAAGTTTTCACGAGCTTGGATGATGGTAAAAAAAGCAGATAGCGGGACATTGGGACGCAAGAATTCTATTCCCTTTGAACCTTATCTTAGGTGGGTGCGAGCTCGTGCTCAGAAACTCATGATGCCTTACCCCTTCATCCTACCAGTTGTCATAGAGCATGTTGTTGAAGAAGAGGTCCCATATACTGTCCTCCATCGCAACATGCCTACTTCTCTTGAAGACTTTCAAAAGGGTTGGATTCAGCTAAAGGAAGAACGAGACACTTTCGAAGCTCAGTGTTATGCGAGTGAGAAAAGGTCTTGGAGCTTACAAGGCAGCTACATGAAGAGCAAAGCTTGAACGCCTACCTTGCACCGAAGAGGATGCGTTTGACGTTTTTTTATCTTAGAGATGTGTTTTGTAAAGCCCAAAAGGCATGTTGTATTCATTTTTAACTAATGAAATTTGACGTTTGTTCATTCTTGGTCTATAAAAATTTAAATTTCATAAATCCTTGAAATCATTTGCATACACATCTTCCATGCATCATAACATAACTGGTTTTCATACAACACGTTTCCTTATCTTTCTGATGTTTATTTCAGCAAGACAGATCTAGAGAAAATTGTGAAGGACCTACAGGCACAAAAATCTCAATTCCAAGAGACCCTACTGGCCCTAGCCAAGGGGCAGCAAGATATGATGGCACTACTGGAAGTCAAAAAGAAACCCAAGAAGAGAGCCTTGGTCAACATGGGCAGAAGGTTCAAAGGTTCGGTTCGTCAGATCCCGATAGTGGAAGACTCGTCTGAGGAAGATGAGAACCAGATTGGTGAAGTTAGAAGTACCCAGGCTGACTGTGTTAATGATCAAGCATCTGATGATGATTATTTTGACGAGTAATATCCACCTGCTGATGTCAAGTATAAGTAATTAGAAGACAGATTGAAGGCCGTCAAGATCCAAGCCATCCCCGGTTTAGATTTTGATGATTTGGGTTTGATCTCTACGGTGGTTATTCCCCAGTAATTAAAAATACCAATCTTTGCAAAATACGATGAAGTTTCTTGTCCTAAACTTCACCTAAAATCTTATGTGCGCAAGATACAGCCACACACAGCTGATAAGAAACTTTGGGTTCACTTTTTTCAAGAGATCTTAGCTGGAGCGCAGTTAGAATGGTTCTATCAGTTGGATGGTTCCCGCATCAATACTTGGGAAGATTTAGCTACCGCCTTCTACCATCAGTACCAGTATAACGCCGACTTGGAGCCAACAAGAGTCCAATTGCAAGATATGACAATGGGAAAGAATAAAGGATTTAAAGAATATGCACGAAATTGGAGAGACCTCACCAGTAGGGTTCAACCACCTTTGACTGATAGAGAGAACATTGACATGTTTATGGGCACTTTATCTGGTCCATTCTTTAATATTTTGGTTGGATGCTCTTCTTATGGTTTCACCGAATTAATCTTGACCGGTTAAAGAGTTGAAAGCGGCATCAAAAGTGGGAAGATCTCTGTAGCATCTACCTCCACTTCCAATCCTGTCAAAAAACCTTTTGCTGCAAAGAAGGAAATCAATGTTGTGTACGGGGTAAGGTCCTGTACCAAGAAAAATGATCATTCGTCTGTTAATATTGTCTGAATCTCCAATCCAACTTCTACTCCAATACCATCTTCTAATCACCAACGTTTTGAAACTCCAAGAAGACAATTTACGAGGTTAGGCATGTCATTATCTTAAGCCTTACAACATTTGCTCAAGGCTAATTTGGTGAAATTTCACGATCCTCCTGCCAACCCTGATACCTCTTCACCAAAGTATAATCTGAACGCTAAATGTGCTTACCACTCAAGCAGCCCGGGCATGAGACTGACCAGGGCCTTAAAGAATAAAATTCAGGATTTGATCGATAACAAGACTATTGATTCTGATCCTCCTCCTACTCCGAATGTAATCATCGCGCCTATATCGAAGCACGACAAGGGTGTTAATCTTGTTGAAGATACAATTTTTATTGACTCTGTTGTAGACTTGACTACTCCGCTGAGTATCATCAAAAAGAATCTGTTGAAAGCTGGGATCTTCCCTGGCTGTGTAAAGGACTGTATGTGTTGTACAAGACAACTCAATGGATGCGAAGGGCTGAAGAAAGGCATTCAACGCCTAATGGATAGCCACAAGATCTTATTTAGAAAGACCACAATTGCCAAAAGTTTGACTAACAAATGTGAAGATCTCTCCATTATCACCATCTCAAAAAAAACATATTAGGATCTCCTCCAAAGGTCCTATTAGGATTTCAAACGAACCAACTGTTACTCCCTTAATAATTACCAATCCCGGACCAATTCCTTACTCTTCAAACAAGGAAGTACCATGGAATTATGGTGCTGAGGTGTTTTATCATGGGATTAAACAAAACGCTTGGATCGAAGAAGAAAAAGTTGATGATGTTGGTAACATAACTGGCTCAAGCAAAGTAACCAGAACTGGGAGAATATTTTCACCCAATATCTCACCACCAGTTGTTACAAAGGCACTCATCCACATTATTTCTGCCAAGCCAAGTACTGATACGAGAGTGAAGGAGAAGGTTGTTGAGCTGGTCGTAACAGAAATACCTACAAAGGACGTTGCTGATAGAGAACCCTCCGCTCGTGAAATGGACGAGATCTTGAAGATAATAAAAAGGAGCAACTTCAAGATTGTGGAACAGTTGGGGCAAACCCCTTCTAAGATTTCAATGTTGTCATTGTTGCTCTGTTCCGATGCCCATGCTCGGACATTAATCAAATTCTTGAAAAAAGCTCATGCCCCCCATGAGATAACAATGGACCAATTTGAGAATTGCGTGGCTAACCTGACGGCTGATAATGGCTTGGGATTTTCAGATGTTGACCTAACACTGCTTGGGAAGAACCACAATAAAGCTCTACATGTTTCAGTCAAGTGCAAAGGGACTACCTTAGCACATGTGTTGGTCGACACTGGTTCTTCTCTAAATGTACTACCCAAGGGGGCGTTAGACCGTCTAGACTTTGAAGGTTTAGTCTTAAAGCCAAGTGATATCATCGTGAGGGCCTTCAATGGATCAAAAAGGACTGTTCATGGAGAAGTAGATCTTCCAATCAAGGTGGGTTCCCAAATCTTCAATTCCACCTTTTACATCATGGATATCCGTCCTGCCTATTCTTGCCTGTTGGGTCACCCGTGGATCCATAAAGCTGGGGCGGTAACGTCAACTCTTCATCAGAAACTTAAATATCTTGTCAAAGGATGAATTGTCACCGTCTGTGGTGAAGAAGAGTTTATGGTAAGCCACCTTAACTCGTTCAAATACCTAGAGATGGATAGAGAATTCATTGAGACTCCGTGTCAAGCCTTTGAGGTTGTGCCACCAATGGTTGCCACTACTAAATGTTCCTCTAATGAGTCCAAAGCTGTTAAAACCGTGCCGAAGATGGTTTCAGTCAAAGATGCTCATGCTGCAATTAAATAAGGAAGTTGTGATACTTGGGGGAAACTCCTTGATATACCATTCAAAGCGGACAAGTTTGGTTTGGGCTTCACTGTCAAAGCTCAAAAGGAAGTGAGGCGTGCTCGTGGTGGAAAGCCACCTCTCTATATTAGAAGCCATGAAGTTAATGTTCTGGATGATTCAGATGAAGAAGCAACATTTGAAGATTGGGTGTATCCAACTACAAAGGAGCTGAATAATTGGCATGCAAGGGACTTTGTGCCCATCTCCTTCATTGAGGAGTAATCTACTTGTTATTGCTTTTCTTTCAATTCAAGAACATTTTCGTCTGTAATATTTAAACAATGAATTTTAAGCCATGTGCCTGGCCCGGGGTATTATGGTCCATTTGTCAAGGGTTTTATTTATGTCATCTAATCATATGATCATTCAGTACATTGGACTCTTTTGCATTCAAATCTTTGTGTTCATTGTCTTTCTTTTCCTTCAAATACATTTTTCAGAATAGCCATGTGTCTTACATGCACACACACACACTCTTGCAGGTCCTCATCCACTCTGGATCTCATTTCCAATGACTCTACTATTGCCAACTATGACTTCGAATGTCCAATTAACCAAACCGAAGACAAAGGCGAGGAAGATTGTGAAATACCGAGAGAACTAGCCATACTTCTATCATAAGAGGAAAAATCTATTCAGCCGCACGAAGAGTCAGTTGAAGTTATCAACTGGATACTGAGACGGACAAGAACGAAGATGATGAAGAAGCTGATCCCAATATTGAAAATATTGCGGGGACCAACAAAATTACTAGAAGCGGAAGGATTTTCTCCCCGGAAATCTCTTCACCTGTTCAAGTCACAGTTACCAAGACAACTGCTGAGGCTCGGGGTAAAGAGCCAATGATAGAGCCTTCTCGAACGGAGGCACCAAAAGAAGCTACAACCAGGGATACCTCTGGACAAAAAATGGAAGAGGTTTTGAAGATCATTCATAGAAGCGATTACAAAATTTTTGAACAGCTGGGGTAGACCCCATCCAAAATATCCATGCTATCTTTACTAATGTGTTCTGCAGCCCGTGCGCAAGCTTTAATGAAATTTTTGAAGACTGCTCATGTACCACAAGAAATTTCTGCCGATCAATTTGGAAGTTATGTTGCTAGCTTAACGAATGACAATGGATTAGTTTTATGTGATGTTGATTTGACTCTAGAGGGGAGAAATTATAATAGGTCCATGTATGACTCCATTGAATGCAGGGGCACTACTTTGGCCCATGTGTTAGTTGATACTGGCTCTTCTCTGAATGTTCTGCCAAAGGGTACTCTTGACAGACTGGATTGTGAAGGGGTTGTGCTGAAACCTAGAGACATTATAGTTCGAGACTTTGACGGGTCTAAAAGAATGGTACATGGAGAAGTGGACCTCCCAATCAAAGTGGGCTCACAAATCTTTGAATCCACCTTCTATGTGATGGACATCCGGCCAACTTATTCTTATCTATTAGGACGCCCCTGGATCCATGGGGTAGATATTGTTACCTCCACTTTGCACTAGAAATTAAAGTATCATGTGAAAGGGAAGATCGTTAATATCTGCAGAGAGGAGGAGTACATGGTCAGCCACCTAAATTCATTCTGGTATGTAGAAATGGACGGTTAATTCATTGAGACTCCCTGCCAAGCTTTTGAAGTAATTTCCCCTGTTGCTATTAAAGATGTTTCTGCTATTCCAAAGACTACCAGAGTTGCGCACAAGATGGATTTCGTGAAGGATGCCAAACTACTATAGAAAAATATGGTTGTATCATTTGTGGTCAGCTTCCTAATACCCCCTACAAATCTGACAAGTTTGGTTTGGGCTTTACTGTAGAAGGTCAAAGGGTTGTACGTCGTGCTCGAGCTGGAAGACCTCCTTTCCGTGTCAGTAATAATGGAGTCAACGCTTTAAAGGATGCTGACAGTGATTATGATTTCGACAACTGGATCTTCCCTACCATTGATGATGGACTCGACAATTGGAAAGCAGAAGACATTATCTCTATATCCTTCAGTAAGGAGTAATAGCTATTTCTATTTTTATTAAGTTTGGTTATGTAATTTCTTTTAAAATAATGACTTTAACCTTGTGTCTTACCCAGGGCACAATGGTCCATTTGTTAAGGGTTGTCATTTCATATGTCATATTTTCATTTAATGAAAACATTGGACTTTTTCATTCAAATTTTGCGCTCTTTGTCTTTCTTTTACTTTACTGCATTTTCAAATAGCTATGTGTTCTTACACACACCCATACACTATATTGCAGATCCCTATCCACTCTGGATCTCGTTGATAACGATTATGCTATTGCCTCTTATGACTTTGAAAATCCGATTTACCAAGCCGAGGACGGAGGTGAGGAAGATTGTGAAATACCTGGAGAACTTTCCAGACTCTTAATACAAGAAGAAAAGGCTACCCAACCACATGAAGAGCCGATCGAAGTGGTAAACTTGGGTTCTGAGACATACAAAAAGGAAGTCAAGATAGGCGCCAACTTAAAGGACAATTTTAGAATAGGTCGATTCAGATGTTGCACGATTATGTTGAGGTATTTGCTTGGTCATAAAGTTCGTCGCATGCGTCTTGAGATGTCAGAGAAGATCAAGGTCGAGGTTATGAATCAATTCAAGGCATGTTTCTTTGTAGTGACGTCATATCCTCAATGGGTTGTTCTGGTACCAAAGAAAGGCAACAAGGTACGTATGTGTGTAGATTACAGGGATCTGAATAGGGTGAGCCCCAAGGATGACTTCTCGCTGCCACATATTAATGTCTTGGTCGACAACACTGCTCAACACAAGGTATCCTCCGCCTTGGATGGTTTCTCGGGTTATAATCAGATTAAGATGGCGCCTAAAGACATGGAGAAAAATACCTTCGTCACACAGTGGGGCATTTTTAGTTACAAGGTCATGCCTTTTAGGTTGAAGAACGTTGGGGAAACTTATCAGCGTGCCATGGTAGCTTTATTTCACGACATGATTCATAATGAGATAGAGGTATAAATCAGCGACATGATAGCAATGTCACAGACTGAGGAAGAACATCTCAATCATCTGCATAAGTTATTTGAAAGACTGAAGAAGTACAAGTTGTGGTTGAATCCGAACAAATGCACCTTTGGGGTGAGATCCAGTAAACTCCTGGGTTTCATTGTCAGTGGTAAAGGTATTGAAGTTGATACTACAAAGGTTAAAGCTATTCAAGAAATTCCAGCTCCCCGTACTGAGAAAGAGGTCAGAGGTTTCTTAGAGCGACTGAATTACATTACCCGATTCATTTCTCATTTGACTGCTACCTATGAGCCAATCTTCAAGCTGTTGAAGAATGATCAAGTAGTAAAGTGGAACAACGACTATCAAATAGCCTTTGATAAAATCAAGGAGTAATTATAAGAACCTTCAATTCTGATGCCACCAGTTGAAGGAAGACCTTTAATCATGTACTTAACAGTGCTAAAGAATTCAATGGGGTGTGTACTTGGGCAACATGACGAGTCTGGTTGAAAAGAGCATGCAATATACTACCTTAGCAAAAAGTTTACCGACTGTGAAATAAGATATTCACTGCTCGAGAAAACTTGCTGCTCTTTGGAATGGGAAGCTCACCGACTAAGACAATATATGTCAACTCATACTACTCTATTGATCTCTAAAATGGATCTTATCAAGTACATATTCGAGAAGCCATCTCTCTCCAGAAGAATAGCCCGATGGAAAATGATCTTAACAGAATACGACATTCAATAGACCACTCAAAAAGAAATCAAAGGAAGTGTATTAGAAGATCATTTGGCGCATCAAGTTGTAGACGACTACCAATCTATAAACTTCAAATTCCCGGATGAGAACGTCATGTTAATTACATATTGTGAAAAACCTGGACCATATGAAGGACCTGAGATAGGATCCCGATGGACTATGGTTTTCAATGGAGCTTCTAATGCACTTGGCAAAAAAATTGGTGCTATAATTATCTCCCCTCAAGGTTTCCATACACCCTTCACTACCGGACTTTGCTTTGACTGCACCAATAATATGGCTGAATATGAAACGTGCATCCTGGGAATTAAAGCTGCTATTGACCTAAGAATCAGATTCTTAAGTGTATATGGAGACTTATCTATGGTAATCAGTCAAGTCAAGGGATAATGGGATACAAAGCATCTGAATCTTATCCCTTACCAAGAACATGTGCTAACCTTGATTCCATACTTCAAATAGATTACTTTTATGCATATCCCAAGAGAAGAAAATTAGTTGGCGGACGCCTTAGCTACCATGTCATCCATGTTCAAACTCAGATGGGACAACGAGGCTCCCAGAATTACCATTGAAAGATTCGATGAACTGGCACTTTGCTACGAAATTGGTATTGATGGAGTAGAAGAAAAACCCTGGTTTCATGAAGTGAAAAGGAACCTTGAAGCTCAAGAATACCCTGAATGGGCATCAACCAATGACAAGAAATTCCTACGGAGGTTCTCGACTAAGTTCTTCTTGAGCAATGGAATTTTATACAAGCGTAATCATGATTCAATTCTGCTTCGTTGTATGGAAAAGAAGGAAGCATAGAAAATTATGGAAGATATGCATGAATGCATATTTGGTACTCACTCTAGTGGGTATACTATGGCTAAGAAGATTCTGAGAGCGGGTTACTATTAGTCGACTATGGAAACCGACTGTCACTGCCACTCGAGGATTTGTCATAAGTTCCAAATCTATGTTTATAAGGTTCACGTGCCTCATGTTCCTTTGAATGTCATGACTACTCCTTGGCCATTTGCAATATGGGGAATTGATATGATCAGAGAAATCAAGCCTGCTGCTTCTAACGGACATTGTTTCATTCTCGTTGCCATTGACGACTTCACAAAATGGGTTGAAGCAGCCCCGTTCGCCTCTGTTACCAAGAATGTGGTCGCCCGGTTCATAAAACATAATCTTATATGTCGGTATGGTATCCCTGAGAGAATCATCACAGACAATGGTACTAATCTCAACAATATTATGATCACTGAACTCTATACGCAGTTCAAAATCAAGCATCACAACTCTTCTCTGTATCGACCAAAGATGAATGGCGCATTGGAAGCCGCAAACAAAAATATTAAGAAGATCATACAGAAGATGGTTGTGACCTACAAAGACTGGACGAGATGTTACCATTTTCTATTCATGGCTATCGCACTTCGGCGCGAACATCAACTGGGGAAACCCCATTCTCTCTGGTCTATGGCATGGAAGTTATCCTGCCTGTCGAAGTTCAGATTCCTTCTCTGAGGATTATGAAAGATGTAAACTTAGACAAAGACGAGTGGATTCAAACTATGTTAGATAATTTGAATTTGATCGACGAAAAGAGGCTTGCAGCTGTGTGTCATGGTCAGATGTATCAGAAGCATATGATAAAGGTATTCAACAATAAAATCAAGCATTGGGTATATCAGGCTGGTGACTTGGTAATAAAGCGCGTCATTCTACCACAAGGTGATCCCAGGGGCAATTGGACTCCCACCTATGAAGGGCTATTTGTTGTCAAGAAAGTATTTTCGGGCGGTGCTATGATACTGACCACCATGGATGGTGAAGATTTCCCGCACCCTGTGAATATGGACATAGTTAAAAGATACTATGCATGAAAATGACCCACTAGGTTGACTGGCCTAGGAAAAAATAAGGGCATTCTGGCAAACCAAAAGGGTTCGAGAAAAAATTAGGGATATATATAAAATATTGTACACCCGACAAGTCGAAAACCTGAAAAGGCGGCTTTGGAAAAAAAGGTATTCCAGTGGACTGAAAACTTGAAAGGGCGGTCCAGGAAAAAGTTAAGGATTAAAAGCATACGACTATGTCCCGTTGGATCACTTACTACAAGGTTTATTACAAAATTCAAAGGTTCAAATGGTATAGATCAGTTCAATCAACTTCTTCCGACAACAAGGGATGAGATGTTCGAAGACATAGGGGCAATATCATAGTTGAAACCTAACGAGATCACTTCCACATAGCTATATGTTTTATTTTCACTTTGTACTGTTTTAGTTCACGAAAATTTCCTCTTACTAGGATTTATGTCACTTTGTACAAAATCACTTGTTTATAGGCAAACTATCAATACAAATACACCCTAAATTCAAGCTTTTTGTTTTTAATTTTTATGTTTTGTTTGCAAAAACGTCCAATGACTAAAATTGAATGAACATATGCATATGAACATAATTAATCGTTAACAAATATATGCATAAGAACATGAATAAGCATTTACTTAAGACTCTGAGAGTTGGGACGAAATTCAAGCTGTCCACAAATCCCCACAGAGCCACTTCCATGAGATTATACCCGCAGAGTAATCTTCACAAATTCACCTTCAATAAAGATATGTTCTCCGCAGTTTCCCCGTCAGATCGCTCCAACGGATAAAAGAATGTTATCTTTTCCTGGAAATATCACCAACCTACAGAGTTCCAATCAGTACAATTCATGGAAGTTCTCTTCCCCAACTGAGTTTATTCTTCCAAAACTATAAAACCCCTGCAGATTTCTTCTCTCTAGCAGAGCCTGTTTCCTCAGCAGAGTATTTCCCCGTCAACAGGTTTTATTTTCCTAACATGGTTTATTTCCCCCAACAGATTACAGTTTCCCTAGCTTGAGTCTATTCCTCATATGACTACAAATCATCGGCAAAATTCCTCTACCAGTGAAGTCACCATTATCCCCAGAGAGTTGTTATAGAACCTAGAACCGGACCAGATATCAGTCAACTTTATCCTCCCTAGATGAGTCTGAAAGTTATCCATCTCTTTTATCCCAAGTCAGGGTATATAAGAATTAAATTCTCCAAACAAGTCGGAAGGTTATCCATCTCTTTTATCCCCAGTCAGGGTATATAAGAATTAAACTCCCCAGACGAGTCGGAAGGTTATCCATCTCTTTTATCCCCAGTCAGGGTATATAAGAATTAAAATCTCCAGTAGCGCGATGAACGAATAATGTTCCTAAAATCTTCTCTCTAAACAGAAGTCAACATTCTCCAATGGAGTTTCCTCAAACAATTAGCAGGAATCCCCAGCGGAAGCATTCTAGACAAAGTTAAAGATTACCCATGTTCTTCATCCCCAGCACCAGTCAGGGATTTATTTTCCCCAGCAAGATGTCATACAGAACTGTTGATACACTTTGTTTTACCCCAGAATTTTCCCTCTCACTTATCAAGAAATTTCTCACAAGATCTCCTTGGGCTCAAGAGTGCACTAGGGTTTGATCAGCTCAAGACACCTCCTTAGGCACTGATGACCAAAATTAGGGTTTGAATTTGCACAAGGATTTTTGAACTATCAATGCTTCATATGAATTTCATGGACCATTATGGACCTCCAAGATTACTCATGTCAAGTTTAAAGCCTTGGATCACACTTTTGATTAGTCAATTGAATAGTTGACCTAAAAATCAGCTGTATTGGGGGAAAAAGTCAACCATGGCCAATTTACAGTCAAACTTCATAATTTTTTATCCACGCAAACATTTTAAACTCATATGTGTAATTTGATCAAGTTTGGACCACAACTCCTCAAGAAATTTGATCAAATCATCAAAAGGGCAAAATGATCAAAATTAGGGTTTTTACTAGGAAAGGGCAATTTCTGGTTTTTGACCTAGCAAATGATCAATTGGGTTAAAGAATGATCTCAAGAGTACAATTGCATCACATTGACCTAATAACATGGTTCAAAACACTACAAGTCCATTGGATTGACAGATGAATTTTTCAGTCAACTGATCAAAAGTTAACTGTATACTAAAAAGTCAAACTTTGACTTTTTGGTCAAAATCAAATGCCAAAGATCATAATTCATCAAAACATGCCAAAATATGAAACTTTTTCATCAAGAAATAAATAATTCAAGATTTTATTTTGAAAAGATGAAATTTCTTAACTTAGAAATTTTTCTAAGTATAGAAAATTTCTTATTTTTTCACAACTTTGAGCCAAGTTTTCATCATGATGCAAGATGATTCAAAGGAAACTTCCAACATGAAAGTTGTAGATCTCTATGAAATATACAAATTTTCTTCACACAATTTCTCCTAAAAATTCTTGGATCTTGTTGTACCCCAAAATTTTCCCTCTCTTTTTCACGAGAAATCACAGCTTCGGGTTTCCTGATTTTTTCAGATTGGCTCAAGAATCGGTCAAACAGACTTTTCTTATCAGTCTATCCAAATTAGGGTTTCCATTGATTTTGAATCAGTTCAAGTAGATTATTAGGGTTTGGTTGAGTTTGGCTCAGGGTTTGATCAAGCAGGCGCTTCTTTGACAATAAATCCAGAATTAGGGTTTGCACACGCATTCTCAAAAGAATTGGAATCCACAGCATTTCATTTGACTGTCACACTACTTTGATGCTTGTTCAAGATTGCCGTTTATTTCTCAAAGCCTAGACATGTGGGATAGAAGCTGAGGCTTCTGATTGAAAGTTGAAGCTTTAGTTTTGATCAGTAAGGTAAAAGGCGTGTGGACGTTTGTTTGTTTAATTGTGCAATGCTTTTGGTTATTTGGAATGCCGGGCTTATTGCTGGTTAATGCGGGGTTTGTGAGACTACAACGTTTATTAATTATTTATTTTATCTAAGTTAGAATAATTGAGATGTACTTCCAGTTATTTTAATTCAAGAAACTTAAATAATTAAATAGACAGTGAAATAAAGAATTATCTGACAAAAGATTTTTTATTCGCTTTTAATTGTTGTTACAAGTGTTATTTGAATACAGTAAATTTATTTACAGTATTTATAATAATGTTTATTACAAAAAATTGAAAGAGAAAATAAATCAATCCTAAGTCTTCATCTTCTACTGTTGCATCCTTTGCCCAACTGATATTCACCTGCAAAGCCAGAAAAATAGAAGTCAAACACAGATGAATTAAAAAAGGCATTTTCAGACAGTTAATCAAAAAGTTCATCATTAAAGGTTGTTGGCCGGAATCAGTTTGTTTTATTTTTGCTCGTCCTCTCTGCAAATCACAAGAAGACTCTCTTCTTGGTTCACAAAGAGGAAAGAAAAATTATTTTACAAGCATATGAATCAATTAAACAAAATGCACAAAGATGCATAAATTCAAACAAGGCAAACCAAACAGCCAAGTTACAAATACACAAGGCTGCATAGAAAGTTCACCAAGTCACAAGTGTAAACAATGCCAAACCAAGTTACAATTGTAAGCAATGGTAAACTAAGTTACAAGAAACTGTCCAAGGAAGCTGTCAAAGCTGTCAAAGAAGATACCAAAAGATATCAAAAGCTATCAAACTGTCATCAAAGAAAAGAAGAAAGTACAATATGCAGAAGAAAGCTAACATTGCAAGCAAGCTTGTAAAACCAATTTCATCATTTTCCCTAGGCCAACACCTTTTCAGAATGGAAAGTACCTTTAAGCAATATAATATGCTTTAATAGAGAGAGAAAAGAGAGAGAGAGAAGTAGAGGCTTACAGTTTTTCAGGCAGGCTTAGAGATAAATAAATATAACAAATCAGAATAGTTCAAGGGGGGCAGAACACATAGAAAAATATAACACAAATCTAAAACACAAGCCTTGAAGCCTGTAACTAAAAAACATGCATAAACTCAAACTGCTTCAAGCCTCAAGCCTGCCCTGAGGCCTAAAAACCTATTACAAAAACAACAGCCTGCCTGTTACCAGCAAGCCTTTCAAAGCCTGTAACCCAAACAAACTTCAAACTTGTGTTAAAAAGATAAGCAAGCCTGCCTATAACATCAAGCATGCATCAAACAACCAGAAAAAAACCTCTAGAAGCCTTGAAGCTTATACCAAACAAACTGCACAATAAGCAAGCATTCAAGCTAAGCACAATAAACCTGAACAAACTCAGTGTCCAAGCCTGTCAAAACTGTACCATACAAACCTGCCTCAAGCCTGTCAAAACCTATATCCTAAACAACATTCAACATGCCTTCAAGATCAAGTAACCAAACTCAAAGCAAAGCCAAAAGCCCTCAGAACAAAATTCATCATAGGGCCAACATCATTAGAATCAGAACAACAAGCAAAATTTCAGATTTGGTAATCTCAGAAGAACATATCAGTAACAACAGTAGCAAATACCCTCAGAATCAAATTCAACATTAAAAATCATCAAAAATCTAAGCATCTCAGAACCAAGGTTCATCATTGAAAACAAAGCCAATATTCAAAAAGTCAGAAGCAGGAACATCTCAGAAATCATCATCATTGAGAAACAAATCAAGCCAAAGAGAGATTTAAAGTTCATCAACATAGCCTAATCAGAAGGACAACAAGGCAAGAAATCAGAAGAAGAAAAGAAGATTCAGAAGCAGATGCCCTAGGGTTTTCAGATTACAACATTCATCATAAAACCAAACAAAGTTAAAGATACAAGTACCAGGAAGGCCAACAAGCACATCACCAGTCCCCCGCCTTGGCCGCCTAAGACGCCTCCTGTCCAAACTATCCTTCTCCTTTCCAAAAAAAGCAGAACCAAGGTATAAATTCCTCTTCCCTTTTTTTCCTACACCTCACACAAACATAAATAACATAGAAGATCAGAATATGTAAAATCAATAACATGCACGAACTTTGAAACCCTAAAACATGAAGAAGAAAGTCGTTACCTTTTATCACCGCCTGGTACAACTGTGGAGAGAGGAGAGTGGAGGTGGCGTCCGGCGGCTGAGGCGAGTGGAAGGCATCAGAAACCTTGATTGAGAGAGGACGAAGAGGACGATGAAGAAGAAAGGGAGTGGCGCCGTTCATGAGCAAACCCTATTCTGAACAAAACAATGAAACCCTAATAAAATTCTGTGAACCCGTTTGGGCCTGCTCCACGCACAAAACACCAAGCCCAATTGGAACTGGCGCATACACCCCCTTTCTTTCTATAACCTTGTTTGTTTTTCACTTGGGCCAAGAACATACCCCTAAGCCCATTTAATTTTCTTAACACTTTTTTTATATAAATCAACACTTTTTTTTTATTACCATCATCTTATTTTCTTTTTTTATATAACCTAACTCCCTTTGGTAAATAAAAATAATATATTAATTTTTTCACATTAAGTTTTATTAACAATACCTTTTTTTTTATTATTGCACTTAAAATATGTAAATATTAGATTTTATTAAGTTAATTAATTTTAAAACTTTTGTTTAATTAATCTTATACAAGTTTCTATAACATTAACAAAAAAACACAAAAAATAATGACATTACTTAATTTTCATTTTAACCATTTGTAAATAATCATATGCATGGCACAATACTTTTGTTTATCTTTGATTCTTATACCTTGCTATATTTTACATTGAGAATGCGATGATTCGATTTGGTTGTAAATAATATTTGGACACTACTATTCTGATGAGACTCATCCCCATTTGTAAACATTTGTACCCCCATCCCCGGATACTTATTTGTAATAGCTTAGACTTTAAATTCCCGCAATTTATCGCTTTCTATATACTGTATAGTAATTAGGGTTTGTATGCGAAGATTCAAAATCAACCGCTAGATAACCTAATACAAGACAAATGCATGAAAATCAATACACAATTCACACTTGCACCTCTAGGGTAATCCCGCTTGTTGCCTTCAAAAATGGGCCATGGTTGCATGTTAAGTGTCTTTGGCAAAACAAAAAAAAATCAAATGATCATAGTCCCTCGATGACGCTATCTTGTTGCCTAAACAAAATGATCATAGTCCCTCAAGAAAATTGCCAAAATACTTGACACTATTGCATTCATGGTCTATACGATGACCCGCGCCTGTCCCGTTAACATCCTAACACAAGGTAGTTCACCAAATATAATGGTGAAACAACACTGTTAAAAGGGTTAAAACATGAGAAAGATCTTTGAGAAATTAAGGGTAGATAGCTCTTGGTTACTGTAGCGGTGAAAATCAGAGATCAAGCTATTAATTAACTTGACTCACAAAAAGCAAGAGTCGCCACCGCGCTTTATTATTTCCAAGGGAAAAGGGAAAAGAGCGAAATAAAACCCTAAAATATGCAATGTAAAATAATACTTAAAAGTAATAAAAATACAATGCGTTTTTTGAAAGAGATCGAGAGTTCGGGGGTTGGTTATACAATGGGAAGGTATTAGCACCCAGTGCATCTGCGGTACTCCGCATGAACCTTTTGAAATATCTGTTTTTTGGTTAAAATTGTTTGTTTGGTTAAAATGGTTTGTTTGGTTAAAATGGTTTGTTTAGCTAAAAGATGGGTATGGACGAGATTTTTGAAGATACGACGACCTAGTGTCGAAGTTTTGACTTAAAAGGTGTGAGTTTGAAAATTGATTTATAGGAGATTTGTCTTAAGAGTAACAAAATTAAAAAAAATATGAAGGTTTTCGCACAATCGTATCAAATATATTTGATGACATGAAGTCAACGAAGTTAAAACATTTCCCTTGGATTTAAAGCCACAGACGGATAAATAAGCTAAGAGTATATCAAACCTTAGGTGAAAATAAATCACAAGCCGACAGCATCAAAAAACCTGATGTAAGATAGTACTCCAAGCATCAGATAAAGCGCATCAAGTGAAAATAAATCACATACGAGAAAAGCGTGTCAGGAGAGGAATCAGATAAAGCGCAAAGGCGATGGATAAAGCTCACGGTATCGGATAAAAATCCCTGCATCACAAGAGATATACCGACAAATCTAACAACACGGGGAAACTTATGTGCGTCCGTACAATTTTCAGAAGTTAGTTGGAATTTAAAAATAAAATCACAATGCGATGAAAATAATATTTTCAAAACCTGAATTTATTTACAAGTAAAATATACAGTCAAAATATTATGTACAAGTATATATTTACAGTACCAAATATTAAATAAGAATAGTAAAATGCAATAAAAGGTATAAGGGAGAAGTGTAGGAATTGTGGACACGCTATGCGGGAATGAATTGCTTGAAACGATTTTCAGAAACCTTCATAGTAAATAGACTCGTTAGTAGCATAAGCGGTATAAAAATTAAAATAAAGGAAATTTAAAAAATTAGTATTTATGTTAGAAATCATAAAATAAAGAATAGAAATGAAATTGTATGATGTCCATGAACAAATGAATATTTACACAGATGAAAAATCAAGAATTCATTATGTAATTCAACAATAATAACATGACTAAATCATTAACTTCTTGAACACCAAATTACTAACCAATCATCATCAAATCAAAACAAACTCAACAAAGCAAAATCAACAAAACAATTGATGTCATCACCAAACTATGCATAATTTCAACAATACCGATTTCATGTTTTATTCAACAAAAGTAAATAAGAAATTACTAAAAAAAGGGGATAGAGTTTTACCGCAACTGTAGAAAACGTTATAGCTTGTGAGCGAAAACCGAGTTGCAATGTCGATAGAAAACTATCAATTCACCTCATATGAGCCGCTAGCATGACAATACCAAGATTCTTAGTGTCTCCTCCAAATAGGGAGCATAAGAGACAGTTGTATGCTGTGTAAATAAACCAAGGGCCTGGGTTGCAGCTGCCTTTTCATCCAATACGCCAGTTCTAATACTTATATTACGAACCCTTGGCTCGTCATGGGCTTCGTTGTCAGATGAAACTCCTTCAAATCCATTGGCAACTTCATCATCGCAATCATCAATGTCAATAGCAGAGCCATCATCAAGATTGCAGGAAGAAAAATGCAAGAGGCACAACATGAGGAAGATACTGTGCGAAACTGTCACCCAAAATCTCAGCAATATTGCTGAAGAATCCATGAGTGTACTCCCGAAGTTCGCTATACTCCAAACCAAACCCAGAAATTGCAGCTTCTATATAAGGAGGTAATATTGGTTCCATTCTCGTTTTCCCTACAGACATTGCAACCATTCCAACTAGCTCTGTTGCTCTTGCACGTGAACGGAGATCCTCATCATTAGTTAGCACCATGAAGTTTTTCATCAACTCTAAAACCCTTTCAGCATAAGGAAAGAAAGCTTGCTCTGAAGCAGAACCAGTAGAACAAATAGCAGACATGCATGTTTCTTTTAAAATGCGAGAACTGTTTTGGAGAGATGCTAAAAGCCTTCCCATTAACGAATCTAGAAAAGGAAGGATTTCATGACCCATGTTCTCACAAAAAGCAGCCAAAGCGTAGTATGACTTTTCCTTCACTTCATCAGATGCATCATCAAGAGCATTTAAAATGCAGGGAAGGACACTCTCATAATGGGACACGATTTCAGGTTGTAAGTACTCAGCAAATTGACCCAAAGCAAAGGAAGCTGCTCCTCTAACCATTTGTTCGGGATCCCTGAGAGCTGCCAGGACAATATGGAGAACAGGCTCCAGATTTTGTTTCATTATCTCCCACCAAATGAGAGTGAGAAGTGGAAAGTGGGAGAGCGGCGTTACGGCGAACAGCGTGGGTTTTTGATTGTGAGATGGGAAGATTGTGTGGATTGAAAAATAGGAGGGAGAGTATTGAGGGATGGAATATCACTGTTTGTGTTGTTTTTGTTTTTGTTCCCCCCCCCCCCCCCCCCCCCTTACAAAGAAAAAATGAAGCCTTTAAATAGAAAAAGAATAGAAATATTATGATTACAGATTAAATCCAATCCGTCCAAAATTGTTAGATCTGCATCTATCCGTAACTCATGCCATCAAGCAATAAGAATTAAGCAACGTCTAAATAATATATTTTTGTGACCAAAATGTCCTTTAATGATAAAATAACCAAAAAACTAAATGTATTGAAATTAACTCAATTTAAAATGATTTTTTAGAATATTTTATGAATAAAAAATAAAGAGCTAAAATGACCGAAAACAATAAAAAAAACGGACGAAAATTTATCCGAAAAAATAAAATGTACACATTAAAATAAACTACATGTCACAAAGATTAAATAAAAAAATATTCAAAAAGTCGAAATCAAAATAAAATGATAATAATAAAAATAGCAGGCTAAACAGACGTTTACGGTTAAAAACGAGACTTCAAACTATACCGAAAAAATAAAACGAGCATACCGTCATAATCTACGCGAAATGCAGATTCATAAAATGATCGGTAAAAGGTGAAAACTTGAAATACTTTCTCGCTAATTTTCCGCACAATGTCGAACCGCTTTTAACACTTTGTCTATAAAACCGAAATATTTTTATTATCGACATATAAACAACTTGGAGCAATGCAAGAAAATAGTAAACAGGTAAAAATAACTGATGTGAAACGCCGGGTATTTTACAACTGAAAGACGATGCAAACTTTGATTTAAACTGACTTTTTCTGATCAACTTAAATACGACTAATGATGCAAAAATGTGATGAATGAAGATATTTACTAATGATTGTGACCAAGTGACAAAATATGATATGAAAGTGCGATTAAAACATATTAGGGCGAAATTTAGGGTGCAACAGTGTGCCTTGATGAATCAGTCTTCGAGAATCCACAATCAACCGTACTTCTGGCTTGGGAGACTCAAAACCTTAATTGAGGCGCGACACCTGATGCTCTTGATTCAGACCTGTCTCTGCACATGACACAAAAGAAAACATGAACATACACCTTTGTATGCGATTAGAAATTAGTGATACATATGCTAGAAATGTTCAAAACACTTGACAATCTTCGCATAGTCAAAGCTCGAAGGTGATACGTTAAAACCGACCGTATTTCGTGACCTTGACTTATCTTAAAAAATGCAAAAATAAAAATGGGATCTTAGGTCAAAAATTGGGGTACAACAGCTGCCCCTATTTAAGTTTCTTCTATCTGGAGATATGAAGATTGGGATCTTCATTTCGACGAGATTGAAGGGACTTAAATATAGAATACACAATTTTTGGCCTTAAGATACCGCGATTATGTTTACGATATGATATGAATGTGATGTTTTGAATTTTATGGGGAATGACGCCATATGAGACAGACTATGCTGGAGAAACCAAGCACATTATACAGTAATCCCACAGAGGAAGAGGTTGTAACTCCACTGGGGAAACAAAGTCATAGACTTCAAATGAGAGACTCTTGAATGATTTACATCAGTGTTGAGACTGGAAAAGAGATGATTTACATCAGTACGAAGACTGGAAACAGAAATGATTTACATCAGCACTGTGACTGGAAAAGGAAATGATGGACATCAGTATTGAGACTGGAAAAAGAAATGATTTACATCAGCACTGTGACTGGAAAAGGAAATGATTTACATCAGTACTGTGACTGGAAAAGGAAATGATTTACATCAGTACTGTGACTGGAAAACAAAATGATTGACATCAGCACTGTGGCTGGAGATAAACATCTCTGATTTCTGAATTTTACCAAGAACGGTAACATATTTCTTCTTTAACCAAGATATCGCTTGAAAAGGATAAAATAACAAACTTCCCCACGGGACTTTTCCGAAGGGATGCCATTTGCTGAGTAAACATTATTGTTGGGGATACACAAGCTACTCAAATAAAGAGGCCGCCACTTGCTTCCTTTCAAAGGTATCAATAACATACAAGCTGCTCATGAAGAGACCGCCACTTGCTGTCTTCAAAGAATATTAAAGCACACAAGCTGCTCATGAAGAGTCTGCCACTTGCTTCATTTCAAAGGTGTCAATAACATACAAGCTGCTCATGAAGAGACCGCCACTTGCTGTCTTCAAAGAATATTAAAGCACACAAGCTACTCATGAAGAGTCTGCCACTTGTTTCCAAAACCCACAAGCTGCTCATAAAGAAGCTGCCACTTGTTGTCTTCAAAGAATATCAAAGCACACAAGCTGCTCATGAAGAGTCTGTCACTTGTTGCCAATAACCCACAAGCTGCTCATAAAGAAGCTGCCACTTGCCTTTTTCAAGGGAACAATAACACACAAGTTGCTCAAATAGATAAGCTGCCACTTGCTGTCTTCCAAAAGTACTAACGTACAAGCTGCTCATGAAGAAGCTGCCACTTGCCATTTTCCGTACAAGCTGCTCATGAAGAGACCGCCACTTGCCATTTTCAAAAAGTGTTGATAACATACAAGTTGTCCATGAAGAGACTGCCGTTTGCTGTTTTCAAAGGTGACAATAACATACAAGTTGCTCATGAGGAGGCTGCCGCTTTCTGTTTTTCAAAGGTATCAATGACACACAAGTTGCTCGTGAAGAGACCGCCGCTTGCTGTTTTTCAAAGATAACAATAACACACAAGTTGCTCGTGAAGAGACCGCCGCTTGCTGTTTTTTCAAAGGTAACAATAACATACAAGTTGCTCATGAAGAGACCGCCACTTGATGTTTTCAAAGGTGACAATAACATACAAGTTGCTCATGAAGAGACCGCCGCTTGATGTTTTCAAAGGTGATAATAACATACAAGTTGCTCATGAAGAGACCGCCGCTTGCTGTTTTCAAAGGTGACAATAACATACAAGTTGCTCATGAGGAGGTTGCCGCTTGCTATTTTTCAAAGGTATCAATGACACACAAGTTGCTCGTGAAGAGACCGTCGCTTGCTGTTTTTCAAAGATAACAATAACACACAAGTTGCTCATGAAGAGACCGCCGCTTGCTGTTTTTTCAAAGGTAACAATAACATACAAGTTGTTCATGAAGAGACCGCCACTTGATGTTTTCAAAGGTGACAATAACATACAAGTTGCTCATGAAGAGACCGCCGCTTGATGTTTTCAAAGGTGACAATAACATACAAGTTGCTCATGAAGAGACCGCCGCTTGCTGTTTGTCAAGAGTATCCATAACACACAAGTTGCCTCATGAAGAGACTGCCGCTTGTTGTTTCCCAAAAAGATACCCATAAAATATCGTGAAGATATTGCTGGAGGTGAGAACCAATAATTTCATCGGGGATGGACAAATTGCTCATGAAGAGACCGCCATTTGTCATAAAGAAATCAGAAATAATCAAACTGCTCAAATAAAGAGTCAGTCGCTTGTTGTCATGTCGATATTCCAGAAGAAGGTTGTGATAACACTGCTGGGGAATAAAGTTCATCTTCAATGGGGAACCATGAATAAATCCTTCTTGAGGAGACCAAGTATTTACGTTGCAAAATAAATGCACTCTCCATCTAGGTTTCACAGCCTAGAGAGATCCACAGGGTATCGTTCACAAGAGACAAAGCTCAATCCAGGAATAAACTGGAGAGAAAAATAGTCAAACAAGACTCCACCCAATGAGGAAACAACTCAAATGGGATTTATCCTATCCATAGATGGAAAAGGAAAGCTAAAGCAAGGTTCTTCCACGAGAGTTAACTCAGTGGGGAATTAGAAAGGAGGCGCACTTTCTGCTTAAGTTGACACTCTATTTGGAAAGATCAAATATGCTATTTGAATAGACATAACCAAGGTGTACGAACTCAAAGACATCAACAAATACAACTGTGTATGCATGATGCAAGTGTGAATGAACAAATGAATGTCATGTATATGCTGACAAAACAGACAGGGGAGATAGACTGAAGATGATAAGACGTCATAGTACAGCTCGACACTAGGCTAATCTCAACAGGATGGGAACATTACTGGAGATAAAACACAGGCCATCATTGGAGCAAGGTCCTTTTACAAGGCTTAAATATCTCTGGAGAGGAAGATATTTTCAGGTAGAAAACCCAAAGTCCAGTCTTCTATTGCAAACAATCCATTGAAAGGATAACAACACAAACAAAGTTTCAGCTGGAAAGAAGTCTTGCTTAGCTGGAGATACTGGGAACACCACCCTCTGATAATGTATGAAAAACATATCTTGACAAATCTGGATTGCCCCTGGGATTAATTTTGGATGCCCCAAGTTTACTGTTGATAAGTTGCGTGATGCACGACAATTCTTGCGAATGACTTTACCTCTGAAATGGCTCAAGCTATATGGTTGATGAGGAGAAATCGTCTCAAGAGGATTTTACAAAAGACCTGGCATTCACCATGCTCTGGTGTCTTCAAACTCTTAGAGAGATTCATCAAGTCTTGATGTGATTGCCCCGGATTGACTGTAGTTGGCACAACAAAGTCTTCAAATTTTGCCCCAAAAGAGTAAACAAGTTGGGAAAGAATTAACTGGGAGAAGCAACATGTTTGTGCTTAAGGTCTTCAGGTGACATGCCCCTGGATATGATTTTTCCTTGAAATGATTCGTCAATTACTCAACAGAGTTTCAGGCCTTAAAAGAATAAACTCATCACTAGTGCTTATATGTGAGCTTCCTTGATATCAAACAAATGTTTTGCAGTTAGAAAAAGTTTACAATGAGAATGAAAATTCTAATGCAACAGTTATGTAAGTTTTGAAGATTTTGAAAAGATATCGCACCAATTTTGCGAGTTAGAGCACCATTTATTTTTGTATAGGAAAAACATATGATACAAACATAACTATTTAGAACATTCATGGGAGTCAAGAACACTATCTCGTTGAAGTATGCTTTCAAAATAACCTTGCTTCAATTAGGACTTTTGAAGGTTGTAACGTGGTCTGGTTCATGGGTTTTTTAGAAAAAAGATTTTAAGGCTCAAAATATTTGGTGCCCACCCATTCTTCATGATGTTCTCCAACCCTATGTTCAGTTAATTCAACATGAGTGTTCATTTCTCAAAAGGATTTTGTGACGGTCAAGGAAACGACGAGGCTTTCGGAGTAGAAACCACCCTCATGTCTTCGTGTTTGTAGTCACCAATTTGCTCTTCGCTGAGGACTTTTCTTTGTAGTCCTTTCTTTGCAATTTTTATTTTCCCTAATTTTTGCCTGAACTAATTTTTGAATTGATAGTCCAGCGGGATGCCTTAATTTTGCCTAAGTCACACGTTTTCATGTTTTTTTTTTTGACTTAGCAGGCTTTTCTTTTTCTTGATTTTTGACTTTTTGAACAAAATGTGTGACATTAGCTTGTCTTTGCTTGTTGAGAGGATTGTGATTGCCTCGTTTCTTGATGAATGAGGGATAACATTGTGGTTCCACATCCTCTAGATTCATTATACATGAAGGATAGCCCTCGTAGTTTCTCTTCAAAAAACATCTTCCTTATGAATTTCGAACACTCAGTCAGATTAACTAAAAACTACCCTGCCCCAGGTTAAAATTCAAGGTTTTTTCGTATAGAAAAGAAACTTCTACTTCAAGGCTCAAAAGGGGTTAGCAAGGGATTATCTTCCTTATATCTCCGGTGTTTAGGGATTTGAAACAATGCTTGTACATCATCAGCAAGGTTTTATCCAAAAGCAAACAAACAGAGATTTTGTGTTCTTTAGATCATCATCCTCCCTTCAATCTCTGCCTAGGCAAGAGAATGAGCAACAATTTGGTATCATAGTGCAAAAGCAATTTAAAATTTGAAAACAAACATGAGTGAAACGAATGAATTTCTTCAAGACAAACATACTCATTGTATTAAGATAATCATTCAGATGCAAACAAGTTCTTACATGCAAACAATGTTTTGATAAACAAGAAAAATTACAAAAAGCATAAATAAGTGAATAATCTGGGAAGGCTTTCCATCTGGACTTGAATTACCGAAAACATCCTTCAAAAATCAAAATCACCATCAATCGTGTTTACTCTTTGGCGCATGTTTGATTTGAACTTCAAAACCAACGTCCTTGAATGACAAGATACCACTTCTGACCAACTTCTGAACCTCAATCTTCAAAGCAAAGCAACCCTCCAAGTCATGCCCAGGAGCACCTTGATGAAAAGTACAAGCCAAATCAGCTTTGTAGTACCAATGTATCTTCTCAGGAACCTTCGGTGGAGGTCGGGTCTGAACCAAATTCCTCTGCATCAGGATATGGAACAACTCTGTATAGGTAATTGGAATTGGATCAAACTGGGTTTTCCTTTGATTAGGAACTTGCTGATTCTGTTGATGAATAGGAGAAACATGATGATTCTGACGATGATTATTTCTTCCTCTGGCTCTCTTCTTGGAAAAGTTATTATCAAACTTCTTCACACCATTAGTTGAGCTACCATCTTCATATGAACATCCCTTCCCAACATCTTCTTCTAGACGCACTCCCACATTCACCTTGCCAGGAAAGTCATTAGGTGCATTAACCATCACCTTCTCATGAGAGAATGATTTTAGAGTTTCAGTGAAGACTTTTATCATCGCTTCCTCCCTCCTAGAAGGATTGACTTGGGCGGCAACCAGAATTTCAACCAAACCAGTTAAGTGCTCCATATTAGCTTTCAAAATAGTCATCTCTCTACGGAGTTTAGAAACCTCTTGCTTGATATTCTCCATTATCCTCTTAGCACGAGTGTTGTACTAGTGAGACCAAAGGAAAAATAAGACTTGGAAAAATACCTTTGAAAGTGAAATAAAAAAAATGTAGAATGATACATGATATGAAAAAGAGAGTTTTATTTGATTTTCAAGGAACTCAAGATATTAAGTTGTAAACATCAAAGTATGAAGATAGAAGATGAATTTTAAACTGGCTTCAAACATTGATCAAGTTATCATCAAGATCAATCATCCATTTTGGTGGATTAGGGTTTTCGCCCTATCAACACCCAAGATCCATTGAGCTTGACGAAACTTGTGATGTTTACAAAGAAAGACCTCCAAATTCCTTCAAAGTCAAGTGAAAAGGGTTTTATGGATGCATGAATGCATGGCTATGCAACAACCACAAGCAAGGTCACAAATAAAGTCGAAAGGTTCAACGTCACGAGCATGGAGTCAAGGTAAGGAACACCCCCAAGGTATGTACTAACGGTTTAATCACACCTGTAGAACAAGGTTCTAAGAGTTCCCGGAGTCTACATTCCTCCTTCGGATATTACCAACGTCTTGATTACTCAATAATCAGCAATATTCTCAAGAGAAACTCATCCGAGCGTAGCATCGCGTAACAATTACTTCTGGATTACTCCGTTATAATCTCCGCGCTACACCTAAAAGGCCAAGATGGGTTAGGGTTCTACGGTTCCCAGCTTCTTTGGCTCCCAGGTCGAAAATAATAATGTTTTCCCGATTACTCGGTAAACAAATATTACATTCAAAAGGGCCTTCCACTGAGTCGGGGATCTCATGCCTTCTTCTTCGGGATTACTCCCTCAAAGTTAACATGACTATACCGCCCGTCCTATTCCTAAGTGTAACTTAGTCCGGGTATAGGACTTGTCCTTTGTAAATATTATCAACACCCAAATAATCATAATATATACATATGATCAAACAATCAAATAATGATAAAACAGATAAAACAAATTAGGCTTAACCCACTTAGGGATGGACCAGCAAGAGGTCAATCTTTCCCCAGCAGAGTCGCCAATTCTGTAGCGGTGAAAATCGGAGATCAAGCTATTAATTAACTTGACTCACAAAAAGCAAGATTCGCCACCGCGCTTTATTATTTCCAAGGGAAAAGGGAAAAGAGCGAAATAAAACCCTAAAATATGCAATGTAAAATAATACTTAAAAGTAATAAAAATACAATGCGTTTTTTGAAAGAGATCGAGAGTTCGGGGGTTGGTTATACAATGGGAAGGTATTAGCACCCAGTGCATCTGCGGTACTCCGCAGGAACCTTTTGAAATATCTGTTTTTTGGTTAAAATTGTTTGTTTGTTTAAAATGGTTTGTTTGGTTAAAATGGTTTGTTTGGCTAAAAGATGGGTATGGACGAGATTTTTGAAGATACGACGACCTAGTGTCAAAGTTTTGACTTAAAAGGTGTGAGTTTGAAAATTGATTTATAGGAGATTTGTCTTAAGAGTAACAAAATTAAAAAAAATATGAAGGTTTTCGCACAATCGTATCAAATATATTTGATGACATGAAGTCAACGAAGTTAAAACATTTCCCTTGGATTTAAAGCCACAGACGGATAAATAAGCTAAGAGTATATCAAACCTTAGGTGAAAATAAATCACAAGCCGACAGCATCAAAAAACCTGATGTAAGATAGTACTCCAAGCATCAGATAAAGCGCATCAAGTGAAAATAAATCACATACGAGAAAAGCGTGTCAGGAGAGGAATCAGATAAAGCGCAAAGGCGATGGATAAAGCTCACGGTATCAGATAAAAATCCCTGCATCACAAGAGATATACCGATAAATCTAACAGCACGGGGAAACTTATGTGCGTCCGTACAATTTTCAGAAGTTAGTTGGAATTTAAAAATAAAATCACAATGCGATGAAAATAATATTTTCAAAACCTGAATTTATTTACAAGTAAAATATACAGTCAAAATATTATGTACAAGTATATATTTACAGTACCAAATATTAAATAAGAATAGTAAAATGCAATAAAAGGTAGAAGGGAGAAGTGTAGGAATTGTGGACACGCTATGCGGGAATGAATTTCTTGAAACGATTTTCAGAAACCTTCATAGTAAATAGACTCGTTAGTAGCATAAGCGGTATAAAAATTAAAATGAAGGAAATTTAAAAAATTAGTATTTATGTTAGAAATCATAAAATAAAGAATAGAAATGAAATTGTATGATGTCCATGAACAAATGAATATTTACACAGATGAAAAATCAAGAATTCATTATGTAATTCAACAATAATAACATGACTAAATCATTAACTTCTTGAACACCAAATTACTAACCAATCATCATCAAATCAAAACAAACTCAACAAAGCAAAATCAACAAAACAATTGATGTCATCACCAAACTATGCATAATTTCAACAATACCGATTTCATGTTTTATTCAACAAAAGTAAATAAGAAATTACTAAAAAAAGGGGATAGAGTTTTACCGCAACTGCAGAAAACGTTATAGCTTGTGAGCGAAAACCGAGTTGCAATGTCGATAGAAAACTATCAATTCACCTCATATGAGCCGCTAGCATGACAATACCAAGATTCTTAGTGTCTCCTCCAAATAGGGAGCATAAGAGACAGTTGTATGCTGTGCAAATAAACCAAGGGCCTGGGTTGCAGCTGCCTTTTCATCCAATACGCCAGTTCTAATACTTATATTACGAACCCTTGGCTCGTCATGGGCTTCGTTGTCAGATGAAACTCCTTCAAATCCATTGGCAACTTCATCATCGCAATCATCAATGCCAATAGCAGAGCCATCATCAAGATTGCAGGAAGAAAAATGCAAGAGGCACAACATGAGGAAGATACTGTGCGAAACTGTCACCCAAAATCTCAGCAATATTGCTGAAGAATCCATGAGTGTACTCCCGAAGTTCGCTATACTCCAAACCAAACCCAAAAATTGCAGCTTCTATATAAGGAGGTAATATTGGTTCCATTCTCGTTTTCCCTACAGACATTGCAACCATTCCAACTAGCTCTGTTGCTCTTGCACGTGAACAGAGATCCTCATCATTAGTTAGCACCATGAAATTTTTCATCAACTCTAAAACCCTTTCAGCATAAGGAAAGAAAGCTTGCTCTGCAGCAGAAGCAATAGAACCAATAGCAGACATGCATGTTTCTTTTAAAATGCGAGAACTGTTTTGGAGAGATGCTAAAAGCCTTCCCATTAACGAATCTAGAAAAGGAAGGATTTCATGACCCATGTTCTCACAAAAAGCAGCCAAAGCGTAGTATGACTTTTACTTCACTTCATCAGATGCATCATCAAGAGCATTTAAAATGCAGGGAAGGACACTCTCATAATGGGACACGATTTCAGGCTGTAAGTACTCAGCAAATTGACCCAAAGCAAAGGAAGCTGCTCCTCTAACCATTTGTTCGGGATCCCTGAGAGCTGCCAGGACAATATGGAGAACAGGCTCCAGATTTTGTTTCATTATCTCCCACCAAATGAGAGTGAGAAGTGGAATGTGGGAGAGCGGCGTTACGGCGAACAACGTGGGTTTTTGATTGTGAGATGGGAAGATTGTGTGGATTGAAAAATAGGAGGGAGAGTATTGAGGGATGGAATATCACTGTTTGTGTTGTTTTTGTTTTTGTTCCCCCCCCCCCCCCCCCCTTACAAAGAAAATATGAAGCCTTTAAATAGAAAAAGAATAGAAATATTATGATTACAGATTAAATCCAATCCGTCCAAAATTGTTAGATCTGCATCTATCCGTAACTCATGCCATTAACCAATAAGAATTAAGCAACTTCTAAATAATATATTTTTGTGACCAAAATGTCCTTTAATGATAAAATAACCAAAAAACTAAATGTATTGAAATTAACTCAATTTAAAATGATTTTTTAGAATATTTTATGAATAAAAAATAAAGAGCTAAAATGACCGAAAACAATAAAAAAAACGGACGAAAATTTATCCGAAAAAATAAAATGTACACATTAAAATAAACTACATGTCACAAAGATTAAATAAAAAAATATTCAAAAAGTCGAAATCAAAATAAAATGATAATAATAAAAATATCAGGCTAAACAGACGTTTACGGTTAAAAACGAGACTTCAAACTATACCGAAAAAATAAAACGAGCATACCGTCATAATCTACGCGAAACGCAGATTCATAAAATGATCGGTAAAAGGTGAAAACTTGAAATACTTTCTCGCTAATTTTCCGCACAATGTCGAACCTCTTTTAACACTTTGTCTATAAAACCGAAATATTTTTATTATCGACATATAAACAACTTGGAGCAATGCAAGAAAATAGTAAACAGGTAAAAATAAATGATGTGAAACGCCGGGTATTTTACAACTGAAAGACGATGCAAACTTTGATTTAAACTGACTTTTTCTGATCAACTTAAATACGATTAATGATGCAAAAATGTGATGAATGAAGATATTTACTAATGATTGTGACCAAGTGACAAAATATGATATGAAAGTGCGATTAAAACATATTAGGGAGAAATTTAGGGTGCAACAGTGTGCCTTGATGAATCAGTCTTCGAGAATCCACAATCAACCGTACTTCTGGCTTGGGAGACTCAAAACCTTAATTGAGGCGCGACACCTGATGCTCTTGATTCAGACCTGTCTCTGCACATGACACAAAAGAAAACATGAACATACACCTTTGTATGCGATTAGAAATTAGTGATACATATGCTAGAAATGTTCAAAACACTTGACAATCTTCGTATA
The DNA here is from genome assembly GCA_948472305.1 of Vicia faba. Classification (NCBI taxonomy): domain Eukaryota; kingdom Viridiplantae; phylum Streptophyta; class Magnoliopsida; order Fabales; family Fabaceae; genus Vicia; species Vicia faba. The sequence goes on along the minus strand of OX451737.1, from coordinate 1,686,889,699 downwards.
GTCAAAGCTCGAAGGTGATACGTTAAAACCGACCGTATTTCGTGACCTTGACTTATCTTAAAAAATGAAAAAATAAAAATGGGATCTTAGGTCAAAAATTGGGGTACAACAGTTACTTGATCAATCTTGCAAAACAATCCTTTCCATTTTTCAAAACACATATCACAACACAACTTCAAAACAAACTTTCAAAAAACATTGAAACATCTTTTCAAAAAGACAAACACCTTTGTAAAACATTCAAACAAGAATTGTTACAATGGTTGCCTAGACAAGGCATCTTTTTCAAAACATTTTCAAAACCACACACACAAAGCACCATTTCAAACAATTGAAAAGCAAAGGAAAGTGATCTAAAACAAGTAACTAAGAGCCCATGGATAACCATGGATAAAAAGAGTGCTAGCACCTTCCCTTTTCATAATCTACCCCCCGAACCCACGAAAACATCTCAAAGGTCTTTCCTGTGCTTTTTGACCTTTCCTTAGGATAAATAAAAAGTCGGTGGCGACTCTTGCTAAACCGAACAAGTGTGAACACAAACGCAAAACCTCAAGTCAGTTCTCCCACCGTATCACAGATCTCAAGTTATAATTTTGTGAATACATGTTCATGAATTAAAAATGACTTAGTGAAATTTTCCCTAGTTAGGCAAATTTTTGACCTAACTTCATGGAAATTTTTCACATAGTTCCAAGGGGAATTTTCAAAATCAATTAAAATATGAGTTGTAGAGAACATTACAAGCTTTCCAAAATGTCCAAGAACTCCTTGAGATCATTCTTGAGTAGGAAGAATCGAATAGGTGTAGTTGGTGTTTTGTCACTTGGATTACAAGCCATTTTGTGAAGAACATTGGATCCAATCCTCAAGTATGCTGTACAAATCCCACTTTGCAGGCTTCTAACTTGACTTTAACTCCATAATTAAATGTTCTCGCAGCTGTTGGAAGCTTTAATCCAAGCATTTAATACATTGTACAAATTTAATTCCATTTTGGGAAGAAAGGCAACATTGCCATTTTAGAAAAGCAAGCTTTATGCAAAGTCAGCTTGCATTGAGCTTTGCATTTGTTCTTTATGCACAAACACACTCCACATAATCAGAACAAGTGTGTTTAAAGGTCTCAGCCCCCTACAAGTTTTGTACTTCACCTTGAAACCATGATTGCTAGCTTTTCTTCAAAAACAAGTAACCAAGCAAAACATGTGAGTTTTTGAAATCTGAGTTGTTACAAGTCTTAAAACCTCTTGCTTATAAGTAGACACACTATTTTCAAGTTGACAGACGAATGTTATTGCCCTGAAACTACCTTAAACATTCCAAAACCAAAAAACCTGTTCAAGAATACCATTAACATACAGTTTTGAACCAAAAATCATGATCTTCATTTCCACTCGTGCGTTTTTAAAACTAATCACTTAAACACCTTCTATACATCATACCAAAGCAATCCAGGCCCCTGTTTCAAGACTGTGGCTCCTCCATCACTACCCAACATTTTCAAAAACCAAGCTTGCAGGTTGACTTGAGTAGAGAGATTCAGGTACATTCAAGACAAAGTAAGAGTTGGGATACACTCAAGGAGGTCCAGGCAAGCTAAACAGATCCTCAGGTCATCTCAAAAGTTGCTCAAACTCCATTCACGACTCCAACTGCAAGAGGTAAAAACTCAAACTTCTATCTCTTCATACAAGCATCATTTGATCCTGATTTTTGAAAACAAAATGTAGATATCCTTGCTCTAAATCTAACCATGTTCATAGTTTCTATTTATATTAACTGTGTATAGAGAATTATGGATTTGAAATTTTTGAGAAAATTAGGTTTCAATTTAGGGCCAGTAAAATTAGATTTTATCTTTGACTTTTAGTTTACATAAGTTATATGGTTGAATTCGTGGGAAGAAACACCACAACTTTCATGTTTGAACTTTTCATTTTTGTGGAGAAATGAGGAAGATACAGGTGGTCCGGCCATGGCCCAAAGTTGAAGATGAAGTTGCCTTCAAAAAGCAGTTTCTAATATATATTTATGGTTTTTCCTATATAAACGGATGTATAGCCACCCCACTGGTAAAGCGCGCGCCTGTTCACCCTATGGTCCTAGGTTCAAGCCCTAGCGAGACCATTTTGCTTTTTTCACATTTTTGACATTTCTGATTTTTGTTTGCAGGCGCTGGGCCCTTTGGGCCTGACATTCTTTTTTTGTTTTTGCTAGCATACGCCCTGTTTACTTGTGACACCACCCTGGCCCATTTTATTTTTATTTATTTATTTCTTTTTCTTTTAAATATATTTTCTAAAATACCAAAAAAATTATAAAATGTATAAAAATAATAGATTTATATTTTGACACAATTTAAATATTTTCACATAAATAAAAAATTATTTTTATTCATTATACTTTATTTACTCTTATTAATTTCGTTGTAAATTAAAACTAGATTATTACTTATTTAAATACACTTATTTTTAATACAAAAAGGACCAAAATATTTCATGACACCACATATTATTTTCAAGACAAAATATAAAAAATATTAAAAATACTTTTTCTTTAAACTTATTTTCTTTTAATCAACTAAAATAGATTTAGGGTTTCATCCAAAAAAAACCTTTTCTTAATTAAAATCTTTTCTTAAATAATTTCTTTATTTAACTTAATTTTAATTTAATTTAATTACTCTTTTTTTTAGGTCAAAACCCCCTTCATATTAAGAAACCAAACAAAAATCTTTTTCTTCGCATTTATAATTCTTGCATATTTAATTCATCTTGTAAATTATTTATTCCAATTCTTGTACAAATTCAATTTGGTTGTAATATATTAATTAGGTTTATATTATTGTAATCCCCATTCATGAATTGTATCCCCCCTTCCACAAATATTGTAATAGCGTAGTAACTTTAAATTTCGCAATTTATCGCTTTTACATAATATGCAAGTAATTAGGGTTTATATGGAAAGAATAAAATCAATCAAATAGAAAACCCTAATCCAAGACAAAATCAAGCATGAAAATAATACACTTGCACACAAGCACCCCTAGGGTTATTCTACTTGGTTGCCTTATACAAAATGGCCATATTACGCATGTAAGGTATCTTAGCAAAAAAACAAACAGACACAAAATCATAGTCCCTCGATGATGCTATTCAAAGTTGCTTTACAAATGATATTAGTCCCTCAAATAAGAATGCTAAGATACTTTGCAAATATTTCTAATCATGGTTATACGATGACCCACGCCCGTCCCGTTAACATCCAAAGATAGGGTTGCTTACCAAATCAATGGTAAGACAACAATGTCAAAGGAAAAGAAAATGAACAAGAAAGACTTTTGAGTAGGTAGATTGCTCCTAATTACTTGCTCCATTTCAAAACAAATATCCTTGCTATTTTCAAAACAATCACATACACTTTCAAAACATCTTGCAAAACTTGAAAAGATTTTCAAAAGATCAACATCTTTGTATACATTCTTACGAACGAGGATCATTACAAAGATTGCCTAAACAATGGATTCTTTACAAAAAATACTTTCAAAAACCACACAAAACACAATTTCAAACAAAAGCAAGTGATCTAGCAAGTAACTAAGAGCCCATGGAAAACCATGGATGAAAAGGGTGCTAATACCTTCCCTTTTCATAATCTACCCCCCGAACTCAAGAAATAATCTCAAAGGTCTTTCCTGTGCTTTTTCACCTTTCCTTTTGGATAAAATAAAAGTCAGTGGCGACTCTTGCTAACCGCAACATTTGCAATCAAATGCAAAACCCTCAAGTCAGTTCTCCCACCGTATCATAGAACTGGCGACTCTGCTAGGGAATATTCTAAAAGTGGGGTTACCTTAGGGGATAGATCACATTTATTGGCTTACATTGTTTGACTTGTATGCTTTACATTATGGTTCTTTGTTTGGGTTTGAATCCTCTACCCCGATTTGGATTACCTTATAGGTAAGTAGCAATACATTGTGGAAACTGTGCAGGGTATACCGACATGGTCTAAGCAATAGCTACGTTAGTGTGACATATTTGTGGGTACCGGTAGCCTTTGAGTTAATCAAAGAGAATACGGGGCCGCTGAGTGATGTCATGAAGCACTAATGAACTTCTAGAACCTTTATTTGACCAACTTGGCCTTTAGGATGTAGTGAGATGACCGACTTTGGTGCAGTCCGAAGTTGGTAGATACTCGATACTACACTCATTAAGGTTTAGTTTCTTGGGATATTTCGGTCTCCATTAAAGAGGCTTGAGCTGAAACAATGACCAAGGAAACAAACCAGTGATATTGAGCTCCTTAGAACCCGGTTACTATTACTAGGACAGGTTTAAGCCAACTAAACTTCAAGAGGGTACTTACCTATAAAACCTCATGCAAGCCTAAACCTAAGGACTTGTTTGCTTTGTTTGTATATGCATACTTGTACATAACATCATGAACATCATATACATCCACTAACCATTTCAAGGATTTTGGGATTCATCTCTGTTCTTGTTTTATAGGATATGGATTCACTTCGCAAGAAAACTATTCAAGTCAACCTTGTGAGAATCCCTCCACAACTTAAGGAGCTAGTTTCAAGGATTCCTGAAAACTCTCCATTCACCGATAGACATGGTCGCCTACTCAACTTGGTCACCTCTAACACAGATGAGGACATGATGAAAGTGCTTTTTCAGTTCTTTGATCCTTTACACCATTGCTTCACTTTTCCCGACTATCAACTTGTGCCTACTTTGGAAGAATTCTACCAACTCTTGAGGATTCCCATTCTCAGTCAACTACCTTTCAACGGTATGGAAAGAGATCCAAAGCCAGAAGAGATTGCTCAAGTTCTACACTTGCACTCATCTGATGTCATAACTCATTGGGAAACAAGGAGTGGTGTCAAAGGTTTCCTAGCAAAGTTCCTGTTTGAGAAAGCCCAAAGCTGTTGGAATTCCTTGGACTTGCAAGCCTTTGAGGAAATTGTGGCTCTCCTCATCTATGGGATGGTTTTGTTTCCAAATCCTGACCAACTCATAGATGTGAACACCGTCAAAATCTTCATATCCCACAACCCAGTGCCCACATTGTTAGGAGATATCCTACACTCTTTTTACACTCGCACAATGAGGAAAAGAGGTGTTCTTATGTGTTTCACTCCTCTCTTGGAAAGATGGTTTATTTCTCATCTTCCCCAATCTGTATTAAAAAATGAGCAAGGCTCAAGGTGGTCCCAAAGGTTGATGATGCTCAAACATTCAGACATTCATTAGTGCTCCCGATCCAAAGAGAATGTTATCACTGTCGACCGTTGTGGATAATTCCCTAATGTCCCTTTACTTGTCATTAGGGGAGGAATCACCTACAACCCTTGCTTAGCCTTAAGACAGTTTGGTTACGCCCAAAGGGATGGCCCGCACGAGATGTTGATTCAAGGTTTGGTATTTAACTACGACAACAATGATCAAGGTCTTCGCCAGAGATTTATCCGAGCTTGGAGGATGTTAAATAAGGTGGATAGCAAGACTTTGGGGCACAAGAATTCCATCCCTCTTGAGCCTTACCTCAAATGGGTATGAACTCGTGCTCAGAGTCTTATGATGCCTTACCCCTCCATTCTCCCGATAATCATTGAGCCTGTCATGGAGGGAGATGTTCCATACACTATCCTACATCCTGACATGCCCACATATCTTGAAGACCTACAAAGGGATTGGATATAACTCAAGGGGGGAGATATACTTTCGAAGCCCAATTCTACGCTAGCAAGAAGAAGGTTTTGGAACTTACTAAGCAACTTCATGAGGAGCAGACTCTGAATGCCTACATTGCACCAAAGAGGATGCGTACTACCTTTTTATCTTAGATTTTTTTGTATTATTTTTCCCAAAGAGGCATTGATGTACTCAAGCTTTAATTTATTAATATAACGTATGTTTCCTTTTTGTCTAAAACAAAATTGAATCTTCAAAATCCTTGAAATCATTGCATATGCATTTAACATTCATCATAACATAAGCAGGTTTCTTGCAACAAGTATCCTCATCTTTCTACTGTTTATTTCAGTAAGATGGATCTCGAGCAAACGGTGAAGGACCTCCAAGCTCAGAATGCACAGTTTTAACAGATGTTGTTAACTCTAGCCAAAAGACAAGAAGAATTGAAGACTTTGCTGGCTGAAGAGAGGAAAAAGAAAACAAAAAAGGTAACCGGAGTCTTAAACATGGGAAGAAGATTTCATGGGCAGACAAGAAGGACTTTGGACTTTGCAACAACATTCGGTGAAAGAGACAACCAAGATGGTAAAGGCAAGGAAACAGTTGTCCCGACAGAATCAGAGGAGAAAGAGGAAGAAGAAGACTACTCTGAAGAACAATACCCTCCAGCTAATGACAAGTATAAACATCTCGAAGAGCGTTTGAGTGTAATGGAAATCTAGAAGGTGCCTAGCTTGGACTTTGAGGAACTGGGTTTGGTGTCGAGGATTGTGATTCCTCTGAAATTTAAAGCACCTATGTTCGCCAAATATGACGGAGTTTCATGCCCTAAAATGCATCTCTGGTCATATGTGAGGAAAATTCAACCCCATACCGCTGATAAAGACTTATGGGTGAAATTCTTCCAAGACAGTCTGTCTGGAACTCAACTTGACTGGTTTTACCAACTAGAAAGAGCCAACGTTCACAATTGGGAAGATCTTGCTGCAGCTTTCTACAAACAATATCAATACAATGTTGATCTGGCGCCTACCCGTACTCAACTCCAGAGTATGGCCATGGTTTACAATGAAGGTTTCAAAGACTATGCACAAAAATGGAGAGATTTGGCTGGAAGAGTTTAACCCCCTCTATCTGAGAGAGAATTGGTGGACATGTTCTTGGGTACCTTGTCTGGTCCCTTCTTCAATCATTTAATCGGAAGTTCATCTGTAGGCTTTACTGAACTAATATTGACCAGAGAGAGGATAGAAGATGGTATAAAGAATGGAAAGATTCAAAAAGACACATCTTCTTCTACAGCTGTAAGGAAACGCTTTATCGGAAAGAAAAAGGTAGCTGCCATATACCTGCAGAGAAACCAAGATAGGACTGAACGCTGACCAATGGTGGGGACTGTTATGATCCCAAAGCCTGCGTCTGATCACCAAAGAAATAATCAACCAAGGATGGAAAGGCCAATCAGGAAGTTCACCAGAATCAACATGACCCCGTCTCAAGTATTACCACATCTACTAAGATCCAACTTGGTGACCCTGAAAGAAGCTCCGAAAAACCCCAATACAACATCTCCTCATTATCATCCTATGATTGGTGGAAATAGAACTGACTGTTTTTTAGCTGGTTTCGCGAAATGTCGCGGTAAGCAAGAGTCGCCACCGTCTTTTATGTTCTCCAACATGGAAAGGACAAAAGCACAACAAAATTCCTTATTCGAGATGTTTCTCGGTTCGGGAGGTAGATTTATAGAAAGGGAATGTGTTAGCACCCTTTCTATCCGTGGTTATCCACGGGCTCTTAGGTACTTGCTCTTTATGTTTTCAAAAATTGTTTGCTCTTCAAGTGTGTGTGGGTTTTGAAAAAGTTTCGTTTGAAAAATTTCTAAGTAACTCTTGTATCTGTCCTCAAGAGTGTGTGAAAAATTTGTTTGAAAACTTTTAGAAAGTGCGGGTGCGAAAAGTATTTTGTTTGTTTTGAAAAGAGCAAGTACCCATGAGTCATCTACCTACCCTAAGGAATTAAGCTGTGTAAGAGTCCTTTGGATAGTGCTATCCCACCATTGAGAGGTAGGTAGCACCATCGTTGGAGGTGTTCGGGTCAATTCGATTATCGGGACAGTGTGGTCACCGAAGCAATGGTAGGATACCTTAGAAGTAACCCTAATGTCCTAGATCCTTTTATCCGAGGCAACCGTTTCGAGGCAACTGGATCTTTAGACAAAGGGTGACCTCTAAGACGTCCTATACTTGATGACCACGTTTCGAGGCAACGAGTGAAGCGTACCCTAAGAGTGGCATGTGCTTTGTGGGTTGTTTTTCAGTTAATGTTTTTGTACATGTTATTTGTGAGCTACGGGTTGTTTTTAATTTACATACATTCTTTCATGCATTTAACAGTTAGGGGGTGCGGAAAGTAAATTGCGGAAATATAAATTCTACGCTATTACAAGGTGCGGGTCTATACATCGCCAAAAATACAAAGACCCGTTTTTGGTAAATAAGTACGAAAAATTAAATAAAACGATAAAAACCTATTTAACTATTACATTCTTGGAAGCAATTACATAATAATCAAAATAAAGTAAATGCGCGCGAATGAAAATTAATCGGGAATGTTCTAAGGGTTTTGACTCTTTTAAGAAAAGAAATTGAATTTTTTGTCTTTTTTGTGATTAAATGAAATTAATAACTAATAATTAAACTAATTAATTAATTTATTTAAAAGAAAAATATTTTTTGTGTTTTTATGTTTTTATGAAATAAAATAAAAGAATTAAAATTCTAAGTTAACCTAATTCTAAATTATTTTAGTTATTTTAAAAAAGGTTAAAATTGCCTAATTAAAGCTAATTCAATTATTTAATATTTATTTACAAAAGTAAAATAATAATAATAATAATGTTAATTCTTTTTTTGATTGATTTTTTTATGAAAAATTAGTTGTGAGTTAATTAAATAATAACAATTAATAAATATAATTAGTAAATAAAAAAAAAGAAAAGAAGAAAAAAATGCAAGAACCATGGGGGTATTGGGCCAGGAATGAGGGTGTGTATGGAATTTGTGAGGCCCATTTGAATCTTCAGCCACGTTGACCATTGGAATTGAGTGGAGCGCTGTTGACTCCTGAGCATGGTGCTCTTGCTTTCTGGGCCTTTGGATCTGCATCTATGGACACATGGCGCGCTGATCTGTGAGAGCACATGGTACTCACCATTTGGAAACCTGCACAGGAATGTATTTGAAAAAATAATATGAATTATGGGGGGACCTGGGAATCGAACCCAGGTCCCAGAGATTACAAGCCACGTCCTCCACCATTGCATCACTCATGCGCGTGTGTTAGTATAATAGAAAAGAAACATAATATAAAACAAACGCACTATATGTTGAAAATAAGAAAAAGCGTGCGCCCAATTTGGACCTGCCAATCACATGAAGGCACGCAGTCATCTTCTTCATTTCCTGTAAAATAAAAAACACATAGCGGGGGTTTTAAACCCCCACAAAAAGCAAGCATTTTAAAAATAGCGATTAGACGCTCGTGAAACATAAATTGGGCGCGAGGTGTGCATCATGTTCGTCTCATCATGCTGAGTTTGGCCATGTAAGTCTTGAGGCTTAATTTTACGCTATGTGAAAAACCCCAAATTACTAACTCTGAAAAACCTAGAAATCGACAATGGCATTTTGCATTTTAAGGCACCATAATCAAATTAAGTCATATGGAAAGCTTTGTATTGATCCTGTGAGCATAATGCAATCAACAAAAAGTGTTAAAAATGCATAAATGTATGACTGTAATTTTGAGAAAGAATGTAAACCGTGTGATTTGTGTAGCGTGATTTCTTGAGTGTGAGGACTTGTTTGTGCTTGCAAAAGGTTCCTGGTGATGTAAGGAACGTGTTTGGATCAAAAAGAAAGCTTGAATTGTGCTGCAAAGTGGTTTTCAGTTTCACACTTTTCTCTTGAAATTTTGAAATTGGTTATGCTGTATGTGAGAGTTCTAGGTCGTGAATTGGATTGGCAAGGCTTGCATATATGTCTAGTAATGAGAATCAATCATAATAATGAACATTAAACCAATGCAATGAAGTTTTTGATTTTGCCCATAACCACCATTGAACCACTTGCCATTTTTGCTTCAAATTTGAATTTTGTGTTTGAAATAGGCTGTACACGAATTTGGCATGTGAATTATGGTGTATCAAGGCTATTCAAACCACAAAATATCCCTCCATTAATTTCTTTGATTTTTATTTGAATTTTAAAGATTTAAAATGAATTAAATCTAATAAAATTAAATAAAAATAGAAAAATTAATTTTTAATCTTGAAATAAAACATGGGACACGTGGGAGGTATGGCAAGGCTGAACCAAGTGGAAAAAGTGGGGCCTTCTTGTCAAAAATGAAGTTTCAAGGATAGTTGACTTTGGCCATTTCACAAAAATTTCCCAACTTCTCCAATGCATATCTTGCTCAATTTTGAAGCTATGAACATGTTCTTGGACATTTTGGAAAGGTATTGAAGTCCTCTAACCAATGCCTTTAGTCCCATGTCATTTTGATTTACCAATCTCAAGTTATGGTCTTTGACTTAAAGTGCCTTTTTGTTGACTTTTGAAAATGACCTATAATGTTGAAATTGATAACTTTTTGTGAGAGCATTTCTTGGACTTGGAATGTGAAGATGAATTGTAGGAAATGTCCTACCCTTCAAAATGACCATTGGATGGGATTTTTCTGATGAACCATGAAAAAGTTATGCCTTGGTCAAGTTACAGTTGACTTTTCAGCTGTCCAAAAATAGAAACTTTTGCATCTTGATGATTTTTGAGCCATTCTTGAGGAATTATGATCAAGACTTGATCAAATGATGATTGTGGTTTCAAAATAAGATGTTGACCAAAATGTTTGACTTTTGACTGCCAAATGACCATTTTGCCCCTACAGTTGATTGTGAGGCACTTAGGGTTTTTGACTGTGCAACTTGACCTTGTGAGCCTTGAAACTTGACATGTAGGTGCTTGACAATGTATATGAGCATATGGAACTTGATTGAGCCCTTTAAAACCTCAACTTCCTTGCAAGAACCAAAACCCTAATTTGACTGGCTTAGGAGGATGGTTTGACTGTGCAACCCTCTGAGAGATCTTGAACCATTTGTGGATGATTCTTGTCAAAACTTTGAAGAATATGGGAGGGAAAATTTTGGGGTACAACACATCCCAATTCCCGTTGCGCATATCACTCTGAAAGTCCTGGTAACGATACTATCTGTTGGGCTCTAAAGAACAAAATACAAGACCCCATTGAAGCAAAAGAAATTGAGTTCGATGCGCCCGAAAAGCCAAATGTCATTTCTGCCACTATGCCCAGACATGGCCATAATACCAATGCCATTGAAGAAGGGTTGTTTGTTACTTCAATTGATGAACTCATGACCCCACTTCTGACTATTAAAATGAATTTATTAAATGTCGATGTGTTCCCGGGATGTGGTGAAGTTTTCCATCTCTGTTTGTCCTCCCCAACCGACTGTCCTTTGTTGAAAATAGGCGTTGAGTGCCTAATAGATAACAAAGAAATTTTGTTTGAAAAGACTTTTTTTACACCTATTCCTTTTGAAGATGTTTCTATCATTACCATTTCCGCCAATTCTTCCAGGGTCTCCACCAAAAGACCCGTTAGAATTACATCAGTTCTAAAAGTAGCTCCTTTAATAATCGCAATGCCTGGACCAGTCCCATACCCATCAGACAAAACCATACCATGGAATTATAGAGGGGATGTCTATTACCATGGTATCAAGCAGGACTGGCCAGCCACCGAAGATTCAAGCTCCGAGAAAGTCAATTCCGACATCAGTAACATTGCAGGGACTAGCAAAATTACCCGAAGTGGTAGGATCTTTTCTCCAGAAATTGCTCCCCCAAAAGCAGTTTCTGGACCCGTAATCATCCATGTGGCTTCTCCAAAGCTTACTCCCAGACCCATAACCATCTCTGCAAATACTCCAATTGACAAAGCCGTTACAACCCCTATAATCATTCCTACTAACACTCCTACTGTTGAGTTAACCGAGACTCGAGGAAAAGGTGTTATGATTGAGCCTTTCCGAACAAAGGCTCAGTCATTGACTATCCCTGAGACCTCCAAAAAAGAAATGGAGGAGGTCCTAAAAATTATAAAGAGAAGTGACTATGATGTAGTTGAACAACTGGGGCAAACTCCCTCTAAAATCTCCATGCTGGCATTACTACTATGTTCCTAGGCACATGCAAAAGCCTTGGTGAAGTTCTTAAAAACTGCCCATATACCTCAAGAGACATCTACCGATCAGTTTCAAGACTACGTAGCCAGCCTAACTGCGGATAATGGTTTAGGTTTTTCAGATGCTGATCTGACGCCGAGGGGAAGGAAGCATAATGAGGCATTACATGTCTCAGTGGAATGTAAGGGAACAACTCTGGCTCATGTTTTGGTGGACACTGGCTCATGTTTTGGTGGACACTGGCTCATCTCTGAATGTATTACCCAAAAAAGCTCTTGATAGACTTGACTGTGAGGGGTTGACTTTAAAGCCAAGCAACATAATAGTAAGGGCTTTTGACGGCTCGAAAAGGATGGTGCACGGGGAAGTGGATATCCCCATAAAGGTTGGAACCCAAACCTTCAATTCAACTTTTTATGTGATGGAAATCCGCCCTTCATACTCCTGCTTGCTAGGCCGACCATGGATCCACAATGTTGGTGTTGTCACTTCTATGTTGCACCAAATTTTGAAGTATCCAGTTCAAGGGAAGATTATCACCGTTCATGGAGAGGACGAATACATGATCAGTCATCTCAATTCCTTCAGGTATGTGGAATTAGATGGTGAATTCATTGAAACTCCATTTCAACACTTTGAAGAGGTCCCTCAAGATGTGGCAGTGACCAAGGTTGTTCCCAAGATTACAAAGCCTCCACTCTGGATGTCGTCGCTGAGGGATGCCAAAGCAGTGGTAGAAGAAGGAGGGTGCACTATCTGGGGACAACTCCCAGATATCCCGTATAAAAATGACAAGTTTGGCCTAGGTTTCACTTTAAATGCTCAAAAGGCTGTACGTCGTGCCCGTGCTGGAGGGCCACCCTTGAAGATCAACAATCGTGAAGTCAACGCAGTAGAAGATGGTGAATATGGCTGCAACCTGGAGGATTGGATCTTCTCGACTGTCAATGGAGGGCTCGGAAATTAGGAGGCTAGAGACTTTGTTCCGGTCACTTTTATCCCACAGTAGTTTGTCTTTACATTTTGTTGGATCTGTAATATTGAAACAATTCGCACTCTTAAAACCTTGTGTCTTACCCGAGGCACAACAGTCCATTTGTAAGGGTTATTATCTCATTTCATATGACATCAATGAATCATGGATGTTTTCACATACAAACTTTTGTGCTCATTGTTTTTCTTTCATATTTTATTTTCTTTCAAAGATAGTTATACCCTTACACACACCCACACTCACAATCCAGGTATACATCCATTCGGGATCCCATGGGTAACGATACTGCTATGGCCTTTTGCGACTCTGAGAATCTAATCTACCAAGCCGAAGACGAAGGTCAGGAAGATTGTGAAGTACCAGGGGAACTTGCCAGACTGCTACAACAAGAAGAGAGAACCATTCAGCCTCACGAGGAACCCGTGGATACAATCAACCTAGGTACCGAAGAAGATAAAAAAAGAGGTTAAGGTGGGTGCCAATCTGGAACCCAGTATCAAGAAGCGTCTGATTCAGTTTTTACACGATTATGTTGAAGTCTTTGCCTGGTCGTATGAAGACATGCCAAGACTTGATGAAGATATTGTGGTACATCATCCGCCTACAAGAGAGGATTGTCCGCCAGTAAAGCAAAAGGTTCGTCGAATGAGGCCGAATATATCAGAAAATATTAAAGCAAAGGTCATGAAGCAATTCAATGTTGGATTCTTGGTGGTCACCTCCTATCCTCAATGGGTTGCCAATGTTGTTCCAGTGCCCAAAAAGGACGACAAGGTGCAAATGTGTGTGGACTACAAAGATTTGAATAGGGCAAGCCCTAAAGATGATTTTTCCACTCCCCCACATTTCTATCCTAGTTGACAATACGGCACAACACAAAGTGTTTTCCTTCATGGGAGGATTCTCAGGTCATAACCAAATCAAAATGGCGCCTGAGGACATGGAGAAAACAACCTTTGTCACGCAGTGGGGCACTTTCTGCTATAAGGTGATGCCATTTGGACTAAAGAACGTTGGGGAAACCTATCAGCGCGCCATGGTGGCTCTATTTCACGACATGATACATCACGAAATAGAGGTCTACATGGACGATATGATAGCCAGATCTCAAACAAAGGAAGAGCATCTTGATCACTTACAAAAACTGTTTGAGAGATTGAAGAAGTACAAGCTAAGGTTGAATCCGAACAAATGCACATTTGGGGTACGGTCTGGTAAACTCCTAGGCTTTATCGTCAGCAACAAAGGTATTGAAGTAGATCCTGCCAAGGTAAAAGCAATACAAGAGATGCATGCTCCTTGTACTGAGAAGGAAGTCAGAGGTTTCTTGGGATGTTTGAATTACATTTCCATATTCATCTCTCACCTAACAGCTACTTGTGAGCCAATCTTCAAACTATTGAAGAAAGACAAAGTAGTCAAATGGAATGATGAATGCCAAGTTGCTTTCGACAAAATCAAAGAATACTTACAAGAGCCTCCTGTGTTGATGCCACCAGTCGAGAGAAGACCGTTGATCATGTATCTGACTGTTTTAGAAAACTCAATGGGGTGTGTATTGGGGCAGCATGACGAGTCTGGCCAAAAAGAGCATGCTATTTACTACATGAGAAAAATTTTTACCGACTATGAAACCAGATATTCACTGCTCGAGAAAACTTGTTGCGCTCTGGCATGGGCTGCTTGCCGGCTAAGACACTATATGCTGGCTCATACTACTTTGTTGATATCTAAAATGGATCCGATAAAATACATCTTCGAGAAGCCTGCTCTTTCTGGGAGAATAACGAGGTGGCAGATGATTCTGACGGAATATGACATACAGTATACTACCCAGAAAGAAATAAAGGGTAGTGTACTAGCTGATCACCTTGCTCACCAAGATGTAAAAGACTACCAGTCCATGAAATTCGAATTTCCGGATGAAGACATCATGACATTAGACAATTGTGAAGGATTCAGGCCATATGACGGACCTGAACAAGGATCCCGATGGACCCTGTTCTTTGATGGGGCATCTAACTCACTCGGCAATGGTATTGGTGTTGTACTCATATCTTCGGAAGGGTGTCATACTCCTTTTACTGCCATGCTTTGCTTCAATTGTACAAATAACATGGTGGAATACGAAGCGTGCATCTTCGGTCTCAAAGCTGCCATAGACTTGGGAATCAAATTCTTGGATGTATTCAAAGACTCAGCTTTGGTTATCATCCAGATCAAAGGGGAATGGGACACCAAACACCCAAACCTTATCCCTTACAAAGAACATGTTTTGACATTGCTACCACATTTTGAGAAGATTACCTTCGAGCATTTCCCGCGAGAAGAAAATCAACTAGCAGACACTCTAGCCACAATGTCATCTATGTTTAAACTTAATTAGGATAACGAGGCTCCCCGGATCACCATTGAACGAATGGAGGAACCAACACACTGTCACGAGATTAATACTAAAGAAGTAGTGGACCAGCCTTGGTTTCACAAAGTCAAAAAGTATCTCGAGGCTCAAGAATACCCAGAAGGAGCTTCAATCAATGACAAGAAGTTCTTAAGGAGATTATCTGCTAAATTTTTCCTTAGTAATGGCATCTTGTACAAACGTAATCATGACTTTGTGTTACTTCGGTGCGTAGATAAGTTTGAAGCTGAAAGGATCATGGCTGAATTGCATGAAGGCACTTTTGGCACCCATTCCAGTGGGCATACGATGGAAAAGAAAATCCTACGGGCAGGCTATTACTGGTCTACTATGGAAGCAGATTGATATCAACACTCTCGAACCTGCCATAAAATGTCAGATTTATGCTGACAAGGTGCACGTACCTCCGGTTCCTCTGAATGTCTTGACGGCTCCTTGGCCCTTTGCTATGTGGGGGATTGATATGATTGGGGAAACCAAGCCGACGGCCTCCAATGGACACCACTTCATCCTAGTGCCCAATGACTATTTTACAAAATGGGTGGAGGCAGCTACTTTCACTTCCGTTACCAAGAATGTTGTTGCCCGCTTCATCAAATAAAATCTCATTTGTCGGTACGGTATCCCGGAAAGGATCATAACTAACAATGGTACAAATCTCAACAACACTATGATCACCGTATTGTGCGAGTAATTCAAGATTCAGCATCACAATTCTTCTCCCTATCGGCCAAAGATGAATGGTGTTGTCGAAGCCGCAAATAAAAACATTAAAAAGATCATACAGAAAATGATAGTCACATACAAAGACTGGCATGAGATGTTACCATTCTCTCTCCACGGGTATCGTACTACGGCCCGCACATCAACCGGGGCAACACCCTATTCTCTGGTTTACGACATGGAAGTTATCTTGCCTATCGAGGTTCAAATCCCCTCTCTGAGGATTATGAAGGATGCAGAGCTGATCGAAGACGATTGGATTCAGACTCGACTTGATCAACTAAACTTGATTGATGAGAAGAGACTTAATGTTGTTTTCCATGGTCAAATGTATCAAAAACGGATGATCAAGGCTTTCAACAAAAAGGTTAGACGCCAAGTGTACCAAGTTGGAGATCTGGTGATCAAACGCATCATACTGCCACAAGGTGATCCTAGGGGCAAGTGGACTCCTATCTATGAAGGACCATTTGTAATCAAAAATATTTTTTCTAGTGGGGCAATGATCTTGACCACCATGGATGGCGACGACCTGCCGCATCCTGCAAACGCGGACATAGTCAAAAGATACTACGCATAAGAGACCCGCTAGGTTGACATACCTAGGCAAAACAAGGGCATTCCGACGAACCAAAAGGGTTCGGGGGGAAATTAGGGATAAAACAAAAAAATTTGTACACCCGGCAAGTTGAAAACCTGAAAGGGCGACTTGGGCAAAAAAGGATTTCCCGGTGGACTGAAAACCCGAAAGGGCGGTCCAGGCAAAAGTTAGGGAATTAAAGCGTATGACTATGTCCCATTGGATCACCTCATGGACAACCTTTGGCTTCCACTGACAAACTCAGGATTTCTGATCAATTCAATTATCTCCGGACAAGGCAAAAAATAGACAAGACGCTCGGAGATACGAAGGCTATAGCAGAATGGAAACCCCATGGGATTTTTACACATAGTTATCTTTTCTTTGTATCAAAATTTTCATTTTTTTTATGACGGCGTTCTCTTACTAGAATGTTTGTCTCCTTGTACAAAAAAATCTTACTCAAAATCAATACAAAAATATCTCTTTGAAAGTACAAAAACTATCTGTTTTTTCTTTACGCTTGTATTTTGTTTGCAAAAAACGTCCAATGATTCATTGTTGAACATATGCATTTGGACATAATTACTGTTTACAAATAAACAAAATGAAAAAAAGGAAATTACTGATGGGTTGAATGGATAGGGAAATACCTCTAGGCTATTCCATAAGAAATCCCCGCAATACGTCGTTTAAATCCCCCAGCGAAACAAAGTTTCAAATTGTCGATCCCCAGTAGAAGTCGTCAAATTTCTCAGGATTCCCCAATGGAATTTTACAAGCAGTATACATCATTTCCCTTACAACAAAGTTTATTTCTCTAAGCAGAAATTCATCAACACTTAGACTTCACAACATGAAGACTTATACTCCATATCCTCAGCAGCAGTCAGGGATTTATTTTCCCCAATCCAACAGCAGTACAGCAAACTAGCTCACATACGCATACATTGCATCCATATATCATGAACATTGATAACATGAATGCATTACACTATGCGTTTCATACAACATAAACATTGCATTTTAGCTAACGTTTTACCCTTTTCAGGATAAGGTTAACAACTACCATTAACAATATTCAGTTTTCAGATACAATTCAGATACGCTCCAAACACGGATGCCATTCTGATACTCATTCAGATTCAGACTTCAGATACAGTTCAGATACGCTCCAGACACGGATGCCATTCTGATACTCATTCAGATTCAGACTTCTGATACAGTTCAGATACGCTCCAGACACGGATGCCATTCTGATACTCATTCAGATTCAGACTTCAGATACAGTTCAGATACGCTCCAGACACGGATGCCATTCTGATACTCATTCAGATTCAGACTTCAGATACAGTTCAGATATGCTCCAAACACTGATGCCATTCTGATACTAATTCAGATTCAGACTTCAGATACAGTTCAGATATGATCCAAACACAGATGCCATTCTGATACTCATTCAGATTCAGACTTCAGATACAGTTCAGATACGCTCCAGACACGGATGCCATTCTGATACTCATTCAGATTCAGACTTCAGATACAGTTCAGATACGCTCCAAACACGGATTCCATTCTGATACTCGTTCAGATTCAGACTTCAGATACAGTTCAGATACGCTCCAAACACGGATGTCATTCTGATACTCATTCAGATTCAGACTCCAGATACAATACAGATACGCTCCAGACCCGGATGTCATTCTGATTCAACTTTCAGGTGCAGTACAGATACGCTCCAGACACAGATTCCATTCTAATACTTAATCAAATCCTCTCCCAGATACAGTACAGATACACTCCAGACCCGGACGCCATTCTAGTACTCATTCTTTCAACTTACAAGTTATAATTCAACAATCACTTTTAGATGGCATCTACAAGCCCATCTCCAGAAAATTTCTAGCACCTCTCTAAATGGCATCTTTAAGTCCATTCCCTCGACTCTCACATCACCAAATGCAAATTTTTAGGCACTCTAGTGTCCAATCATCTTCCACCTTCGAGTCACGACTAGCAAAACACGCAAATCTAACTCTTCAGGTTTAAGAAGTTTGAACAGGGGCAGTTGTTGTACCCCAAAATTTTCCCTCTCACTTATCAAGAATTTTCCCAAAGGATCTCCTTGGGTTCAAGACTGCACTAGGGTTTGATCAGCTCAAGACACCTCCTTAGGCATTGATGACCAAAATTAGGGTTTGAATTTTCACAAGTATTTTTGAACTATCAATGCTTCATATGACTTTCATGGACCATTATGGACCTCCAAGATTACTCATGTCAAGTTTAAAGCCTTGGATCACACTTTTGATCAGTCAATTAAACAGTTGACCTAAAAATCAGCTGTATTGGGGAAAAAAGTCAACGATGGCCAATTTATAGTCAAAATTCATATTTTTTTATCCACACTAACATTTTAAACTCAAATGTGTCATTTGATCAAGTTTGGACCACAACTCCTCAAGAAATTTGATCAAATCATCAAAAGGGCAAAATGGTCAAAATTAGGGTTTTGACTAGGAAAGGGCAATTTCTGGTTTTTGACCTAGCAAATGATCAATTGGGTTAAGGCATGATCTCAAGAGTCCAATTGCATCACTTTTACCTAATAACATGGTTCAAAACACTACAAGTCCATTGGATTGACAGATGAATTTTTCAGTCAACTGATCAAAAGTCAACTGTATACTAAAAAGTCAAACTTTGACTTTTTGGTCAAAATCAAATGCCAAAGATCATAATTCATCAAAACATGCCAAAATATGAAACTTGTTCATCAATAAATCAAGAATTCAAGATTTTATTTTGAAAAGATGAAATTTCTTAACTTAGAAATTTTTCTAAGTATAGAAAATTTCTTATTTTTTCACAACTTTGAGCCAAGTTTTCATCATGATGAAAGATGATTCAAAGGAAACTTCCAATATAAAAGTTGTAGATCTCCATGAAATATACAACTTTGCTTCACACAATTTCTCCTAAAAATGCTTGGATCTCAAGTTATAATTTTGTCAATACATGTTCATGAACTAAAAATGACTTAGTGAAATTTTGCCCTAGTTAGGCAAATTTTTTACCTAACTTCATGGCAATTTTTCACATAGTTTCAAGGGGAATTTTCAAAAGAAATTCAAAGATAAGTTGTAGATTACATTTCAAGCTTTCCAAAATGTCCAAGAACTCCTTGAGATCATTCTTGAGTAGGAATAATCGAAGAGATGAAGTTGGTGTTTTGTCACTTGGATTACAAGCCATTTTGTGAAGAACATTGGATCCAATCCTCAAGCATGTTGTACAAATCCCACTTTGCAGGCTTCTAACTTGACTTTCACTCCATAATTAAATGTTCTCACAGCTGTTGGAAGCTTTAATCCAAGCATTTAATACATTGTACAAATTTAATTCCATTTTGGGAAGAAAGACAACATTGCCATTTTAGAAAAGCAAGCTTTATGCAAAGCCAACTTGCATTGAGCCTTGCATTTGTTCTTTCTGCACAAACACACTCCACACAATCAGAACAAGTGTGTTTAAAGGTCTCATCCCCCCTACAAGCTTTCTACTTCACCTTGAAACCATGCTTCCTAGCTTTGCTTCAAAAATAAGTAACCAAGCAAAACATGTGAGTTTTTGAAATCTGAGTTGTTACAAGTCTTAAAACCTCTTGCTTATAAGTAGACACACTATTTGCAAGTTGACAGGCGGATGCTATTGCCCTGAAACTTTCTAAAACATTCCAAAACCAAAAAACTTATTCAAGAATACCATTAACATACAGTTTTGAACCAAAACTCATGATCTTCATTTCCACTCATGTGTTTTGAAAACTAATAACTCAAACACCTTATATACATCACACCAAAGCAATCCAGGCCCATGTTTCAAGATTGTAGCTCCTCCATTACTATCAACCATTTTCAAAAACCAAGCTTGCAGGTTGACTTGAGTAGAGAGATTCAGGGACATTCTAGACAAAGTTAGAGTTGAGATACACTCAAGGAGGTCCAGGCAAGCTAAACAGATCCTCAGGCCATCTCAAAAGTTGCTCAAACTCCATTCACGACTCCAACTGCAAGAGGTAAAAACTCAAACTTCTATCTCTTCATACAAGCATCATTTGATCCTGATTTGTGAAAACAAAATGTAGATATCTTTGCTCTAAAGTTAACCATATTCATAGTTTCCATTTATATTAACTGTTTATAGAGTATTTTGGATTTGAAGTTTTTGAGAAAATTAGGTTTCAATTTAGGGCCAGTAAAATTAGATTTTATCTTTGACTTTTGGTTTACATAAGTTATATGGTTGAATTCGTGGTAAGAAACACCACAACTTTCATGTTTGAACTTTCCATTTTTGTGGAGAAATGAGGAAGATACAGGTGGTCCGGCCATGGCCCAAGGTCGAAGATGAAGTTGCCTTCAGAAAGCAGTTTCTAATATATATTTATGGTTTTGCCTATATAAACAGATGTATAGCCACCCCAGTGGTAAAGCGCGCGCCTGTTCACCCTATGGTCCTGGGTTCAAGCCCCAGCGAGACCATTTTGCTTTTTTCACATTTTTTACATTTCTGATTTTTGTTTGCAGACGCTGGGCCCTTTGGGCTTGGCATTCTTTTTTGTTTTTGCTAGCATACGCCCTGTTTACTTGTGACACCACCCTGGCCCATTTTATTTTTATTTATTTATTTATTTCTTTTTCTTTTAAATATATTTTCTAAAATACCAAAAAAATCATAAAATGTATAAAAAATTGTTTTTATTCATTATATTTTATTTACTCTTATTAATTCCTTTGTAAATTAAAACTAGATTATTACTTATTCAAATACACTTATTTTCAATACAAAAATGACCAAAATATTTCATGAAACCACATATTATTTTCAAGACAAAATATAAAAAATATAAAAATACTTTTTCTGTAAACTTATTTTCTTTTAATCAACTAAAATAGATTTAGGGTTTCATCCAAAAAAAAACCTTTTCTTAATTAAAATATTTTCTTAAATAATTTCTTTTGAGTAGGTAGATTGCTCCTGATTACTTACTCCATTTCAAAACAAACATCCTTGCTATTTTCAAAACAATCACATACACTTTCAAAACATCTTACAAAACATGAAAAGATTTTCAAAAGATCAACATCTTTGTATACATTCTTACGAACGAGAATCATTACAAAGATTTCCTAAACAATGGATTCTTTACAAAAAATACTTTCAAAAACCACACAAAACACAATTTCAAACAAAAGCAAGTGATCTAGCAAGTAACTAAGAGCTCATGGAAAACCATAGATGAAAAGGGTGCTAATACCTTCCCTTTTCATAATCTACCCCCCGAACTCAAGAAATAATCTCAAAGGTCTTTCCTGTGCTTTTTCACCTTTCCTTTTGGATAAAAGAAAAGTTGGTGGCGACTCTTGCTAACCGCAACATTTGCAATCAAACACAAAACCCTCAAGTCAGTTCTCTCACCACATCACACACTTCAACAACAGTTCACATTCATACATCATTTACAAACGTCATAACATATGCATACGAAACGCATATATCAGAGTCTCATTTATTTTAAGAACATCATTATGCAATGCATTTCATACATCATGACATTGCATACAACTAACTCTTTACCTTTTCAGGAAAGATCAATCAACAGACGAATATCATCAACAATTCTCAAATGGGTCCAAGATTAATTCCCGAAATAGGACGAGGAAACTATCTGTACAACCGAGCAAAGATTAACTCCCGAAATAGTACAGGGAAACCATCTTTCTTTCTTTATGGTCAGATGAAGATTAATTCCCGAAATAGGACGGGGCGACTATCTTTATCACCAAGTGTATGAACTTCCGAAACAGGACGAGTTTACCAACAAAAATAGATTGTAGATCAATTCCTAAAACAGGACGGGGCGACTATCTACATGAAGAACATTTCTTCCAGTAAACCTTTTCTGGCTCAAATTAAATCGACCATAGATTTATTCTGATACTTCTCCCAGTTAAAGACAGATGCAAACATCTTCTGGCTCATATTAAATCAAGCATAAATTTATTCTGATACTTCTTCCAATAGACATTATTCATGCTCAAGTTAAATCGACCAAAGATTTATTCTGATACTTCTTCCAGTTAAAGACAAAAATACATCTTATGGCTCAATTTAAATCGAGCATAAATTTATTCTGATACTTTTTCCAATCGAAGTTAAGCATAGACTTAGTCTAATTTCTATCAGCGGTTACTTTAGATGGCATCTATAAGCCCATCTCCGACAATTCTCCATCACCTCTCCAAATGGAATCTTTAATCCCATTCACAATATTACATTAACCAACAACATTACTTCGGGCACATGCGAGTGTAAATTTCTGGGCACTTAAGTGTTCAATCATCTTCTACCTTCAAGTCACGAATGGCGAACATGCCAATCTAACTCTTCATGTTTAAGAAGATTGAACAAGGGAAGCTGTTGTACCCCAAAATTTCCCTCCCATTTTCTTCAAAGACATTCTTCCAAGATTCTCAAATACTCAAGGCTACTCAAGAGTTGATTGGTCAAACCTCCTCCTGAGCAAGGGTCCTCAATTAGGGTTTTGTGCTTCACAAGGAAGATTGGTTTGAAAAAGTCTCAAATGACTTTAATGGTTCATAATAGGTCCTCAATAATTCTTATGTCATGTTTCAAGTCTTTCAACACAAGTTTGCTCAGTCAATTACTCAAATGGCTGAAAATCAACCGTATCAGGTAAAAAGTCAATTGTGGTCAACATACAGTCAAACTTCAAGATTTTTTGTAAACATCAACATTTTGAGGTGATATTCATCATTTGATCAAGTGTTGATCATGATTCATCAAGAAAATCCCTCAAACCCTCAAAGGTCAAAAATTGTCAAATTAGGGTTTTGACTGAGAATGACTGATCTTTGACTTTTGACCTAGTGCATGACCTAATGGTTTGAAGCATGATCTTAAGGACTGAAGTACAACATATAGAACTAATTACATGGCTCAAGACATTTCCAAAGATGCAAGTAATTGATAGTTGAAAATTTGAATCAATTGATGAAAAGTCAACAGTCACACAAAAGTCAAACTTTGACTTTTTAGTCAATATTGGAATTCAAAAATCAAGAATCATCAAAACATTCAAAACTATCAAAATTTGTCATCAAGAATCAAGAAATTCAACAAAAGTCAAAAGTCAAGATTTTCAAACACTTAGAAAAAACTCAAGTGTTTTATACCTAAAAAACCCTAACTTTACAAGCAAGTTTCCTCAAGATACAAGTTGATTCAAGGAAAACTTTCAACATGAAAGTTGTAGGGATTGATAAATTCTACAACTTTGATAATATGGGGTGATCCTCAAAAAGTGTTTAATTTAAGAGATATAAGCCCATGAAGTTGTGATTTAGCCAAAACTCATAACATGAAAGTTGTAGACAATGTTTCAAGCTTTCCAAAATATCCAAGAACATAATTTTATTATGCTTGAGCAAGGAGAATCGAAGAGATGGAGTTGGGTATCTAAGGTTTCATTATAGGTCATTTTATGACAAGTTCATAACCAAATCTTCAAGCCATGCTGCATAATCCCACTTTTCATGCCTTAAATCTCCACATCTATCCATAATCATAGGATTACACACACTTTTAAGTCATGATCCAAGTGATTAAAGCTTTGTCCATTCCATTTTGCCATTAAGGGAAGAAAGCCAAGACTTCCATTTTAGAAAAACAAGCTTTAATCACAATGTCAACTCCTTTAGCCTCTCAATTGTTTCTTCTACACACACACAATTTCAAAGCCAGAAGCAACATGTCTAGAGCCTTTAACCACTTCAGATCCTTTGGTACTATGCATTGGAACAATGTTTCTTCAAAGTTACTTCAAATCTAAGCAACCAAACCATAACATGTTATCTTACAAACCTGGTTATTTCAGCTCCTCAAACCTTTTGCTATAAATATAGAGCTCATTTTCAAGCTAACAGACGAGTTCACAAGCCCTCTAACCCTCTCAAACTCACCCAAGTCAGAATTGTACACAAAACCTCCATTTTTGAGCTTTTGAAGTCCAAATCTTAGAATCTCTCAAACCTTATAACTTTTGTCCAAACCAATCATCCAAACACTTCATATACATCATATATAACTCATTCATACCCATATTTCCTCACTGTAACATTATCCACCATTTTCACTATCCATCATTGCAACTTGACTTGGTTGGAGTGATTTAACAACTTTCAACACAAAGTAAGGATTGAAATAGCTTCAAGAAGGTCCAAGGAAGCTTAATCAATCATCACATTACACCTGGAAGCCCCCATACACGTTCTGAGTTTGCACTTCAAGAGGTAAGTTTTCCAAACTGTGATATCTTCATTTAAGCATCATTTGCATATATTTTCAAAAGATAAAATGTAGATATTGTGTCTATGAAGCTAACTATGTCCTTAAATTTCATTTTAATTGGCTGTATGATGAGAATTTTGGAATTGAGTTTTCTGAAGTTTTAGTCGGTACCAAATAAAATTCATTCTAATCTTTAATCTATAGCTTCTGAAAGTTATATGGTTGAATTCATGATTAAATTTTAAGCAAGTTTGGTGTTTACATTTTTCGAAATGGTTGAGAAATGAAGGTTTTACAAGTTTTGAAAATGTTGTTGTTGTTGATAGCGCAAGGAAGAAGAAGTGGGAATTCCATTTTTTGAAAATGAGTTGATAATATATTTATTGGGTGTTGTTTCATAATCGGATGAAACAGCCACCCCAGTGGTAAAGCAAGCGCGCGTTAATGTGAGGGACCTGGATTCGAGCCCCAGCGGTACCCTTTTATTTTTCACATATTTGTTTCTTTCAGATTCAATACAAACAAGTCCAAGGCGCGCATAGTATACCTTATATCACAACCATCAGATCTTCATCAGGACTTCATCATCATCATCCAACACTTAGAAGCTCACCCCATGGTGTACCCTCGCTGAAGCCACGTACAAGATCACCGGGATGACCTTCTTGGGCCTGGACGTCAGCTACTATCAGCCCCCCTTGTTTACTTCTAATCCAGGCCCATTCTGTTTTTTTTTAACTATTTTTCTGATTCAAACAAAAAAGAGCATTTGTTGGTGGGCCTAGTATCTTTGGCATAAATCTTCCTGTTCTCAATGAAAATATTGTCCAACCTCATAGCCAACTCTGTCATCTTCAACATTATTAAATCTTGCAAAACCATACATTTTTCTTCTCTTGTCTCTCTTTAGAGGAATCGCCACTTTCTCTATCTCTCCATAGTCTTTGAATATAAAGTACATCTCCTTTGCTCCAAAGTTGTTAGAGATTTTTGTGAAGAAATAGGTTTAGATTTTGTGTGGCTCTTCGAATCTTCTTCGATTTCCCTTTGCCATGTCCCATCTAGTCCTATCTTTCATTTGAGTTTAGATATTTCCCTTACCATTATTATCCACTCTTCTTCTCTTTCTTATTGCTCTCCCATATTAACTCACATATATATTGGATTCATGTATTACCAAAAATCTTATCATTGTGATACTTTCATGCGCCATAGATAGTTTCAGTCACAACAAATTTCAAGACAGAAGCTTTGTGTCATTTTCCCTTGTCATTCTTGACTATCCATTCTAATTCTTCCTTTCACTCCTTAGGCTGATGTTTCACCTGAATGCAGTCGAGAACTTGCCTCCAAATGTTGGTTAGTTTAGTGCAATTAAAGAACAAGTGATTGACAATATCTTCCCCATTACATAAGCAACAATTAGTACTATCCAACAAGTCAAAATGGACCAAACGGTCTTTAGTAGGAAGTTTGTCGTGACATGCTTGCCAAAGGGTCATAGCAGCTCGATGCCTTGTAACATTTCCACATAATAATCTGCTTTATCCAACCTTGTCCAATTCTTCACTTTTCATCTTCAAATACATGATTTTCATACTGAATTTACTCACATTCATCATCTGATTCCACTCCCTCTGCATGCTATTCACATAAACTTTTTGTTTGAGAATGACTTTCATGATCCACGACTGGTTCGAACTATACTGAATTTCCATGATCTTGGTTTTTTTAAAATAATAAATATGCACTCATTTCACCCACTAGTTATTTACTTTATCACTCAAACTCCATATGAGTTTCATCCTGATAATGTTATTTCATGTGTGAAGATCAATTATGTTCAGCCCCCTATATATACTTTCTAGGGCTACAAATCATATTCCAAACAATATAGCTCTTTCTATTTTTTCCAACCCCCCCGGACCAAAGAAGTGTTTTACAAATGGTATCAATCTTGTGGATGACATACTTAGATAATGGGAAGCATTGCTTCCAATAATTTGCAGTAGCAAAAGATACACTCTTTATAAGTTAAAATATGTTTGTTTATATATGACTATGTGTAATATGTTTTTGCTAAACCAAAATAATATTTCACTGCAATAAATTAGTAAATAAGAAAATTTGATTGTCGTCTTGTATATTATCTTTCGAGGATTACTATTCTAATACCAAAATTCTTATACTATATACTTACATCATGTAAAATACAACAAGTACACGTGTCTATTTAAAAAAATGAAAAAATAATTATTAAATATAATAAAAAACCAAATAGGATGAAAGTACGGTGTATTTATTATTGTTGATGTAAGAATATCATTTCTCTTATTTTTATTTTGCCTTTTGATAAGCAGTCATTTTATTGTTCAAAAAAGATTGATAACTCATTATATTTGGCACATCTTGCGGCATAGAATATTGTTTTGTGGAGGTTGTGATTACCAAGGAAAAAGTCACTACGAATTAAGTAATTAGTACCAATAAAAGACAATTTGTGTAACAACCAACCACGATGAAGTTTTGTTTGTGTTTTTTAGTATTAAATTTACAATAAAAATTATCAATATTTTTTTAAAGAAAGCATTGCTGAAACATGAGTGTACCTTAGAGACTTTTTCAACTTTTAAATATTCTTCATTTATTGACTCTAAGTCAATAATTTCATGTAATGGATGAGTTTGACCAAATCTAAGGAAACTATTGATCATTGTTTGAAAAAAGTATGAAGTGGAAATGGAAACATATATAAAATTTCACACTTTTGTCGTGGGTCGGTTGGTGAATGAAAACATATACAAAATTTCACAAAATCATTTGATAAAAAGTACAAAAGCTCAAATTCAACATTTACAACAACTCCTCAAACCTAAACAAAGGGACATGTCTTTATTTCTTTGATTCTTTCCAAACTCTAACATTCACGTATAAGTTTATAAAAACTGATTTAAGGTGCTCAACCAACACACGAAATCGAAAAGTTGGCTTGTGTTGTGTCAACTGAAACTTTAATTTCACCAAAGAGATCATGCCAAAATTTCTAAAATATAAATTAGGTATATTAATTTGTCAAATATACTAAAAAGTCAAATTTATTTATAATAACTATTAGAGAGCATATTTATTTTGTTATAAATCTTGTTAAATAAAATTAATTAAACCGAAAAGTTGGTGAAGTAAATTACATCATATAATTATGATATTAATTTTTCTTCAAAAGTTAGAAATTGATTATTCTTAATATAATTTTTGTCCTCTATCGACCACCATTAATATTTTTTACTTTTCCCTCTACCAACTACCACTATTAATCCGTTTCATTTTATGATAGCTTTTTATATAAAAATTGCATTCCATATTATTGTTTTATATTATTCATATAATTTAGTGAACTTCTTTCTACCAATATTAATGATTATTGTGATTTGATTAACTTTTCGTTTTTTTTTTGGAGGATCATTGATTATAATTATAAAATGATATTAAAATTAATAACAAATATATGTAAAATTGTTGGACAAGTGAGTTTAAATATATAAAAAAATATTAGAAAGGTTTGAAAATATTTGATTGAAAATATATTTTTTTTAAATAGACTAAAATAATTTGTACAATAAAATAAACAGCGAAATATATAAATAAATAAAAAATATAGTAAAGAAAAAATAAAAGAAATTGGGAAAAGGAAAGAGAAAGACATTAACAAATTATAGAGATTTGATCTTAATGAAGTGAAATAATTCTCTCTTTAAGAATTTTTCTTCAGATTTTCCACTATCTTGAGAGCTTTTAACATGATATGTCCACCAACCTCTTTTTATAAGGATTGAAGTTTTTCAATGACTTATTTCTTAACCAACAATGAATAGTGTTTTGACTGACTATCCTCCAAACTAAATAGAGATTTTGTACGAATTGACCTCCGAACTGAGATGAATTTTTAAAATGGCTAACCACCTAAAACAAAATAAACTTTTATACCATGCTAAGCTCACAGACCTTGTGAGAGAGTTTACACGGACTAATTTTTGAACCACACACATATAGAAGAGAAGATGCAAAAAGAAGAGAATATGAGTACCTTTATACAGTAATGCTTCTGAGACTTTGAGAGTGAAAAACACTCCACAAAATATATAAGAAAACATCCCAGAAAAAATTGGAAGCAAGTATTTGCAAAATAATTGCAATAATCGGTTGTTGGAGGCAATGATCAATTATTATGTTCAAATCTTGAGATTTCAGCGCGTCCCTCATTAAGGAAAGGATTCATGTATGATTTTGAGAAGATATAATTTGATTTAGCTTAAGATTTGAAATAGAGATGGGGTATGATCGATTAGGTTAATCGACTATTTCCTTTCATTCATCCTCTTTTGAACTTTTACGATTGTCAATCATAAAAAAAGAGGAGAATGAAGTTGCATGTCCCTACCATATTCAGGGGAATAACCTCAATACGATTATTTTGTTGCTTGTATTATCACTTTCGTGTTTCATTTATTATTTTTTATTGAGTCTCTTTCATAATTGCACATCTCTTAATCAAATTTAAATATATTCATTTTTAAGCATGCATGCATAAATTATTATGTTTAAGATTTGATCACGATGGTTTAAGTCAATTGACTAGTTAATGAAACAAGAACCATATGTTATATCAATTCGATTCATGTGGGAAGTGGAATCTCAAACTATTTTGAAAAACTTAAAAATTTGAGATTTCTTGTGTGTGACTCGAGTTACTCACAATCCATGACTTGAATTAAACCAAATAGAGGTGAACATGAAATATATATATATATATATATATATATATATATATATATATATATATATATATATATATATATATATATATATATATATATATATATATATATATATATATATATATATATATATATATATATATATATATATATATATATATATATATATATATATATAATCACAAATTACATTTGACTCAAACCACAAACTTCATGGCATCCACTAACTTGTTTGATTCGAATCAGACTTAACACATGATTCGAATCATGAACTTAAATGACTCGAATCACAGAAAAATGAGTCACTTTTCTTCATGAGATCTTCTTTCACACTACTTGCTCATTTAACTCAAATCATGAAATATACTTGACTTGAATCTAACTAACTTTTCTGTTTATTTTTGTGTTTAATCTCAAGCACATATAAAATCTTTTTGTCATCATTTTCAAAAACAACTTACATAACTTTACAACTCATATAACATTTTCATAATTTATATTGTGATTTTGGGAAATCAACACCCTCTCTTTTTAAAAGTTCAAAAACTCTTGCTAACGAATTTCTTTCATCTTCAACCTCTAGTTTTGATTTCAAATCTTGATAATGAGAGATTTGTAATTGATTGAGGGAGAAGTTGTCTTGAAACTAATTGGTCATGAAGATTTGGTTGAGATTTTAATAAGCTTGCAAGACTGAGGTTGTTGTCATTGGTACTGAAAAATGCCAATGAAAAGAATGAGGTTCTTCTCTCCAGGTGTCCTTGGTAGTGATTGTGTGAAAGACTAAGAATAAGGTGGAGTTATTCTCAAATCTCCAGATAGTTCATCGCTCAAGAGATTCGATACCTGTATCCAGCCAGGGCATATCTGTAGATGACTAATTCCAGATTCGATACCTGTATCTAGCCAGGGCATATCTGTGAGTGATTGATTGTAGATTCGATACCTGTATCTAGCCAGGGCATATCTGCATGAATAGTTTAGAGATTCGATACCTGTATCCAGCCAGGGCATATCTATAGACGACCAGTTCCGAATTCGATACCTGTATCTAGCCAGGGCATATCTGTGAGCGATTAATTATGGATTCAACACCTGTATCTAGCCAGGGAACATTTGCATGAAGAGTTTGAAGTTCCAGATTCGATACCTGTATCCAGCCAGGGCATATCTGTAGACGACCAATTCCAGATTCGACACCTGTATCTAGCCAGGGCATATCTGTGAGCGATTGATTGTGGATTCGATACCTGTATCTAGCCAGGGCATATCTGCATGAAGAGTTTGAAGTTCCAGATTCGATACCTGTATCTAGCCAGGGCATATCTGTGAGCGATTGATTGTGGATTCGATACTTGTATCTAGCCAGGGCATATCTGCATGAAGAGTTTAGAGATTCGATACCTGTATCCAGCCAGGGCATATCTGTAGACGACCAGTTCTAGATTCGACACCTGTATCTAGCCAGGGCATATCTGTGAGTGATTAATTGTAGATTCGATACATGTATCTAGCCAGGGCATATCTGCATGAAGAGTTTAGAGATTCGATACCTGTATCCAGCATGGACATATTTGTAGACGACCAATTCCAGATTTGACACCTGTATCTAGCCAGGGCATATCTACATAAAGAGTTTAGAGATTCGATACCTGTATCCAGCCAGGGCATATCTGTAGACGACCAATTCCAGATTTGACACCTGTATCTAGCCAGGGCATATCTGTGAGCAATTGATTGTGGATTCGACACCTGTATCTAGCCAGGGCATATCTGCATGAAGAGTTTAGAGATTTGATACTTGTATCCAGCCAGAGCATATCTGTAGACGACCAATTCCAGATTCGATACCTGTATCCAGCCAGGGCATATATGTAGACGACTAATTCCAGATTCGATACCTGTATCTAGCCAGGGCATATCTGTGGACGACTAATTCAGATTCGATACCTGTATCTAGCCAGGGCATATCTGCATGAAGAGTTTGAAGATCAACCCCTGTAACAGGCCAGGAAATTATCTTTCTTTCTCAAATATACAAGTTCTCGCTAAGGAATCTCTTACGCGATCGATACCCCTGGATGGCATCTTTAAGCCCATCTCCACAACTATCCATTACACTTCCAAATGGCATCTATAAGCCCATTTCTGACAAGGTTCTGTCACGTCTCCAGATGGCATCTATAAGCCCATCCTCCTATCCACCATCTCTCCAAATGGCATCTGTAAGCCCATTCCCGCCACCACATTGCTGATACTCCACTATGCGAGTGCAAATTTCTGGGCACTCTAATGTTCAATCATCTTCCACCTTCGGATCACGAAAGGCACGCAAGCCAATCTACATCCTCAGGTCTAAGAAGATTGAACAGGGGCAACTGTTGTACCCCAAAATTTTCCCTCCCATATTCTTCAAGATTTGTCAAGAATCATCTTCAAATGGTTCAAGACTTCTCAAGGGTTGCACAGTCCAAATACCTCCTAAGCCAGTCAAAATTAGGGTTTTGGTTCTCTCAAGGAATTTGAGGTTTTCAATGGCTCAATCAAGTCCCATAGGCCTATATACTTTGTCAAGCATCTACATGTCAAGTTTCAAGACTCACAGTGGCAATTTGCATAGTCAAAAGCTCCATTTGCTTCACAATCAACTGCAGGGGCAAAATGGTCATTTTACAGTCAAAAGTCAAAAAATTTGGTCATCATCTTATTTTGAGCACACAATCATCATTTGATCAAGTCTTGATCATGATTCCACAAGTATGGCTCAAAATTCATCAAAGATGCAAAAGTTACTATTTTTGGACAGCAGAAAAGTCAACTGTAACTTGACCAGGGCATAAATTTTTCATGGTTCAGAAGAAAAATCCCATCCAATGCTCATTTTTAAGGGGATGACATTTCCTACAACTCATCTTCACATTCCAAGTCCAAGAAATGCTCTCACAAAAAGTTATCAATTTCTACATTATAGGTCAATTTCAAAAGTCAACAAAAATGCACTTTAAGTCAAAGACCATAACTTGATATTGGTAAATCCAAATGACATGGGACCAAAGGAATTGGTTAGGGGACTTTAAGACCTTTCCAAAATGTCCAAGAACGTGTTCATATGATCAAAATTGAGCAAGATATGCATTGGAGAAGTTGGGAAATTTTTGTGAATTTGCAAAAGTCAACTTTGCTCAAAACACTTTGTTTTTGCTAATGGGCCTCAAATTTCTTCTTGAAACCTTATCCAAGGCCTATGCACGACCCATTGGGATTATTTGAGTTTATTTTCTTATTTTCTATTAATTAATTGGATTTTTTATTAATATTAATTCATTTAATTGATTTAAAATGTAGGAAATTCAAAGATATGATTTCTCAATCTTTTTGTGAAGCAAAAGTGGTCAACATATGCTGGAGATTTCGTGTACACATCAAGGGGACAAGGATCTCTCAATTTGGCAAGGTTTTTCAATCAAAAAAGATGCTAAAAGATGTGATTGAAAATCAAATATTGAAAACATTATTCCATGGATTTTTGGACCAAGATTTACCCTAATTCCATTCTACTATATATGCATAACCTAAACCTAATCATGCACACGCGAGAGCTGCTGCAAAAAGCCATAAACCAATTCCAAAAAAATCAAAGAAAACTCAAAACTGAATTCCACATTCCAACGTGATTCAAAGCGTGTTCTTGACTCTAATACATTGTTGAGGTCCCCAGGAACGTGTAGGGATCAAAATCACACGCTAAAGCTTAAGAAATCGCCTCCAACAGATTCACGGTTTGCTTACTATTTTAATAATCGAAACTCATATTCCATGCGCATTTAACATGATTTGTTGGTTATTTTGTATTGCTTGAATCCACATGAAGCTTTTGGTATGGTTTAATTGCATTAAAACTGCATGAAACAGAAATCACCATTGACGAATTTTAGGTTTTTCAAGCTCTCAAATTGGGGCTTTGTGATATAGGAAAAATCAGACCTTGAGAGACCCATGGTTGGATTCGTCAAGGCCAGACGAATCAAACCCCATGCTCGCGAAATATTTATATGCATCAGGGACCTAATCGCTATTAATCGTGTTTGCAGGTTGTGGGGGTTAAAAACCCTCGCTATCTCTTTATTCTTTTTACAGGCAAACGAGGACGATGATGCATTGTAAGCGTGCTACTGGATAATTCAAATGGCGCGCGCTTTTTGTTTGTTTTACAATACGTGCACTAATGTTTTAATATTATATTCATGGT
Organism: Vicia faba; assembly: GCA_948472305.1. Lineage (NCBI taxonomy): Eukaryota > Viridiplantae > Streptophyta > Magnoliopsida > Fabales > Fabaceae > Vicia > Vicia faba. The sequence continues at coordinate 1,686,855,592 of OX451737.1, read as the reverse complement.
TTATCTTAATTACAAATGCAGCGTGATGGCCTAGTGGTTGGTGATCTGGCCGGTAACCATTGGGACCTGGGTTCGATTCCCAGGTCCACACCAAAGCTCTATGATATTTTTTCTAACATATTCTCATGCAGCGCTTTCCAATGATGCCCACCATACATCTCCAAATCCCAGGCGCCAAGTGTCTTCCCACTCAAAACCAGTGGCCAAAGATGAAAGACTATGGTATTCCCTAGTCAATGAACACGCACCTGATCCAGAAAGTCAAAGAAGGCTTGAAACAAATGGGCCAAGAATTTGCTTACAAACCTCCTCTTAGGGCCCATCACCCCCCTGGTTTTATTACTTCCTATTATTTTTATTCTCTTTCTTTTCTTTTTATTATTATTATTATTTAACTAACAAATAATTATTTTTTATAATTAATTCAGAAAACATTATTTTTTATATTATTATTAATCTCAATTATTATTTTGTAAATAAACACTAACATGAATTAATTTAGTTTAATTAGGTTTAATTTTAATTTTCTTTTACAATAAATAAAATAAATTAGACTTAGGGTTTTTTACTAACTTTTGACCTTTTCTTTTTATTTTCATTTAAAATATTAAAAAACACAAAAAAAACTTTTTCTTGTAATTAATTAATTAATTAGTAAATTAGGTTTAATATTTAATTAAATTGCAAAAAAGGACTAAAATTACTTTCTTTTCTCAAAAAAGGGTCAAAACCCTAAGGCCGTCCCGATTCAATTTCTATTCGCGCATTATTATTTTTGATTATATTTTATGTATCTGCTCTGAGTATGTAATAGATAATTAGGACCTCTTTTATTGCTTCATTTTATTTTCTCGCATTTATTTTCCAAACGGGTTATGTTTTTGGCGATGTATATACCCGCGCCTTGTAATAGCGTAGATTTACCTTTTCCGCACTTTATTTCCCGCAAATTATTAAACTGTTAATTATGCATGCAAGACTTACCTGACAAATAAAATCAATCTGTAGCTCACAAATACATGTGCAAAGATAATATGAACTGAATTTGACACACATGCACATGCCACTCCTAGGGTACGTCTCACTTGGTTGCCTCGAGGTGGTCATTAAGTATAGGGTGTTTTAGAGGTCGCCCTCCTATCTAAAGATCCAGTTGCCTCGAAACGGTTGCCTCGGATAAAAAGGATCTAGGACATTAGGGTTACCACTAAGGCGTCCTACCATTGCTTTGGTGACCACACATGTCCCTTAATCGAATTGACCCGAATACCTCCAACGACGGTGCTACCTGCTTCTCAATAGTGGGATAGCACTGTCTAAAAGACTCTTACACAACTTAATTCTTTAGAGTAGGTAGATTGCTCCTGGGTACTTGCTCTTTCAAAAACAAAAAACATCTTTTCGCACCTACACTTTCAAAAAGTTTTCAAACAAATACTTCATACACTCTTGAGGACTGATACAAGAGTTACCTAGAAGTTTTCAAAACAAACTTTTTTCAAAACCCACAAACACAAGAAAAGCAAACAATTTTTGAAAACATAGTGAGCAAGTACCTAAGAGCCCGTGGATAACCACGGATAGAAAGGGTGCTAACACCTTCCCTTTCTATAAATCTACCTCCCGAACCGAGAAACATCTCGAAAAGGAATTTTGCTGTGCTTTTGTCCTTTCCATAATGGAGAACATAAAAGACGGTGGCGACTCTTGCTTACCGCGACATTTCGCAAACCAGCTTTAAAACAGTCAGTTCTAGTTCCACCGATCACAGTGGCCATTGACTATTTTACAAACTTGGTTGAAGCATCTTCCTTCGCTTCTGTTACCAAAAATGTTTTTTCCCGCTTCATCAAGCAAAACCTTATTTGCCGATATGGTATCCTGGAAAGGATCATCACTAACAATGGTATGAATCTCAATAACACTATGATCACCGCTTTATACGAGCAATTCAAGATCCAACATCACAATTCTTCTCCCTATCGGCCAAATATGAATGGTGTTGTCGAAGCTGCAAATAAGAACATTAAGAAGATCATACAGAAAATGACAGTCACATACAAAGACTGGCATGAGATGTTACCGTTCGTTCTCCAGAGGTATCGTACCACAGCTCGTACATCAATTGGGGTAACACCCTTTTCTTTGGTCTACGGCATGGAGGTTGTCTTGCCTATTGAAGTTCAGATCCCCTCTCTGAGGATTATGAATGATGCAGGCTTGAACGAAGACGATTGGATCCAGACTCGACTTGATCAATTAAATCTGATTAAAAAGAGACTTACTGCTGTTTTCCATGGTCAAATGTATCAAAAGCGGGTGATCAAGGCTTTCAACAAGAAAGTCAAACGCCAAGTTTATCAAGTTGAGGATCTAGTGATCAAACGTATCATCTTGCCACAAAGTGATCCCAGGGGAAAATGGAATCCTACCTATGAAGGACCATTTGTAATCAAAAACATCTTCTCCAGTGGGGCAATGATCTTGACCACCATGGATGGCGACGACCTGCCACACCCTGCGAATGCAGACATTGTCAAAAGATACTACGCATAAGAGACCCGCTAGGTTGACATACCTAGGAAAAACAAGGGCATCCCGGCGAACCAAAAGTTCGGGCAAAAATTAGGGATAAAATGAAAAAAATCTATACACCCGGCAAGTTGAAAACCCGAAAGGGCGACTTGGGCAAAAAAGGGTTTCCCGGTGGGCTGAAAACCCGAAAAGGCGGTCCGGGAAAAAATTAGGGAATTAAAGCGTGTGACTATGTTTGGTCGGATCACTTTGTGGGTAATATTTGGCTTCCATCGACAAGCTCAGAGGCTCTGATCAATTCAGTCATCTTCGGACAAGGCAAAAATGGACAAGATGCTCGGAGATACAAGGGCTATAGCAGAATGGGAACCCCATGGGATTTTATACACATAGTTATCTTTTCTTTGTATCAAAATTTTCCTTTTCTACGACAACATTCTCTTACTAGAGTGTATGTCCCTTTGTACATAAATACTTATTCAAAGTCAATACAAAGATATCACTCTGAAATTGCCAAAACTATTTGTCTTTTGCTTCACACTTGTGTTTTATTTGTAAAAACGTCCAATGATTCATTATTGAACATATGCAATTGAACATAATCACTGATTACAAATAAACAAAATAAGAAAGGCAGTTATTGATGGGTCGAAAGGATAATAACGTATCTCTAGACCATTCCATTTTCCCTCCCCACAGAGTTTTCAATACTTCCCCAGCGGAACAAAGCTCCCGGCTACTCCCAGTGGAACAAAGCTTCCAAGTTTATCAATCCCCGGTAGAAATCATCCAATTTCCTCAGATTCCCCAAGCAGAACTTACGAGCAATACATGGCATTGCCCTCACTATAGAATCTACTTTTCTCGACAAAAGTTCATTGATACTTCAACTTCAAGACATGAAGATTCACATATTCTCAGCGGCATTCAGGGATTTATTTTCCTCAATCCGACAGCAATACAGCAAATCAGCTCACATACGCATACATTGCATCCATTTATCATAAACATTGATAAAACAAATACATTATACCATGCATTTCATACAACATGACTTTGCATTTTAGCTAACATTTTATCCTTTTCAGGATAAGGTTAACAGCTACAATTTCAACTCCTGATACAATTCAGATACGCACCAGACACGGATGCCATTCTGATACTCATTCAGACTATACTTTTGATACAGTACAGATACGTTCCAAGACACGGAAGCCATTCTGATACTCATTCAGACTCTACTTTTGATACAGTACAGATACGCTCCAAGACACGGAAGCCATTATGATACTCATTCAAAGACACCTCCTGATACAGTTCAGATACGCACCAGACACGAATGCCATTCTGATACTCATTCAGACTCTACTTTTGATACAGTACAGCTACGCTCCAAGACACGGAAGCCATTCTGATACTCATTTAGACTCTACTTTTGATACAGTACAGATACGCTCCAAGACACGGAAGCCATTCTGATACTCATTCAAAGACACCTCCTGATACAGTTCAGATACGCACCAGACACTGATTCCATTCTGATACTCATTCAGACTCTACTTTTGATACAGTACAGATACGCTCCAAGACACGGAAGCCATTCTGATACTCATTCAGACTCTACTTTTGATACAGTACAGATACGCTCCAAGACACGGAAGCCATTCTGATACTCATTCAAAGACACCTCCTGATACAGTTCAGATACGCACCAGACACGGATTCCATTCTGATACTCATTCAAACTCTACTTTTTATACAGTATAGATACGCTCCAAGACACGGATGCCATTCTGATACTCATTCAGACTCTACTTTTGATACAGTACGAATATGCGCCAGATACAGAAGCCATTCTGATACTCATTCAAAGGCACCTCTTGATACAGTTCAGATACGCTCCAGACACGAATTCCATTCTGATACTCATTCAGACTCTACTTTTGATACAGTACGAATACGCGCTAGATACGAAAGCCATTCTGATACTCATTCAAAGACACCTTTTGATACAGTTCAGATACGCTCCAGACACGGACGCCATTCTGATACTCATTCAAACTTAACTTTTGATACAATATAGATACGCTTCAGACACGGACGCCATTCTGATGTTCAACTTACAAATTACATCTCAGCAAGCATTCTTGGATAGCATCTACAAGCCCATCTCCAACAAGATTCTATCACCTCTACCAAATGGCATCTTTAAGCCCATTCCTCCTATCATCGTCGAGTGCAAATTTCTGGGCACTCTAGTGTCCAATCATCTTACACCTTCAAGTCATGAATGGTAAATCTCGTCAATCTAACTCTTCAGGTTAAAGAAGATTGAACAGGGGCAGCTGTTGTACCCCAAAGTTTTCCCTCTCATTTTCTCAAGAAATCACCCTGGATTCTCAGGTTTACTTCCATCCAATCCCAAGCTTTGAATTACAAATTTTTCAAGAAAATCGTCTACAAGGGCAAAATGGTCATTTGCACACTATGAAGTCAAACTTTGACTTTTGGATCAAAATCAAGTCTCAAAAATCATATTTCACCAAGACATGTTGGAATATGAAGTTTATTTCGGCTAAAAAAGTTCAAAAGTCAAATTTACTAGGAAAATGCCAAATTCCTAAATACTTGGGATTTTTCTAAGTATTTAAGAAAGATGACACTTCATAACTTATGAGCCAGCCTCCAGGAAGGGCAGTCAGAAGTTGTAAACATGGTTCAGAACATAGTCTTCAGTCAGAACATGGCTCTTCAGTATCGGTGCAAGTTCAGTCAGAATTTGCTAGGGTAATGCAAATAAGGTCATAAAACGTGATACAAAGCCTGAAAACTGTTTCAGAACATGCTGGAGCCAGAAGGTAAAAGGATCAGAAGATTGGATGCTACGCTGAAGCAGGACTTCTAATCCAGAGTTTTCAAAGGTAAATCAAAGAAGGATACTGGAAAGCCTGGGGAATCCTTCAGAGTATGCTGAGGCAACAGGATACTAAGATCAGAAGTTGGGTGTTTATTTTGGACTACGCTGAAATAAAACTTCTGGCCCAGATTTAAGCAATGATGCAAAATCTCGCATTACAGGATTTCTGATTTTTGACAAATCTCATCATCATTTAATGCTCATTAATGCTCACAACCACTTTTGAGTCCTTGTCCAAAGGATCTCTCCACGTGTAGCATAAAAATACTTTTGTACAGAATTAGGTATGGATCCATGCGCTACTTTTCGCTTGTGGGTTTACTTTTCCTTAATCCCTACTTGCTAATCCAACCTAGGCTAAAAAAACTGTCAACTATCACCCCTTTTTTAACTTGCTTCAAGAGCAAGTCAGCATCTAGCATATGATGTTAGCGCTACTTGACATTTCAAACCCACAAAACTTTGCCTATAAATAGAACACCATTGGTCCCTGAGAAAGGGTCCAGAAAAAAGTTGCTGAAAAGAGGTGGAAAATTTGAGAAATAAAAGCCTTGAATCTCTGCCAAAATTCCAAGAGTTCCAAGAACTGTAAACACAACACACAAAACCTATTAATTGTTGGTTCTTTGCATTCAAACTCCACTTGTTCTCAAATATTTCTTGACTAAAGCCATCCTTACAGTTTCTGATCCACACATTGGAAACTGCCACAACTTCTGTATTCATACTACTATACACTCTCCATCCAGCCACTCAAAGAAATCAGAACATCACCTCCTTGCCATCCCCAGAAGTTGAAAACTTTTAGCTTATTGAGTACGTGAAGAAGATGTTTGGAACATCATTAGAGTTGAGGTTAACTCCGGTTCATAGAACTTCTTCCAACTGCAAGGTAAGTTTCTACTGACCCTCACCATATTACTTAAGCATTACCAGATTTACATGCTCAAAAATACAATGTAGATATCATGTTTCTGATGTTGTACATATTCTGAGATTTCATACATCTGCCTGCTTAAATAGAGAATAAATCAGTTTAGAACTTCTTGAAGAAATTAGAACTCAGAGTTAGGATTAACAAAGGCATACTTGCCTCTGATTCATGGTTCTGATGTTTCTTATTTCTGAAACACTATGACATTTGTTGTAACTGTTCTATGCATGTCTTCTGTTTTATGGAGAAATAACCAAATTGCAGATGTTCTGACTAGCATGGAGAGAGAGACCAAGTTCTGTCAGTGGCACTAGGATTTCTGGAGTCTGTTTTGTTACTAGCAGTTTCAGAACTTCTGAAAACTACTGCATTCCCAGTGGGTTCAGAACTTCTGACCTTATACATTTTCACTAACAGGTTTCTATTTTGCAGCGTGCCAGGGTCAGAACCTCTGACTTCATTTTAATCAGCAATACGCTGATTTGTTTTTTTTCTTTTCTCATTATTTTTGCTATCATTTTCTATTTTCATTAACCAGCAAACATCAAAAAACATTTCTTTCACACTTTTTTTTATTTCTTAAAACTCAAAGATAAAAAATGTTTTCTTAAAACAAAACAAGTTCAGTTCACATTTCCTTGTACATTCTTATGCATTTCAATATGGTTGTAATAGTAATTTAGGACTTATTTTTACTTGCAACCCTCATTCATAAATATGTACCCCCATCCCCTAAATATTGTAATAGCATAGGACTTTACATTTCTGCAATTTATCACTTTCAAATGTAATTGCTAGTAATTAGGCGTGTATGGCAAGATAAAACCAATAAGTAGACCACCAAAAATCAAAGACAAATTCATGCAATCAAACACACTTTGCACACATGCACCCCTAGGATAGTCTCACTTGTCTAAAAAATGGTCATGTTATGCATGTGAGGTTTCTTAACAAAAACAATCGAAATAAAAGATCATAGTCCCTCAATGACGCTATCAAAGTTACCTTTCGAAATGATCTTAGTCCCTAAATAAAAATGCTAAGTCATCTCACAACATTGCTATCATGGTCATACGATGACCCAGCGTCCGTCCCTTCACATCCAACGATGGAGCTTCTTACCAAATCAATGGTAAGATAGCAACATCTAAAGGAGGAGGAAAAGCACATCTAAGACCTTTTGAGTAGGTAGGTTCGCTCTCAGTTGCTCGCTTGCTCACAACAAAAACATTTTATACACCAACACTCTCATTTTGAAACATTTTTCAAAAGACAACACTTTGTATGCGTTCTTATAGAAACGAGAACCATTACAAAGTTATATTTTCAAAATACTTTCAAAACCCACACCACAAAGCATAATTTCAAACAACAACAAGTGAGCTAGCAAGCAACTAAGAGCCCATGGAAAACCATGAATGAAAATGGTACTAATACCTTCCCTTTTCATAATCTACCCCCCGAACTCAAAAACATCTCTAAAGGTCTTTCCTGTGCTTTTTCACCTTTCCTTTTGGATAAAAGAAAAGTCGGTGGCGACTCTTGCTAAACCGCAACATTTGCGAACACAAACCGCAAAAAAATCAAGTCAGTTCTTCCACCGTATCACAAAGTACATCTCCTTTGCTTTAAAGTTGTTAGAGATTTTTGTGAAGAAATAGGTTTAGATTTTGTGTGGCTCTTCGAATCTTCTTCGGTTTCCCTTTGCCATGTCTCATCTGGTCCTATCTTTCATTTGAGTTTAGATATTTCCCTTACCATTATTGTCCACTCTTCTTCTCTTTCTTATTGCTCTCCCATATTAACTTACATATATATTGGATTCATGTATTGCCAAAAACCTTATCATTGTGATACTTTCATGTGCCATAGATAGTTTCAGTCACAACAAATTTCAAGATAGAGGCTTTGTGTCATTTTCCCTTGTCATTCTTGACTATTCATTCTAATTCTTCCTTTCACTCCTTAGGCTGATGTTTCACCTGAATGCAGTCGAGAACTTGCCTCCAAATATTGGTTAGTTTAGTGCAATTAAAGAACAAGTGATTGACAATATCTTCCCCATTACATAAGCAACAATTAGTACTATCCAACAAGTCAAAATGTACCAAACGGTCTTTAGTAGGAAGTCTGTCGTGACATGCTTGCCAAAGGGTCATAGCAGCTCGATGCCTTGTAACATTTCCACATAATAATCTGCTTTATCCAACCTTGTCCAATTCTTCACTTCTCATCTTCAAATACATGATTTTCATACTGAATTTACTCACATTCATCATCTGATTCCACTCCATCTGCATGCTATTCACATAAACTTTTTGCTTGAGAATGGCTTTCATGATCCACGACCGGTTCGAATTATACTGAATTTCCATGATCTTAGCTTTTTTTAAATAATAAATATGCACCCATTTCACCCACTAGTTATTTGCTTTATCACTCAAACTCCATATGAGTTTCATCATGATAATGTTATTTCATGCGTGAAGATCAATTATGTTCAGCCCATATATATACTTTCTAGGGCTACAAATCATATCCCAAACAATATAGCTCTTTCTATTTTTTCCAAACCCCCGGACCAAAGAAGTGTTTTACAAATGGTATCAATCTTGTGGATGACATACTTAGATAATGGGAAGCATTGCTTCCAATAATTTGCAGTAGCAAAAGATACACTCTTTATAAGTTAAAATATGTTTGTTTATATATGACTATGTGACTTTTCTCTGCACGCCTCTCATACTTACATGTGTAATATGTTTTTGCTAAACCAAAATAATATTTCACTGCAATAAATTAGTAAATAAGAAAATTTGATGTCCTCTTGTATATTATCTTTCGAGGATTACTATTCTAATACCAAAATTCTTATACTATATACTTACATCATGTAAAATACAACAAGTACACGTGTCTATTTAAAAAAAATGAAAAAATAATTATTAAATATAATAAAAGACAATTTGTGTAACAACCAACCACGATGAAGTTTTGTTTGTATTTTTTAGTATTAAATTTACAATAAAAATTATCAATATTTTTTAAAGAAACCATTGCTGAAACATGAGTGGACCTTAGAGACTTTTTCAACTTTTCAATATTCTTCATTTATTGACTCTAAGTCAATAGTTTCATGTAATGGATGAGTTTGACCAAATCTAAGGAAACTATTGATCATTGTTTGAAAAAAGTATGAAGTGGAAATGGAAACATATATAAAATTTCACACTTTTGTCGTGGGTCGGTTGGTGAATGAAAACATATACAAAATTTCACAAAATCATTTGATAAAAAGTACAAAAGCTCAAATTCAACATTTACAACAACTCCTCAAACCTAAACAAAGGGACATGTCTTTATTTCTTTGATTCTTTCCAAACTCTAACATTCACGTATAAGTTTATAAAAACTGATTTAAGGTGCTCAACCAACACACGAAATCGAAAAGTTGGCTTGTGTTGTGTCAACTGAAACTTTAATTTCACCAAAGAGATCATGCCAAAATTTCTAAAATATAAATTAGGTATATTAATTTGTCAAATATACTAAAAAGTCAAATTTATTTATAATAACTATTAGAGAGCATATTTATTTTGTTATAAATCTTGTTAAATAAAATTAATTAAACCGAAAAGTTGGTGAAGTAAATTACATTATATAATTATGATATTTCGATTAATTTTTCTTCAAAAGTTAGAAATTGATATTCTTAATATAATTTTTGTCCTCTATCAACCACCATTAATATTTTTACTTTTCCCTCTACCAACTACCACTATTAATCCATTTCATTTTATGATAGCTTTTTATATAAAAATTGCATTCCATATTATTGTTTTATATTAAAGAATTCATATAATTTAGTGAACTTCTTTCTACCAATATTAATGATTATTGTGATTCGATTAACTTTTCGTTTTTTTTGGAGGATCATTGATTATAGTTATAAAATGATATTAAAATTAATAAAATTATTGACAAGTGACTTTAAATATAAAAAGAATAAATTAGAAAGGTTTGAAAATATTTGATTAAAAATATTTTTTTTTTAAAATAGACTAAAATAATTTGTACAATAAAATAAGTAGCGGAATACATAAATAAATAAATAAATAAAAAATATAGTAAAGAAAAAATAAAAGAAATTGGGAAAAGGAAAGAGAAAGACATTGACAAATTATAGAGATTCGATCTTAATGAAGTGAAATAATTCTCTCTTTAAGAATTTTTCTTCTGACTTTCCACTATCTTGAGAGCTTTTAACATGATATGTCCACAAACCTCTTTTTATAACGATTGAAGTTTTTCAATGACTTATTTCTTAACCAACAATGAACAGTGTTTTGACTGACTATCCTCCAAACTAAACAGAGATTTTGTACGAATTGACCTCCGAACTGAGATGAATTTTTAAAATGGCTAACCACCTAAACAAAATAAACTTTTATACCATGCTAAGCTCACAGACCTTGTGAAAGAGTTTACACGGTTTTGATTTCAAATCTTGATAATGAGAGATTTGTAATTGATTGAGGGAGAAGTTGTCTTGAAACTAATTGTTCATGAAGATTTGGTTGAGATTTTAATAAGCTTGCAAGACTGAGGTTGTTGTCATTGGTACTGAAAAATGCCAATGAAAAGAATAAGGTTCTTCTCTCCAGGTGTCCTTGGTAGTGATTGTGTGAAAGACTAAGAATAAGGTGGAGTTATTCTCAAATCTCCAGATAGTTCATCGCTCAAGAAATCAGTGGAATTAAGGGGTGATTTCCAAACATGTAGATTGTGAGGAGATTGGTGATACTCGAAGATTCAAGAAGTGTGAATCAAGTAAAGATTATGCAGAAGAGTTTGGCATTACGTTGTATACAAGTTAAGATCCAGGTAGGAGATTTATTTTTCTTAGGCATTATTGTGCATTAGTGATTGTAGAACTCTTGCAATATTTATCAAAATAAAAAGAAATAAATAGGTTCCAATGAGAAACCATTGAAGATTGTAGTAGGCAAATCGAGGATGAACGGAAAACCATTATATATCCTGATGTACTCTCTCTCTCTCTCTATCTCTCTCTCTCTCTCTCTCTCTCTCTCTCACTCACTCTTGAATTTAATTTTTCGTAGGATATCACATGCTTAAGTTTTCAATTATTAGCAAAGTTTGTCGTTTATTCAATTGGTAGCGATTTATTACGTAAGATCATGTTTTGTTAAAATTGGTGTCTAATTAAGCTTTAGTGGTGATTAAATTATGAGAAACTATCGAGGTTAGAATTAATTGATATTGAATCGTTGTATAAACACACCCCATAAAATATACAACTGAATTAATTGATCACCTTTTGTGTATAATCAAAAAACTATCTTTGATATTTGTGAATTGATTAAGTGTTAACATGATGAAGTTCCAACAAAAATATAATCTTCACATTTTCTCTTTAAACATTCCATGTGAATTTTTGAAAAACCTCTAATAATCTATTTTAGAGAATTTCTCAAATTTTATAATCTTTTTTAAAAGGTCTATTCACCCCCTCCCCTCTATAGTGTTTTATTACTCCATATTCTCACCCAACAATTGACATCAAGACCTGATCTTTTGATTGTGTCTAATCGACTCTAATATGTTGAGAATATGGAAGACGATGAAGATCCAAAGAAAGTGTATGATAGAGTACATGTTTTAAAAGGATAAAATTATACTTATTGGAAGGCAAACATGTATGTGCATTTATTATCAGATGACAAAAATATATGGTTCACCGTCACCGAGGGACCATTTATACCTACGAGCAATAATGACGTTGTTAAACACCCAAAAGATTGGACAAATAATCAAATAAAAAAGGCTTCATAAGATTTGAAAGCGAGGAATATACTCATGTCTGCTTTAAGCGCAGAAGTATGTTACTCAATTTCACATCATTCGAGTGCTAAAGGTATGTGGAACGCTCTCCAAACTTTCTATGAGGGAACATATGATGTCAAAGATTCTAAGGTCAATATGTTTACATAAGAGTTCAAACTATTTCGTATTGAAGTGAGAGAATCTGTGAATTTCATGAAAACTAGATTCCTCCACTTAATCAACAAATTATGCAACTTAAGTAAACCTTATTCTAACAAAGATTGTACTAATAAATTATTGAGATCTATGTGGCGGGAGTGACAACCAAAGGTTACCACTATAAAAGTATCTAATTATCTTAATACTTTGGATATTACAAAGTTGTTTGGGAAGTTAGCTGGGCATGAAAATAAACTGAAACGACTCGCCTATAGCAAAGTAAAGTTGAAAAAGAAAGAGAAAGGTAAAGAAGAGAAACAAGATCTTTCCTTGAAAGTTTCATCGTCAAAAGTGAAGAAGTCAAAAAAAGAAAATGATAACACTGACGAAGAAGCTCCTCAACAAGAGGAGATGAGTTTATTCGTTAGACGCTACAATAAATACTTGAAAAGAAACAAGCTCAAACATTTCGACAAAGGATTGGTAAATTTCACAAATACTTGCTCGCCTAAGAAAGAACACAAGAAAAATGACGATGATATTGAAGGTGAGAAAAATACACAAGAAAGGGGGTTGAATTGTGTATGAGAGAAACCTATGGTTCCTTTAACAACAAATTTTCAATCTTAACAAGTTCAGATTCTGAATCAAAGTAGCTAGCAGCAGAATGATTTAAAGCACAAAAACAACAAGTAAAAGTACACTAAAAAATTATCCTGATTCCTCTACAATCGAGAGTAGTCTAGTCTCCTTGTCCCACAAGACATTTTTTACTATAATCAAACTTGATTAAACCTGCTTAGATACACCATTCCAAGACTTCCTTGCTCAATCAATCCTAAATGAGACTTCCTTGCCTAAACACGCCAGTTCAAGACTTCCTTGCCTAAACACACCAGTTCAAGACTTCCTTATCTAAACACAAAGTCCAGGACATCCTTACTTAAACACACTAGTTCAAGGTTTCTTTGCTCAAGCAACCTTGCTAGAGACTTCCTTGCTCAAACACTCTAGCGCCCTTTTGATTAAATACCGTCTAGAGAAGCATCTCCGTAAATAGGAAGTGTGCAATCTAGACGTTGAAAGTTTACGGAGATACATCTCCGTAATTTGTTTTATACAGTCTAAGGTCCGAATTTCACCACTGAATCTGAAATGTTGTGTTTTGGATGCGTCTGAAGATATATCTCTAAAATTTAAGAATATTTTTTATTTTTCAATAAGGATTGATAGCAATGCATATAGTGGTTTTAGCAATTTCCTTATTGGTTTATGACTTTTTTTAAAAAGAAAATTTAGAGTAGTTTTTAAACTTATAACTTTTAACTTGTTAATTTTTACTTCAATTTTAATTTTACTATTTAACTAAAACTTATTTTTATTATTAATAATTTAAATAAAATAAATATATTTTAAATGAACGAGTAGAAAATGACAAATTTTAGATTAAAAAAATGATAAATCTCTTACATTAGCTTTTTCCATTTTTATTTTTGTAATTTTCATTCCACCTTTCTCTATCAAATTCGTGAAGTGTAATCCTCCCTATCAATTGACATTTGGTTATATAATGAATAAATTATTAATTAAAGAATATCCTTCATGTCATTTTCTAGTTATTAATTACTTATGATTTGAATTCAGTACCAAAAATTAACGTCATATATAGTGTTACAATTGGTATGACAGGAATGAAGAATGTGGTTGAATGAAGAATCTCTTGACGAGGAACAATGTTTTATGGATTAAAAATCCCACAATGAAGGTGAAAGAATACGAAGTCAGTGTCAGGAATAGAGGGGAAGAACTATGTACACCTGTTGATTTACATAAGTATGAAATAATGCATTATTAACAGTTGGGAATTAGGTCGAGGAGAAGAACCATGTACACACCTCTTCATTTAAGTCACCATAAAATAGTTAGGAATTACGTTGAGAATATTCATCATGGTAGTTGTAATGCAGTTGACAATCACTCAGTCCTATACTGCTATTTTCAAATCGTACTAACACGTGGAAGGTATGATTAGCAAAAGTTAAGAACCCTTCAATGTGATCGTATATGTCACCACCGTTCATAGTCAACACACATTCAATTTTATGGAATTTTATAGCATTTGCAAGTATTTTTTTGCTTAACACTTATTACTCTTATTTTTATCTAATAATACTTCATTAATTGAGTCATTTATTTTAGTTTTTTTCAACAATTATGTGTATTCACTGCATTATTTAGTGTATTTTATGGTGCGTTCGAAAATACATTTTCGAAATCTGAGAGGCATTTTCGAATTTTCATAGGATATTTTCCACCCTACAGGGTGGATTAAGGAATACTCTAAAAATTTACAAGCAAAGAAATGAAAACGGTTATTGTTAAGTCCAGTTTATAATCTTAAGTCTAGCACTGAAAGCCCAATAAAAATATTACTGAATCATAGCCAAATTAAGAAGAAAAATACACACACTCACATATTCTGTATTTTTCTAACAGGACCTTAGCTGAGATCTTAAACACATGAAATTCGGCAACCACTCAAGGAAAAAAATCTGATTTATCGATTGTTTTTACTGAAAGAATGATTACAAGTTATAAATAAGTTACTAGTGAATGTTCTAAACCAAAAGTTACATGAAAGTATTCAGGAATCTTTGACAATTTATGAACCATTCAAAGGAAAAATGTGGTCTTTCCTTTACTACAAGAAAGAACTCATCTGTACAAATCTCTGAGCTTTCTTTAGTTGTCCATATCGAGTAAGAAGTCGGACCATTACATCGAAGTGTTCCTTAGATGCCTCAATTTCATATTTAGGCATTAAATTGAAGATTTTATTTGCATCATTGACAAATCCAGCTCTTTCACATATAGATAGAATGACTCCAAAGGTGAAGTGATTTGGAGAAAAACCATTCGATCTCATCTGATTGAAAAGGTCAATTGCACCTTGATAAAATTCGTTGTCACCGTAAGCCCTTATAAGAGCAGTCCATGTCATTGAACCTTTCACAGGTACTGCAATAAACACCAAGATTGCCTTATCAACATCTCCAAAAGTTCCATACATATTGATAAGTTCTGCAGAAATAAAATGGACTGATGCAAAATCCCTTTTTAAAATCTGCCCGTGAATCTCCTTCCCGAGTTTTAAAAGCTTTAGCCCACCGCAAACACTCAACATCCTTGACATGGCAATCAAGTCGGGTCGATTTCTTGACAACTGCATTGACCTTATCACATCAATTGCTTCATACAGATATCCATTTTCTATGTACGAATTGATCATGACTGTCCATGAAATCACATTCCTATGCTCCATACCTTCAAACAGTCTTTCAGAATATTCAACTATGCCACACTTTGAATACATTACCATCAACGAAGAAGATACAGACACGTTAGGAAGAAACCAGTGTTTCAAAGCATAAGCATGAATCTGTTTCCCTTCTTCCAAAGCCCTCAACTGAGCACATACTGGAAGAGCAGTGGCAACTGTTACTACATCGGGTCTAAACCCTTCTTGTTGCATCCAAATTATAGACCTCAGTGCTTGCTCTAGTCTTCCATCTGAAGCATAGCCAGACATAAGAGCTGTCCAACAAACTACATTTCTCTCTGGCGAGTTATAAAAAACACGCCTCGCAGATCCCAAATCCCCGCACTTGCAATACATATCAATCAAAGCAGATTGAATCGGTACTCTCTCCGAGTACGATTTTGTCTTCACTACATAAGCATGAACTTCCCGACCTAACCTCCTTTCACAAATTTCTCCGATTACAGGCATAACAATCATCATTATAACTGAATTCGGATATATCCCTTCGTCCACCATCCACTTAACATATTCCAATACTTCCTTATGCAACCTATTGTGTGAAAAACCCGAAAGCATAGCTCCCCAAACAACAACATCCCTCTCCATTTCAGGAATTTCCTCAAACACACTACGGGCAAGCCTAACCTTACCACACTTAAAATACAAATCAATCAAACAAGTCCTGAGAATATCACTATCAACCAAACCATTCTTAATCAAAAGTGCATGAGTCTTCAACCCTTGATAAAGCGCAGGAGCAGCGGCGAAACTCTTGATGACAGAAGAGAAACTATAAACATTCAACTCAACCCCTAATTCCCTCATCTTCGAATAAGTCTTCACCACATCAATGTATTGTTTTTTCCTCCCCCCAGAAACCACAGTTCCTCTAAGCAAAGCATTCCAAGGATACACACTACTCTCAACCGGCAATTCATCAAACAGCTTCAATGCATCACCTAAAGAGCCACAAGAAGTGTACATTTGAACAAGTTTCGTGAGCAAAAATGTGTTTTTTTCGAGCCCATTGATTCTGATATGGGTATGAACTTGTTTTCCTATAGACAACGAGTTTGCGCGGATGCAAGCAGCTATGAGAGAAGAGAAAGTGGTGGCGTTGACTGGAATACCTTGTTGGTCAACGTAATCCAAAATGGTGAGAGCTTCTTTGAGTTTATTTTGGCGAGCGAAGTTCTTGATGTCTTTGTAAATTGAAAGTGGGTTTTTGCTGTGGAGTGGTAAGGAAGATGGAAATGCATCTTCTTCTGCGAATTTCTTCTTGGTGATGGTGAATTTGGGTAGGTTTCTTGGATGGGTTGTTGGGGTTTGTGAGGAAGGTTTGAAGTTGAAGAGTTGGAAAATGTTGGGTTTGTGGTTTAGTGGGAAATGTAGGGAGAGAGAAGAGACAGAGTTTTCCATGTCGGAATTTTATGGTTTTAAGGTTTTGAGGTAACGGAGGTTTTCGTGGTGGCAAAGCTTGTGTGGAACTTCTTCCTGTTTGGGATTTAGACAGAAATGAAATCTTTGTTAGAGGTTTGTGTGGTTCGTGGTAGATTCTAGATACAATATTTTTGAAATGTAATTTTGATTTATAAGATGGTTAAATATATTTTTGGTGCTATAAATATTTTAAATTTTATTTTTAATCTTTATTAAAAAAATGATAAATTTTGGTCTTATAAAATTTTTATTCATGCAATTTTAATCTCTATTATTTTTTAAAATTTTAAAATTTTTTAAATTATTTTTATAGTTTTAAATTTTTGAATAATTTTTTCATACGTGCTTAGAATACTATAAAATATATTTTTTATCAAATTTTAGAATTTTTTAAAATAAGATGAATTAATTATGAATTTTTAAAATTTTAAAAGATATTGATGAAAGTAGTGAAAATCTCGATTTAGAAATTAAATTTGAAGTTCTTTTATTTTTTGAGAAACTTTTTATAACGTTCTAAATATGTTTGTAAAATAATCATTCAAAAAACGTGCATAATAATTTTGTAAAGACTAATAGATGTCATGCTTTATTATTATAGGGACCAAAAACAAAATTTGGTAATTTATAGGAACCAAAAACATATTCAACTCTTTATAATATTTTTATGAGAAAAAAAAGAGAATCCAATTTTTTTAGGCAATATACTCTTTTTAGTCCCTTAACTTTACCTCAGGGTCCAATTTGGTCCTTGTGATACGGTGGCAGAACCGACTGCTATACTAGTTTTGCGTTTTGTATTCGCAAATGTTGCGGTAAGCAAGAGTCGTCATCGACTTTTTTTTAATCCAAATTAAGGAAAGTGTGAAAAGAACAGAAAAAGACTTTTTTGAGATTTTTCTAAGTAAGGGGGGTAGATTATGGAAAGGGAAGGTGTTAGCACTATTTTCATCCGTAGTTTTCTACGGACTCTTAGATGCTTAGCTCATTTTAAAAGTACCTTGTGTTTTGTGTGTTTTGCAAAATATTTTGAAATTGCCTTAGTGCGACGGTTCGCTTTGTGATAAATAAATCTTGTATCAGTCCTCAAGAGTGTTGACAAAGCAAATGTTTTTTAAAGTTGTTTTTGAAATGTGTAAGTGTGAAAAAGTTGTTTTATTTGAGCAAGCATCTAACATCTATCTACTTGTACTCGAAAAGATCGTTTTTTTCCTCCTATCCTTTAGACAGTGTTATCCTACTATTAGTGAGTAGGTAGCCATTTTTTGATATAAAAAAGGTAGTATGAGCCAGCATGTACTGTCTCAGCCAGTGAGCAGCCCATGCCAAAGTGCAGCAAGTTCTCTTGAGCGGTGAGTATTGGATCTCACAGTCGGTAAACTTTTTGCTAAGGTAATAAATAGCATGCTCTTTTCGGTCAGACTCGTCATGCTTCCCCAACACACCTCTTTGTATTATCCAGCACTTTTAAGTATAAGATCAATGGTCTTCCTGCAATTGGAGGCATCAGAATTGGTGGCTTGGAGGTAGTATGACCCTCTCTTCTTGAAGCAGTAGTCTAGCAAGTTCACCAGGCACTCCGCAATCATTTTCACCTTCGTCTTCGGCTAAGTTGATCGGACTTTCGAAGTCATAACTGGCAGTAGCAGAGTCGTTACCAGTGAGATCCAGAGTGGATGTAGACCATGATACGTGAGTGTGTGTAAAATAGCTGTTTTGCAATATAATAAAAGAAAAACAAGGAGCGCAAGATTTGAAATGCAAGAAACGTCCAATGCTTTTATTAATGATATATGTAGATGACACACATAAATCCCTCACAAAATGAAGCCACGGTGCCCCGGGTAATACACTGGGCCATAAAGTTTAAAACATTTTCTGTTACAGATACAAAACAAAAGGTCTCATTACTGGGAAACAAAAGAGATTGGAATGAAGTCCTTTGCTGTCCAGTTGCTTAGTCCACCATCAGCAGTCGGGTAGATCCAACTGTCAATATCAAACTCATCTTCATTGTCATCCCCGATAGCATTCACCCCTGCATCATGTTTAGGCTTTTCTGGTGCTCCGAACTCGATCTCCTTAGCATCAATCAGGTCCTGTACCTTGTTCTTCAAGACCCAACAGTCATCCGTATCATGCCCCGGGCTATCAGAGTGAAAAGCACAGCGGGCATTCGGATCGTACTTCGGTGATGTTGTATTTGGATTCTTCGGGGCCTCCCTTGGAATCACTAGACTGGTCTTTAATAACTGCGGCAGAATCTGGGATAAAGTCATGTTGAGCTGAGTGAATTGTCTTCATGGTCTCTCGGCCCTTGGCTGATTGTTGCGCTGAGGAGCAACAACAGGTTTTGAAATAACCACCGCATTAACAGCTTGGCGGCGTTCAGGTCTATTATGGATTTTTGAACTGTAAACAGCACTGGACTCTTTCTTAAAAGGCTTCTTCTCGGTCCCTGATGAAGCACCCTTCTGTATTTTACCAGATTTGATACCAGCCTCAATTCTTTCCCCGGTCATAATCAGCTTAGTAAACCCAGACGACGAACTTCCAATCAGATGGTTGAAATACGGACCAGACAAGGTCCCCAGAAACATGTCTACCAGCTCCAGATCAGCCAAGGGTGGTTTCACTCTATAAGCGAGGTCCCTCCACTTCTGAGCATAATCTTTGAAACCTTCACCCGCACCCATACACATACCCTGAAGTTGGGTACGCGTGGGAGCGAGGTCGGCATTGTATTGGTACTGCTTGTAGAAAGCTGCGACCAAATCTTCCCAATTACGGATACTGGCTCCTTCTAGCTGGTAAAACCATTCAAGCTGAGTCCCTGAGAGACTATCTTGAAAGAAGTGGATCCATAGGTTCTTGTCAGCGGTGTACGACTGAATCTTCCTTACATACGAACAGAGGTGCAATTTCGGACAAGAAACTCCGCCGTACTTAGCAAAGGCTGGTGCCTTGAACTTGTGGGGAATCACCACCCCAGATGACAGACCCAAGTCACCAAAGTCCAGACCAGGCACTTTCTGAACTTCCATCGCACTCAATCGGTCTTCCAGTTGTTTATACCTATCCTCAGCCGGAGGATACTGGTCTTCATCGAAGTCAGTCTCGTTGTCGGAAACCACAGAGCTAAGAGCCCTCCTTTCTTCCTGATTATCTTTCCCTCTAGATGAGGGGGTCAAATTAACCTCTTCTCGCAAATCATTTCCGAATCTGCGACCCATATTGAATAGGACCGTCTTCTTCTTCTTCTTCTTCTTCTTCTTCTTCTTCTTCTTCTTCTTCTTCTTCTCTTTCAGGATAAAGGCCTTCAGATCTTGCTGACCCTTAGCCAGGTTCATGAACAATTCCTGGAATTGGGCGTTTTGAGCCTGCAGAGCCTTGATTGCTTGTTCAGTTGATAGTTCAGAAGACATGATGCTGAAATAAACAGCGAAGAAGATGAGAAAACCTGTAAGGGTACCTGTTATGAGGTGCATGGGAATGATATGCGTATGATATGATTTCAAAGACTTTAGGGATTCAAATTTGTAAGTAAAAAATGAAACATACTTTTATTAGATAAACTTTGAATTCAATTGTTCAACAGATGCCTTTAAGGTGTTACAAAAAGGAAATACTGAAAAGTAAATCAAAACTAGAAATAATCAAAGGACATCAGTGCTCCCATGGTCGTTTCCCTTTGGTGCTGACATAGTCATTGAAGATTTGCTCATTCTCCAATTTCCTTGTCAACTTCTGGATCTTTCGCTCTTGCTCGTGATACTTTTCTCTGTAAGTATCCCGCTCTTCTCTTAGCTGCATCCAAGATCTCTTTAATGCCCCAATGTCAGTAGGCATGTACGGGTGGAGAATGGTAGGAGGAACCCCTTCCTCATCAGCAACTTCAACAATGATAGGCAAGACGGCTTCATACGACATTCCCAGCTTTTGGGCACGGATACGAACCCATTAGAGATATGGCTTCATCGGAAGAGAAGTCTTTGCACCCAGCTCGTGCAGATCAGACCTGTGTACTCTATCCCAAGCTCTTATGAATCTGCGGCGTTGCTCGTCACTACCCTCTTGGAAATCAAAGACAATACTTGGCGTTAGCAACTCATGAGGTCCTTCCTTTCTAGCTCGCCCAAACTGACTTAGGCCAAGCACAAATTATAAGTGATTCCTCCATTGGTTCCTATCAGTGGAACATTGGGGTATTCCCCACAACGATCAATTATGGCCACCTCGTCCATACCCTTAATAGTCCAAATGATGTCATCGTGAGAGAGAGACATAATCCTATAGGCCCCGCCCATGCCTTCCTTGTTCTTCAGAACTGATTTGGGGAGGTGAGAAATAAACCACCTCACCAACAACAGAGCACAACACATAAGGGTTCCCCGCCTCTGAGCAGTACGAGCATAAAGGGAATGAAGAATGTCACCCAAGAGAGTGGGCACAAGATTACCGGATATGAAGATCTTTACTGCATTTACGTCAACAAAGGAATCAGAGTTAGGAAACAGCACCAAACCATATATGAGAAGAGCCAGAATGTCTTCAAATGCCTGGAAGTCTAGATTGTCCCAGAACTGATTAGATTTATCAACCAAGAATTTAGTCAAAAAGCCATTTGCTCCACTACGAGTTTCCCAATTAGACATTACCCCAGCCTTTATTAGATGGGGGGATGAAGCAAACTCTTCTGGACTAAGGATCTTCTCCCAACCTGTGAACGGGGTTTGCTCCAGAATAGAGATACCAAGCAGATCAGAGAACTCTTCCAAGGTAGGGACCAACTGGTAGTCCGGAAAAGTAAAGCAATGGTACAGTGGATCAAAGAACTGGACTAGGACACTCATCATCTGCTCGTCCAATTTGGAAGAAACCAAACCATGAAGGTGCCCATGTCTTTTGATAAAGGAAGTAGTATCTAACATCTTTGCAACCAATTCTTTAAGCATAGTGGGAACCTGGACAAAGTTGATCCGGATGGTGTTTCTATGCATGGGTGCCATGACCTACAAAACAGAACAAAGATGAATCCCTCCAGTCTTTGAAATAGGTTAGTCCAATGCAAGATGCATGCAATGTTATGATGTCATGATGTCATGATAGAAAACACACCACAAGTATCCACAAATAGCAAACATGGTAAAAGGCACACAAGTCATACAGAGAGCCCTTAGATTTCAGGCTGGCAAGGGGTCTAGGTACTACCCTCTTTCAGTTCAGTTGGTTCAAACCTGTCCTAGAAATAGTAACCGGGTTCTAGAGGATCTCAATATCACTGACTACCCTCGATCGGTCATAATTCCAGTTTAGCAACCTTTTCTTGCAGCCGGAATCATCGTGAGAGTTTAGTCTCAATGAGTGTAGCATACTGCTACTGTTCTATGGCCAAGTTGGTGTTTAATGACCCCTTAACATACCCATATTCTACTCGTTGCGCCACAAGGGATATCAGTACAAACTAAAGTGCCACACCAACGTAGCTACTGCTTCAACCGTATCAGTCTACGCCGTACAGTTCCCTCACAGTTTATTGCTACTTACCTAAAGGGTGTCCCCCAGATCCGGGTTAGGATCTATAGTAACTCTGATTCAAACCCACAAAAATAAAGCATACGAGTCAAGCAATTGAAAACATTATGAACTATTCCTAAGGTACACCCCACTTATAAATATCCCCATCAGAGTCGCCAGTTCTGTGATACGGTGGGAAAGAACTGACTGTTTTTGGAATGCTGGTTTGCATTTTGCCTTTGTGTTTGCAAAATTTCGCGGTAAGCAAGAGTCGCCACCGACTTTTATTTTATCCAACAAGGAAAGGAAAAAAGCACAGAAAAATTCCTTTTTCGAGATATTTCTCGGGTTCGGAGGATAGATTATAGAAAGGGAAGGTATTAGCACCCTTTCTATCCGTAGTTATCTACGGGCTCTTAGGTACTTGCTCAATTGTTTTCAAAATTGCTTTCTTTGTGCTTGTGGGTTTGAAAAAGTTTTTGTTTGAAAAACTTTGATTTAACTCTTGCTTCTATCCTCAAGA
Organism: Vicia faba; assembly: GCA_948472305.1. Classification (NCBI taxonomy): domain Eukaryota; kingdom Viridiplantae; phylum Streptophyta; class Magnoliopsida; order Fabales; family Fabaceae; genus Vicia; species Vicia faba. Next base: position 1,686,832,398 of record OX451737.1, on the reverse strand, counting down.
GCGTATGAAGTGTTTTTAAAAACTTTGTTCGAAAAGTGTAAGTATGAAAAAGATTTTGTTTTTTGAAAGAGCAAGTACTTAAGAACCATCTACCTACTCGAAAAAGGAATCGTTCTATGCTATCTTCCCTTAGACAATGCTATCCCACTATTGATGAGTAGGTAGCATCGTCGTTGGAGTTTGGGGTCAATTCAAATTAGGGACTTACGGTCACCAAAGCAATGGTAGGACGCCTTAGCGGTAACCCTAATGTCTTAGATCATTTGTTTTGAGGCAACAATATCCGAGGCAACCGTTTCGAGGCAACTGTGATCTTTTAGACAAGAGGACGACCTCTAAAACGACCTATACTCAATGACCGCGTACGAAGGCAACCAAGCGAGGTGTACCCTAAGAGTGTGCATGTGCGAGTGTGTTGTTTTCAGTTAATTTTATCTTTGTACATGCTAAGGGTGATCTAAGTTGATTTTAGGTTAAAACATTCAGTCTTATCATGCCATCCTATTATCAAATATCTAACAATTATAATTTGCGGAAAATAAATTGCGAAATTTAAATTACAAGGCGTCGGGTATTTATATCGCCAAAGACAAACCCTTAAAAGTAAATAAAGCGATAAAAAATAAGTAAAAGGTCCTATTAAGCTATTACAAACCGGGAGCAAGTACATTATTAGATAAAAGAAAATAAATCGCGACGCAAAATTAAATCGAGCGCAAACTAGGGTTTTGACCCTTTTCGAAGAAAACATCTTTTTTTGTTTTTTATTTTAAGAAAGAAAATAATCTATATTAATTACTAAATTAAATAAAATAAATAAATTAATGAAAATAAATTATTTTTTGGGTTTTTTGTTATTTTAAGAAAGAAAATAAAAATTAATTGAGTTAGTAAAACCTAATTAAGTCTAGTTAATTTTAATTATTTACAAAAAATGTTAAAGTTATTCTAATTAAAGCCTAAATTAATTAATAGATTTGTTAATAAAAATAAAAATACTAATTTGATTAAATATAAAAAATGTTTTTTTTTGTGATTTTATTTTATAAGGAAAGAGTTTTTTTAATTGGTTAGAAATTAAATAAAAACAATTAAATCAATAAAACAAATACTAAATAAAATAAATAAAGAGAAAAGGGGTTTGGGCCTGTATTAGTGCTGTTTGAACAGCAATCTGAAGCCCATTAGAATTTGCCCTTTGTTGACTTTCTGGACTTGGTGTGCACGCGCTGACTTGGATCATGGTAGACCCTCACTCCTGGATCACCAGATTTGGCCTTTGGCCATCTGGCCATTGGATAGATGATAGTGCATGGTGAGCTGCAAACCTAGATATGCACACAATCGCCTGAAAAAGAAAAATATCAAAGAACTGGAGGACCTGGGGTTCAAACCCAGGTCCTGAAAGTGATTGCTTGCACGCTTGCCACTAGGCTGTTTGGTTTCATTTGTTAATATGTTAGACAACAATGATAATATGCCAAAACAATAATTATTGGTCAGAATAAAAAAATATGCGCGCGCGATTTGAACATGCCAATGGGCAGGGGACACCTCATCGTCCCTGTCCTGGAACCTGTAAAACATTTACCTGCGGATTTGAATCCGCAGCTAAAAGCGCAGGTCCATTCAAAAATCCATCTTAGGCCACATAAATCCATTCCAGGACCATGGCTGGGTTCGTTAGGGCCTCCTGAGCACAGCCATGCCCATCTTGTAGCCTAATTTCACCTGAAAAGGAAAACCCCAAAAATGCTTCCGAGAACCCTAACTATGGCGCTTTACATTACAGGTTAGTTAAACAAAATTGAGTGATGCAAAAAGCTTAGAAATGTTGTGAGGATTACAAATATGCAAGCGATTTGTACAAATGATGTAAGAATGGAGAATTAAGATTTCAAGAACAGAGCGGGTTATAGTGCTACTTACAGCGCGTTGTGGTGTGTGAGGAAGCTTGCTTTGGATTGGTTTCGCTTCAGTGAACGTCCAGGAAGCGTTTGGGATGCTTGCCAAGTCCTGAAAATGTCTCTAGCTATGAATTCGATTCCACACTTTTTAGTGAATTTTTCAACTTTTGTTCTGCTTCTTTCTGCATCCTCCAACCTTTTTTTCGATTCCTTTGGCCTCCTTATGTATTGCATAATGTGTTAGGGTAACAATTATGGCTTGAATCTTCTCCCATCAATGCTTTAGGATTTGATTTGATTCGCTCTTTACAAACTTGCCAAATCTGCCAATTTTCAATCTTTTTGCACATGGTATTGTATGATTCGAGTTTGATGATGATCATGATGATAATTAAGACCTGAAACAGCCACAAAATCTTAGGTAATCAAAGTTTGGGATTTTATATGATTTAATTTGATTTAAAATGAATAAATTCAATAAAAAATCAAATAAAATAATAAAAAAAGAGATATGGGATCATGGCTGAAGCTAGGACACGTGGACAATGATGCAAGCTCAAATGAAGTGGAAAAGAATGGGCCCATTTGACAAAATTTGAATTTTTGAGGATAGTTGACTTTTGACAATTTTGCAAAAATGCCCAACTTCAACAATGCATAACTTCTTCAATTTTGAACTTTTGGAAGTGTTCTTGGACTTTTTATAAATCTTGATATGTCCTATAACCAACTCTTTTGGTCTCATCTCATTTTTATATTCCATTCTCAAGTTATAAGCTTTGAAAAAAAAGGTGTTTTTGTTGACTTTCAAAAATGACCTATAATGTCCAAATTTATAACTTCTTGTGAGTGCATTTTATGATCTTGGGGTATGAAGATGGATTGTTGTAAATTGCATCCTATTCAAAATTATCTTTGGATGGGTCATTTCTCATAAAGTATGAGAAAGTTATGCTTGGTAAAAGTTGAGTTGACTTTTCCTGTAAAACCCTAATTTAGCAACTTTTGAGTCTTGATGAATTCTGAGCAATCCTTGATGAATCATGATCAAACCTTGATCAAATGATGAGATATCCTTCAAAATGAGGATGTTGGCAAAAAATCTTGAAGTTTGACTATTTGTAGGTCATAGTTGACTTTTGCCCTAACACAGTCGATTTTTGGACCCTTGAGCAATTGACTGAGCAAACTTCCTGTGCAAGGCTTGAAATTTGGCATGGATGATCTTGAGAACATATTAGGATATTGGGGAGAATTTGAGGTCATTTGTATTCAAAGATCTTGATGCAACACAAAACCCTAATTTGGGGTTGACTGCCTTAGGAGATAGCTTGATTGTCCAACTCTTGGGCAAACTTGAGCAACTTGGAGATTTTCCTTGCAATGTTTGGAGAAATATGAGAGGGAAAATTTTGGGGTACAATAGATGCCCCTGTTCAATCTTCTTAAACCTGAGGATGTAGATTGGATTTCGTGCCTTTCGTGATCTGAAGGTGGAAGATGATTGAACACTAGAGTGCCTAGAAATTTGCACTCGCATGAAGTGGTATCAACCTTGTGATGTCAGGAATGGGCTTGCAGATGCCATCTGCAGGAGTGTTGATCACATAATAGATTCCTTAGCGAGAACTTGCATACCTGTTATTGTGGAAGATTCCGCTGGGGAAGTCTGATCTTTGTTGAGATTTAGGAACTTGCCTGTACTTCAACTGAGAGAACATCTCTGCTGAGTTTTAAGAACTTGTCTGTAATTCAACTGGGGGAATTCTGTCGAGATTCAGAACCTTATCTGTACTTCGACTGAGGAGAATTGCCGAGATTTAGAACCTTATCTGTAATTCAACCAAGAATAATTCAGTTGATATTTAAGAGCCGGTCAGGTCTTCGACTGAGGGAAACATCTTCATCAAGATCTAGGACTGTCTATTTACTTCAACGGAGAATAATTTTGTTGAGATTTAAGAACTCGTCCACACTTTGACGGAGGAAAATTGTCGAGATTGAGAACCTTATCTGTAATTCAACCGAGAATAATTCAGTTGAGATTTAAGAACCGGTCAGGTCTTCGACTGAGGGAAATATCTTCATCAAGATCTAGGACTGCCTGTTTACTTCAACGGAGAATAATTCTGTTGAAATTTAAGAACTCATCCACACTTCGACGGAAGAAAATTGTCGAGATTGAGAACCTTATCTGTAATTCAACCGAGAATAATTCAGTTGAGATTTAAGAATCGGTCAGGTCTTCGACTGAGGGAAACATCTTCATCAAGATCTAGGATTGTCTGTACTTCAACGGAGGGTAATTCTGTTGAGATTTAAGAACTCGTCCACACCTCGACGGAGGAAAATTGTCGAGATTTAGAACCTTATATGTAATTCAACCGAGAATAATTCAGTTGAGATTTAAGAACCGGTCAGGTCTTCGACTGAGGGAAACATCTTCATCAAGATCTAGGACTGTCTGTACTTCAACGGAGGATAATTCTGTTGAGATTTAAGAACTCGTCCACACTTCGACGGAGGAAAATTGTCGAGATTTAGAACCTCATCTGTAATTCAACCGAGAATAATTCAGTTGAGATTTAAGAACCGGTCAGGTCTTCGACTGAGGGAAACATCTTCATCAAGATCTAGGACTGTCTGTTTACTTCAACGGAGAATAATTCTGTTGAGATTTAAGAACTCGTCCACACTTCGACGGAGGAAAATTGTCAAGATTGAGAACCTTATCTGTAATTAAACCGAGAATAATTTAGTTGAGATTTAAGAACTGGTCAGGTCTTCGACTGAGGGAAACATCTTCATTAAGATCTAGGACTGTCTGTTTACTTCAACGGAGAATAATTTTGTTGAGATTTAAGAACTCGTCCACACTTCGACGGAGGAAAATTTCTGAGATTTAGAACCTTGTCTGTAATTTAACTGAGGATAATTCAGTTGAGATTTAAGAACCGGTCAGGTCTTCGACTGAGGGAAACATCTTCGTCAAGATCTAGGACTGTCTGTTTACTTCAACGGAGAATAATTCTGTTGAAATTTAAGAACTCGCCCACACTTCGACGGAGGAAAATTGTCGAGATTAAGAACCTTATCTGTAATTCAACCGAGAATAATTCAGTTGAGATTTAAGAACCGGTCAGGTCTTCGACTGAGGGAAACATCTTCATCAAGATCTAGGACTGTCTGTTTACTTCAACGGAGAATAATTCCGTTGAGATTTAAGAACTCGTCCACACTTCGACGAAGGAAAATTGTCGAGATTGAGAACCTTATCTGTAATTCAACCGAGACTAATTCAGTTGAGATTTAAGAATCGGTCAGGTTTTCGACTGCTGAGAACCTAACTACATCCTTCCTGAAAAGTAGAGGTCAATCGTATGCAATGCATGATATATATCAAGCAATGATGTTCTCAAAATAAATGAGATTGTGCTGTATGATGCGTATATGCATGTATCATGATGTATGGAAATGTAATGTTTTTAGCTGGGGAAAATAAATCATGTATAACTGCTGGAGAGTAGAATTAGATTCTTCGTTTCTGCTGGAGATGGTGAACAAAGATGATTGTGAGAATAAACCTGCAGGAGAGGAAAACTCTGTTGGGGAATAAACTGATGAGGAGATTACTCTGTAGGGAAGAAATGCTCTGTAGAGGATTCCGTTGATAAATTCCGCTGGGGATGAATTACCGTTGCTGGTGATACTGAATCTTGTTGGGAATTGAATTTCTTGGTTGTGAAAGGAAAGAACTTCGCTGGGGATGATCTTTCAGTTGCTACTTCACTGGGAATAACCTTTTAGACTCTTATGGGGATACTCCTTTGAACTTGCTGGGGATAATCCTCCAAGGTCTACTGGGGATGATTCTCCAAACTCCGCTGGGGAAGCTTTTTCAGACTGTGCTGGGAAAAATTTCAAACTCCACTGGGGGAATTTTGTACTTTGCCGGGGAATATTCTTATACTCCGTCGGGGAATATTAAGACTGTCGGGGATATTAAGCCTTTTCGGTGTTGATGGTAGATAAATTCTGCTTGGGGAGAATATTACCGATTCATTCACAATTACAAGTCTCAGTTGGGGAGAGTCAACATTATTGTCTTAATCTGCGGGGAGTGAAAGTACCTTTAGCCATATTCTTCAGCTGAATCTGCCTTGGTACCTGGTGGATAAAGCAATTGTACAGTTTGGACAATTTTATTGCCCCTATTTCTGATATTACCAGTAATCGTCTTTTGTTTCACATGTAAATATTTATGAGCAACAATTAATGTCAAGTTCATATATCAAAAATGAACATTGGACGTTCTTTATAAAACAAAACAGATAAAGGAAAAACAGTTTGAAATTTCTTTGAAAATGAATTGTATTGATTTTGAAGTTTGGCCTGTAAATAGGCGTTTTTGTACAAGTGGCTGACGTCCTAGTAAGAGAACGCCGCCGAACAAATAGAATTTACACAATTTGTGAAAAACTAAACAAAACAGCTATGTGAATAATCCCACTGGGTTCCAATTCTGCTATTGCCCTTATGTCCTTGAGCATCTCATCACTTTGATATTGGTTGAAGGTAGATTAGATTGATTAGTGCCATCCGAGCTTGATAGTCGATACCGAAGTCTAGTTGCAAGGTGATCCAATGAGATATAGTGTTACGCTTTGATCCCTAATTTTTGCCTGGACCACCCTTTTGGGTTTTCAGTCCACCGGGATACCCTTTTTTGCCCAAGCCGCATTTTCAGGTTTTCGACTTGCCGGGTGTACATATTTTTTCATTTTCATCCCTTATTTTTGCCCGAACCCTTTTGGTTCGCCGGGAAGCCCTTATTTTTGCCTAGGCCAGTCGACCTAGCGGGTCTTTGATTATGCGTAGTATCTTTTCACTATGTCTGCATTGACGGGGTGAGGAAGGTCGTCACCATCCATGGTGGTTAGAATCATAGCTCCTCCTGAGAAAATGTTCTTAACCACAAATGGCCCTTCGTAGGTAGGGGTCCATTTGCCCCTGGGATCACCTTGAGGTAAGATAATGCGCTTGATTACCAGATCCCCAACTTGATACTCTTGTCGTCTAACTTTCTTGTTAAATGCCTTGATCATCCGCTTTTGATACATCTGACCATGACAAATAGCAGTAAGTCTCTTTTCGTCGATTAAGTTCAGCTGATCAAGCCGGGTCTAGATCCAGTCATCTTCGCTCAAACCTGCATCTTTCATAATCCGAAGAGAGGGTATCTGAACTTCGATGGGAAAGACTACCTCTATACCATATACCAAGGAATAGGGGGTTGCCCTGTTGACGTCCGTGCCGAGGTACGGTACCCATGAAGAGCAAATGGTAACATCTCGTGCCAGTCTTTGTATGTCATCGTCATTTTCTGCATAATCTTCTTGATATTCTTATTAGCCGCTTCTACAGCCCCATTCATCTTCGGCCGGTAAGGAGAAGAGTTATGATGTTGTATCTTGAACTGCTTGCAGAGCTCGGTGATCATCTTATTATTGAGATTTATACCATTGTCTGTAATGATCCTCTCTGGTACACCGTATCGACAAATCAGATTGTGCCAAATGAACCGTGCCACGACGTTCTTGGTTACAGTGGCAAAGGAAGCTGCTTCAACCCACTTCATAAAGTAATCAATCGCTACCAGGATGAAATGATGCCCGTTGGATGCCGTAGGTATGATCTCGCCGATCATATCAATGCCCCACATTACAAAAGGCCAAGGTGCCGTCAAGACGTTCACATTTTTTGGTATAAAAAAGGTAGTATGAGCCAGCATGTACTGTCTCAGCCGGTGAGCAGCCCATGCCAAAGCGCAGCAAGTTCTCTCGAGCAGTGAGTATTGGGTCTCACAGTCAGTAAACTTTTTGCTAAGGTAATAAATAGCATGCTCTTTTCGGCCAGACTCGTCATGCTGCCCCAGCACACCTCTTTGTATTATCCAGCACTTTTAAGTATAAGATCAATGGTCTTCCTGCAATTGGAGGCATCAGAATTGGTGGCTTGGAGGTAGTATGGTCCTCTCTTCTTGAAGCAGTAGTCTAACAAGTTCACCAGGAACTCCGTAATTATTTTCACCTTCGTCTTCAGCTAAGTTGATCGGACTTTTGAAGTCATAACTGGCAGTAGCAGAGTCGTTACCAGTGAGATCCACAGTGGATGTAGACAATGATACGTGAGTGTGTGTAAAATAGTTGTTTTGCAATATAATAAAAGAAAAACAAGGAGCGCAAGATTTGAAATGCAAGAAACGTCCAATGCTTTTATTAATGATATATGTAGATAACACACATAAATCCCTCACAAAATGAAGCCACGGTGCCCCGGGTAAGACACTGGGCCATAAAGTTTAAAACATTGTCTGTTACAGATACAAAACAAAAGGTCTCATTACTGGGTAACAAAAGAGATTGGGATGAAGTTCTTTGCTGTCCAGTTGCTTAGTCCACCATCAGCAGTCGGGTAGATCCAACTGTCAATATCAAACTCATCTTCATTGTCATCCGTGATAGCATTCACCCCTACGTCATGTTTAGGCTTTTCTGGTGCTCCGAACTCGATCTCCTTGGCATCAATCAGGTCATGTACCTTGTTCTTCAAGACGCAACAGTCATCCGTATCATGCCCTGGGCTATCAGAGTGAAAAGCACAGCGGGCATTCAGATCGTACTTCGGTGATGTTGTATTTGGATTCTTTGGGGCCTCCCTTGGAATCACTAGACTGGTCTTTCATAACGGAGGCAGAATTTGGGATAAAGTCATGTTGAGCTGAGTGAATTGTCTTCGTGGTCTCTCGGCCCTTGGCTAATTGTTGCACTGAGGAGCAACAACAGGTCTTGAAATAACCACCGCATTAACAGCTTGGCGGCGTTCAGGTCTATTATGGCTTTTTGAACTGTAAGCAGCACTGGACTCTTTCTTAAAAGGCTTCTTCTCGGTGCCTGATGAAGCACCCTTCTGTATTTTACCAGATTTGATACCAGCCTCAATTCTTTCCCCGGTCATAATCAGCTCAGTAAACCCGGACGACGAACTTCCAATCAGATGGTTGAAATACGGACCAGACAAGGTCCCCAGAAACATGTCTACCAGCTCCCGATCAGCCAAGGGTGGTTGCACTCTACCAACGAGGTCCCTCCACTTCTGAGCATAATATTTGAAACCTTCACCCGCACTCATAGACATACCCTGGAGTTGGGTACGCGTGGGAGCGAGGTCGGCATTATATTGGTACTGCTTGTAGAAAGCAGCGGCCAAATCTTCCCAATTACGGATACTGGCTCCTTCTAGCTGGTAAAACCATTCAAGCTGAGTCCCTGAGAGACTGTCTTGAAAGAAGTGGATCCATAGGTTCTTGTCAGCGGTGTATGGCTGAATCTTCCTTACATACAAACGGAGGTGCAATTTCAGACAAGAAACTTCGTCGTACTTAGCAAAGGCTGGTGCCTTGAACTTGTGGGGAATCACCACCCCAGATGACAGACCCAAGTCACCAAAGTCCAGACCAGACACTTTCTGAACTTCCATCGTGCTCAACCGGTCTTCCAGTTGTTTATACCTATCCTCAGTTGGAGGATACTGGTCTTCGTCGAAGTCAGTCTCGTTGTCGGAAACCACAGGGCTAGGAGCCCTTCTTTCTTCCTGATTATCTTTCCCTCCAGATGAGGGGGTCAAATTAACCTCTTCTTGCAAATCGTTTCCGAATCTGCGACCCATATTGAATAGGACCATCTTCTTCTTCTTCTTCTTCTTCTTCTTCTTCTTCTCTTTCAGGATAAGGGCCTTCAGATCTTGCTGACCCTTAGCCAGGTTCATGAACAATTCCTGGAATTGGGCGTTTTGAGCCTGCAGAGCCTTGATTGCTTGTTCAGTTGATAGTTCAGAAGACATGATGTTGAAATAAATAGCGAAGAAGATGAGAAAACCCGTAAGGGTACCTGTTATGAGGTGCATGGGAATGATATGCGCATGATATGATTTCAAAGACTTTAGGGATTCAAATTTGTAAGCCAAAAATGAAACACACTTTTATTAGATAAACTTTGAATTCAATTGTTCAACAGATGCCTTTAAGGTGTTACAAAAAGGAAATACTAAAAAGTAAATCAAAACTAGAAATAATCAAAGGACATCAGTGCTCCCATGGTCGTTTCCCTTTGGTGCTGACATAGTCATTGAAGATTTGCTCGTTCTCCAATTTCCTTGTCAACTTCTGGATCTTTTGCTCTTACTCGTGATACTTTTCTCTGTAAGTATCCCGCTCTTCTCTTAGCTGCATCCAAGATCTCTTTAATGCCCCAATGTCAGTAGGCATGTACGGGTGGAGAATGGTAGGAGGAACCCCTTCCTCATCAGCAACTTCAACAATGATAGGCAAGACGACTTCATACGGCATTCCCAGCTTTTGGGCACGGATACGAACCCATTAGAGATATGGCTCCATCGGAAGAGAAGTCTTTGCACCCAACTCGTGCAGATCAGACCTGTGTACTCTATCCCAAACTCTTATGAATCTGCGGCGTTGCTCGTCACTACCCCCTTGGAAATCAAAGACAATACTTGGCGTTAGCAACTCATGAGGTCCTTCCTTTCTAGCTCGCCCAAACTGACGTAAGGCCAAGCACAAATTATAAGTGATTCCTCCATTGGTTCCTATCAGTGGAACATTGGGGTATTCCCCACAACGATCAATAATGGCCACCTCGTCCATACCCTTAATAGTCCAAATGATGTCATCGTGAGAGAGAGACATAATCCTATAGGCCCCGCCCATGCCTTCCTTGTTCTTTATAACTGATTTGGGGAGGTGAGAAATAAACCACCTCGCCAACAACGGAGCACAACACATAAGGGTTCCCCGCCTCTGAGCAGTACGAGCATAAAGGGAATGAAGAATGTCACCCAAGAGAGTGGGCACAGGATTACCGGATATGAAGATCTTTACTGCATTTACATCAACAAAGGAATCAGAGTTAGGAAAAAAACCAAACCATATATGAGAAGAGCCAGAATGTCTTCAAATGCCTGGAATTCTAGACTGTCCCAGAACTGATTAGCTTTATCAACTAAGAATTTAGTCAAAAAGCCCTTTGCTCCACTACGAGTTTCCCAATTAGACATTACCCCAGCCTTTATTAGATGGAGGGATGAAGCAATCTCTTCTGGTCTAAGGATCTTCTCCCAACTTGTGAACGGGGTTTGCTCCAGAATAGAGATACCAAGCAGATCAGAGAACTCTTCCAAGGTAGGGACCAACTGGTAGTCCGAAAAAGTAAAGCAATGGTACAGTGGATCAAAGAATTGGACTAGGACACTCATCATCTGCTCGTCCAATTTGGAAGCAACCAAACCAAGAAGGTGCCCATGTCTTCTGATAAAGGAAGTAGTATCTGACATCTTTGCAACCAATTCTTTAAGCATAGTGGGAACCTGGACAAAGTTGATCCGGATGGTGTTTCTACGCATGGGTGCCATGACCTATAAAACAGAACAAAGATGAATCCCTCCAGTTTTTGAAATAGGTTAGTCCAATGCAAGATGCATGCAATGTTATGATGTCATGATGTCATGATAGAAAACACACCACAAGTATCCACAAATAGCAAACATGGTAAAAGGCACACAAGTCATACAGAGAGCCCTTATATTTCAGGCTGGCAAGGGGTCTAGGTACTACCCTCTTTCAGTTCAGTTGGTTCAAACCTGTCCTAAAAATAGTAACCGGGTTCTAGAGGATCTTAATATCACTGACTACCCTCGGTCGGTCATAATTCCAGTTTAGCAACCTTTTCTTGCAGCCGGAATCATCGCGAGAGTTTAGTCTCAATGAGTGTAGCATACTGCTACTGTTCTATGGCCAAGTTGGTCAATTTAAAGGTTCTAAGGTCAGTTGGTGTTTAATGACCCCTTAACAGACCCATATTCTACTCGTTGCGCCATAAGGGATATCAGTACAAACTAAAGTACCACACCAACGTAGCTACTGCTTCAACCGTATCAGTCTACGCCGTACAGTTCCCTCACAGTTTATTGCTACTTACCTAAAGGGTGTCCCCTAGATCCGGGTTAGGATCTATAGTAACTCTGATTCAAACCCACAAAAATAAAGCATACGAGTCAAGCAATTGAAAACATTATGAACTATTCCTAAGGTACACCCCACTTATAAATATCCCCATCAGAGTCGCCAGTTCTGTGATACGGTGGGAAAGAACTGACTGTTTTTGGAATGCTGGTTTGCATTTTGCCTTTGTGTTTGCAAAATGTCGCGGTAAGCAAGAGTCGGCACCGACTTTTATTTTATCCAACAAGGAAAGGAAAAAAGCATAGAAAAATTCCTTTTTCGAGATATTTCTCGGGTTCGGGGGATAGATTATAGAAAGGGAAGGTATTAGCACCCTTTCTATCCGTAGTTATCTACGGGCTCTTAGGTACTTGCTCAATTGTTTTCAAAATTGCTTTCTTTGTGCTTGTGGGTTTGAAAAAGTTTTTGTTTGAAAAACTTTGATTTAACTCTTGCTTCTGTCCTCAAGAGCGTATGAAGTGTTTTTAAAAACTTTGTTCGAAAAGTGTAAGTATGAAAAAGATTTTGTTTTTTGAAAGAGCAAGTACTTAAAAACCATCTACCTACTCGAAAAAGGAATCGTTCTATGCTATCTTCCCTTAGACAATGCTATCCCACTATTGATGAGTAGGTAGCATCATCGTTGGAGTTTGGGGTCAATTCGAATTAGGGACTTACGACCACCAAAGCAATGGTAGGACGCCTTAACGGTAACCCTAATGTCTTAGATCATTTGTTTTGAGGCAACAATATCCGAGGCAACCGTTTCGAGGCAACTGTGATCTTTTAGACAAGAGGACGACCTCTAAAACGACCTATACTCAATGACCGCGTACAAAGGCAACCAAGCGAGGTGTACCCTAAGAGTGCGCATGTGCGAGTGTGTTGTTTTCAGTTAATTTTATCTTTGTACATGTTAAGGGTGATCTAAGTTGATTTTAGGTTAAAACATTCAGTCTTATCATGCAATCCTATTATCAAATATCTAACAATTATAATTTGCGGAAAATAAATTGCGAAATTTAAATTACAAGGCGTCGGGTATTTATATCGCCAAAGACAAACCCTTAAAAGTAAATAAAGCGATAAAAAATAAGTAAAAGGTCCTATTAAGCTATTACAAACCGGGAGCAAGTACATTATTAAATAAAAGAAAATAAATCGCGGCGCAAAATTAAATCGAGCACAAACTAGGGTTTTGACCCTTTTCGAAGAAAACATCTTTTTTTGTTTTTTATTTTAAGAAAGAAAATAATCTATATTAATTACTAAATTAAATTAAATAAATAAATTAATGAAAATAAATTATTTTTTAAGTTTTTTGTTATTTTAAGAAAGAAAATAAAAATTAATTGAGTTAGTAAAACCTAATTAAGTCTAGTTAATTTTAATTATTTACAAAAAATGTTAAAGTTATTCTAATTAAAGCCTAAATTAATTAATAGATTTGTTAATAAAAATAAAAATACTAATTTGATTAAATATAAAAAATGTTTTTTTTGTGATTTTATTTTATAAGGAAAGAGTTTTTTTAATTGGTTAGAAATTAAATAAAAACAATTAAATCAATAAAACAAATACTAAATAAAATAAATAAAGAGAAAAGGGGTTTGGGCCTGTATTAGTGCTGTTTGAACAGCAATCTGAAGCCCATTAGAATTGGCCCTTTGTTGACTTTCTGGACTTGGTGTGCACGCGCTGACTTGGATCATGGTAGACCCTCACTCCTGGATCACCAGATTTGGCCTTTGGCCATCTGGCCATTGGATAGATGATAGTGCATGGTGAGCTGCAAACCTAGATATGCACACAATCACCTGAAAAAGAAAAATATCAAAGAAGTGGAGGACCTGGGGTTCAAACCCAGGTCCTGAAAGTGATTACTTGCACGCTTGCCACTAGGCTGTTTGGTTTCATTTGTTAATATGTTAGACAACAATGATAATATGCCAAAACAATAATTATTGGTCAGAATAAAAAAATATGCGCACGCGATTTGAACATGCCAATGGGCAGGGGACACCTCATCGTCCCTGTCCTGGAACCTGTAAAACATTTACCTGCGGATTTGAATCCGTAGCTAAAAGCGCAGGTCCATTCAAAAATCCATCTCAGGCCACATAAATCCATTCCAGGACCATGGCTGGGTTCGTCAGGGCCTCCTGAGCACAGCCATGCCCATCTTGTAGCCTAATTTCACCCGAAAAGGAAAACCCCAAAAATGCTTCCAAGAACCCTAACTATGGCGCTTTACATTACAGGTTAGTTAAACAAAATTGAGTGATGCAAAAAGCTTAGAAATGTTGTGAGGATTACAAATATGCAAGCGATTTGTACAAATGATGTAAGAATGGAGAATTAAGATTTCAAGAACAAAGCGGGTTATAGTGCTACTTACAGCGTGTTGTGGTGTGTGAGGAAGCTTGCTTTGGATTGGTTTCGCTTCAGTGAACGTCCAGGAAGCGATTGGGATGCTTGCCAAGTCCTGAAAATGTCTCTAGCTATGAATTCGATTCCACACTTTTTAGTGAATTTTTCAACTTTTGTTCTGCTTCTTTCTGCAGCCTCCAACCTTTTTTTCGATTCCTTTGGCCTCCTTATGTATTGCATAATGTGTTAGGGTAACAATTATGGCTTGAATCTTCTCCCATCAATGCTTTAGGATTTGATTTGATTCGCTCTTTACAAACTTGCCAAATCTGCCAATTTTCAATCTTTTTGCACATGGTATTGTATGATTCGAGTTTGATGATGATCATGATGATAATTAAGACCTGAAACAGCCACAAAATCTTAGGTAATCAAAGTTTGGGATTTTATATGATTTAATTTGATTTAAAATGAATAAATTAAATAAAAAATCAAATAAAATAATAAAAAAGAGATATGGGCTCATGGCTGAAGCTAGGACACGTGGACAATGATGCAAGCTCAAATCAAGTGGAAAATAATGGGCCCATTTGACAAAATTTGAATTTTTGAGGATAGTTGACTTTTGGCAATTTTGCAAAAATGCCCAACTTCAACAATGCATAACTTCTTCAATTTTGAACTTTTTGAAGTGTTCTTTGACTTTTTAGAAAGCTTGAGATGTCCTCTAACCAACCCTTTTGGTCTCATATCATTTTGATATTCCATGCTCAAGTTATAAGCTTTGTAAAAAAAGTGTTTTTGTTGACTTTCAAAAATGACCTATAATGTCCAAATGTGGATGGGTCATTTCTCATAAAGTATGAGAAAGTTATGCTTGGTCAATGTTGAGTTGACTTTTCCTGCAAAACCCTAATTTAGCAACTTTTGAGTCTTGATGAATTCTGAGCAATCCTTGATGAATCATGATCAAACCTTGATAAAATAATGAAATATCCTTAAAAATGAGGATGTTGGCAAAAAATATTGAAGTTTGACTATTTGTAGGTCACAATTGACTTTTGCCCTAACACAATCGATTTTTGGACCCTTGAGCAATTGCCTGAGCAAACTTCCTCTGCAAGGCTTGAAATTTGACATGGATGATATTGAGAACATATTAGGACATTGGGGAGAATTTGAGGTCATCTGGATTCAAAGATCTTGATGCAACACAAAACCCTAATTTGGGGTTGACTGCCTTAGGAGATAGCTTGACTGTCCAACTCTTAAGCAAACTTGAGCAACTTGGAGATTTTCCTTGCAATGTTTGGAGAAATATGAGAGGGAAAATTTTTGGGTACAACAGGGATGAACCTGGTCACTTCTTTCACGAATTTATGGGCTCAAAACTGATCCAACACAATAGCCCATGTGTCCAAAACAAAAACTTATTATTTTATGCATTTTATTTTATATTTATTTGAATAAAATAAAATAAAATATGCATAAAATAGCTAGAAATTGCAAGGTATGGTAAGAATGATATTAGATGTCCTCCATAAGCTTAAGAAGATGTTTGAAGTCTAAGAAGTTTAGACCATTGAGCTAAAAGTTCAATTTTGTCCAATGCACAATTCTTGAAATTTCCAAAATTTTCCCAACTTGGGAGAGCCATAACTTGCTCAATTTTGTTCTCATGATGATGATCTTTGACTTTTTGGAAATTCCAAGATGTCTACTTCAATCTCCCTTTTTATAAATTTTTTATTTGAAGAATTTATCTTGAAGTAAAAGGTCTTAGAAAAAAGTGTCTTTTGTTGACTTTCTGAAAATGACCTGTAATGTATGAGCTTGTATCTTTCAAATGGTGCATGTATTGATCTTGAGGACAAAAGAGAAGTTTTAGGGAATTTGATTATCTTCAAAATGAGCTTTTGTTGGGGGAAAATTGATGAAGTATGTGAAAGTTATGCATGGTCAAAGTTCAGTTGACTTTTCCTAAAGAAACCCTAATTTAGCAATTCTTGACTTTTGATAGACTATGAGCATTTCTTGAGGAATCATGATCAAACATTGATCAAATGATGTATGTTACTTCAAAATATTGATGTTGACCAAAAATATTGAAGTTTGACTGTACATGGGTCACAATTGACTTTTGACCCAGTACAGTTGATTTTCCAACACTTGAGCAATTGACTGAGAAAACTTGTAGTGTAAGGTATGAAACTTGTCATGGATAATCTTGAAGGCATATTAGGACCATGGAAAACATTTGAGACCTTTGGAGCTCACACATCTTGATGAAAAGTGAAACCCTAATTAGAGGTTCATTGTTTAGGAGGAGAATTTGTCTGGTCAATTCTTGGTCAACCTTGAGCAATTGAGGACCTTTAGGAGCATGCGTTGAGTAAAATTAGGAGGGTAAATTTTGGGGTACAACAGCTGCCCCTGTTCAATATTCTTAAACCCGAGGATTTAGATTGGCTTGTCTTCCTTTCATGATCTGAAGGTGGAAGAGGATTGAATACTAGAGTGCCCAGAAATTTGCACTCGCATGAAGTAACACTGATGGTTGATGATGTCAGGAATGGGCTTACAGATGCCATTTGGAGAAGATGACTGAGATTCATCGAAAATGGGCTTAAATATTCCATCCAAAGTAGATGTTGATTTCATAAATGGTCCCTTTAGGGGTTCCTGTTCTTGCTGTGTAAGGAGGAATCCGCTGGGGAATATGGTTTTCTGTTATTCTCCTACTTGAGGAAAGCTCTGTGGGGAATAGAATCTAGGAACTTCAGTTATCCAAGGCTCTACTGAGGAGTTATCTTTGTACTGGAGAGATGAGAGTTTGCTATTTTCTGGTTAAAGTCCAGGTTTCACAGTAACTTGTTGGGGATAATGGAATTAACCGTTACCTGAAAATGTATTAGAAAGAGCCTGTGTAGGGTTGTTTCAGGATGAGTCTGTGTTATACTGCACCTGGAAAGTTTGAGAAGGAATCTGTGTAAGATTTCTTCAGGATAAGTCCGTGTTAGACTGCATCTGTATGAAGAGAAGGAATCCGTGTAAGATTACTTCAAGATAAGTCCGTGTTAGACCGCATCCGGATGATGAGAAGGAACCCGTGTAAGATTGCTTCGTCTGGTCATGTAGATAGTTTTCCTATCTGGTTTCAGGTGTTAATCTACAAATCGGTCGTTCACAAATAGTTTTCCTAGCTTGTTACAAGTATTAATCTGGAGCTTAAAAATTTTCGGTCGCTGAGATAGTTGTCCTGGATGGTTTCAGGTATTAATCTCTTACCTGAGAGAGAAAGATAGTTTTTCTGGATTGTTATAGGTATTAATCTTCAATCTCTTCATGTAGATAGCTCTCCTGGCTTGTTAAAGGTATTAATCTACAATCAGATAGTTCTCAGATAGCTCTCCTGGCTTGTTACAGGTATTAATCTGGAACTTGAAAATTGTCGGTCGCTGAGATAGCTGTCCTGGCTTGTTACAGGTATTAATCTCTGACCTGAGAAAGAAAGATAGTTTTCCTGGCTTGTTACATGTGTTAATCTTCAATCTCCTCATGTGGATAGTTCTCCTGGCTTGTTACAGGTATTAATCCGCAGTCGGTCGTTCACATATAATTTTACTGGCTTGTTACAAGTATTAATCTAGAACTTGCTTTTGTTGGTCGTTGAGAAAGTTGTCCTGGCTTGTTACAGGTATTAATCTCTGACCTGAGAAAGAAAGATAGTTTTCCTGGCTTGTTACAGGTATTAATCTTCAATCCCCTCATGTAGATAGTTCTCCTGGCTTGTTATAGGTATTAATCTGGGACTTGGAAATATTGGGAACATAGATAGTTTCCCCATCTAGTTTCTGATGTTAATCCGTGGCCTACTGTATGTGTTGGTAAACTCATCTTGCTTCGGGAGTTCATACCACTTGGTCGTGTAGATAGTTTCCCTGTCTGGTTCCAGGCATTAATCTTTGACATGTTGTATAGGTTGACAGTGTTTGTCTTTCTGCGAACTCAACCTGGAAAGGTAAAGTCAGTTTCATACGATGTCATGATGCTCTCAAAATAAACGAGATTGTGATATATGTGTTTGTGCTGCATATGCTGTGATGTTTATAAAATGATATGTGAATGTAATGTATGAACGTGTCAGTCATTCCATTGATGTATTGTTGAATTAGGGAAAATAAATCGCTGATTGTTGCTGGGGGAAGAATGTAGGTCTTCAAATTTGTTGAAGTTGAAATGCTGGGAGATGAACTTCCGTTGTTTAGAGAAATAAACTCTGTTGGGGAAGGTAAACTCCATGAACTGTTTGGGGATTTTGTTGAAATCCTGTTGGGGAATCCTGAGAAGCTTGGAGATTTCACCGGGGGATCTTTTGTTGGAGCAGTAATTTGGAGATTCTTGCTTCGTCGGGGATATGAGAACCTAACACCATTAGGTTGCATACTGAGAATATGGCAGTGACCTTGTAGTAGGATGCCCCTGCCTCTGTACCTACTGGAGAAGGTATCTGCGGGGATTTTGTGGATGGCTCTTAGATATTGTCCTGTTTCTTAAAGTTATTAGCAACTGTCTTTTCTGTTTTTAGGTGTATATTTGTAAGCAGTAATCACATTCAAATTCATATATTCAAAAATAATCACTGGACGTTTTTGCACACAAAATAGAAAAATAAAAACAGAAGTTTTGCACTTTCAAAGGAATAGTTTTGTATTAACTTGAATAAGCGTTTTTGTACAAGGAGACAGACATCCTAGTAAGAGAATGTCGTCGTAAGAATGGAAACTATACAAAAATAGTATACAAAGAAAAATAGCTATGTGAAATAATCCCATTGGGTTCCCATTCTTCTATTGCCTTTATGTCTTTGAGCGTCTCATCTCTTTCGCTGCTTGTCCGAAGCTGACTGGATTGATTTGTACCATTTGAGCTCGTTAATTGATACTGAAGATTGGCTGGAAGGTGATCCAGCGGGACATATTTATACGCTTTAAATCCCTAAATTTTTCCTGGACCGCCCTTTCAGGTTTTCAGTCCATCAGGATACCTTTTTTTGCCCAAGCCGCCTTTTCAGGTTTTCGACTTGCCGGGTGTATATATATTTTTTATGTATATCCCTAATTTTTTCCCGAACCCTTTTGGTTCGCTGAGATGTCCTAATTTTTGCCTAGGCTGGTCGACCTAGAGGGTCTTTGTTTATGCTTAGTAGCTTTTAACTATGTCCGCGTTTACAGGGTGCGGAAGGTCGTCACCGTCCATAGTAGTTAAGATCATGGCCCCACCAGAAAATATGTTCTTGATTACAAATGGTCCTTCGTATGTGGGAGTCCATTTGCGCATGGGATCACCTCGTGGCAGTATGATGCACTTGATTACTAGATCATTGGCCTGATATACTTGACGTCTGACCTTCTTGTAAAAAGCTTTGATCATACTTTTTTGGTACATCTGACCATGGCAGATAGTCGCGAGCCTCTTTTCGTCAATAAGGTTTAATTGGTCAAGTCGAGTCTGAATCCACTCATCTTTGCTCAACCCTGCATCTTTCATGATCCTCAAGGAAGGGATCTGGACCTCAATGGACAGGACAACTTCCATACCGTATACCAAAGAGAAAGGAGTTGCCCATGTTGACGTGCTCATTGTGGTACGACAACCATGAAGAGAAAATGGTAACATCTCATGTCAGTCTTTGTAAGTCACCGTCATCTTTTGTATGATTTTATGGATGTTTTTATTAGTGGATTCTACAATGCCATTCATCTTTGGCCAGTAAGGAGAAGAGTTATGATGCTGGATCTTGAATTGCGTGTAGATCTCGGTGATCATAGTTTTGTTGAGATTGGTACCATTATCTGTGATGATTCTTTCTAGAATACCGTACCGACATATAAGGTTATGTTTGATGAATCAGGCCACAATGTTCTTGGTAACAGAAGCAAATGAAGTTTCCTCGACCCACTTCGTGAAGTAATCAATGGTAACCAGGATGAAGCGGTGCCCATTAGAAGCTGTAGGTCTAATATCTCCAATCATATCGATGCCCCACATTACGAATGGCCAAGGAGCATTCAAGATGTTTAGAGGAACTGGAGGTACATGTATCTTATCAGCATAGATCTGGAATTTGTGACAAGTCCGCGAATGCTGATAACAGTCTACTTCCATAGTGGACCAGTAGTATCCTGCCCGTAGGATCTTTTTAGCCATCGAGTTCCCACTAGAATGGATGCCAAAGGTGCCTTCATGTAAATCAGCCATAACCCTCTCTGCTTCACACTTGCCTACACACCGAAGCAAAGTGGAATCATGATTGCGCTTGTAGAGGATTCCGTTACTGAGGAAGAACTTGGAAGAGAACCTTCTTAAGAACTTCTTATCATTGACTGAAGCTTCTTCAGGATACTCTTGGACTTTAAGATATCTTTTGACACCATGGAACCAAGGTTTGTCCACTACTTCTTCAATATCAATCTCGTGACAGTATGTCGGTTCATCCATCCTTTCAATAGTGATTTGAGGAGCCTCATTATTCCACCTGACCTTGAACATGGATGACATCATAGCTAGCGCGTCCTCTAGTTGATTTTCCTCTCATGGAAAATGCTCAAAGTAATGTATTCAAAGTATGGAATCACTGTCAACACATGTTCTTTGTACGAGATGAGATTAGGTTGCTTCATGTCCCATTCTTCTTTGATTTGACTGATTAATAAAGTTGAGTCTCCAAATACATTCAAGGATTTGATCCTCAAGTCGATAGCAGCTTTGAGACCCATGATGCACGCTTCATATTCAGCCATATTGTTGGTGCAATTGAAGCATAGTCTGGCAGTGAAAGGAGTATGACAGCCTTCAAGAGTTATGATCACGGCACATATGCCATTTCCAAGAGCGTTGGAAGCTCCATCGAAAACCAGAGTCCATCGAGATCCTTTTTCAGGTCCTTCATCTGGTCCAGGTTCTTCACAATCAGTTACTAACATGATGTTCTCGTTCGGGAATTCAAAATTCATGGATTGGTAGTCATACATAGCCTGATGAGCCAAATGATCAACTAGCACACTTCCCTTAATTGCTTTATGGGTTGTGTATTGAATGTCGTATTTGGTCAGGATCATTTGCCATCTTGCTATTCTTCCGGAGAGAGAGGGCTTCTCGAAGATGTACTTGATAGGGTCCATTTTAGATATCAACAAGGTAGTGTGAGTCAACATATACTGTCTTAGTCGACGAGCAGTCCATGCCAAAGCTCAACAAGTTTTCTCGAGCAGTGTTTCTTGTTTCACAGTCGGTAAACTTTTTGCTAAGGTAGTATATTGCATGCTCTTTTTGACCAGACTCGTCATGCTGCCCCAACACACACCCCCATTGAGTTCTCTAACACTGTTAAGTACATGATCAGAGGTCTTCCTTCAACTGGCGGCATTAAAATTGGGTGCTCTTGAAGATACTCTTTGATTTTGTTAAAGGCGTTCTGGCAGTCGTCATTCCACTTCACTGCTTGATCTTTCTTCAGTAATTTAAAGATTGGATCACAAGTAGCGGTCAGATGGGAAATGAATCTGGCAATGTAGTTTAGACGTCCCAAGAATCCCCTAACTTCCTTCTCAGTGCGAGGAGTTGGAATTTCTTGTATAGCTTTGACCTTTACAGGGTCTACCTCAATACCTTTGTTGCTGACAACGAAGCCTAAGAACTTACCAGATCTTACTCCAAAGGTGCATTTATTCGGGTTCAGCCTCAGGTTATACTTCTTCAACCTTTCAAAAAGCTTCTGTAAGTGATCAAGGTGCTCCTCTTCAGTCTGAGACTTGGCTATCCTATCATCAACCTAGACCTCTATCTCGTGATGGATCATATCATGAAACAGAGCTACCATAGCATGCTGATAGGTTGCCCCAGCGTTCTTTAACCCAAATGGCATAACTTTGTAACAGAAAGTGCCCCACTAAGTGACAGAGGTCGTCTTCTCCATGTCCTCAGGTGCCATTTTGATCTGATTGTATCCGGAGAAGCCATCCATAAAGGATAATACCTTATGTTGTGCAGTGTTGTCAACTAGAACATCAATATAGGGCAGCGGAAAGTCATCCTTGGGGCTTGCCCTGTTCAGGTCTCTGTAATCCACACACATACGTACCTTACCATCCTTCTTAGGCACTGGAACAACATTGGCAACCCATTATGGATAGGAGGTGACAGCTAAGAAACCAGCATTGAACTGCTTCATGACTTCAGCCTTGATCTTTTCTGACATCTCTGGCCGCATGTGGTGAACCTTTTGTTTCACTAAAGGGTAGTCCTATTTTATAGGCAGACGATGAACCATGATATCAGTGTCAAGTCCCGACATGTCTTCATACGACCAGGCAAAAACCTCAACATAGTCATGTAGCATCTGTATTAACCGCTCTTTGACATTATGCCCCAGATCGGCTCATATTTTGACTTATTTCTTGTCCTCTTCATTACCCAAGTTAACTGTCTCAACTGGCTCTTCATGAGGATGTATTGCCCTTTCCTCATATTGTAACAGTCTGGAAAGTTCCCCTGGTACTTCACAATCTTCCTCACCTTCGTCCTCGGCTTGGTAGATTGGATTTTCAAAGTCATAACTGGCAATAGCAGAACTGTTATCAATGAGATCCAGCAGAGTGGCAAGTTCTGTGATACGGTGGCAGAACCGATTGTTATACTTGTTTTGCATTTTGTATTTGAAAATGTTGCGGTAATCAAGAGTTGCCACCGACTTTTCTTTTATCCAAATTAAGGAAATGGTGAAAATAACAGAAAAAGACGTTTTCGAGAATTTTTTGAGTAAGGAGGGTATATTATGGAAAGGGAAGGTGTTAGCACCCTTTTCATCCGTAGTTTTCTACAGGCTCTTAGACGCTTATCTCATTTTAAAAGTACCTTGTGCTTTGTGTGTTTTGAAAAATATTCTGAAATTGCCTTAGTTCGGCTGTTGTACCCCAAAATTTGCCCTCTCATTTTACTCAATACATGCCCATTAAGATCCTCAATTTGCTCAAGGTTGCCCAAGAGTTGACCAGACAAACTCTCTCCTAAGGCAGTATACCCCAAATTAGGGTTTCTATTTTCATCAAGATAGGTTGGCCACAAAATCTGCAAATGCTTTCCAAGGTCCTAATATGTTCTCAAGACCCTACATGTCCAGTTTCATGCCTTGCACAAGAAGTTTGCTCAATTAATTGCTTAGATGCTTGAGAATCGACTGTATTAGGTCAAAAGTCAACTGTGGCCCACATACAGTCAAACCTCAAGATTTTTGGTCAACATAAACATTTTGAAGTGACTTCCGTCATTTGATCAAGGGTTGATCATGATTCCTCAAGGAATGCTCCAAATTCATCAAAACCCAAAAGTTGCTAAATTAGGATTTCTCAGTAAAAGTTAACCCAACTTTGACCAAGCATAACTTCTTCATACTTTATCAGAAATTTTCCATCCAATGCTCATTTTGAAGAGGATACAGTTTCCTACAACTTATCTTCATCTCATAAGTTCAAAATATGCACCCACAAAAAGATATGAGTTTCTACATTATGGATCATTTTGAAAAGTCAACAAAAACACCTTTTGGGTCAAGGCTTCATACATGAACATGGAAGATCCAATTGAGATGAAACCAAAAGGGTTGTTTAGGGGACATCCTAAGATTTCTAAAAAGTACAAAAACACCCTCCTATGGTCAAAATTGAGAGAGTTGTGCATTGTCAAAGTTGGCAATTTTTGGAAAATTGTCAAAGGTCAACATTGATCAAATTTGCATTTTTTCCAAAGGGGCCCATGTTTTCTTGCTTGAAACATGTTTATAATAAGACCCACGACCCCTGAGCTTTTACACCTATTTATTTTATTACTTTTATCATTTATTTTGATTTTTTATTCATTTAAATCAAAATAAATCAAATTAAATGGTAAAATAATGAAAACAAATCAAATCTTGAGATTTTTGTGCACATTTGGAGTCCATGTACAGCTAGCATGACGATCAATTCGTGCAAGGCACATTAGGGTTGGAAAAGATTAGATTGAAGCTTGTTTTAGAAAGATATCATACATGAATCAAATCAAATCACATTTTCATAATTCTCAAAGATATGATGCAATTTTACAACCCTAATTAAGTCTACTATATGTACACAACAATTCCAAATCAAGAGAACAAGGTTTGCGGCCGTGAAAAGCCAGGAAGAAAACTAAAAAATTTGGACAAAAGTGTGAGATCAAAATCCATCTTAGATCCATCCTCAAGGAGTTTCAAGGCTAGCAATACGTTCCTGGATATCTCAGGAAGCTTCTCCATTCATTTGCAAGTCTCAAAGCATCAAAAATCATCACATTACAGTATCACGGTTTGCCTCCAAAACTCAAATTCGATTTCTATGCTTTACGCATGATAAGTCCATTCTATCCATATATTCTTGTTCATAATCATGTTTTCAAGCTTTCTATATCACTTAATTGTACTAACAGTGCAGGAATCCATATCCACCATTGTTAGGGTTTAAGAGCACGATTTAGGGATTTCTGATACATGAAAAATTGGGCCATGAATGAGGTACCATGATACTCGTGAGACCAAGACGAGTTGATTGGTACCATCACAATTAATTTATCATGCTCGTACGAGATTTTTGAATTTTTGTAGGGCTATAGTTACAGGAAACGTCCGTAGGTGTAAGTCTTTAACCTAAGATGATGGTTGCAGTGACGAAGGTGACGTGTGGCAGCCCATGACCGGTTGTTTTGAATTTTCGCGCATTTTTCTAGGCATCGTGCGTTTTTATATTATATTATACTTTGTTTACTTGTATTAACAAAGGAACCAGCAGCGCGAATGGTTGGGAGGCACACCTTTGATGCACACGTCTTGGGTTCGATCCCAGGCGTGTGCATTCTGTTATTTTCCTAATTATTTCAGGCAAATCCAATGCTTCACTCCCTCACACGCCTTCCATACAACCTCAACGCCCATCCACTGGATGCACAGCTAGCCAAATCTAACGTCTCTCCCTTGAATGTCCTTGGTGCTCCTCAAGTCAACACGTGCACCTAATCCAACATGGTTGACCGGGCTTGATGCTTAATGGGCCAAAATTCAGATTTTTACACCCCACTTCAGCTAACAACACAGGCCCATTTGGTTATTTCTTTCATTATTTTATTTAATTTCTATTTATTTATTTCTTTCCCTTTTTTTTAATTAATACAAAAAAATCATTTTTATTAAATTAACAAATCAAAAATCACAAAAAGATTTATTTTCTTAATAAATATTTTTTAAATTAATTAGTTTAATTAATTTAGGGCAATTTAATTTTCTTTTTATAATGAAAAACAATTAGAATTAGGGTTTGAGATTGTACACAATTTAATTGATTTTCTTTTAAAAAATACATCAAAAATAATTTTTCTCATAAATATGTATTCCTTTAATTAATTAATTAATTTAGTTAGAAAATTAGGTTAATTTAGTTTCTTTCATAATTTAAAAACAATTAGAAATTAGGTTTAATTAATTTGCAATCGAATGTTTTCTCAAATAAAAATCCACAAGAACAAAAATATTGTCTCTCAATTAGAGTTTAAGGTTATCTTTTCAACCGTCCTCATATTTAATTTGTCGTGCGCTTGTTAATTATTTGTCCATTATTTTGTAATTGTTCATGGTTTGTAATAGTTAATCTAGGGTTTTTATTTACTGTTTAAATCCCCAATTTTTTGGTTATGTAATTAATCCCCCTCCCCGAAGCCTTGTAATAGCTAGGTTTTATTTTTCGCACTTTTAATTTCTGCAATCTTTAACTGTCTAGATGTATGGCTAATAGGATTGTATGGCAAGAATGTCTGGAAAATTAAAACGGTAGATCACCTAATGTGCAAAGACGAAATAACTGAAAAAAACTCACATGCACATATTCATTCCTAGGGTTTACCTCACTTCGGTTGCACTCGGTAAACAATCATTAAGCATAGGAGATTTTAGTGGTTGCCCTCCAGTCTAAAGAGATCAAATTTTCCCATTCAAATGTTGCCTCAGAAATGTTGCCACGGAAAGATCTTAAGACTCTAGGGTTACTGTGATCGGTGGAAATAGAACTGACTGTTTTAGAATGCTGGTTCGCGAAATGTCGCGGTAAGCAAGAGTCGCCACCGTCTTTTATTTTCTCCAACAAGGAAAGGACAAAAGCACAGCAAAATCCTTTTCGAGATGTTTCTCGGTTCGGGAGGTAGATTATAGAAAGGGAAGGTGTTAGCACCCTTTCTATCCGTGGTTATCCACGGGCTCTTAGGTACTTGCTCACTATGTTTTCAAAAATGTTTGCTTTTCTTGTGTTTGTGGGTTTTGAAAAAGTTTGTTTGAAAACTTTCATTTAACTCTTGTATCAGTCCTCAAGAGTGTATGAAGTGTTTGTTTGAAAACTTTTGTCAGAAAAGTGTAAGTGCGAAAAGTTGTTTTTGTTTTGAAAGAGCAAGTACCTTAGAACCTCTACCTACTCAAAAGAAATTAAGCTGGGTAAATGTCCTTTAGACAGTACTATCTCACCATTGAGAAGTAGGTAGCACCGTCGTTGGAGTTTCGGGTCAATTCGATTATAGGGACATGTGTGGTCACCAAAGCAATAGTAGGATGCCTTAGCGGTAACCCTAATGTCCTAGATCCTTTTTATCCGAGGCAACCGTTTCGAGGCAACTTTGATCTTTAGACAGGAGGGCGACCTCTAAAATACCCTATACTCAATGACCACGTCGAGGCAACCAAGTGAGGCGTACCCTAAGAGTGGCATGTGCGAGTGTATCAGGTTTCAGTTAAGTTATCTTTGTACAAGTTATGGTGAGCTATGATTGATTTTATTTTCAGAGATAAGTCTTGTCATGCATAGCCTAATTAACATACATCTAGCAATTTATAGTTTGTGCGGAAAATAAATCTACGCTATTACAAGGCGTCGGGTATTTACATCGCCAAAAGCAAACCCTTGAAAAGTAAATGCGAAAAAATAAATGAAAGCGATAAAAAGGGTCCTAATTAAAGCTATTACATCCTCGGAGAAATTACATAATAATGGATCAAAAATTAATATGCGCGAATAAAATTTTAATCGGAGAAGTCCTTAGGGTTTTGACCCTTTTTTGAGAAAGAAAGAAGTTTTGGTTATTTTGCATTTAATTAAATTAATCCTAATTAATTAATTAATAAAAAGGAAATATTTTTGAGTTTTTTATGTTTTTTAGGAAATAAAAAAAAAAAAAAGTCAAAAGTTAGTAAAAACCCTAATCCTAATTTATTTTATTTATTGCAAAAAATATTGAAATTAACCTAATTAAAAAAGACTAAATTAATTTGTTAGTATTTATTTACAAAAATAATAAATTAAAGGTGAAATTTATAAATAATAATAATAATAAAAATATTACCTTTTTAGTTTTCTGAATTTTATTATGAAAAAAAGTTAATTTGGTTAATTAAATAATAATAATAATAATAATTAGTAAAATAGTTAAATGGAAAAAAATAAGAAGAATAAACCACGGGGGGTACTGGCCCAATATGGAGGTGAGAAATCAATTTGAAGCCCAACATGCTGCAGGCCTTGTTGACTTTCTGAGATCGTCCACATGTGCATTGACTGGGAGTATGATGATCATCATCTCATAGCCATTAGATGTGAGCTGGAAGACACCTGGCGCGTGGATATTTGAGGTACATGGTAGACCACCTCCTGAAGCCTGCATGTAATTATATGAAGAAAAATAGAAACAAATGTTTTGGGGGACCTGGGATTCGAACCCAGGTCCCAATGCTGCCAAGCCAATGCCTTAACCACTCCACCATCACGCCTCATTCATTATTAGAATAACAAACAATTATTATATTAAGAAAATTGGTCAATATGCTAAAAAAGAAAATAACGCGCGTATTTTTAAACCATCCAACAACGTACTAACACGTACTCATCTTCGTCGTTGTACCTGTAAAAACAAAATCAAATAGCGGGGGTTTTTAACCCCCACAACATGCTTGCACGAAAAAATAGCGATTAGAGCTATGGTACACATAAATATTTCGCGAGGGTTCCATTGTTTTCGTCTTGTCCTAATGAATTCAACCATGTGCCTTAGTGGTCTCAATTTTTCCTGGTTTAGGAATCCCCAAATTCAAAGTTTAGGAACCCTAGAAATCGCCCATGGCAGCTTTTGATTTATGGCATTTTAATCCAATTCAGTTATACCATCAGCTTCATATGATTACTAGCAATACAAAACAATCAAGAAATCATGTTAAATGCTCATGAATTGGACAATACGATTTTGAAAAAAAGCTTCAAACCGTGGTTCTATTTAGGACGATTCTTTGAGCTTCAAGGCTTGAATTTGATTGCCACACACTCCTGGGAACTCCTGCAAGATGTTAGAATCAACAAAAAACTTTGAATCACCATGGAATATAGAAATCAGTTTTGAGTTTTTCTTGGAATTTTTCAATATGCTATGGCCTTTGTCTGCAGCTTTCTCACGTGTGTGGCATCAGGGTTTGCTTGAATATATATAGGAGAATGAAATTAGGTCACAATCTTGAGCAAAAATCCATGGAATTGATGATTGAATATTTGATTGAAAATCAAATCTTTTTGCATTTTCATGATTGAATAAAGTTGCAAATTTTGGAGATTCTTGCATATTTGATTTGTACACGAAATTTCCAGCATATCTTGACCATATTTGCTTCACAAAAAGATTGAAAAACCAAATCTTGTATTTTCCTACAATTTAAATTAATTAAATGAATTAATATTGATTAAAAATCCAATTAATTAATAAAAAATAAGAAAATAAATTCAATTAAGCTTGATGGGTCGTGCATAGGCCATGGATGAAGTTTCAAGAAGAAATTTGAGGCCCATTAGCAAAAATAAGGTGTTTTGGGCAAAGTTGACTTTTGCAAATTCATGAAAATTTCCCAACTTCTCCAATGCATATCTTGCTCAATTTTGATCATATGAACATGTTCTTGGACATTTTGGAAAGGTCTTGAAGTCCTCTAACCAATGCCTTTGGTCCCATGTCATTTGGATTTACCAATCTCAAGTTATGTCCTTTGACTTAAAATGCATTTTTGTTGACTTTTGAATTTGACCTATAATATGGAAATTGATAACTTTTTGTGAGAGAATTTCTTGGACTTGGAGTGTGAAGATGGATTGTAGGAAATGTCATCCCCTTCAAAATGATCATTGGATGGAATTTTTATGATAAACCATGAAAAAGTTATGCCTTGGTCAAGATACAGTTGACTTTTCTACTGTCCAAAAATAGTAACTTTTTGCATCTTGATGATTTTTGAGCCATTCTTGTGGAATCATGATAAAGACTTGATCAAATGATGATTGTGGACTCAAAATAAGATGTTGACCAAAAATTCTGACTTTTGACTGCAAAATGACCATTTTGCCCTTGTAGTTGACTATAGAGCAAATGGAGCTTTTGACTGTGCAAATGGGCACTGTGAGTTTTGAAACTTGGCATGTAGGTGCTTGAGGATGTATATAGGCATATGAGACTTGATTGAACCATTGAAAACCCCAAATTCCTTGAGAGAACAAAAACCCTAATTTCAGCTGTCTCAGGAAGTGGTTTGACTGTGTAACCCCTTGAGCAATCTTGAACCATTTGAAGATGATTCTTGACAAATCTTGAGAGATATGGGAGGGCAAATTTTGGGGTACAAAAGTTGCCCCTGTTCAATCTTCTTAAACCTGAGGATGTAGATTGGCTTGCGTGCCTTTCGTGATCCGAAGGTGGAAGATGATTGAACACTAGAGTGCCCAGAAATTTGCACTCGCATAGCGTAGTATCAACAATGTGATGTCGGGAATGGGCTTACAAATTCCATTTGGAGAGATGATGGATAGGAGGATGGGCTTATAGATGCCATCTGGAGATGTGACAGAATCTTGTCGGGGATGGGCTTATAGATGCCATCTAGAAATGTTTGTTGAATTGTGACTTGGTAGGTTGAAAGGAGGAACCTGTGTGGGGTTACCTAATGATGAGTCCGTGTAAAACTGCATCTTGGAAGAGAAGGATCCAGTGTAGGGTTTGCTTCATGATGGTCAAGTAGATAGTTGTCCTGTCTGGTTTCAGGTATTAATCTACAATCAGTCGTCCACAGATATTTCCTGGCTAGTTACAGGTGTTGATCTGGAACTTGAAAAAGGTGGGTCAAAGAGATAGTTGTCCTGTCTGGTTTCAGGTATTAATCTCTTACTTGAGAAAGAAAGATAGTTTTCCTGGCTTGCTACAGGTATTAATCTTCAATCTCTTCATGTAGATAACTTTCCTATCTGGTTTAAGGTATAGATCTACAATCAGTCATCCACAGATATTTCCTGGCTAGTTACAGGTGTTGATCTGGAACTTGAAAAAGGTGGGTCAAAGAGATAGTTGTCCTGTCTGGTTTCAGGTATTAATCTCTGACTTGAGAAAGAAAGATAGTTTTCCTGGCTTGCTACAGGTATTAATCTTCAATCTCTTCATGTAGATAACTTTCCTGTCTGGTTACAGGTATAGATCTACAATCAATCGTCCACAGATATTTCCTGGCTAGTTACAGGTGTTGATCTGGAACTGCAAAAGTTGATGGTAATCATCTTTTGATTGACCTTTTTCTGAAAAGGCAAAACATTAGTTGTATGCAATGTCATGATGTATGAAATGCATGCTGTCATGATGTTCTCAAAATGAGATCGTGTTGTATGATGCGTATGCATGTCCTAATGTATGAAAATGTGATGTTTTTAGCTGGGGAAAATAAATCCCGGAGCTGCTGGAGAATAGTGTTGAGTTCTTCGTTTCTGCTGGGGATGATGCACGAAGATTGCTGCAAGAATAAACTTGTAGGAGAAGATGACTCTGTTGGGGAATAAACTAGTGAAGAGATTAATCTGCGGGGAATTACTATGTGAGAAGAGATGCTTCGCTGAGATTTTAACGATAACTCCGCTGGGGGATTCCGTGGATAAGCTCTATTGGGATTTTGATGATGAATTCCACTGGGGATAGAAAGAACTTCGCTGGGGACAATCTTTCCGTTGCAATTTGCTGAGGATAACCCGGTTAGACTCTGGTGGGGATAACCTCTGAATATGGCTGGGAGAGATATTTGTACTCTGCAGGGGACAAGCTTCCAGAATCTACTGGGGAGATGATTCAACTCTCCTGGGGAAACTTTTGAGGAAATGGCTCCACTGGGGGTATCTTGTATTCCACCGGGGAACATTCTTATACCCTGTTGAGGAATATTAAGAACGCCGGGGATGCTTGCTGAGGAATATCTATATACTCCGCTGGGGAATATTAAGATCTTCTGGGGATACCCAATTTTTTCAAGACTGATGGTAGACCAACTCTGCTTGGGGAGAGTATTGCTGACTTGCTGGGGACACTGTGCCTTTTTAGGGCTGATGGGAGACCAACTCTGTTTGGGGAGAGTATTGCTGATTCTTGTCTTACTCTGCGGGGAGTGAAGGTATCTTGGTCATATTCTTCAGCTGAAATTACCTTGGTACCTCGGTGGACAGAGCAACTAGATAGCTTAGACAACTCTTATTGCCCCTACTTCCGATGTCACCCGTAATTAGTCCTTTGTTTCGCATGCAAATATTTATGATTAGCAGTTAATGTCAAATGCATATATCAAAAATGAACATTGGACGTTCTTTGCAAAACAAAACAGATAAAGGAAAAACAATTTGCAATTTGTCTGAAAAGTGAGCTTATATTGATTTTGAAATTTGCCTGTAAATAGGCGTTTTTGTACAAGAGGCTGACGTCCTAGTAAGAGAACGCCGCCGAATAAAATAGAGTTTATACAATTTGTGAAAAGAAAATAAAACAGCTATGTGAAAAATCCCACTGGGTTCCAATTCTGCTATCGCCTTTATGTCTTCAAGTGTCTCATCACTTTGCTGCTTAGTTGGAGATGAAGCTGATTGATTGGTGTCGTCCGAGCCTGATAGTTGATACCAAAGTCTGGATGCAGGGTGATCCAATGAGACATAGTATTACGCTTATCCCTAATTTTTTCCTGGACCGCCCTTTCGGGTTTTCAGTCCACCGGGATACCCATTTTTGCCCAAGCCGCCTTTTCAGGTTTTCGACTTGCCGGGTGTACAGATTTTTTTCATTTCATCCCTTATTTTTGCCCGAACCCTTTTTGTTCGCCGGGAAGCCCTTATTTTTTCCTAGGCCAGTCGACCTAGCGGGTCTTTAATCATGCGTAGTATCTTTTTACTATGTCTGCATTGACGGGGTGAGGAAGGTCGTCACCATCCATGGTGGTTAGAATCATCGCACCTCCTGAGAAGATGTTCTTAACCACAAATGGCCCTTCGTACGTAGGGGTCCATTTGCTCCTGGGATCACCTTGAGGTAGAATGATGCGCTTGATTACCAGGTTCCCGACTTGATACTCTTGTCGTCTGACTTTCTTGTTAAATGCCTTGATCATCCGTTTTTGGTACGTCTGACCATGACAAATAGCAGTGAGTCTCTTTTCGTCGTTTAGGTTCAGTTGATCAAGTCGAGTCTGGATCCAGCCGTCTTCGCTCAAACCTGCATCCTTCATGATCTGGAGAGAGGGTATCTGAACTTCAATGGGCAAGACTGCCTCCATGCCATAGACCAAGGAATGGGGAGTTGCCCCTGTTGACGTCTGTGCTGAGGTACGGTACCCATGAAGAGCAAATGGTAACATCTCGTGCCAATATTTGTAGGTCACTGTCATCTTCTGCACAATCTTCTTGATATTCTTATTGGCTGCTTCTACAACCCCATTCATCTTCGGCTGGTAAGGAGAAGAGTTGTGGTGCTGTATCTTGAATTTCTCACAGAGCTCAGTGATCATCTTGTTATTAAGATTGGTACCATTATCCGTAATGATCCTCTCAGGTACACCGTATCGACAGATTAGGTTCTGCCGAATGAATCGTGCCACGACATTCTTGGTTACGGTAGCAAAGGAAGTTGCTTCAACCCACTTTGTAAAGTAATCAATCGCTACCAGGATGAAACGATGCCCGTTGGATGCCGTAGGTCTGATCTCGCCGATCATATCAATGCCCCACATTGCAAAAGGCCAAGGTGCTGTCAAGATGTTCAGAGGGACTGGAGGAATGTGCACCTTATCAGCATAGATCTGACACTTATGACACGTCCGAGAATGTTGATAAAAGTCGGCTTCCATTGTGGACCAGTAATATCCTTCCCGAAGGATTTTCTTTGCCATGGTATGTCTACTGGAATGCATTCCGAAGGTACCTTCATGCAGCTCTGCCATGATTCTTTCTGCTTCGATCTTATCCACACAACGCAGCAAGGTTGAATCATGGTTTCGTTTGTAAAGAATGTCATTACTAAGGAAGAACTTTGCCGCGAACCTTCTCAGAAACTTCTTGTCATTAACGGATGCACCCTCGGGGTATTATTGAGCTTCCAGGTACCTCTTCACTTCATGATACCAAGTTTTTTCTGTTACCTCTTCGGTCTCAAGATCACAACAATGTGCAGGTTCATCCAATTTCCAAATAATGATCCGGGGAGCCTCGTTGTCTCATTTGACTTTGAACATAGAAGACATCGTAGCCAGCGCGTTCGCCAACTGATTCTCCTCTCTTGGGAAGTGTTCAAAGGTTATCTCCTCGAAATGGGGGAGCAACATCAATACATACTCCTTGTAAGGAATAAGATTTGGGTGTTTCGTATCCCACTCGCCTTTGATCTGACTGATCACGAGAGCGAAATCTCCGAAGACACTCAGAAACTTAATCCTTAGGTCAATTGCAGCTCGAAGACCCATGATGCATGCTTCATACTCCGCCATGTTGTTGGTGCAGTTGAAAATAGCCGGGCGGTAAGTGGAGTATGAGAGCCTTTAGGAGATATGATTACAGCGCCAATACCGTTACCCAAAGCGTTTGAGGCTCCATCAAAGTGCATAGGCCATCGGGATCCTTCCTCAGGTCCTTCATCTGGTCCAGGTACTTCACAATCAGTCACTACCATGATATTCTCGTCTGGAAATTCAAAGTTCATAGATTGGTAGTCATCCACTGCCTGATGTGCCAAATGGTCTGCCAACACACTTCCCTTGATTGCTTTTTGGGTCGTGTACTGGATGTCATATTCAGTCAAAATCATCTGCCATCTTGCTATTCTTCCGGACAAGGCAGGCTTTTCGAAGATGTACTTGATTGGATCAATTTTTGAAATTAACAGAGTAGTGTGAGTCAACATATACTGTCTCAGCCGGCGAGCAGCCCATACCAAAGCGCAGCAAGTTTTCTCGAGCAGTGAGTATTGGGTCTCACAGTTGGTAAACTTTTTGCTAAGGTAATAAATAGCGTGCTCTTTTCGGCCAGACTCGTCATGCTGACCTAGCACACATCCCATGGAGTTGTCCAGTACTGTCAAGTATAAGATTAGAGGTCTCCCTTCAACCGGTGGCATAAGAATGGGTGGCTCTTGGAGATACTCTTTGATTCTTTCGAAAGCGGCCTGACATTCATCATTCCAACGTACCACTTGATCTTTCTTCAGTAGCTTGAAGATTGGTTCACAGGTAGCAGTTAGATGTGAGATGAATCGGGCAATGTAATTCAGCCGTCCTAGAAAGCCTCTGACTTCTTTCTCTGTCTTGGGAACTGGCATCTCTTGTATGGATTTCACTTTGACAGGGTCCACTTGAATACCTTTTTCGCTCACAACGAAGCCTAGCAATTTTCCAGATCTCACCCCGAAGGTGCACTTGTTCGGGTTTAATCTTAATTTGTACAACTTCAACCGGTCAAACAGCTTCTGTAGATGGTCAAGGTGTTCTTCCTCAGTTTGGGACCTTGCAATCATATTGTCAACGTATACTTCAATCTCATGATGGATCATGTCATGAAACAAAGCAACCATGACACATTGGTAGGTTGCCCCAACATTTTTCAACCCAAAAGGCATGACCTTGTAGCAAAAAGTGCCCCACTGAGTAACAAAAGTGGTCTTCTCCATGTCTTCAGGAGCCATCTTGATCTGATTATAACCGGAGAACCCGTCCATGAAGGAGAATACCTTATGTTGAGCAGTGTTGTCAACCAGAACGTCGATGTGAGGCAGAGGGAAGTCATCCTTAGGGCTCGCCCTGTTCAAATCCCTGTAGTCAACACACATTCGGACCTTACCATCTTTCTTCGGCACTGGAACCACATTGGCAACCCACTGGGGGTAAGAAGTCACTGCTAGAAACCCGACATCGAATTGTTTCATAACCTCTGTGATACGGTGGGAGAACTGACTTGTGTTTTGCGTTCGTATTCGCACTTGTGCGGTTGAGCAAGAGTCGCCACCGACTTTTTATTTTATCCTAAAGGAAAGGTTAAAAAAGCACATCAAAAACCTTTTAAGATATTTCGTGGGTTCGGGGGGTAGATTATGAAAAGGGAAGGTGTTAGCACCCTTTTCATCCATGGTTATCCATGGGCTCTTAGTTACTTGGTTTTTTAGATCACTTGCCTTGTTTTTCGATTGCTTGAAAATGGTGTGTGTGTGGGTGCTTTTTGAAAATGTTTCGGAAAAAGATGCCTTGTCTTAGGCAACTAATGTATTTGACTCGTGTTTGAGTGTTTTACAAAAGTGTGAATCTTTTCGAAAAGATGTTTTCAAATGTTTTTGAGAGTTTGTTTGAAAGTGTTGTGGATGGTGGTTTTTTGAAAAGAAAGCAAGTGTTTTTGCAAGTTTGATCTCAAGTAACTAAGAGTTTTGTCTACCCTATTGTACTCAAAGGTTTTTGTCATGTTTTAACCCCTTTTGACAATTTTGTTCCACCATTGAAATTGGTGGACAATCTTGTGTTTAGGAAGTTTATTCGGGACGGGCGCGGGTTATCGTATGGACCATGAATGCAATGATGCCAAGTGTCTTTGGCAATTTGCTTTGAAGGGACTATGATCATTCCGTTTTAGGCAACACTTTGAGGGACTAATGATCATTTGATTTTGTTTTGCCAAAGATACTCGACGTGCAAGCATGGCCCATTTTGGAAGGCAACATGTGGGATTACCCTAGGGGGGTGCAAGTGTGATTGTGTATTGATTACATGTATTTGTCTTGTATTAGGTTATCTAGCGTTTGATTTTATGTACATACAAACCCTAGGTCTAACCATGGTATAATTAGAAAACTGTAAATTGCGGAATGTAATTCTACGCTATTACAAAATAGTATCCGGGAGTGGGGGTATAAATGTACAAAGGGGGATGAGACTTATAGTATCCAATAAGTTACAACCAAATCGAATGTGCGATCAAATGTAAATATCGAATATACAAATATAAGATAAACAAATGTGTATAAGGTAATGTGGATGTGTAAGTGTGAGATGTATATGTATTGTGTAATTAGGTACAAGTGCGTATTGTGGAATTGAAACGTATTAGGGTTTTTGACCTAGAGGAATGTTTTAAATGAATCTTTGATTTATATGTTTAATATGTATAAAAAGAAACAATGTTCAAGTTTTAACTAAGAATGTTTCTTTATTTGCAAAAAAGTATTTTGATTAAATGTTGTGAATTTAATATTAGAAAAATGTATTTAAATTATTATGTACAAAATGAAATGTTTTTAAAATTTATGTACAAAATGACATGTTTTTAATAGAATATTCATGTTTCTAATTAAATTATGTATAAAATGTCTTAAGAAATTTAAATTATGCAAGAAATGTATATTTATTTTAGTATGTACAAATATATTTTTATTATAAGAAAAGAAAGATATTTTCAATTTTTAATAAATGAGGTAGAAAAATGTATTTTACTTAAAGAGTAAATAAAGTAAAAAAAGAAAGTATTTCCAATTTTACCATATGAAAAAATGTTAAGTTAGAAAAATATATGGTTTAGTAAGAAAAGAAAGAAAGATTAGTGTTAATAAAAATATTTGTAAAAAAAGGGGTTAAGTTAGTTAATAATAAAAAGAAAACAACTTGTTTTATAAAGAGTTTACTTTGTATAAGTGGGTTTAGAATTTAATGGGCTTTAGGGAGCTTCAGAACGGGTTAAGCCCATGGTCCAAACAAGCGATTTAGGGTTAGGGAATGTTTATTCAGTTGAGGGAAGGAAATTAGGTTAGCAGCGGCGCGCCGTTCGTGTTCGTCTTCTCCGTTCTTCTTCATCTCCCTGAATGCTGAATGTGATGCCTATTCCGAATGCCGAGCCAACCCAACACCACCTCTGGTTCCGCTCATCTCCGTGGTTGGACCAGACCTAAACGGACAGGGTAACGATCTCACCTTTCTTATGCATTAGGATTTTCACTCTTCTTTGCATGCTTAGTTTGACTTGTAATTTCACACATTTATTATAGTTTGTCTTTTGAGATTTGAGAAGAAAGAAGAACGAAAAGCTACCTTAATCCTGGGGACGGAGAAAGAGGAATCGGAACTGGAGGCGTTGAGGCGGAGGCCCGGTGGCGAAGCTGGAAGCTAGCTTGGGAAAGTTTGGTACTTTTGTATTTTGTTACCGTTTTAGGGTTTCGATGATGACAGATTTGTACTGAGAAATCCTTCTTAAGATTCACCTCTTTATCTTTCTTTTTCTACTATGTGTTGCCTTTGCCTATGATGCTTCGAATTGTTGCCTTGATGGACTTTCTCTTCTTCTCTCGTGTTGCCTTGATTTGTTTCTGCTTACGTGCTTGACGCTATATGATTTGGTTTGTTCCCCCCCATGATGAACTTACAGTTCTGAGGGGCTCATATTTGTTGCCTATATGCTTGAGATGTGCCTTTCTGAGATGTTTGCTGGCCTTGAACTTCTGTTGAATTGGATGCTATGTATCGCCTATGATGAGGAAAGAAAAACTCTGAGGCTTAGGAGTTAGACAGGTTTCTGAGGTTTTTAGGATGGGCTATGTTGGTTTAGTTTGACAGTATGGTTAATGGATTTGGATTTTGTTTATCAGGTTTGAAAGCTAGGCCATGTTTTGATGGTTAGGCTTTTGAGGTGAAGGCAGGGTGTTGGTTTTATCAGTTTGTATCTTTTCACTATTTTGCTATGCTGAACTGAGTTGTGTTTTAGTCTAGTTTTTGGATGGGTTTGAGGTGAA
This sequence comes from Vicia faba, assembly GCA_948472305.1. Lineage (NCBI taxonomy): Eukaryota > Viridiplantae > Streptophyta > Magnoliopsida > Fabales > Fabaceae > Vicia > Vicia faba. The sequence continues at coordinate 1,686,793,863 of OX451737.1, read as the reverse complement.
GGCAGGTTATGGTATGCTTGATTTCAGATCTGAACTTGGCTTATGTTTGACAGGAGGTGGGGTTATGTTGGTTCAGTTTTTAGTTTATGTATTTTTTGGATTTGAACTGGACAGTAGGCAGGTTATGATACTGGTATCAGGTTTGAGATGCCTTTGATGGTTTGATTTGTACAGTTTTTATAACAGGTAGGTCATTGTGAGGTTTTTGCTGATGGATTTGTGTTTGATCTGGACAGTAGGCAGGTTTTTGGAGCATTAGCAGGTTATGTGAGGTTTTTTCTTCTATCCTTCAATTTTATGTTGTTTTCAGATTATATATTTTTCTTGTGATGTTGGTGCTTGGCTCAATCAGGTTTGACAGTATGTTTTCTTGTGTTCTTTTGTCCTCTTTCTATTGATCTTTGGCGCCCAACCTTCATTCAAACCTTGGTATTCTCTTTGACCCAAGTTTGCTGGGTAGTTTCACAAGGTTTCTTGGAACTTTTCTATTTTTGGCAATTGTCTATGCTGTGTACTTCTGCCCAGTTTTGAATAATGCTGAATTGTATTCTCTTTTTTGTATATCTTTTCTGTCTTCCCTGCCTGAGCCTAAAACCTGCCTATGCTGCTCTATCTCTCTTCTTCTCATTTTCTATGGTACAGTTTTGAATATATTATATGATTCTTTTGTACCTTTTGGTTCTGAAGGGGCCCTACTGGTGGGAAATGATGATTTAAGGTTTTAGCTTGCATAACACCTTTCTTGACTGCATCCTCTTTATCTCTTTTTTTGACAGTTTGGATAGATTTTCTTTTTTGACAGTAAATTGCCTTTTTGCTTTTGGTGGAAAGTGGAATTAGATTTGAACTATGCAGTTTGAACTTTGGATTTGAGATTCTATGCAGCTTGAATTTTGGAACTTATGCATTTGACATTTGCATTCATGAATAAAAATCTTCCCTCTTTGTGAACCGGGAGAAATCCCGTGATTTGCAGAGAGGGTCAACTGATCCCAGTCAGCGGCCCCTAATGATGAGCGAATTTTTTTAACTGTCTTTTAATTAACTGCTTTCTGACTTTTCTTGCTTCTTTTTTTTGCAGATAAAAATGGAGCACCGGCGCGGAGTGAAGAATGAAGAACATTAGAACTAGGATAGTTTTTTACTTTATGTAATATTTAAATTAATGTAAATTATTGTCTGTAATTTAAATTATAAACAACAATTTGTACAAATAATTCAAATATCAATAAAATCCAAATTATCCAATTGGTTCTAATTTTCTTTATTGTTTATTTATTTATTTAAAATTCTTAGAATTAAAACAATTGAAAAATAAATTTCAATCATTCAATTTTAGAATAATAAATAACTTAAATAAAAACAACATTGATCAATTAAACCTGTCTTATTCAAAATCCAAAGCAAAGCAGCAGTCAATCCAAATAGACTGATCAAACGCAATCCTTCTTCACTGATTTGCCATAAACACTGTGAATCCAATACTGCATACTGTATTTGACTGGCCCAAAGAAAACAACATGAATTCAAACCACTGTCTCTTTCACTGATTAAATCAAAACAATGCGAATTTAACCCGAATCTCGGAATAAACTGCGAAGTGCTGTGGAATTTAAATTCTTCTGAGAATATGCCCATAAAACCTTAATTCCTGATTAAATGCCAAATAACGCTTGCCTGATCAAAATTGAGCCAAAATCAACCAAAACCCTAAGCCAACTGTATGAAACAATCCAGAGTTCTGAAAATCAGTAAAACCCTAATTTTGCTTGACTGTCAAGAAAAGTCCGTTTGTCCGATTCTTGAGCCAGTTTGAAAAGTCAGGAACTGTCTGAAGCTGAGATTTCTTGTGGAAAAGCGCGAGGGCAAATTTTGGGGTACAACAGTTGCCCCTGTTCAATCTTCTTGGACCTGAAGAGTTAGATTGGCAAGTTTGCCTTTCGCGACTTGAAGGTAAAAGGAGATTGGACACTAATGTGCCCAGAAAATTTGCACTCGTCGATCCAATGGTGAATGGGCTTAAAGATGCCATCTGGTGCGATAGAATTTTATCGGGGGATGGGCTTAGAGATGCCATCTGAGAATGGGCTTATAGATGCCATTCGGCGACTGCTGGTAGGAGGATGGGCTTATAGATGCCATCTGGACATGTTGAACTGTATGTCAATGGTGAGTGGACAAGTATCAGAAGGGTCTCCATGTTTTGGGACATCTCTGAATTAGGGGTCTGAACAAGCAACAGATTGACGTCCATGTCGGGAGAATCTGTGAACTATCCGAGATTGAATAAACAATAGAGCAGTATCCGTTGTTGGGACATGTCCGTAAACTAATTTCAAAAATTGAGAAGAGTCTGAATAAGTCGGTAGATTGACATCCGTTGTTGGGAAGAATCCGTAAACTGTTTCGGAAGTTGAGAAGGGTTTGAATCAGTTGGTAGATTGACATCCGTTGTAGGGAAGAATCTGTAAACTGTCTTCAAAAGTTGAGAAGAGTCTGAATCAGTTGGTAGATTGACATCCGTTGTAGGGAAGAATCTGTAAACTGTCTTCAAAAGTTGAGAAGAGTCTGAATCAGTTGGTAGATTGACATCCGTTGTAGGGAAGAATCTGTAGACTAATTCAGAAGTCTTGAAGTTGAAGAGGAACCGGTGTAGGGTTTCTTGATGATGCGTCTGAATGAATCTGGACTAAGTATCAAAAAGTCACTGTGTCTGGGTCACATCTGAACTATTTCTGGATGAATCTCGGGAGATGACCTGTGTCTGTCGACTGATCTTACCTGAAAAGGCAAAGGGTTAATTGTATGCAATGTTATGATGCATGATGCAATGTACGTGACATCAATGTTTATGACATGAATGTAATGAATGCGCATGTAAGCTGATGAGCTAATCTTGCTAAGGATACATGAATCCGAGATGGCTGAAGATAAAAGCATCTTGACTACTGCCGGGGAAAATAAATCCTTGGCTGTCGCTGGGGAAGAGAATTCCTGATGACCTCTACTGGGGAGTTCCAAACTAGTAGGCTCATGCTGGGAAGACCAGGTTGAGAATCTTCGGCTTGATGGGAAGTAACCCTGGAGACTTCACTGGGGGACTCAAGATTTGTCCTTCCAAAACTCCGTGGGGAGAAGGTTCAATGGTCTGGCTCCGCTGGGGATACTGAAGCTTAAACTCTGAGGGGAATTGAATTCTGGAGGATTCTTTGGCTGGGGATTGGGAGAATTTCGGCGAGCGCGATCTTCCGTGGTTGTTAGCTTGAGAAGAATCTGAACAAGCGATAAGTTAACCTCCGTTTACTTGGAGGACCCGGAAATTGTTTTCAGAAATCTCGAAGTTGAATAAGCAATAGAACGACATTCGTTGTTGGGAAGCGTCCGTAAACTGTTTTCAAAAGCTGCCTCTGAACAAGTCGATAGATTAACATCCGTTGTTGGGATGAATCCATGAACTGTTTTCAGAAGTCTTAAAGTTGAATCAGCAATAGAGCTGCGTCCGTTGTTGGGAAGCGTCCGTAAACTGTTGTCAGAAGTCTTGAAGAGGAACCGGTGTAGGGCTTCCTGAAGATGAGCTTGTGTAAAAACTGCATCGGGTTTTGAACACTTTTGACATTCGAATGCCCCAAGTGGTGATGTAGATAAATTCCTGGCTTATTACAGGTGTTGGTCTACAATCGGTCGTTCACAGATGTTTCCTGGGTTGTTGCAGGTGTTGATCTGGAATTCTTCAGACATGCCCTGGCTGGATACAGGAATCGAATCTGGAAAGGTGATAGTTGATAGATATGCCCTGGCTGGATACAGGAATCGAATCTTCAAACTCTTCAAACGTGCCCTGGCTAGATACAGGAGTCGAGTCTGGAAATGTAGTCAACAGATATGCCCTGGCTGGATGCAGGAATCGAATCCTCGAACTCTTCAAACGTGCCCTGGCTAGATACATGAGTCGAGTCTGGAAATGTGGTCAACAGACATGCCCTGGCTGGATACAGGAATCGAATCTGGAAATAGTCGTCAATAGATATGCCCTGGCTGGATACATGAATCGAATCTGGAAATAGTCGTCAACAGATATGCCCTGGCTGGATACAGGAATCGAATCCTCGAACTCTTCAAACGTGCCCTGGCTAGATACAGGAGTCGAGTCTGGAAATGTGGTCAACAGATATGCCCTGGCTGGATACAGGAATCGAATCTGGAAATAGTCGTCAATAGATATGCCCTGGCTGGATACAGGAATCGAATCTGGAAATAGTCGTCAACAGATATGCCCTGGCTGGATACAGGAATCGAATCCTCGAACTCTTCAAACGTGCCCTGGCTAGATACAGGAGTCGAGTCTGGAAATAGTCGTCAACAGATATGCCCTGGCTGGATACAGGAATCGAATCTGGAAATAGTCGTCAACAGATATGCCCTGGCTGGATACAGGAATCGAATCTTCAAACTCTTCAGACGTGCCCTGGCTGGATACAGGAGTCGAGTCTGGAAATGTTGTCAACAGATATGCCCTGGCTGGATACAGGAATCGAATCTGGAAATGTTGTAGTTGATTTGTTGGACACTTTTGACATTCGAATGCCCCAAGTGGTGAAGTAGGAGTCTTGAATCAGATTACTCTGCATATTGAGAGATTTCTTGAAATCTTGACTGGACTGCCCCAGGTTAACTGAATTTTGAAAGATCTGTTGGACCTTGACTGGACTACCCCAGGTTAATTGAACTTTGAAAGATCTGCTAGACCTTGACTGGACTGCCCCAGGTTAATTGAACTGTGACATGTCATGCCCCCTTGCTGATAGGAGATTTGATGGAAGTGTTATCCTCTTGAAGTGATTTTGACTTACTGAGAGAGTTTTCGTTCCTCCGAACATTCGCTGTATGAATTTCTTCGCTGTCAAATAAAAGGATCAAATGCAGACAGTGATATTCGAATAATGCAAAGTTTATGTTTGTCTCGAAGTTTTGAAAAATGCGTTTTTTAGCAGAAAACTTTTCATAAGACAAGTTAACACAAGATTTAGAGCAAAGCCCTACAGGAGTCAGGATACCTTTTGTAACAGTATGCTTTCGAACTAACCCATGCTTCAATTAGGACTTTTGAAGGGTTGTAACATGGCTTGGTTCACGGTTTAGGAAACAAAGGATAAAGGCTCAAAGTATATTTGTACCCACCCGCTCTTCATGATGTCCTTCAACCTAAACTCAGTTAATTGTGCGTCACACTCTGTTTTGAGTTTGGAACGACTTTCGGGCGATGGTTCACCAGTTTGAATTTCGGGAGACAGTCATCATCTCCTTTTTCTTTTTCAACACTTTTCATGTTGCGGAGGATTTTGTAATGACCTCACTATTTTGATTTTGATTTGTTATCCCTAACTTTTGCCTGACTGTTACTGTTTTCTGGGATTACTGTCAGCGGGATGCCCCAACATTCTTAAGCCTCCTTGATAGGTTTTGGCTCAGCGGGCTTCTTTCTTTTGAGGGATTGACTGTCTATGTGATAGGGAACCACCCTTGTCTTTTGATTCCGAAGGAACGCTTTCTTCTTTTTGACGTCGTTCGTTGTATTACGAACTGAGAGTTTGCGACTTCAATGCGCATTTTCTTTTGAATTAACTGAGATACTACCCTGCCCCGGGTTTATATCAAAGGTTTCGATTGTTTAGAACAGGAAACTCCTACTTCTTTGGCTCGAAGGGGTTGACTAGGGATTAACTTCCTTATAACTCCAGTGTTTGGGAATTGAAAGAAATGCCTGTACATCATCAGCAGGGTCTGTTCAAAAGCATACTGTATAAGATCACGACATTGTTTCGTCATCCTCCCTCTAAAGGCTTGCAGCTTTTTATCAAGAGTTTAAATATCATAAAGAAAAGCATAAGAGTAGTGAAACGAATGGATGAATTCAAGACAAACATATGCAATGCATTAATGAAAACAGAGTTTAACATCAACAGATAATTGTTTGATAGCAAAAGAAATTACAACTTTGAAAATTCAAAAAGAAGCAAAAGTTTTTTAGCTTCGAGCTTCGTCACTTCAAGCGGAGAACCCTTTAACGGAAGATCTTCATCTCGCCGTCTGGCATGAATTCCAGCACCCCAATGTCAATCAGATCTTGAATCTTGTTCTTCAAGGCCCAACAGTCGTTGGTGCTGTGTCCCGGGCTGTAGGAGTGGTAAACACAGAATGCATCGGGATTAAAGTGAGGAGAGAAGATATTGAGCTTCTGAGGAGGGTCCTTTACGGTGATCAAATTGAGTTCCAACAGGCGTTTCAGTATGAAGAATGATGGTATTTCAGTCTCCGTAAACTGTCTTCCCGACTTTTCTTGTTTACGCCGATTCCCCCGTTGACGCTGGCGAGGTTGTTGATGGGTTTGTGACCCTGAAGATAGTAAAGGAGCTTTCCCCTTGCCTTCTTGAGTGGATGGAAGTTGAGCGGTGTCTTGCTCTTCGACCTCAGATGTTTGCCCCAGTTGGTTGTTTGGAAGCAGTTGGTGGACAAGAACTCTGAGTTCCTCTTGTCTTTGGGATAGGTCTTGGATGAGAGCCATCTGGCCCACCAACTGTCCCATCATTTGAGTCCTCAGTGTTGTCAGATCAAACTGCAGCTCCGCAATCTGATCACTCCTGGCATTGTTGGAACTCCCCAGGCCTTTGGTGAGGAGAGCTTTCATCTCTTCTTGCCCCAGAGACAAGTTCAGGAACATCTCCTGCAGCTGAGCAGTCTGGTCTTGGATGTCTTTGACAGACCGTTCTAGAGCCATCTCTTGCTGAAATAAACAGCAGGAGAGTAAGGAAACCTGAAAAAGGAAATATTGTCAAGATGCAATGCATGATATGTGGATGCATGCTTTCGAGGATCTCTTGGGGTAAACACAAGAAAATGTTAGAGGTTGAACTTTGCTCTTGGATTGGAGATCTCTGCACCGATGGACGTCCTTCCAGGAGAATCAAGCTCACCATGTCGAGTGGGTCATAGCCACCGATTCAAGTTGTTGCACTTGATCTTTGATTGGAGAACTTTGTATCGGCGGATGTCTTTCCACTAGAATCAAGCTCACCATGTCGAGTGGGTCATAGCCACCGATTCAAGTTGTTGCACTTGAACTTTGACTGGATTGGCTAGAGGAGAAACCTCTTGCCCCTTGATAGACGTCTGGCTCAACGTAATCCTGCATCAACAGAACCCTCGAGATCCTTGAAATGGTTATTGAAAATGCTAGAATGCTATGGTATGATGTCATGATGTTATGTACATGTATGCACAAGCAAGTGAGTGTATATACAGGCAAACAATATTCACACAAAGCAAACAAGTCCTTAGGTTTAGACTTGCATGAGGTTCAGGTACTACCCTCTTTCAGTTTGTTGGTTAAAACCTGTCTTATCAAAAGTAACCGGGTTCTAAAGGTCCCAACGTCACTGGATTGCTTCATTGTTCATCGTTTCGATTTAGCCACTGAACTGGAGACCAAAATATTCCAGGAAAGCAACCCTCAATTGAGTGTAGTATCGAGTATCAACAAACCTCGGACTGCACCAAAGTCAGTTATCTCACTACCCTAAAAAGGCCAAGATGGTTCGATTAAGGTTCCTAAGGTCAGTTGATGCTTCACGACACCACGCGGCGGCCCCGTACTCTCCTTGACTGAACTCAAGGGTTACCGGTACACACCAAAGTGCCACATCAACGTAGCAGACTGCTTCAACCATGTCGGTATACCCCGCACAGTTCCCTCACAGCCTTGTTGCTACTTTCTAAGAAGGTATCCCCAGATCCGGGTTAGGATCTATAAAACTCCGATACAAGGCCCACAAATGTAAAAGCAAACAAGACAATCAATTGAAAACAAAAGTGATCTAAACCCTAAGGTAACCCCACTTTAAAAAAGACTCCCCAGCAGAGTCGCCAGTTTTATGATACGGTGGGAGAACTGACTTGTGTTTTGCGTTCGTATTCGCACTTGTGCGGTTGAGCAAGAGTCGCCACCGACTTTTTATTTTATCCTAAAGGAAAGGTTAAAAAAGCACAGCAAAAACCTTTTGAGATATTTCGTGGGTTCGGGGGGTAGATTATGAAAAGGGAAGGTGTTAGCACCCTTTTCATCCATGGTTATCCATGGGCTCTTAGTTACTTGGTTTTTTAGATCACTTGCCTTGTTTTTCGATTGCTTGAAAATGGTGTGTGTGTGGGTGCTTTTTGAAAATGTTTCGGAAAAAGATGCCTTGTCTTAGGCAACTAATGTATTTGACTCGTGTTTGAGTGTTTTACAAAAGTGTGAATCTTTTCGAAAAGATGTTTTCAAATGTTTTTGAGAGTTTGTTTGAAAGTGTTGTGGATGGTGGTTTTTTGAAAAGAAAGCAAGTGTTTTTGCAAGTTTGATCTCAAGTAACTAAGAGTTTTGTCTACCCTATTGTACTCAAAGGTTTTTGTCATGTTTTAACCCCTTTTGACAATTTTGTTCCACCATTGAAATTGGTGGACAATCTTGCGTTTAGGAAGTTTATTCGGGACGGGCGCGGGTTATCGTATGGACCATGAATGCAATGATGCCAAGTGTCTTTGGCAATTTGCTTTGAGGGGACTATGATCATTCCGTTTTAGGCAACACTTTGAGGGACTAATGATCATTTGATTTTGTTTTGCCAAAGATACTCGACGTGCAAGCATGGCCCATTTTGGAAGGCAACATGTGGGATTACCCTAGGGGGGTGCAAGTGTGATTGTGTATTGATTACATGTATTTGTCTTGTATTAGGTTATCTAGCGTTTGATTTTATGTACATACAAACCCTAGGTCTAACCATGGTATAATTGGAAAACTGTAAATTGCGGAATGTAATTCTACGCTATTACAAAATAGTATCCGGGAGTGGGGGTATAAATGTACAAAGGGGGATGAGACTTATAGTATCCAATAAGTTACAACCAAATCGAATGTGCGATCAAATGTAAATATCGAATATACAAATATAAGATAAACAAATGTGTATAAGGTAATGTGGATGTGTAAGTGTGAGATGTATATGTATTGTGTAATTAGGTACAAGTGCGTATTGTGGAATTGAAACGTATTAGGGTTTTTGACCTAGAAGAATGTTTTAAATGAATCTTTGATTTATATGTTTAATATGTATAAAAAGAAACAATGTTCAAGTTTTAACTAAGAATGTTTCTTTATTTGCAAAAAAGTATTTTGATTAAATGTTGTGAATTTAATATTAGAAAAATGTATTTAAATTATTATGTACAAAATGAAATGTTTTTAAAATTTATGTACAAAATGACATGTTTTTAATAGAATATTCATGTTTCTAATTAAATTATGTATAAAATGTCTTAAGAAATTTAAATTATGCAAGAAATGTATATTTATTTTAGTATGTACAAATATATTTTTATTATAAGAAAAGAAAGATATTTTCAATTTTTAATAAATGAGGTAGAAAAATGTATTTTACTTAAAGAGTAAATAAAGTAAAAAAAGAAAGTATTTCCAATTTTACCATATGAAAAAATGTTAAGTTAGAAAAATATATGGTTTAGTAAGAAAAGAAAGAAAGATTAGTGTTAATAAAAATATTTGTAAAAAAAGGGGTTAAGTTAGTTAATAATAAAAAGAAAACAACTTGTTTTATAAAGAGTTTACTTTGTATAAGTGGGTTTAGAATTTAATGGGCTTTAGGGAGCTTCAGAACGGGTTAAGCCCATGGTCCAAACAAGCGATTTAGGGTTAGGGAATGTTTATTCAGTTGAGGGAAGGAAATTAGGTTAGCAGCGGCGCGCCGTTCGTGTTCGTCTTCTCCGTTCTTCTTCATCTCCCTGAATGCTGAATGTGATGCCTATTCCGAATGCCGAGCCAACCCAACGCCACCTCCGGTTCCGCTCATCTCCGTGGTTGGACCAGACCTAAACGGACAGGGTAACGATCTCACCTTTCTTATGCATTAGGATTTTCACTCTTCTTTGCATGCTTAGTTTGACTTGTAATTTCACACATTTATTATAGTTTGTCTTTTGAGATTTGAGAAGAAAGAAGAACGAAAAGCTACCTTAATCCTGGGGACGGAGAAAGAGGAATCGGAACTGGAGGCGTTGAGGCGGAGGCCCGGTGGCGAAGCTGGAAGCTAGCTTGGGAAAGTTTGTTACTTTTGTATTTTGTTACCGTTTTAGGGTTTCGATGATGACAGATTTGTACTGAGAAATCCTTCTTAAGATTCACCTCTTTATCTTTCTTTTTCTACTATGTGTTGCCTTTGCCTATGATGCTTCGAATTGTTGCCTTGATGGACTTTCTCTTCTTCTCTCGTGTTGCCTTGATTTGTTTCTGCTTACGTGCTTGACGCTATATGATTTGGTTTGTTCCCCCCCATGATGAACTTACAGTTCTGAGGGGCTCATATTTGTTGCCTATATGCTTGAGATGTGCCTTTCTGAGATGTTTGCTGGCCTTGAACTTCTGTTGAATTGGATGCTATGTATCGCCTATGATGAGGAAAGAAAAACTCTGAGGCTTAGGAGTTAGACAGGTTTCTGAGGTTTTTAGGATGGGCTATGTTGGTTTAGTTTGACAGTATGGTTGATGGATTTGGATTTTGTTTATCAGGTTTGAAAGCTAGGCCATGTTTTGATGGTTAGGCTTTTGAGGTGAAGGCAGGGTGTTGGTTTTATCAGTTTGTATCTTTTCACTATTTTGCTATGCTGAACTGAGTTGTGTTTTAGTCTAGTTTTTGGATGGGTTTGAGGTGAAGGCAGGTTATGGTATGCTTGATTTTAGATTTGAACTTGGCTTATGTTTGACAGGAGGTGGGGTTATGTTGGTTCAGTTTTTAGTTTATGTATTTTTTGGATTTGAACTGGACAGTAGGCAGGTTATGATACTGGTATCAGGTTTGAGATGCCTTTGATGGTTTGATTTGTACAGTTTTTATAACAGGTAGGTCATTGTGAGGTTTTTGCTGATGGATTTGTGTTTGATCTGGACAGTAGGCAGGTTTTTGGAGCATTAGCAGGTTATGTGAGGTTTTTTCTTCTATCCTTCAGTTTTATGTTGTTTTCAGATTATATATTTTTCTTGTGATGTTGGTGCTTGGCTCAATCAGGTTTGACAATATGTTTTCTTGTGTTCTTTTGTCCTCTTTCTATTGGTCTTTGGCGCCCAACCTTCATTCAAACCTTGGTATTCTCTTTGACCCAAGTTTGCTGGGTAGTTTCACAAGGTTTCTTGGAACTTTTCTATTTTTGGCAATTGTCTATGCTGTGTACTTCTGCCCAGTTTTGAATAATGCTGAATTGTATTCTCTTTTTTGTATATCTTTTCTGTCTTCCCTGCCTGAGCCTAAAACCTGCCTATGCTGCTCTATCTCTCTTCTTCTCATTTTCTATGGTACAGTTTTGAATATATTATATGATTCTTTTGTACCTTTTGGTTCTGAAGGGGCCCTACTGGTGGAAAATGATGATTTAAGGTTTTAGCTTGCATAACACCTTTCTTGACTGCATCCTCTTTATCTCTTTTTTTGACAGTTTGGATAGATTTTCTGTTTTGACAGTAAATTGCCTTTTTGCTTTTGGTGGAAAGTGGAATTAGATTTGAACTATGCAGTTTGAACTTTGGATTTGAGATTCTATGCAGCTTGAATTTTGGAACTTATGCATTTGACATTTGCATTCATGAATACAAATCTTCCCTCTTTGTGAACCGGGAGAAATCCCGTGATTTGCAGAGAGGGTCAACTGATCCCAGTCAGCGGCCCCTAATGATGAGCGAATTTTTTTAACTGTCTTTTAATTAACTGCTTTCTGACTTTTCTTGCTTCTTTTTTTTGCAGATAAAAATGGAGCACCGACGCGGAGTGAAGAATGAAGAACATTAGAACTAGGATAGTTTTTTACTTTATGTAATATTTAAATTAATGTAAATTATTGTCTGTAATTTAAATTATAAACAACAATTTGTACAAATAATTCAAATATCAATAAAATCCAAATTATCCAATTGGTTCTAATTTTCTTTATTGTTTATTTATTTATTTAAAATTCTTAGAATTAAAACAATTGAAAAATAAATTTCAATCATTCAATTTTAGAATAATAAATAACTTAAATAAAAACAACATTGATCAATTAAACCTGTCTTATTCAAAATCCAAAGCAAAGCAGCAGTCAATCCAAATAGACTGATCAAACGCAATCCTTCTTCACTGATTTGCCATAAACACTGAATCCAATACTGCATACTGTATTTGACTGGCCCAAAGAAAACAACATGAATTCAAACCACTGTCTCTTTCACTGATTAAATCAAAACAATGCGAATTTAACCCGAATCTCGGAATAAACTGCGAAGTGCTGTGGAATTTAAATTCTTCTGAGAATATGCCCATAAAACCTTAATTCCTGATTAAATGCCAAATAACGCTTGCCTGATCAAAATTGAGCCAAAATCAACCAAAACCCTAAGCCAACTGTATGAAACAATCCAGAGTTCTGAAAATCAGTAAAACCCTAATTTTGCTTGACTGTCAAGAAAAGTCCGTTTGTCCGATTCTTGAGCCAGTTTGAAAAGTCAGGAACTGTCTGAAGCTGAGATTTCTTGTGGAAAAGCGCGAGGGCAAATTTTGGGGTACAACAACCTCGACTTTGATTTTCTCGGACATCTCTGGACGCATACGGCGGACCTTCTGTTTTACCGGAGGGAAGTCTTCCTTGGTAGGCAAGTGATGAACCACAATGTCGGTATCCAACCCAGGCATATCTTCGTAAGACCAGGAAAAGATTTCTACGTAGTCATGCAACATCTAAATCAACCGTTGCTTCACACTAGACTCCAGATTGGCACCAATCTTGACTTCCTTTCTGTCTGTCTCAGTACCCAGATTCACTGTTTCCACTAGCTCTTCATGTGGCTGAATGGCCCTCTCTTCCTGGAGTAGCAGTCTTGCAAGCTCACCAGGCACTTCGCAATCATCTTCACCTTCGTCTTCGGCTAAGTTGATCGGATTTTCAAAGTCATAACTGGCAGTAGCAGAGTCGTTACCAGTGAGATCCGGAGTGGATTGGGACCTGTATATGTGAGTGTGTGTAAATATAGCTGTTTTGCAATATATAATAAAGAAAGACAAGGAGCACAAGATTTGAAATGCAAAAAACGTCCAATTCTTTTATTAATGATATATGAAAATGACACACAAAAGCCCTCAGAAATGAAGCCACGGTGCCCCGGGTAAGACACTGAGCCATAAAGTTCCATAATATTGTCCGTTACAAATTCAGAACAAAGGAGTTCATTACTGAGTGACAAAAGTAATAGGGACGAAGTCTTTGGCTGTCCAGTTGCTTGGTCAACTGTTGGTCGTAGGGTAGATCCAACTGTCAAATTCAGATTCCTCCACGTCATCTTCAATGGCATTTACTCCTGAATTGCTGATGAACACAGGAGGTCTTCCAATCCTTGCCTTACGAACAGCCCTCTGAGCTTCTGTAGTGAAACCCAAACCAAACTTGTCAGTCTTCTGAGTGAAATCCAGAAGTCGGCCCCAGTTTGCACACTCACCCTTCTCAATAACAGCCCGGGCATCCTTTAAGGAAGCCATCTTCAAAGGAGAATCTTTAATCACAGTCTCAGCTGACGCCAGTGTCTGAGGAACCTCTTCAAAGTGTTGAAAGGGGGTCTCAATGAACTCCCCATCCATTTCGATATACCGGAACGAGTTAAGGTGGCTGACCATGTACTCTTCCTCCCCCTGCACTGTCACAATCTTCCCTCTGACCGGGTATTTCAGCTTCCGATGTAGTGTGGAGGTCACAACTCCAGCCTTATGGATCCAAGGACGACCCAGCAAACAAGAATAGGATGGTAGGATGTCCATCACATAGAATGTTGAATCAAAGACCTGAGAACCAACTCTGATTGGAATGTCAACCTCACCATGCACCATCCTTTTAGACCCTTCAAAGGCCCAGACAACAATGTTACTTGGCTTTAGCTCCAATCCCTCGCAATCCAACCTGTCTAGAGCTTTCTTGGGCAAGACGTTCAATGAAGACCCAGTGTCAACCAACACATGGGCAAGAGTAGTGCCCCTGCATTCAATGGAGACATGCAGGGCATCGTTATGGTTCTTCCCTTTAGCAGTCAGATCGGCGTCGGAGAAACCCAAACCATTATCAGTAGTTAAGTTGGGCATACAATCGGTAAATTGATCAGCTGGTGTCTCTTGTGGCACGTGGGCCGTCTTCAGGAAGGTAATCAGAGCCTTAGCATGGGCCTCTGAACACAACAACAGTGATAGCATAGAAATTTTAGATGGGGTGTGCCCCAGCTACTTAACTACGTTGAAATCACTCTTCTTGATAATCTTAAGGATCTCTTCCATCTCCTGCTTGGAAGCTTCAACAGTGGTTGTCTTTGGTGACTCTGTCTGGGCAGGCATATCAGTAGCGATCCCTTTGCCCCGAGCGTCAGATGACTCGGCAGCAGGGGTAGAAATAGGAACTTGGTCAGGAATAGAAATAGGTACATTTGCAGGTGTGATGACAATAGGCCTCGGGATAGCTGGTGGCGCAATATCTGGTGAGAAAAGCCTACCGCTGCGGGTGACTTTGGCAGGTCCGGTGATGTTGCTGACGCCGGTACTAGTATCAAACTCTTGTTTAACTCCAAGCACATAAACATCTTCCCCATAGTGCCAAGGGACAACTTTGTCGGATGTATAAGGAATGGGCCCCAGAACAGTGATAATTATGGGTGCGATCTTCTGAACAGGCGTAACTCTGACAGACTTCTTTGAGGGAGCCTTGGGAGAATTGTTGAAAATGGTGACAATGGAAACTTCTTCAGTAGGGGTAGCAGGAACAACAATCTTCTCAAACAAGATTTCTTTATTATCCATCAGGTTTTGGATACCTGACTTCAAAGATGGACAACCAGTAGGTGAAACGGAACATAGATGGCAACCTTCACTACATCCCGAAAATAAACCGGCTAGCAGCAGGTTCCTATTGACAGTCCACAACGGAGTAACAATATCATCCACAGAGGCTACATACAGGTGTTACTCTACAACATTCACTCCATGCTTGGGCATGGGAACAGTCACAACATTGGGCCTTTCGGGTGCCTTGAACTCTATCTCTTTAGCATCAATTAGGTCCTGAACCTTATTCTTCAGGGCCCAACAATCATCCGTAGTATGCCCCGGGCTATCAGAGTGATAAGCGCAGCGGGCGTTAGGATTGTACTTTGGAGATGTTGTGTTTACAATCTTCGGAGCTTCTTTTATGGTCACCAGATTGGTTGCTAATAACTGCGGCAATATCTGGGACAAGGTCATGCTGAGGCGAGTGAACTGCCTTCTAGGTCTCTCACCCCTTTGTTGGTTATGATGCTGAGGAGCAGCAACAGGCTTTGAAATTACCACCGCGTTGACAGCTTGGCGGCGTTCCGGTTTATTCTGGCTCCTTGAACCATAGACAACACTAGATTCCTTCTTGAACGGTTTCTTCTCAGTGCTCGAGGAGGCACTTTTCTGTATCTTCCCAGACTTGATACCAGCTTCTATTCTCTCACTAGTCAAGATAAGGTCTGTAAACTCGGCAGAAGAATTTCCAATCAAATGGTTGAAGAACGGACCAGACAGGGTCCCCAAGAACATATCCACAAGCTCACGGTCAGTCAAAGGTGGCTGCACCTTTCCAACCAGGTCTCTCCACTTTTGAGCATACTCCTTAAATCCTTCACCCGTCCCTAGTGACATACCCTGGAGTTGGGTACGCGTAGGAGCGAGGTCGGAATTATACTGATACTGCTTATAGAACGCAGTAGCCAAGTCCTCCCAGTTACGAATACTGGCTCCATCCAGCTGATAGAAGCATTCGAGTTGAGTCCCTGAAAGACTATCCTGGAAGAAATGGATCCACAAATTCTTGTCAGCTGTATAAGGTTGGATCTTCCTTACATACGACCGGAGGTGCAGCTTAGGACAAGAAGCTCCGTCATACTTTGCAAAATCAGGTGCCTTGAATTTGTGGGGAATCACCACCCCAGAGGATAAGCCTAGGTCTCCAAAGTCCAACCCGGGCACATTCTGTATCTTCATAGCACTTAAGCGGTCCTCCAGCTGTTTGTACCTATCCTCAGCAGGAGGATACTGTTCATCATTATAATCCGTCTCGTTGTCGGAGACCACGGGACTAGGAACCCTTCTCTCTTGGGGACTGTCTTTGCCTACAGATGAAGTAGTCAGATCAACCTCATTTTGTAGTCCATTCCCAAATCTGCGTCCAGTGTTGAACAAGACGGTCCTCTTCTTCTTCTTCTTCAGAATCAGAGTCTTCAACTCCTGTTGACCCTGGGCTAGGCTCATAACCAACTCTTGGAACTGGGCATTCTGGGCCTGGAGAGCCTTGATAGCTTGTTCAGTAGTAGGTTCAGAAGACATGATGATTGCTGAAATAAACAGCGAAGAAGATAAGTGACCTGTAAAAAGGGTACCTGTTATGCATATGATGAATGGTATGCTATTTATGCAATGCATTCAAGGGTTCGAAAATTCAAATTCGTTGTAGACAAAAAAGGAACACATGTCATATTAAGAAGTAATTTGTTCAGTACATCAATGCCTCATGGGGGAAATATTACAAAATACTTAATGCCAAAAGACACTGTGCATCCTCTTTGGAGCGGTGTAAGTGTTGAGGGTCTTTTCCTCGTGAAGTAGGCAGGTGAGCTCCAAGACCTTCTTCTCGCTGGCATGTAAACTGGCTTCAAGAGAATTCCGTTCTTCCTTGAGTTGGATCCAGCTCTTCTGCATTTCTTCCCATGATGTTGGCATGTCAGGATGTAGGATGGTGTATGGGACCTCTCCTTCCATAACTGGCTCTTTGATCACGGGGAGAATGTGAGGATATGGCATCATAAGCTTTTGGGAGCGGGCTCGTACCCACTTGAGGTAAGGCTCAAGGGGGATGGAATTCTTGTGCCCCAGTGTCTTACTATCCACTTTGTTAGGCATCCTCCAAGCTCTGATGAACCTTTGGCGAAGTCCTTGCGCATCGTTGTCGAAGTCAAAAACTATGTCAGGAATCAGCATGTCATGAGGGCCATCTCTCCGAGCATATCCAAATTGTCTCAAAGCCAGACAGGGGTTGTAAGTGATGCCTCCTCAAATTCCAAGTAAAGGAACATTAGGAAATTCTTCGCAACGGTCAATGATAGTGACATTTTCTCTGGACCGAGAACACCAATGTATACCAGAATGTGTGAGGGTCATCAGCCGTTGTGACCACCTTAAACCCTGCTCGTTCTTCAAAACTGATTGTGGAAGGTGCGAAATAAACCACCTTGCCAGGAGAGGAGTGCAGCACATGAGAACACCTCTTTTTCTCATTGTTCGAGTGTAAAATGAGTGGAGGATGTCCCCAAGCAATGTAGGTATGGGATTCCTGGACATAAAAATCTTGACAGCATTTATATCTATAAGTTGATCAGGATTTGGGAACAACACCAACCCATAGACAAGGAGTGCCACAATCTCTTTAAAGGCTTGTAGATCAAGAGAATTCCAACATTCTTGTGCCTTCTCAAACAGGAACTTTGCCAAGAATCCTTTGATACCACTTCTGATTTCCCAATGCCCCTTGATGTCAGATGGTTGCAGACGTAATTCTTGAGCAACCTCTTCAAGTTTTGGTTCCTTTTCCGTACCGTTGTAGGGTAGTTGACTAAGAATAGGAATTTTCAGAAGTTGAGAAAATTCTTCCAAAGTAGGCACCGATTGATAATCCAGGAAAGTAAAACAGTGGTGCAGGGGGTCAAAGAACTGGAAGATAACTTTTATCATATCTTCTTCAATGTTGGTGTTGACCAAGCTGAGTAGTCTACCATGTCTTTCACTGAAGGGAGAGCTCTCGGGAATCCTGGATGTAAGCTCCTTGAGCTGAGGAGGGACCCTTACAAGGTTGACCTGAATTGTTTCCCTGCGGAGAGATTCCATGTCCTACAAAACAAGAACAAAGATGAAGATTCGAACCCTTGAAGTGGTTAGCAAATGCATATGATGTGTTATGATGTTATGATGTTATGATAAAGGCACACCACAAGTATTCACAAAAGGAAAACATGGTAAAGGCACACAAGTCACACCAGACAGCCCTTAGGGTTTAGGCCAGCATGAAGTTTAGGTACTACCCTCTTGAAGTTGGTTGGCTCAAAACCTGTCCTATGAATAGTAACCGGGTTCTAAGGAGCTCAATATCATTGGATTGTTTTCTATGTTCATCGTTTTGATTTAGCCACTTAACTGGCGACCAAAATATTCCAAGAAAACAACCCTCAATGAGTGTAGTATCGAGTATCTACCAACTTCGGACTGCACCAAAGTCGGTCATCTCACTACCCCTAAAGAGGCCAGGATGGTCAAGTAAGGTTCTAAGGTCAGTTGATGCTTCACGACACCACGCGGCGGCCCCGTACTCTCCTTGACTTGACTCAAGGGTTACCGGTACTCACCAAAGTGCCACATCAACGTAGCAACTGCTTCAACCATGTCGGTATACCCCGCATAGTTCCCTCACAGTTTGTTGCTACTTCTAAAGGGTATCCCCAGATCCTGGTTAGGATCTATAAAACTCCGATACAAGCCCACAATATTAAAGCATTCAAGGCATACAATTGAAAACATGGTGATCTAATCCTAAGGTACACCTCACTTATTATTTCCCCAGCAGAGTCGCCAGTTCTGTGATCGGTGGAAATAGAACTGACTGTTTTGGAATGCTGGTTCGCGAAATGTCGCGATAAGCAAGAGTCGCCACCGTCTTTTATTTTCTCCAACAAGGAAAGGACAAAAGCACAACAAAATTCCTTTTCGAGATGTTTCTCGGTTCGGGAGGTAGATTATAGAAAGGGAAGGTGTTAGCACCCTTTCTATCTGTGGTTATCCACAGGCTCTTAGGTACTTGCTCACTATGTTTTCAAAAATGTTTGCTTTTCTTGTGTTTGTGGGTTTTGAAAAAGTTTGTTTGAAAACTTCGATTTAACTCTTGTATCAGTCCTCAAGAGTGTATGAAGTGTTTGTTTGAAAACTTTTGTCAGAAAAGTGTAAGTGCGAAAAGTTGTTTTTGTTTTGAAAGAGCAAGTACCTTAGAACCTCTACCTACTCAAAAGAAATTAAGCTGGGTAAATGTCCTTTAGACAGTGCTATCCCACCATTGAGAAGTAGGTAGCACCGTCGTTGGAGTTTCGGGTCAATTCGATTATAGGGACATGTGTGGTCACCAAAGCAATAGTAGGACGCCTTAGCGGTAACCCTAATGTCCTAGATCCTTTTTATCCGAGGCAACTGTTTCGAGGCAACTTGGATCTTTAGACAGGAGGGCAACCTCTAAAATACCCTATACTCAATGACCACGTCGAGGCAACCAAGTGAGGCGTACCCTAAGAGTGGCATGTGCGAGTGTATCAGGTTTCAGTTAAGTTATCTTTGTACAAGTTATGGTGAGCTACAATTGATTTTATTTTCAGAGATAAGTCTTGTCATGCATAGCCTAATTAACATACATCTAGCAGTTTATAGTTTGTGCAGAAAATAAATCTACGCTATTACAAGGCGTCGGGTATTTACATCGCCAAAAGCAAACCCTTGAAAAGTAAATGCGAAAAAATAAATGAAAGCGATAAAAAAGGTCCTAATTAAAGCTATTACATCCTCGGAGCAATTACATAATAATGGATCAAAAATTAATATGCACGAATAAAATTTTAATCGGAGAAGTCCTTAGGGTTTTGACCCTTTTTTGAGAAAGAAAGAAGTTTTGGTTATTTTGCATTTAATTAAATTAATCCTAATTAATTAATTAATAAAAAGGAAATATTTTTGAGTTTTTTATGTTTTTTAGGAAATAAAAAAAAAATAAAAAAAAGAGTCAAAAGTTAGTAAAAACCCTAATTCTAATTTATTTTATTTATTGCAAAAAATATTGAAATTAATCTAATTAAAAAAGACTAAATTAATTTGTTAGTATTTATTTACAAAAATAATAAATTAAAGGTGAAATTAATAAATAATAATAATAAAAATATTACCTTTTTAGTTTTCTGAATTTTATTATGAAAAAAAGTTAATTTGGTTAATTAAATAATAATAATAATAATAATAATAATTAGTAAAATAGTTAAATGGAAAAAAATAAGAAGATTAAACCAGGGGGGTACTTATATGAAGAAAAATAGAAACAAATGTTATCCCAGGTCCCAATGCTGCCAAGCCAATGCCTTAACCACTCCACCATCACGCCTCATTCATTATTAGAATAACAAACAATTATTATATTAAGAAAATTGGTCAATATGCGAAAAAAGAAAATAACGCGCGTATTTTTAAACCAGCCAACCACGTACTAACACGTACTCATCTTCTTCGTTGTACATGTAAAAACAAAAATCAAATAGCGGGGGTTTTTAACCCCCACAACATGCTTGCACGAAAAAAATAGCGATTAGAGCTATGGTACACATAAATATTTCGCGAGGGTTCCTTTGTTTTCGTCTTGTCCTAATGAATTCAACCATGTGCCTTAGTGGTCTCAATTTTTCCTGGTTTAGGAATCCCCAAATTCAAAGTTCAGGAACCCTAAAAATCGTCCATGGAAACTTTTGATTTATGGCGTTTTAATCCAATTCAGTTATACCATCAGCTTCATATGATTACTAGCAATACAAAACAATCAAGAAATCATGTTAAATGCTCATGAATTGGACAATACGATTTTGAAAAAAAGCTTCAAACTGTGGTTCTGTTTAGGACGATTCTTTGAGCTTCAAGGCTTGAATTTGATTGCCACACACTCCTGGGAACTCCTGCAAGATGTTAGAATCAACAAAAAGCTTTGAATCGCCCTGGAATATAGAAATCAGTTTTGAGTTTTTCTTGGAATTTTTCAATATGCTATGGCCTTTGTCTGCAGCTTTCTCACGTGTGTGGCATCAGGGTTTGCTTGAATATATATAGGAGAATGAAATTAGGTCACAATCTTGAGCAAAAATCCATGGAATTGATGATTGAATATTTGATTGAAAATCAAATCTTTTTGCATTTTCATGATTGAATAAAGTTGCCAATTTTGGAGATTCTTGCATATTTGATTTGTACACGAAATTGCCAGCATATCTTGACCATATTTGCTTCACAAAAAGATTGAAAAACCAAATCTTGTATTTTCCTACAATTTAAATTAATTAAATGAATTAATATTGATTAAAAATCCAATTAATTAATAAAAAATAATAAAATAAATTCAATTAAGCTTGATGGGTCGTGCATAGGCCATGGATGAAGTTTCAAGAAGAAATTTGAGGCCCATTATCAAAAATAAGGTGTTTTGGGCAAAGTTGACTTTTGCAAATTCATGAAAATTTCCCAACTTCTCCAATGCATATCTTGCTCAATTTTGATCATATGAACATGTTCTTGGACATTTTGGAAAGGTCTTGAAGTCCTCTAACCAATGCCTTTGGTCCCATGTCATTTGGATTTACCAATCTCAAGTTATGGCCTTTGACTTAAAATGCATTTTTGTTGACTTTTGAATTTGACCTATAATGTGGAAATTGATAACTTTTTGTGAGAGAATTTCTTAGACTTGGAGTGTTAAGATGGATTGTAGGAAATGTCATCCCCTTAAAAATGATCATTGGATGGAATTTTTCTGATAAACCATGAAAAAGTTATGCCTTGGTCAAGATACAATTGACTTTTCTACTGTCCAAAAATAGTAACTTTTTGCATCTTGATGATTTTTGAGCCATTCTTGTGGAATCATGATCAAGACTTGATCAAATGATGATTGTGGACTCAAAATAAGATGTTGACCAAAAATTATGACTTTTGACTGCAAAATGACCATTTTGCCCTTGCAGTTGATTGTAGAGCAAATGGAGCTTTTGACTGTGCAAATGGGCACTGTGAGTTTTGAAACTTGGCATGTAGGTGCTTGAGGATGTATATAGGCATATGAGACTTGATTGAACCATTGAAAACCCCAAATTCCTTGAGAGAACAAAAACCCTAATTTCAGTTGTCTCAGGAAGTGGTTTGACTGTGCAACCCCTTGAGCAATCTTGAACCATTTGAAGATGATTCTTGACAAATCTTAAGAGATATGGGAGGGAAAATTTTGGGCTACAATAGTTACTACTAAAGTCTTCTAAGTATTGCTTTAGTGATTGTACTTGTCCCTTTCGAATGTCCCTTACAACTCCAACGATGGCTCTACCTACTCCTTAATAGTAGGATAGCGTTGTCTAAAGGAAATAGAACGAACAATCCCTTTTTGGAGTAGGTAGAATATTAAGTACTTGCTCAACAAAAACTGTTTCACACAAACACCTTTTCAAAACAAATTTTCAAAACAAACTTCGTCACATCCTTGAGGACTGATACAAGGGTTATCACTGAGTAAAAACATTTTCAAGACAAACACACACAAGCAATTTGAAAAATGAGCAAGTACCTAAGAGCCCTTAGATAACTACGGATAGAAAGGGTGCTAACACCTTCCCTTTCTATAATATACCCCCCGTACTAAGAATATCTCGAAAAAAGGTTTTTTTTGTTCTTTTTCCTTTTCCTGGTTGGATAAAATAAAAGTCGGTGGCAACTCTTACTTACCGTGACATTTTGCGAACAAAAAACGCAAAACGCAAACCAGTATTAAACAGTTAGTTCTGCCACCGTATCACAGAACTGGCGACTCTGTTGGGGACCTAAATAAAGTGGGGTTTACCTTAGGATCTAGGTCATGTTAAAAATTTCTTTCTTGTTTGTTTGCTTTATTCTTAAAAGGGTTCTTGTTTGGGGTTACTATAGATTCTACACCCGGGTATGGGGGCACTCATTAGGTAAACAACAATAGATCGTGGAGACTGTACGACATAGACCGATATGGTTTAAGCAATGGCTGTGTTAGTGTGACACTTTGGTTGGTACCAGTATCCTTCGCAGGGAAACGAGGAGAATATGGGGCCACCGCATGGTGTCGTGAAGCAATAACGGACCTTAGAACCTTAGTTGAACAAACTTGGCCATTAGAAAGTAGTGAGATAGTCGGCCTCGGCGTATAACTGAGAACTGGTTGATACTCGATGCTACATTCATTGAGATCAGACTTTCGAGATATTTTGGCCACAAGAAAAGATTGAGAGTTGAAACAATGCCCGATGGAGGATGGTCAGTGATATTGAGAATCTCTAGAACCCGATTACTTTTTAGGACAAGTTTGAACCAACTAAACTTCAAGAGGGTACTACCTTTAACCTCATGCAAGCCTTAAACCTAAGGACTTGGTGTGACTTGACTGTGTTTTCTATACCTGTGTTTGCTATACCTGTGGTTTATCATGACATCATGCATCATAACATGGCATCCATGCTTATTGCACTAACCATTTCAAAGACCAAGGGAATTTATCTTTGTTCTGTTTTGCAGATCATGGCTTCCGTTCGTAGAAACACTATCCAAATCAGCTTTGTGAAGATACCTTCCTAACTCAAAGAGCTAGCATCAAGGGTTTCTGAAACTTATGCATTCACTAAGAGACATGGTCAACTTCTCAACCTGGTTACTTCAAACTTTGATGAAAAGATGATGAGTGTACTCTTTCAGTTCTTTGATCCCAAGCACCACTGCTTCACCTTTCCAGACTATCAGTTGGTGCCTACCTTGGAAGAATTCTCTCAGCTATTGGATATACCTATTCTTGAATAGGTACCCTTCATAGGTCTAGAAGAAGTTCCTAAGCCAGAAGTCATTGCCTCAGCTTTACATCTAAAACGGGACGACGTGGTATCCAATTGGGAAACAAGAAGCAGAGTCAAGGGTTTTCTAGCTAAGTTTCTGATAGACAAAGCCTAGTTGTTTTGGGATAATATGGATTTTCAAGCTTTTGAAGAGGTCTTGGCCCTTCTTATCTATGGTTTAGTTCTCTTTCCTAATTCGGACTCATTCATAGATGTGAATGCTATCAAGATCTTTATCTCTCGCAACCCAGTGCCTATTTTGCTCGGAGATATTTTGCACACTCTCTATACTCGTACCATAAGGAGAAGAGGGATTCTTGTGTGCTGCATGCCATTGCTGTCGAGGTGGTTTATTTCTCACCTCCCTAAGTCCATACTGAAGAATGAAGAAGGTCTGGTTTGGTCACAAAGGATAATGTCACTCGCTCATACGGATATTCTTTGGTGTTCTCGATCTATGGAAAACATTGCTATCATTGACCGCTGTGGGGAGTACCCTAATGCCCCACTGCTTGGTATCAGAGGGGGTATAACCTACAATCCTTGTTTAGCTCTACGACAATTTGGTCACACTCGAAGGGATGGTCCCCATGAGTTACTTATCGAGGGAATTGTATTCAACTATGAGGATGATATTCAAGAGTATCGCCGGAGGTTCATACGAGCTTGGGGCATGGTAAACAGATAGAGCATCAGGGCTTTTGGGACAAAGACTTCCATTCCAATGGAACCTTATCTACAATGGGTACGAGCTCGTGCTCAACAGCTTAGGATGCCCTATGTGGCTGTTTTTCCAGTGATTGTGGAACCCACTACTGAAGAAGGCATTCCTTACACGGTTCTCTATCCTTACATGCCCACTGATCTTGGGGAATTACAGAGGTTGGATTCAGTTGATGAAAGAGTGGAATACTTAAAGGGATCAATTCCATGCTCAGGAAAGGAAGGTTTTAGAGCTCACAAAGCAACTGCATGAAGAAAAAGGGCTCAATGACTATCTCGGCACAAAGAGGAAGCATCCATGGGATTTTTGATGTCTTTTATAGTTTTAGATTTGTTTATTTTTTAATTGTAACGCCTAAAGGGCATTTGAACTTTAGATTCAGCTAATAATGTTTTTGTTTATTTTGGTTTGCAAATTTAAATTTCCTGAAGTCTTTGAAATCATTGCATGCGCATACCATTATCATACATATCATTACAGGTACCATTACAGGTTTCTCATCTTCTTCGCTGTTTATTCCAGCAGAAATGTCTTCCGAACAAAGCATTAAGGACCTTCAGGCACAGAACACCCAGTTCCAACAAATGTTCATCAGTCTGGCAAAAGGGAAGGAGGATCTGAAAGAGAGGAAGAAAAAGAAGAAGGCTGCCGGTATTTTGAATATGGGCAGAAGGTTTGGAGAGAGGTTGAAGCGACAAGTCGACCTGACCTCTTCATCTAAGGAAGGGGAGAACCAAGAAGAAGAGAAGGACCTTAGTCCTGCAGTCTCTGACAATGATACTGATTATAACAATGAGAAATATCCTCCCGCTGAGGATAGATACAAGCAGTTAGAAGACCGTCTAAGTGCCATGGAAGTTCAGAGGATACTTGGATTGGATTTTGAAGAGTTGGGATTGGTTTCTGGAGTAGTCATCCCGCAGAAGTTCAAAGCTTCATTTTTTGCTAAGTATGATGGGGTGTGCTGCCCAAAGCTCCATCTCCGTTCCTATGTCAGGAAAATTCAGCCCCACACAACTAATAGAAATCTGTGGGTTCACTTCTTTCAAGATAGTCTGTCAGGGACTCAACTTGAATGGTTCTACCAACTGGAGGGAGCCAATGTCCGAAAATGGGAAGATCTGGCTACTACTTTCTACAAGCTGTATCAGTACAATGCCGACCTTGCTCCCACTCGTACTCAACTCTAGAGTATGTCCATGGGTGCAGGTAAAGGTTTTAAAGATTATGCACAAAAGTGGAGAGACTTGGCTGGGAGAGTTCAACCCCCGTTGTATGATAGGGAGTTGGTTTATATGTTTCTGGGGACGCTATCTGGTCCATTTTTCAATCATCTGATCGGCAACTCGTCAGTTGGTTTCACCGAGCTGATTCTAACTGGAGAAAGAGTAGAAGCTGGGATTCGAAGTGGCAAAATACAGAAGGATGCCTCTTCAAGTTCAGTAAAGAAGCCTTTTGATGGTAAGAAGGAATCCAATGTCGTCTATAGCCCGAGGGGCCAGAACAGGGCTGAACCTCGTCAGACAGTAAGTGTCGTGATGATACCTAGACTTGCAGTTGCTCCACAATGCAACAATCAACAAAGGGTGGAAAGACCACAACGACAGTTTACCCGCATAAACATGACATTGGCTGAAGTTCTACCTCATCTGCTGAGATCTAACTTGGCAACCTTGAGAGAGGCTCCCAAGAATCCAAATACTACATCTCCCCGATATAATCCAAATTCCCGGTGTGCCTATCATTCTGAGAGTCCTAGCCACGATACAAATGACTGCTGAGCTCTGAGAAATAAAATACAAGACTTGATTGAAGCTAAGGAAATAGATTTTGATGCTCCGGAGAAGCCAAATGTAATAACTGCTCCCACGCCTAAGCACGACCGTGGAGTCAATGCTATTGATACTGATTTATTTGTTACCACTGTCGATGAATTATCTACTCCTCTCATGATTGTCAAGAAGAATTTTGCTATTGGCCGGTTTATTTCCGGGTTGTGGTGAAGGTTGCCACATGTGTTCTCTTCTACCTTCTGGTTTCCGTTTGCTGAAGCTAGGTGTTCAATGCCTGATAGATAGCAAAGAGATTTTGTTCGAGAAGACTATGATTCCTGTTGTTCCAATTGAAGACGTTGCCATTATAACCATTTCCGCTAATCCTTCCAAGGTTTCCTCGAGAAGACCTGTTAGGATTACATCTGCTCCATGAATTTCTCCGTTGATAATCATTGTTCCTGGTCCTATTCCGTATGTCTCGGATAAAGTTGTCCCAAGGCATTATGGTGCCGATGTGCACTATCATGGCATCAAACAAGATTGGAAAGATGAAGAAGCTGATCCTGATATTGATAACATTGTCGGAACCAGCAAGATCACCCAAAGTGGAAGGGTCTTCTCTGCCGAGATTTCCCCTAAGACTATTAACAAGCCTATTGTCATTCCATCTGCTGTTCCTGTCGGTACATCAACTACTGTTCTTGTTCTTACTCCATTTATTATCCCCATCGGCGAATCGTCTGATATCCACGAAAAAGAGGTTGTAGGTGAGCCTTACCGGACGGTGGCACCTAAGAAAGTTGTTATGGAA
Organism: Vicia faba; assembly: GCA_948472305.1. Taxonomy (NCBI): domain Eukaryota; kingdom Viridiplantae; phylum Streptophyta; class Magnoliopsida; order Fabales; family Fabaceae; genus Vicia; species Vicia faba. The sequence goes on along the minus strand of OX451737.1, from coordinate 1,686,766,744 downwards.
GCCTCTAAACAAGAAATAGAGGAAATACTGAAAATCATTAAGAAGAGCGACTACAATATGGTCGAGCAGCTGGGGCAGACCCCATCGAATATATCCATGTTGTCTTTACTGTTGTGCTCCGAGGCCCATGCGAAGGCTTTGATCGCATTCCTCAAAACTGCACATGTGCCGCAAGAGACTTCAGCTGATCAGTTTAAAGATTGTGTGGCCAGCCTGACTGCTAATAATGGGCTGGGCTTTTTAGATGCAAATTTAACACCAAAGGGAAGGAAGCATAATGATGCTCTGTATGTCTCGATTGAATGCAGGGGCACCACTATGGCTCATGTGCTGGTAGATACTGGGTCTTCACTGAATGTTCTGCCGAAGAAGGCGTTGGACCGGTTGGATTGTGAGGGTCTAACCCTAAAGCCTAGTAACATTGTGGTAAGGGCTTTTGACAGATCAAAGAGAACGGTGCACGGGGAGGTGGACATCCTTGTCAAAGTGGGTTCTCAGACTTTTGGGTCCATCTTCTATGTGATGGATATCAGGCCGTCGTATTCTTGTTTGCTGGGTCATCCTTGGATCCACGAGGCTGGGGAAATTACTTCCACACTCCATCAAATGCTGAAGTATCCGGTAAAAGGAAAGATTGTCACAGTGCGGGGTGAAGAAGAGTATATGGTAAGCCACCTCAATTCCTTCCGCTATGTAGAGATGGACGGGGAATTCATAGAAACTCCTTGTCAGAACTTCGAAGAGGTCCCTCAGATCCTAGCATCGACTGAGACTACTACCAGCAGCAAACCTCCTCTAAGGATGGCTTCTCTCAAGGACACCAGGGCTGTGGTTGAAGAAGGTAGGTGTGCCAATTGGGGTCAGCTCCCTGATTTCACTCATAAAACTGACAAATTTAGTTTGGGCTTTACTAAAGGAGCTCAAAGGGCTGTTAGACGCCCTCGGGTTGGAGGACCTCCCCTACGCATCAGTAATCGTGGGATCAACGCCATTGAAGACAATGAAGAGGACTCGGATATTGACAGCTGGATCTACCCGACTACCAACGGTGGACCGAGTAACTGGACGACTAGGAACTTCATACCTGTTTCTTTTATTCCGCAGTAATTGACTTATTTGTTTTAAGATTTGTAATAAAAAATTTGAAACTTTACGGCCCGGTGCCTTGCCCGAGGCACTTTGGCTTTGCTTGTGAGGGCTATTATTTGTCATTTCATAATCATTAATAAAGCATTGGATGTTTCTTGCATACAAATTTCATGCTCTCTGTTTCTCTTTCCTGCTTTCACTTTATCAAAACAACTATTCTCTTACATACACTCACGTATCATAATGCAGATCCATATCCATTATGGATCCCATTGATAACAGCTCTGCTATTTCCAGTTATGACTTCAAAAATCCGATCAATCAAGCCGAGGACGAAGGTGAGGATGATTGTGAGGTGCCTGGAGAACTTGCTAGACTATTAGAGCAGGAAGAAAGGGCCATACAGCCTCATGAAGAGCCGGTTGAGACAATGAATTTAGGTACATAGGAAGATAGAAAAGAGGTTAAAATAGGTGTGAATCTGGAGCTTAGCGTCAAACAGAGGTTGATACAGATGTTGCACGACTATGTTGAGATCTTCGCCTGGTCCTATAAAGCCATGCCTGGTTTGGACACTGATATTGTGGTACATCACCTGCCGACTAAAGAAGAATATCCTCCAGTTAAACAGAAGGTCCGTCGTATGCGTCCCGAAATGTCAGAGAAGATCAAGGCAGAGGTCATGAAAAAGTTCGGCGCAAGGTTCTTAGTTGTCACTTCGTATCCACAGTGGGTTGCTAACGTTTTTCTGGTACCTAAGAAGGATGGTAAGGTACAGATGTGTGTTGATTACAGAGATATGAACAGGGAAAACCCCAAGGATGACTTCCCACTTCCTCACATCGATGTTCTGGTCGACAACACTGTGCAACACAAAATCTTCTCCTTCATGGATGGTTTCTCTGGATACAACCAGATCAAGATGGCTCCTGAAGACATGGAGAAGACAACCTTCGTTACACAGTGGGGTACCTTCTGCTACAAAATGATGCCTTTTGGGTTGAAGAACGCTGGGGCAACCTATAAGCGCGTTATGGTCGCTTTGTTCCACAACAAGATTCACCTCGAGATCGAGGTCTATGTTGATGACATGATAGCCAGGTCTCACACTGAGGAAGAGCACATCTCCAGAATTTGTTTGATAGGTTAAAGACATACAAGCTGAGGTTGAATCCGAACAAGTGTACCTTCGGGGTAAGATCTGGTAAGCTTCTGGGTTTTATCGTCAGTGACAAGGGTATTCATGTAGACCCTGTGAAGGTAAAGGCCATACAAGAGATGCTGGTTCCTCGCACAGAGAAGGAAGTTAGAGGTTTCTTGGGACGTCTAAATTATATCTCCAGGTTCATTTCACATCTGACTGCTACTTGTGAGTCAATCTTCAAGCTTCTAAAGAAAGATCAAGTGGTAAAGTGGAATGATGAATGCCAGACCGCTTTCGAAAGAATTAAAGAATACCTTCAAGAACCGCCAATTCTGATGCCTCCTGTTGAAGGAAGACCTTTGATATTATACTTGAAAGTGCTAGACAATTCAATGGGGTGTGTGCTGGGGCAGCATGACGAGTCTGGTCGAAAAGAGCACGCCATTTATTACCTTAGCAAAAATTTTACCGACTGTGAGACACGATACTCATTGCTCGAGAAAACTTGCTGCGCTTTGGCATGGGCTGCTCACCGACTGAGACAGTATATGCTGACTCACACTACCTTATTGATATCAAAGATGGATCCGATCAAGTATATTTTCGAGAAGCCTGCTCTCTCCGAAAGAATAGCAAGGTGGAAAATGATCTTAACTGAGTACGACATACAATATACAACCCAAAAAGCTATAAAGGGGAGTGTATTGGCTGATCATTTGGCTCATCAGTCCATGGATGACTACCAGTCCATGAATTTTGAGTTCCCGGATGAGAATATTATGTTAGTGACTGACTACGAAGAGCCTGGACCGGATGAAGGACCCAAGGAGGGATCCCGATGGTCTATGTATTTTGATGGAGCCTCAAACGCACTGGGTAACGGCATTGGCACTGTGATCATATCTCCCGAAGGCTGTCATACTCTGTTCACTGCCTGTTTATGTTTCAACTGCACCACCAATATGGCGGAGTATGAAGCATGTATCATGGGTCTTGAAGCTGCTATTGACCTGAGGATCAAGTTATTGGATGTATTCGGGGACTCCACTTTGGTGATAAGTCAGATCAAAGGCGAATGGGATACGAAGCACCCAAATCTCATTCCTTACAAAGAGTATGTACTGACATTGCTCCCACACTTTGAGGAGGTAACCTTCGAGCATTTCCCACGAGAGGAGAACCATTTGGCGAACGCGCTAGGTACCATGTCTTCTATGTTCAAGGTTAGGTGGGACAATGAAGCTCCACATATTACCATTGAGAGGTTGGATGAGCCAGCACACTACTGCGAGATCGATACCGAATAAGGGGAAGACAAACCCTGGTTTCACAAAGTCAAAAGGTATCCCGAGGCGCAAGAGTATCCCGAAGGGGCATCTGTCAACGATAAGAAGTTTCTGAGAAGGTTTGCTGCAAAATTCTTCCTCAGTAATGGGATCCTCTATAAACACAACCATGACTCCACACTACTACGGTGTGTAGACAAGAGCGAAGCAGAGAGGATCATGACAGATCTACATGAAGGCACTTTTGGAACACATTCTAGTGGACATACCATGGCTAAGAAGATCCCACGAGAGGGATATTACTGGTCCACTATGGAAGCCGATTATTATCAGCACTCTCGAACCTGTCATAAGTGCCAAATCTACGCTGATAAGGTGCATGTGCCTCCAGTTCCTTTGAATATCCTGACATCCCCTTGGCCTTTTGCAATGTGGGGCATCGACATGATTGGAGAAACCAGACCCACTGCTTCTAATGGACATCGCTTCATCTTACTAGCCATTGATTACTTCACGAAGTGGGTTGAGGCAGCTTCCTTTGCTACAATAACCAAGAACGTCGTAGCGCGATTTATCCGACATAATCTGATCTGTCGATATGGTGTACCAGAGAGAATTATTACTGACAATGGTACAAATCTCAATAACACAATGATCACCGAGCTCTATAAACTGTTCAAGATACAACACCATAATTCTTCCCCTTACCGACTGAAGATGAATGGCGCTGTTTAAGCAGCTAACAAGAACATTAAGAAGATTGTACAAAAGATGATAGTGACATATAAAGACTGGCATGAGATGTTACCATTTGCTCTTCATGGGTACCGTACCTTAGCACGGACGTTGACAGGGGCAACACCCTACTCTTTGGTATATGGCATGGAGGCAGTCCTACCCATAGAAGTCCAGATACCTTCTCTCAGGATTATGAAGGATGAGGATTTGAACAAACATGACTGGATCCAAACCCGACTTGATCAACTGAATCTAATCGATGAAAAGAGACTTACTGCTATCTGCCATGGTCAGACGTATCAAAAACGAATGATCACGACTTTTAACAAGAAAGTCAGGCGTCAAGAATATCAAGTCGAGGATCTGGTGATCAAACGTAACATACTTCCGCAAGGTGATCCCATGGGCAAATGGACTCCCACGTATGAAGGGCCATTTGTGGTTAAGAAAATTTTCTCGGGAGTAGCTATGATTCTAACCACCATGGATGGTGACGACCTTCCTCACCCTGTCAATGCAGACATAGTGAAAAGATACTACGCATAATCAAAGACCCGCTAGGTCGACTGGCCTAGGCAAAAATAAAGGCTTCCCGGTGAATCAAAAGGGTTCGGGAAAAAATAAGGGATGAAAATGAAAAAATATGTACACCCGGCAAGTCGAAAACCCGAAAGGGGGGCTTGGGAAAAAAAGGGTATCCCGGTGGATTGAAAACCCGAAAGGGCAATCCAGGCAAAAGTTAGGGATTAAAGCGTATCATTATGTCTCATTGGATCATCTTGCGACCAGACTTCGGTATCAGCCATCAAGCTCAGACGGCGCCAATCAATCTGATCAACCTTTGGCCAAGTAGCAAAGTGATGCGACGCTTAAAGATATAAAGACAATATCAGAGTTGGAACCCAATGGGGTTGTTTCACATAGTTGTTTTTCTTTCTTTTGCACAAATTGTAATTTCTTTCGGCAACGTTCTCTTACTAGAACGCCAACCTCTTTGTACAAAACGCCTATTACAGGCCAATTTCCAAATCAATACAAGTCATTTTTACAAAACTTCAATTTGTTTCTTTTTCTTTTTCTGTTTTGTTTTGCAAGAACGTCCAATGATTTATTTTTGATATATGCATTTGAAAATGATTGCTGCTCATAAATATTTGTATAAGATACAAAAGACAATTACTCGTAATTCCAGAAACAGGGAAAATAAGAAGTACCAAACCCTACAGTCATTTTTCCCCACAGGTATCAGGATAGAGTCATGCTTGGGAACATGATTTTTGGTATATGCACTCCCCACAGAGTAAAAATATCCAAAGGCATTGATGTCAGCTTTCCTGAAATAGGACATAACTATCCCCAACCGAGGTTCGTAATCGCATGTGAGTCAATAAATTTCATTCCCCAAGCGGAGTCTATTTCTACAGATACAAAAGCTCAATCTCCAACAGAGCTCATCACTTCCCATCACTTCCAGCAACAAAATTTCATCCCCAGCTGAGTTTATTCCTCTAGATCAGCAGGTCGACCAACAAAGTATCTCTTCCCCAAAGTCTGGTCCCCGCAGAGTTATTCTCCAGCGTCTCTTCCTGGCAGAATATTCACAAATCTCCAGCAACTATCAGAGATTTATTTTCCCATACACGAGCATACCCCGACAACACTTCATGAACATACATCATGACATACGCATACATATTTTATCCAGCATAATCTCATTTATTTTGAGAACATCATCTCACCCTGCATTTCATGCATCGCATACAACTAAACCCAATATCTTTTCAAGAATAGACGATTAGCTTCAACAAATCCAGCTGTTATACAGATCACATCTACAGACAACTAATGGAAACTTAGTTCACGAAATCAAATGGGTTAACTAATCTATATTATCATACCGAAGTAACCTTACCCCGGTTATTTCTGAAGTTTTACATAAACTTATCCCAAATTAACCTTACCCTGGTTCATTCTGAAGTTTTACACGAACTTATCACGAAGTAACCTTATCCCGGTTCCTCCTGAAGTTTTACACGAACTTATCATGAAGTAACCTTACCCCGATTCCTCCTGAAGTTTTACACGAACTTATCTCGAAGTAACCTTACCCCGGTTCATTCTGAAGTTTTACACAAACTTATAACCTTACCCAGGTTCATTATGAAGTTTTACACAAACTTATCTCAAAGTAACCTTACCCAGGTTCCCGCTGCAGTTTTACCCAAACTCCTCACAAAACAACCTTACCCAGGCTGTCATATTAAAATAACCTTACCCCGATTCCTTTTGAAGTTTTACATAAACTTATATCGAAGTAACCCTACTACCCAGGTTCCTTCTCACAGCCCTACTATCCAGGCTTTTCATATCGAAGTAACCCTACCACCCAGGTTCCTTCTCACAGCCCTACTATCCAGGCTTTTCCATATCGAAGTAACCCTACCACCCAGGTTCCTTCTCAAAGCCCTACTATCTAGGATTTTTCGTATCGAAGTAACCCTACTACCCAGGTTCCTTCTCACAGCCATACTATCCAGGCTTTTTCGTATCGAAGTAACTCTATTACCCAGGTTCCTTCTCACAACCCTACTATCCAGGCTTTTCATATCAAAGTAACCTTACTACCCAGGTTCCTTCTCACAGCCCTACTATCCAGGCTTTTTCGTATCGAAGTAACCCTACTACCCAGGTTCCTTCTCACAGCCCTACTATCCAGGATTTCATATTGAAGTAACCTTACTATCCATGTCCCTTCTCATAACCTCTACTATCTAGTTTCCTTCTCTCTTATCTCCAGACAGCAGTCCACAACACTGTAAGACCAGGACCTAATCAAACACGATTGGTTTCGCATTTCCCCAGTAGAGTAACAGAGAACTGAAGCTCCTAAAATTCTATTTCCCCCAAGACAGATACCAACGTTCCTCAGCAGATTCCTCATTAACAACAGCAACAGGGACTCTCGTCAAAGGAATATCCCAGGAAATCAACATTCTCTAGATGGCATCTTTAAGCCCATCTCCGACAATTCTCTGTCGCATCCAGGATGGCATCTTTAAGCCCATCTCCGACAATCTTCCATCATTGACCTCCAAATGGCATATGTAATCCCATTCCCGATATCACAAATCAAGTGCCACTTCATACGAGTGCAAATTTCTGGGCACTTTAGTGTTAAATCATCTTCCACCTTCAGATCACGAAAGGCAGAACAACCAATGTACATCCTTAGGTTTAAGAAGATTGAACAGGGGCAACTGTTGTACCCCAAAATTATCCCTCTCATTTTACTCAATACATGCCCATTAAGATCCTCAATTTGCTCAAGGTTGCCCAAGAGTTGACCAGACAAACTCTCTCCTAAGGCAGTATACCCCAAATTAGGGTTTCTATTTTCATCAAGATGGGTGGGCCACAAAAGCCCCAAATGATTTCCAAGGTCCTAATATGTTCTCAAGACCCTACATGTCCAGTTTCATGCCTTGCACAAGAAGTTTGCTCAGTTAATTGCTCAGATGCTTGAGAATCGACTGTATTAGGTCAAAAGTCAACTGTGGTCCACATACAGTCAAACCTCAAGATTTTTGGTCAACATCAACATTTTGAAGTGACTTCCGTCATTTGATCAAGGGTTGATCATGATTCCTCAAGGAATGCTCCAAATTCATCAAAACCCCAAAGTTGTAAATTAAGGTTTCTTAGTAAAAGTCAACCCAACTTTGACCAATCATAACTTCTTCATACTTTATCAAAAAGTTTCCATCCAAAGCTCATTTTGAATAGGATACAATTCCCTACAACTCATATTCATCTTACAAGTTCAAAATATGCATCCACAAAAAGATATGAATTTCTACATTATGGGTCATTTTGAAAAGTCAACAAAAACACGTTTTGGGTCAAGGCTTCATACATGAACATGGAAGATCCAATTGAGATGAAACCAACAGGGTTGTTTAGGGGACATCCTAATCTTTATAAAAAATAAAAGAACACCCTCCTAGGGTCAAAATTGAGAGAGTTGTGCATTGTCAAAGTTAGCAATTTTTGGAAAATTGTCAAAAGTCAACATTGATCAAATTTGCATTTTTTTCCAAAGGGGACCATGTTTTCTTGCTTGAAAAATGTTTCTAATAGAACCCACGACCCCTGAGCTTTTCCACCTATTATTTTATTATTTTTATCATTTATTTTGATTTTTTATTCATTTAAATCAAAATAAATCAAATTAAATGGTAAAATAATGAAAACAAATCAAATCTTGAGATTTTTGTGCACATTTGGAGTCTATGTACAGCTAGCATGATGATAAATTCGTGCAAGGCACATTAGGGTTGGAAAAGATTAGATTGAATCTTGTTTTAGAAAGATATCATACATGAATCAAATCAAATCACATTTTCATAATTCTCAAAGATATGATGCAATTTTACAACCCTAATTTAGTCTACTATATGTACATAACAATTCCAAATCAAGAGAACAAGGTTTGCAGCCATGAAAAGCTAGGAAGAAAACTAAAAAATTTGGACAAAAGTGTGAGATCAAAATCCATCTTAGAGCCATCCTCAAGGAGTTTCAAGGCTAGCAATACGTTCCTGGATATCTCAGGAAGCTTCTCCATTCATTTTCAAGCCTCAAAGCATCAAGAATCATCACATTACAGTATCACGGTTTGCCTCCCAAACTCAAATTTGATTTCTATGTTTTACGCATGATAAGTTCATTCTATCCATATATTCTTGTTCATAGTCATGTTTGTAAGCTTTCTGTATCACTTAATTGTACAAACAGTGCAGGAATCCATATCCACCATTGTTAGGGTTTAAGAGCACGATTTGGGGATTTCTGATATAAGAAAAATTGGGCCATGAATGAGGTACCATGATACTCGTGAGACCAAGACGAGTTGATTGGTACTATCACAATTAATTTATCATGCTCGTACAAGATTTTTGAATTTTTGCAGGGCTATAGTTACAAGAAACCTCTGTAGGTATAAGTCTTTAATCTAAGACGACGGTTGCAGTGAAGAAGGTGATGCGTGGCAGCTCATGACTGGTTGATTTGAATTTTCACGCATTTTTCTGGGCATCGTGCGTTTTTATATTATATTATATTTTGTTTACTTGTATTAACAAAGGAACCAACAACGCAGATGGTTGGGAGGCACGCCTTTGATGCACACGTCCTGGGTTCGATCTCGGGCGTGTGCATTTTATTATTTTCCTAATTATTTCAGGCAAATCCAATGCTTCACTCCGTCACACGCCTTCCATACAGCCTCAACGTCCATCCACTGGATGCACAGCTAGCCAGATCTAACGTCTCTCCCTTGAATGTCCTTGGTGCTCCTCAAGTCAACACTTGCACCTAATCCAACATGGTTGATCGGGCTTGATGCTTAATTGGCCAAAATTCAGAATTTTACACCCCCCTTCAGCTAACAACACAAGCCCATTTGGTTATTTCTTTCCTTATTTTCTTTAATTTCCATTTCTTTATTTCTTTCCCTTTTTTTTAATTAATATAAAAAAAATCATTTTTATTAAATTAAAAAATCAAAAATCACAAAAAGATTTATTTTCTTAATAAATATTTTTTAAATTAATTAGTTTAATTAATTTAGGGAAATTTAATTTTCTTTTTATAATAAAAAACAATTAGAATTAGGGTTTGAGATTGTACATAATTTAATTTATTTTCTTTTAAAAAATACATCAAAAATCATTTTTTTTCTCATAAATATGTATTCCTTTAATTAATTAATTTAGTTAGAAAATTAGGTTAATTTAATTTCTTTCATAATTTAAAAACAATTAGAAATTAGGTTGAATTAATTTGCAATCGAATGTTTTCTCAAATAAAAATCCACAAGAACAAAAATCTTTTGTCTGTCAATTAGAGTTTTAGGTTATCTTTTCAACCATCCTTGTATTTAATTCGCCGCGCGCTTGTTAATTATTTTTCCATTATTTTGTAATTGTTCATGGTTTGTAATAGTTAATCTAGGGTTTTTATTTACTGTTTAAATCTCCGATTTTTTGGTTTATAATTAATCCCCCTCCCCGAAGCCTTGTAATAGCTAGGTTTTGTTTTTCGCACTTTTAATTTCTGCAATCTCTAACTGTCTAGATGTATGGCTAATAGGATTGTATGGCAAGAATGTCTGGAAAATTAAAACGGTAGATCACCTAATGTGCAAAGACTAAATAACTGAAAAAAACTCACATGCACATATTCACTCCTAGGGTTTACCTCACTTCGGTTGCCTTCGGTAAACAATCATTAAGCATAGGAGATTTTAGTGGTTGCCCTCCAGTCTAAAGAGATCAAATTGTCCCATTCAAATGTTGCCTCGGAAATGTTTCCTCGGAAATGTTGCCTCAGAAAGATCTTAAGACTCTAAGGTTACTACTAAAGTCTTCTAACTATTGCTTTAGTAATTGTACTTGTTCCTTTCGAATTCCCCTTACAACTCCAATGATGATGCTACCTACTCCTTAATAGTAGGATAACGTTGTCTAAAGGAAATAGAACGAACAATCCCTTTTTCGAGTAGGTAGAATCTTAAGTACTTGCTCAACAAAAACTGTTTCACACAAACACCTTTTCAAAAAAAATTTTTAAAACAAACTTCGTCACATCCTTGAGGACTGAAATAAGGGTTATCACGAAGTAAAAGCATTTTCAAGACAAACACACACAAGCAATTTGAAAAATGAGCAAGTACCTAAGATCCCGTAGATAACTACGAATATAATGGGTGCTAACACCTCCCCTTTCTATAATCTACCCCCTGTACTCAGAATATCTCAAAAAAAGGGTTTTTCTGTTCTTTTCCTTTTCCTGATTGGATAAAATAAAAGTCAGTGGCGACTCTTGCTTACTGCGACATTTTGCTAACAAAAAACACAAAACACAAACCAGTATTAAACAGTCGGTTCTGCCACCGTATCACAGCGGCAACTTGCTTTGTGATAACTCTTGTATCAGTCCTCAAGAGTGTTGACAAAGAAAATGTTTTTTAAAGTTGTTTTTGAAATGTGTAAGTGTGAAAAAGTTGTTTTATTTGAGCAAGCATCTAACAACTATCTACTTATACCCGAAAATGTCGTTCTTTTTCTCCTATCCTTTAGACAATGCTATCCTACTATTAGTGAGTAGGTAGCCCCATCGTTGGATGTATGAGGGACATTCGAAGGGACTTACAGTCATAAAGGAAACATGTGGAGACACTTTATCAATTTTGTTTATGGAATAGATCATTTACCGAAAGGCAACTGTAGGGTCATCGAGGGACTCTGATCTTTTTGATTTACGGGTCTTTGCTAAAGCATCCCCATCTCGAGGGACATGACTGTTTTTCCGAAGGCAACCAAAGTGGGCGTACCTTAGAGGTGCATGTGTGCAATGATTCAATTCATTTCATTTATCTCTTGTTATTAGGTTTGCTAGCGTTTTATTATTAGTCTTTGCATACAAGCCTAATTACTAGCAATTAATATTTTGCAGAAATTTAAAATGTAGGAATTTAAATCCAACGCTATTACAATGCTTCGGGGAGGGGGTATTTACATGTCCAAATGGGGGAAAAGAAAATAAAGAAAAGCAGTAAAATCCTAGTTTAATCAATTACATCCCATCAACAAATACAAAATATGAAAAAGAAAAAATAGAAGGGAATAAATTGAACGCGTGCGAATTGGGAAAACTACATCTAAAACCCTAAAAAAATTTAAGTAAACAAGAAAATATTTTTTTGGTTGTTTTTGTTTATTTTTGATTGAGAAAAATAATTAAACTAAATCTAAATTTAATTAAGAGAAAAAATATTAAATGAAATTATACCTAATTCTAATATTTTTGTATTTTTTTTTGTTAAGAAAATATTGAAAAGTAAATTAAATCCTAAGTACTAATTTATTTTAATTTTGAGAAACAAATGTTAAAGTTAATTAATTAATTAATTTCAAAAAATTAATTACTTAAAAAAAACTAAGCCTAAGTTTGATTATTATTTTTTTTGAATTTATGATTTTTTTTTAAAATGATTAAAAGAAAAGCTTAGGAAATAATTAAATAAGTAAAAGGAAATAGAAAATAAAATGGATTGGGCCTGGATATACAAAAGCAGAATGGGGGGTGTGTTTGAGATTTTTGTTAGGCCCAAAAAATCTGAGTTCAATGTCTCAAAAATAATCCAGTGGGCATCCTCTTTGGAGCTACAGGGTGGAAGTGCGCCCTAGGATGACCAAATTTATTTGTATCACATCAGATGGCCCAAATATGAAAGCCTAAGATCAAAATGCTGGACCTGGGACTCGAACCCAGGTCCTTTCCCTTTTCAAGCACACGCCTTGCCATCTGAATTGCCTTACCATTCGTGTATCCTAGTCAACACACAATATTATATACAAAACAAAGCCAAATATATTTAAAAAAATAAAAATGCATGCACTGAGTCATCATCTTCTTCGTTTTGTACCAGACTTTTACTGACGGACTTTCCGTTGGTAAAAGCTTTAGTGACAGTTTTCCGTCGTGGCTACATCCCAGTAACATTCAAAATTGTAAAATACCAATGATAAATTCCATACAAAGGCATGGTTCGACTGGAAATTTCCTTCTAAACGTGATGGTACCATTGATTTCTTCCAATTTTGCCTCTAGCTAGGGTTCCCCAATTTAGAGCTTCGGGACATTCCCATGATGATCACAGACACAAATATGCAGTCAAATCATGTTTACAATGAATGAATGAGTGAAATCAAAATTGAAAAAGACAAGAGCAAACCGTGAGTGTAGGGACTGTTTCCTGATGCTTTAAGGCTCGAGGGTGATCTTGAAACCTTCAGTGATGTCCAAGGATGGTTGTTGAATCCTCAAAATCCTCAAAATTGCCCTGGATTTCAAAAATCGAGTTTGACTTTCTCTTGAAAATTTTATGTTTGGAACGTGGTCTCTAGGCTGTAGGTATCTCCGTTTGGCTTGCAGGGAGGTTCCTTATATAAAGGAGATGGAGGGGACAAGAAAACATGGCAAGAATCCAAGCCATAACCATTATTTTTAAAACATGATCATAATTTGAAAAAAAAATGCCTTTTATGGAGATTTCCTGCCATTTTCACATTGGGATGAATCTGGTCACTTCTTGAACGAATTTCTGGGCTCAAAACTGATCCAACACAATAGCCCATGTGTCCAAAACAAAAAATTATCATTTTATGCATTTTATTTTATATTTATTTGAATAAAATAAAATAAAATATGCATAAAATAGCTAGAAATTGCAAGGCATGGTAAGAATGATATTATAGGTCCTCCATAAGCTTAAGAAGATGTTTGAAGTCCAAGAATTTTAGACCATTGAGCTAAAAGTTCAATTTTGTCCAATGCACAATTCTTGAAATTTCCAAAATTTTCCCAACTTGGGCAAGCCATAACTTGCTCAATTTTGATCTCATGATGATGATCTTTGAATTTTTGGAAATCCCAAGATTTCTACTTTAATCTCTCTTTTTATCAATTTTGAATTTAAAGACTTTACCTTAACGTAAAAGGTCTTAGAAAAAAGTGTCTTTTGTTGACTTTATGAAAATGACCTGTAATGTATGAGCTTGTATCTTTCAAAGCGTGCATCTCTTGATCTTGAGGAAAAAAGAGAAGTTGTAGGGAATTTTATTATCTTCAAAATAAGCTTTGGTTGGGGGGAAGGGGATGAAGTATGTAAAAGTTATGCCTGGTCAAATTTCAGTTGACATTTCCTATAGAAACCCTAATTTAGCAATTCTTGACTTTTGATAGACTAGGAGAATTTCTTGAGGAATCATGATCAACCCTTGACCAAATGATGGATGTTACTTCAAAATGTTTATGTTGACCAAAAATCTTGAAATTTGACTGTACATGGGCCACAATTGACTTTTGACCGAGTATAGTTGATTTTCCAACACTTGAGCAATTGACTGAGCAAACTTGTATTGTAAGGCATGAAACTTGTCATGGACAATATTGAAGGCTTATTAGGACCATGGAAAACGTTTGAGACCTTTGGAGCTCACACATCTTGATGAAAAGTGAAACCCTAATTAGAGTTTCATTGCTTAGGAGGAGAATTTGTCTGGTCAATTCTTGGTCAACCTTGAGCAATTGAGGACCTTTAGGAGCATGCCTTGAGTAAAATTGGGAGGGAAAAATTTGGGCTACAACAACCCCTTAATTTCTAAAATTTTCAAATTGATCCTTTAACTATTAAAACAATGCCACGTTAGTCCATCCGTCTAGGCCCATTAGTCAAAGTCAAAAAAAAAACTTTCAAGTAGGATTGTAATGTGCTGATGTGGAATGCCACATGTTTAGACCAACTTTAGTGACAGAAAAAGCTGTCGCTTTGTTCGGGAATTTGGGTTCAAAAATTTCAGCATTTTTTAAGGCTTCTATTTTTATTACTTTTCTTCACCAAATTCCAGGTTATTATTTTTAAAGAACTTCAAGATATCGTCAAGACCATTGAAAGTGAAAGCACCATATTCAGCTTCCTTAATAAACTCAGAGATTTCTTAACATGACACCTAAAAAACCCATTACTTTCATCAATAACATTGTACTAAATCTCAACTTTCTTCTTATTCTTCTTCTCAACCTTAACCAAACAACCCATTCTTCTCACACCCGCTTTAGTGAAATCACCATTACCATCAGACAAAAGAAGAACTTCAGTGTTCACCTTCAAATCCTTTTTCCACACTTTCATCACGAACAAATCGTTCATCGTTCACCTTTGGCTTTAAGCTCAGTTGACTTCTCATGAAGGCTCCTAGAATTGGTGAAGAGGATAACTTTTTTGGCTTTTGTTAGGTCTGAAACGGTTATGGTTTAGACATCATCGGCGAAGTTTAAGAGGGAGAAGGTGGATTCAAAAAGCTTGTCGTTTGCGGAGACTGCAACGAATATTTTGGGGGATGAGGAGAATCTGAAGGGGTTTTTGAGTGGATACAGTTGAATCTCAGAGGGAGGGTAAGTTTGAAAAGGAGGGTTTTGGTTTTGGGAGATAAGAGTGAAATGGTGGTGGTAGATGAGAAGTGGTGGTGGAAGATAAGAGGAGCCAGAGAAAATGAGAGAGGTTGACATTGTTGTTTAGGAAGAGTGAGTGAAAGAACGAAGACAATGTGTTTGTGAAATTGATATAATGAATTTACAATTTTATTCTTATTCTTCTAATCTGGTTTTTTCTTATTCTTCCAATTTGGGCTGAATTTACAATTTTAGGTTTTTATGGGTTTGAAAATTATGGGATTAAGATAATGAATGAGTTTCTGGGTTTAAAATTTTGATGAATGAGTTTCTGGTTTTGACAATTTTGGGATGAAGATGTTTATAACTAGATGCCAACTTGGATGCCACGAATGCGAAAATAGACACTGTTAGTGGAAAATAGACGAAAAGGATGTATGTGACATGCAATGAAGAAATAAGGGACTAAAACGTTCTTTTTAAAAATTAATGGACCAAATTGAACCCCGAGGTAAAGTTAAGGGACTAAAAAAGGTATTTTGCAAATTTTTTATTTAAATAACTCTCTTTTTAAATATATATCCAAACTAACATACTTTCAATTTTCAACATAAAAGAGACGACAATTCAATTGTCGACAATGTACAAATTTAAAGAGGAGGTTGTTGAAATATTAAATTAGATTTGTTAGATTATGTTAGATTTAATATTTAAATATAATCCAAGTTGTGTAGACCCAAGCCTAATTAGGATTATATATAAATAGTTCTAATCTGTATCATTATTTGTACAATTCAATAATATAAATCCTTATTTCCTTTATTATGCTCTCTTTCTCTCTTCACTAAAAGTGCCTTACGCACTAACAAATTGGTACCAGAGCTTCTTGTTATTGTTCTTGATCGAGTTTTCAAGAATTTCACGTCAGAGATCTTGTTTCTAGGACAAGTGATTCAACCGCTGCGAAGATGACTAATGATAAGAGTATTCTAAATTCTCTTCCAATGCTTGACGGTGAGAATTGGATCCGATGGAAAATCAGATGCAATCCTTGTTTGACTTCCATGAAACCCTAGAAGTGGCTACCGATGGAGTTCCTGCGATGGCTGCAAATGCAACCGACAAACAGAAAAATCCCACAAGTAAAAAAGAAAGATTGTAAGGCTGCTTATTGAATTCAGACGGTGGTCGATGCTGCTAATTTTGACAGAATCTCTCATGCTGAAACTACGAAGGAGGCATGAGATATTCTAGTGAAGTATTACGAAGGAGGTGATAAAGTCAAAGTTGTCAAGTTACAAACCTTGATTCGACAATATGAGTTGTTATCAATGGGGGAAGATGAAGAAGTTACAGAATATGTGACGAGGGTTCAAAAACTCATCCATCTCATGAAGGGTTATGGTGAAACCATAACTGATAAGATGATAGTTGAGAAGGTAATGAGAAAGTTGACCTCTCACTTTGATCAAGTTATTGTAGCTATTCAAGAATTCAATAATCTTGAAACCACTAAAGTGGAAGATTTGGTTGTTTCTTTGGAGGCACATGAGATGAGGATTGTCAAAAGGAAAGGAGTGCAAGACTCGATACAGGCTCTTCAAACTCAGTCATGAAAAAAGGATTGTGGTTCCAACAAATTCAAAGGAAAGTTCGACAACACTCAGGACAAGAAGTCTTGTTTGAAACCTCACAAACATCAGGTCGAAGATGGACCTTTGAAATCTTCGAAAGGAGGAGGAGGAAACTATCGAAAGGGAAAAGAAGATAAAAAAGGTGTGTAGTGCTACAACTGTGAAAAGTGGGGTCACGTAGCCAAGAGTTATTGGTATAGAAAAGACAGGGGATCGACAAGCAAGGACGAAGGAGCGAACCTTGTACACCAAGATTCATATGATTCTGAATGTGGTATGGTGGTTATGGATGCAATTGCAGATAACCATGTCGAATCCAAAATCTGGTTTCTCGACTCTGGCTGCTCGAACCACATGACTGGTCGAAAGGAGTGGTTGGAAGAATTTGACGAGTTGAAGAAGAGCAAGGTAAAACTTGCTGATAATAGTTCGTTGCAAGCAAAAGGTACTGTAAATATAGTCTTTCAAATGAGTAATGGAGGAAAAGCTATGATCAAATATGTGTTTTATGTACCTGGAATAAAGTGCAACTTTCTAAGTGTTGGATAACTAGTCGAAAAAGGTTTCTCAGTTTTCATGAAAGATGGAGTTTTAAAATTGTTCGACACCAAGAAGAATTTGGTCTTAAAATCTCCGATGTCGAAAAATATGACATTTAGGACCATGATCAGTTTGACTGAAGCTCAATGTTTGAAAACTGTTGTTGACCACAAGGATAGTTGGTTGCGGCATTTGAGGTTTGGACATTTGAATTTTTGATCACTCAATCAACTGATTACTCAAGATATGGTTACTGGAATTCCAAGTCTTGAGATGCCTGAAAAACTTTGTGAAGGTTGTTTAGTAGGAAAGCAATCCAAAAATTCTTTCGCGTAAACTATGTTAATGAGATCATCTTGCATACTCAAAGTGGTACATTCAAATGTATGTGGTCCATTCGAAGAACCTACAATTGGTGGAAACAAATATTTTCTTTCGTTTGTCGATGAGTTTAGTTGAAAGTTGTGGATCTATGTGATCAAATGAAAGGACAAAGTATTCGAAACCTTTAAGAGATTCAAGATACTTATCTAAAACTAGAGTGATAAGAAGATCAAAGTTCTCGAACAGATGGAGGTGGCGAATACACATCCAATATGTTTGAAGATTTTTGTGCATAACATGGTGTTGATCATGAGGTAACTACTCCTTATACACCTCAACATAATGGAATTGCTGAAAGAAGAAACAGAACCACATTAGATATGGCGAGATGCATGATGAAACAAAAGAATTTGTCAAAGTCTTTATAGGGAGAAGCTGTTTCAACAACAATTTATATTTTGAATAGGTGTCCTACCAAGATATTGAAGAAAAAAGTTTTTGAAGAAGTATGGAGTGGCAAACGACAATCAGTGAGTCATTTTAAGGTGTCTGGCTCTATGTGTTACAAGCATGTTCCTGATGTAAGAAGAAGGAAACTTGATGACAAGAGTGAACCTATGATTTTGGTAGGATATCACAAAACTGGTGCATATAGACTATTTAATCCAGTTAACGAGAAGATTGTGTTGAGTCGAGATATTGTGATTATTGAAAATTCTGCTTGGGATTGGAATTCTAGCAATTCAATTAACAAGCCATTGATGAGTTTGGTTGTCAATGAAGAAACTGATGAAGTAGAAGTCGAAGGAGTTGTTGAGAATTTAGTCGAATTCGAAGAAGAAGCAGTTGCTGACATTCCCGACACAGTCGAAGTCGAAGAGGCTGTGGCTGAAAAAAGCCAAAGACCTCAAAGAAATAGAGTTCTTCCAATAAGATTTCATGATTATGAAGTGGTGGGTAATGATGAAGTCACACCAAATGGGGAATTTGTTCATTTTGCTTTACTTGCAGGTGCTGAACCAATTAACTATAGTGAAGCTTTGAAGAGTAAACAGTGGAAGTTAGCTATGTTCGAAGAGTTACAGGAAATTGAAAGAAACAACACATAGGTGTTAGTTGAATTTCCAACACATATAAAAGCTATCTAAGTAAAGTGAGTATTCAAGTTGAAACATAATGTCGATGGACCGATAGCAAGACACAAAGCAAGATTAGTAGCTCGAAGGTTTCTTCAAATAGAAGGTCTCAACTACTCTGAAGTATTTGCTCCAGTAGCAAGATTGGAGATTGTTTGACTAGTGGTAGCATTGGCATGCAACCAAGGTTGGTCGACATTTCATTTAGATGTGAAATCAGAATTTCTGAATGGTCCTTTAGACAAAGAGGTCTATGTCACATAACCTCCAGGGTTTATGATTTAGAAGGAAGCAAGTAAAGTATATAAGTTTCACAAAGCGCTCTATTTCCTCAAGCAGACACCTAGGGCATGGAACAAGAAGATCAACTCATACTTAGTCGAATTAGGATTTGTCAAATGCAAATCTAAGTATGGTGTCTATGTTTAGATTGTAGCACAAGATATAACAATCATCTGCTTTTATGTTGATGACTTGCTAGTGACTGGAAATAGCTTGGAGAACTTGTCGAAGTTCATAGAGCTGATGATGAAGGAATTTGAAATGTATGATCTTGGAAAATTATCTTATTTCTTAGGTATGGAATTTCAAATGTAGAAGCAAGGTATGGTGCTACATCCAAGGAAGTATGTCAAAGAAATACTCAAGAGATTCAGAATGGACTATTCGAATCCTGCATTCTCACCTGTCGAACCAAATGTAAAAATTGGAGAAGAATGTAGAGGAAGACAAAGTCGATGTAACTTTGTTCGAGCAAATTGTGGGATCTCTGAGATATGTATGCAATAGTCAACCTGGTATAGGTTTCGATGTGAGATTATTAAGAAGATATATGAGTGAACCAAGAGTGTCACATCTGAAGGCTGCAAAAAGAATCCTGAGATATTTAAAGGGTTCGATAAACTGTGGAATACTATTTTGACGAGATTCTGAAGATAAAGAAGTAATAGTTAATTGTTTTTCAGATGCTGATTGGTGTGGACATAAGAAAGATCGAAGAAGAACAACTAGATATTTCTTTCAAGTATTTGGTGCCTCAATATCACGGTGTTCGAAGAAACAACCTGTGGTGGCATTATCATCTAGTGAAGATGAATATATAGCAGAATTCTATGCTGCATGTCAAGCAATTTGGATCAGGTCTATACTTGAAGAAATAAAGGTCGAAGTGAAGAAACCACTTCTATTGCAAGTCGACAATAAATCAGGCATAAATCTAGCGAAGAATCCAGTTCTGCATGGAAGAAGTAAACATATTGAAGCAAGGTTTCACTTCTTAAGGGAAAAGGTAAATCAAGGTGAACTTGAAGTAAGGCATTGCTCGAGTGAAGCACAATTGGCCGACATTTTCACCAAAGGATTGAAAATCGATAGATTGGTGAATTTGAGAAAGAAATTAGGAATAGTTCAGATCGACTATGAATAGCGTATGTTCGACAACTTGGATTATGGGGGTGTGTTGAAATATTAAATTAGATTTGTTAAAATATTAGATTATATTAGATTTAATATTTAAATATAATCCAAGTTCTGTAGACCCAAGCCCAATTAGGGTTGTATATAAATAGTCCTAGTCTGTATCATTATTTGTACAATTTAATAATATAAATCCTTATTTCCTTTATTATTCGCTCTTTCTCTCCTCACCAAAAGTGCCTCACGCACTAACAGAGGCACCAATCCAATTGGAGACAGTGTACAAACACATAGGAGAGAGAGTACATTCTCTCTCATATGTATTTGTACATTGTCGCCAATTGAATTGGCGCCTCCTCTTTAGATTTGTGCACTGCCGTCAATTGGATTGGCGCCTCCTTTATGTTGAAAATTGAAAGTGGGTTAGTTTGGGAAATACGTGAAAAAGTTGGTTAGTTTGGGTATTTATTTGAAAATGATGGTTATTTGAATAAAAATTCAAAGAATACACCCACATTGTGTAAAGTATTTTTACAATGTCAACCAATCAAAGACATGTATCCAATCAAGTCACACTTTTAATTTGGAAATACTGATATGATATAACAAATTGTTATAATTCCATTGGATGATGGTGTAAAATTAATTTACACTCATAATCCACTACCTTTAATCTCTTTTTTTACTTAAATTTGATTGAAATACAGAAGTTTTACGTTAAGTGAATCATAACTATTAAATTTTTATAGATATATTACTTATGAATGGTTGCGATGCACTGATTATATAAAATATTTTATATTGGAGTGCATAATAATTATTTTTTTATTTTTTTATTTTAATTATTTTAATGTTCTTAAAAATGATTAACTATATAGTGCACATTTGACATAATTTTGGTCCATATATGAGTTTATAGTATTCATATTGATTCTATTCTGGACTGACCCGAAAACTAGAATGGGCTCAGTCTAACCCTTAATTTCGATATGGCCTGCACGTCCGTGGCCCGAAACGCCCGCTCTCTGTTTGGCAATATCGACCCTTTGTCCCCCTAAGCCGGTACTTGTCTAGGATGATCGACGAGCATCTCTCAGCCCGTTCGACATCAAAATCATGCAGACAACCAGGAACCAACCAGAGAGATGCTCGTAACTTATCTCCTCCTCGGAACCAACAACTAGTTACTGGCACATCTGTCCGGTTTGACTAAGTCCTGGAAGTTACCTGATTTTAGGGACCCATATATCTAGGCGTAAAATCAAGAACCAATGGCCATGCGTCAGACGCATTATATAAACCCTCACATCTGTGAGGGCCATGTATTGAATATTTACTATTCACCACCAATACGTTAACACTTTTATTGTATCTCTTTGTTCCCACTCTTACTTGGTCGTCGGAGTACCTTGTAGGTACAACCCCCTTTTTCCTCCTCGACATCACAACTCGACTACAGATTATTATCCGGCCACCTTGCAGGTTCTGATCAATCGGTAAGATCAGATTCAAATAAAATCACAATTTTATAAAAAATAGTTTGCCCTTGTATATTTTTCCTTATTTATCTTGCTTCTCTTTACTTTTTAGTAACATACATTGACAAAAGGAAAAACTTAAAAAATGTTATGTTTTTTTAACAGAGCAAAACTAACTTTTTCATTATGAATCAATAGTTTAATATAAGGAGGAATATTATAGATAAGACTATGTTTAGTCCATGAATTGGTCGCTTTCGCTAATAAATTAGCAACCACATTTGCTTGACGTTTTACAAATCAACCTCAAAGTTTGGAAAATTCACTAGTAGCAACTGAATAGATTTAATAATAATATAAATTTACTAATAGCAATTGAAAGACTTGCACCACTCGAAGGGAATCACTTTAAAAAATTATATGATCAAGGTTCATAGTTATTAATTATTGAATAGCCTTTTTGAGAGCTAGAACTTTCGCTTCTATGATAGAAAGCTTCCCAGGATATCATGCCATACATGCTACAAGAAAGTTTCCTGAGTTATCACGAATACACCAACCACGATTTGAAGTCCCGTAATTATTGTTAAAACCTGCATCTACATTGCACTTAGTCCGCCCAGAAGATGGTGGAAGCCAATGCATTTCATGTTGCTTCCCGGAAGCTTCACCTTCCTTCTGTTGAGCTTCGAACAATTCCTACCACTTATGAAAATCCAACCAACCAAGCTTCGATGCATCCTCCTTCTCATTATTCCAGATAAAATCATTTCTATTTTTCCATATAACATCCATCATCACAACAACTCTACCGGAAATATTCATATCTTCTTTGTTACAAATATCAATAATAATCGGCTTTACATCTTGAAAAAAATATAGACGGTGATCGATAACATTATTTAATTGTACTGCCCGCCAACATTGATTTGTGTTAGAACAGCCAAAGAAAACATGCCAAAAATATTCCCAATTATTATTTCAAAAAATACACTCACTCAAACATTGAACATGATGTTGTCGAAGTCGAACTCGAACTATTCTCAAAGATAGAAACAAAAGGATCCTACAAAACTACACACCATTTTAGTGATTTTTTTTCCAAAAATAAGGGTAAAGATGGAATTGTAAATCATTATAGGTTTAAATAGTTTTGTATCCATAGAAGTTGGGGTATTTTTATTTTCATTTTTGTATTTATTTTTTTAAATGATTCTTGAATATTATAATTCTTTTAGTTTTAGTTCTAAAATTAAAATCCTCAAATTTTCATGCCGATTTAAACTTTAGAGTCTAAACTCTAATAAAATTTAAGATTTAAAGGTTTTATCCAAAAAAAAAAAGCAGGGACGAAAAACAAAAATATGTTCAATTTATAGAGACCAAAAAGCTATTTAAGTTTGCTGGTGTCTAGGATGAACCAACAAGTAAGTGGTCCATGGTGGACCATAACTGAGAACCATTAGACTGTGTTATTCCGCCAAAACTTATTATGAACCCTTTCACACCAAATTATATCTTCTTCTTTATCTTCTCTCCCTCACCATTTCTTTGCAAAAGCTGGAACTGAGTTTGTTGTGTTCTACAATTCTAAACTTAGGACAACAAATACAGTAAAAATTGAAAATTATAATTTTGCAATCAGAACGGTCACTTATAAAAATCCTCAAGTGGTAAATTCTTAGTTTATTAAACAACATTAACATCGTTAAACTTGGTTTCTTGAAAGGGGTATTTTGACTGTCATAACATCGTGATGTGCGTGCTGCTGAAAGAGCAAAATAGTTTATCATGGGATTTAGATTGTCATGGTGAAGGAGATTGACTATGAAAATATAATGAATGGTTTTTTGGAACATTGAATGACACAATTGATAAACTATGGAGTATGTGGAAAAAGAGATGGTGAGAGAGAAATGAATTAGGGAGAGATGATTGAGGGTGAGAATGATATTTTTGCATTAAATTTAACGAGGATGCCTCCAATGCATTTATACAAACATTACAAAATGATTGGGACATAAAACACATAATTTAAAAGCAAGAAAAAGCAAACAGTCGTGTCTGTAACTAGTTACACAAAACCTGTAACTGGTTACAACCGATACAAAACAGAAAAAATGCCTTCATGTGGACTGGTGGAGTTGTTATCAGCAGGAAGAGTCTAGTGGCATGGAAGAAGGTGTGCGTGCCTAGAAATCAAGGTAGTTTGAATATTATTGAGTTAGAAGCTTGGAACAAAATAACAATGTTGAAACTTCTTTGGAATCTGGGTGGTAAGTTCGATAGTTTGTGGGTAAATTGGATACATACTTACTATTTTAAAAACAACATCATGATGGATGCAAAGATTATGACTAAAAGTTCTTGGCTTATGAAGGCTATTTTGCAACAAAGAGAAAATATTGGTAAGGTGCAGAATCTGTGGGATCAGATGACTAGTAAGATCAAATTCCACATGAATGCAATGTATGAATTGATGAGAGACGAGGAGCCACAAGTGCCTTGGAGAAAACTGTTTTATTTTAATGTTGTCTGCCTTAGAGCTATGATGATTCAGTGTCTTGCTTGCCATGCAAAGCTAGCCTCAGAGAATAGGTTAAACAAGTTTGGCATGGTGGACAATAGCAAATGTTGTTTGTGACAGGGAAGAGACCATGAACCACTTATTCTTTTATTGTGATGAGTTGAAAAGGATTTGGTGTGCAGTGCTTGCATGGATCCAAGTAAAACATGACCCTAAGGAATGAAATGAAGAAATGATATGGATTATGAAGCATAACAAATGTAAGGGATAAAGGGCGGCTATTTTAAAATTTGTTGTTACTGAGACAATTTATGGTGTTTGGAAGTATAGAAATGATAAGAGTTTTAGAAACAATGTTGATAATACCAATATAGGGAAGAACATAATAGACATGATTGTGTATAGAGGTGGTATAATAAAAATCTTAGAGCATGCATAGTTAGCTTGTCGATGTATTATGTAGCCTTTTATTTGGTTGGTTGTCTTTTTGTAGGCTTGATCCGAGCGATCGCCTTATATTTGTTGGGTTTTTGAATTAATCAAAGTTTTGAATTATTAAAAAAAAAGTAAAATAATTTTACAATATCAACCAATTAACAATGTGTATCCTATCAAATCACACTTTTCTTTTAAAATTACGTTGATGATATGACATATTGAATTTCTATTGAATAACAATGTAAAATAGTTTCACAATGTCAGTGCACCATCTTTAATTTAAGAATTAAAAAAAAAAGAGAAAAAAATATATATCGAGAATATAAAATAATTTTATATTGTCAACCAATCAACAATGTGTATCCTGCCAAATCACGCATATGTTTTAAAATTAATTGACGATATAGCAGTTTAATGGATATACATGCTGTCATTCAATTAAAATATATTATATCATTAACTTAAAAATAAAAATACAATATAATAAGATACATAATTGTGATTGGTTGACATTTCATAACTCATTTTCTCATAAAAATAACTTTATAAAAAAAAATATTTACAAAAATTCAAATTATTCTCCTTTGAATAAGTCGGTGTCTAGGGTTCCAATGGAAGAAGAAGCTATGCCGCTGCAGGGTCTTCCCGATGAACTGATGGCGCATATACTCACCCTTCTCCCCGTGAAACAGGTTATGCAGTTAAGGTGCATTAACAAGTACTTCAAAAATTTCATCTCCAATCCATCTCAACAAATCAGTACGAACACCTCATCTCGCTATTATATCGAGACAAAATAATTGGAAAGATCGTGATTCCCGTTCCGTCATAACTCTATCAATTCCTCGTTTACTCTCTAACAAGTTTACAGCTTTTCACGGTGATCCTTGCTATCGATTAAACGATAATGTTCATATACATCAGGTTATTGGTTCATGCAATGGATTGATATGCTTGAATTGTGATTCATCTCTTTGTTTCTGGAACCCAGCTACAAGAACGAAATATGAAAGTTTTAGCTTATATTCGTCTTTCCATTATCAATTTAGCTTCTCTTTTGGTTATGATAATTAACATTTCTAAACGTTCAAAATCTGAGAAAAATAAAATACAAATCACTTTAAAGAATCAAATTGTTACGAAAAAATTTAAATGATCAACCTATTAAAAAAAATAACTTAAAGGATTCATGATGTAATTTTAACAATGAATTGGATAGATTTGTCTTGACTTTTATGGTTAATATGAGTTAGAATATGATGTTTCCTATTAGTAACTTGTAAGATTAGATTTCTGGAACGGTTTAATTTGCTACATCATAGAGACTAGTGATTAGCATTTCAACTTGAACTAACAATTCTCAGATGACTATCATCATTTTTACCTGCTCAATGTTAATATTGATAAAATTAAAATGATGGCATAATGAATTTTAATTCTTATACGAATCTTACTTAAATTTTTGCAGATATTATTTGGAAATTTTAGCAAGAGAAGTACTGAAGGGGGCTGCAGCAATGACGATGATGAAGCAACACACCAGAACCTGTTTTTTTCGATCAATTAGAAGAATGTGTCATTGTTAGCAAAATTTGAGTTATTTTATAGTTAATAGTTTTTTATTTATTTTTTAATTTGCTTAAATGATGCATAGCCCTTCAATTCAGATTATTTTTTTTATAATTTCGTCCCTCTTGTCTATTTTTTTGGAAACTTCTATGTATTTGTGATTGTTTTTTTTAATTAAATATATTAATATAATAATGGGTTACAATGCCATCTTTACCCTTATTTTTGAGGCAAATCACTAAAATGGTGTGATGTTTTGTAGGATCCTTTATTTTCGGTCTATGAGAATATGAATATTCAATTTGACTTTTATTAATCTAATATTTTTAAAGATTCAGTGAGCGATTCTAAAGCTGAAATTTCATATGTCTTTGTAATGGGACATTCCCTGATCCTCATCTTTCTTTTCTTAGTGGTGATCACGTAGGACCAAAAATAATAACCCTATCTATTAATTCTGATTCAAAAAGGGTGTCTGAAAATTTCTTTGAGGAAGAAACTTCTTTTGCGTCGTTAAAAGCCCTTAAATCGAATGCTGGCGGAGGAATAAACTCTATCGAGGTCCATATGCCCCATCGCGTCTTGTTGGAAGAAGAGGTACAAGTCAATTTGAAAAGGAGGGAACATGCTATGGATTTCATTCAATTTCGTCTACAAACTGGAGGTCGTGATCCTAGCGATGCTGATGTGCTGGAGCACTTGAATCTTCAAAATCGGTCGGATGCATTCGAGTATGATTGGGTGGATAAAAAGTAGCAGACACTTTCTCGAATCTAAGCACTAAGGCCACTTTAAGCAATGTTGACATTATGGTCGGCGATCCTTCAGAGTGGTCGGTCTTTCCAATGTCAGGGGAGAGGAGGATATTCAGTTCTTTTGATGACTGCATGGTCTCGTTCCATGAATGTCTATTTACACATGTTAATTCTCTATTTTTGTGATTGGTAATATATTTGGTAAAACGAACTTAGCAGAAACATGTTGATTGAAGATGTTCTATCAACTGGAGCAACATGTCAAATGCGATGTCATATGCATGTTCTTTCAACATCGTGATTTTGTATAGCTGGACTGATTGGATGTTTTAGTTTGTTACAGGTGCAGAATATTCTGGAAATATTATGGTATCCTATGTGGCGCACAGTTTGACGATTAAAAAGATTCAAGCTGAATTCAAGGAGTATTCTTAGTTTCTAATTATGGAGATAATTTAGGAAACTAATGATTGATGTCCTATCTTTGAGGAGATAATTCAACAATGCCTATTTTATATCCAATTGCGCTTGTGAAGCCCAAATCCAGTTCATTGAAGGTTATAAAAAGAAGGCTTCAACCCTAGTACAAGTGCATAACTTATTGTGTAATTTTATTAGGGTTTGTGTATTTATTGTGAGCCTCTCGATTATCATATTGATGAAAGAGTATGACTGAGTTTTTGAGTTGTAAGTTCTATCAGTCATTCTAAAGCTTTTAAGCAGTGAATGATTGTGTGTCTTTGAAGTGAGACTTATGTTATTTTTCTAAGTGTTTAGAATTGTTCTATCACTGTTCTGTGATTTGAAGGGATTTAAGAAGAGTCTCACACCTAGGTGAGTCTTAGGTAAAAGTTAAGCACAAGTAGTTATTAAGTGAGTAGATTGTAAACTAGGTGAAAGTTTATTGTGGGCCTACAAATTGATACTATCTAGTTGACTTGGTCCCTGACTTGATAGCCCCTAAAGTAGGTGTTGTTGTACACTGAACTAGGTTAACATATCTTTGTGTTCTTTAATTTTCTGCATTGTGTTTATCATTTACCTTGTCATTGGGTGCATATTCAGAGATTGGTGTCTCAACATCTCTTATAACACCTGTGATCTGAATACCAGAATTTCAATTGGTATCAGAGCAGGCATCCTGCTCTGACTCTGGGTGAGATTCAGAGAAGTTACTTTCCGGTACAATGAACAAGGAAAGAGGATTTGGAAACAGACCACCCATTCTTGATGGAACCAACTATAATTATTGGAAAGCTCGTATGGTGGCTTTCATAAAGTCCATGGATGACAAGGCTTGGAAAGTTGTGGTTATAAGGGATGGAATCAACCAATGGTTGTAGGTCTGGATGGGAAGGTGACTGATGTTGTGAAGGCCGAGGAAGACTGGAATGATGCCGATGAAAAATCATCATAGGGAAACTCCAAAGCATTGAATGCCCTATTCAATGGAGTGGACAATAACATCTTCAAACTGATAAGAAATTCTATTGTTGCTAAAGAAGTTTGGGAGATTTTGAAGACTGCTCATGAAGGAATATAAGGTAAATACATCAAGACTCCAAATTCTTACCACCCAGTTTGAGAACTTAAGAATGAAGGAGGATGAGAGTATTCATGACTTCCACATGAATATCATTGAGATGACAAATGTCTCAGGTTCCCTAGGGGATAAGATGCCAGAACTCAAGTTAGTAAGAAAAATTCTCAGATCACTTACAAAGAGATTTGACATGAAGGTGACTACCATTAAAGAAGCCCAAGATGTAAACAACATGAAGGTTGATGAGCTCATGGGATCTTTGCAAACCTTTGAATTAGGGATCAGTGAAAATCTGAAAAGAAGAAGAGCATTGCCTTTGCCTTTAGTGTTAAAGACTCAAAATATTAGTGTACCTTAGATACAAAAGAAGGGATATCTAATGTTAATGTGTTGCTTGGAAGATAATTCAACAAAGTGTTGAAGAAAGTGGACTGGAAGTCAAGATCAAATGTCAGGAACAAGCCTTTTGACAAGTCCTTCAACATCAACAAAAATAAGTATTTTGGAAGAAGGGCCAGACCTGAAGAGAAGATCAATCAAGGAAGAGAAGTTCAGTAGCATAAGTGTGAAGGGTTTGGACACATAAGAGCTGAATGTCCCACTTATCTCAAGAGAAGTTAAGTGGCATAAGTGGTCATGAAGAGGAATGTGCCAAACTGGTCACAACCTTGACTAGGACTTATGACTCCGATGAGGACTCAGTTTGTGAAAAGTTGTCCTTTGATGTCATTGTTGATAGGGGTGGGAATAGGTCAGGCCAATTAATAGGGGCCTACGGCCTAGCCTACACACGCCAAGGCCAAGCCAGGCTTTTTTTTTAAATAAAAAAGGTCTAGGCTTTTTTTATAAGCCTATTTAGTTAAATAGGCTAGGCCACAGGCCATAAAAAATCCTTTTAAGCCTAACAGAACGGCCTATTTTAATAAATATGAATAAATCTATTATTTATTATATTGTATTTTGTATTTTATATTAAAATACAAAAGAAAGGTTTTGTTATCTGGAAGAACTTGTGAAAATAAGTTGAAAAAACCTTTAAATAATTTTATAAGTTGTTTTCATAAGTTCTCCCAAACAAATAATCTCACAAAACTTATGCTACTATGTAAGCTCAAATAAGTCAATGTAAACAAACATTTAGTCTCATTGTACGTTTGATTCTATAGTATATTTAAACATTAGTTGAATTGTGTACTTACACGTGTTCAAATGATATAGGCTTTTTAAGCAGGCTAATAGGCTAATCATGCCATCGAAAAGGCCAGACTCAGGCTGAAAAATAAGCCTATGATAGGCTTTACATTTTTTAGTAGGCCACGATTGGGCTTGGAAAATCCTAGCTAGGCCCAGCCTATTCCCACCCCTAATTGCTGAGGCTTACAAGGAATTGTGTTTCAAAAGTCAAGAAGCGGGCAAATTGGAAGAAAAGAAAAAGAAAATTATTGTCCAAATGGAAGTTGGAAAAATCGAGAACTTGTTTATCATCTCTAGTTTGGAGGCATAAAAAGTAGAGCATCTGTCTACCATATCTGATATGAAGGATAAAGTTCTTGTACTAAATTCACAACTTGATAATATAACCAAGTATGTAAGAATGCTTAACAACAGTTCTGATGTGCTTGATGAGATTATTAAGTCTGAAAAGAGTGCTGGAAATGTTCAAGGAATTGG
Organism: Vicia faba; assembly: GCA_948472305.1. Lineage (NCBI taxonomy): Eukaryota > Viridiplantae > Streptophyta > Magnoliopsida > Fabales > Fabaceae > Vicia > Vicia faba. The sequence continues at coordinate 1,686,736,440 of OX451737.1, read as the reverse complement.
CTATGTTAATCAATCTGTGAAGAATAAAGGCAAAGGGGATGAAGTGAAGTTTGTCTTCCAAAAGAAAGAAGAAGAACATAAGATGTAAAATAAAATTTTCCAACATAATCATGGACAAAAGAAAAAATACTCAAGGAATAATCCTCAACAAAGGAGGTGATATTATTATGGTAGGTTTGGTCATATAAAATCCTTCAGCTACAGGTTATATGGCTATCCCAAATATGAAGCACAATCCAGAAGAGAACAAGCGGTTGTTAAAGCTAAGAAGAAGTGGAGCTCAAGAAAGGATATGTCTGGACTCATAGGTCATATAACTCTCAAAGACTGAGCAAGAGAGGGTTAATATTTTGATAGTGGTTGTTCTAGGCACATGACTGATGTCAAGAAATTTTTGGTGGATATTAAATCATGTCCCACCAATTATGTCACCTTTGGAGGTGTATCAAAAGGTAAAATAATGGGTGCTGGAAAGCTGGACTATACAGGCCAACCTAATCTTGAGGATGTGTTATTTGTTAAGGGGATGAACGCAAATCTAATTAGTATTAGTCAACTGTGTGATTAGGGTCTCAAAGTTAACTTTGCTAAATCTGACTGTTTGGTAACACATGGTAACAATGAGATTATCATGAGAGGCACTAGATTTAATAACAACTGTTATATGTGGTCTTCTTAAGAAACAAATTATCTCTCCACAAGCTTGATGACAAAAGAAGCTGAAGTGAAGTTATGTCATCAAAAACTTATCCATTTACATTTGAGAAGTATGAAGAAAGTTTTATCAGAAAAGGCAGTTAAAAGTACTTCCCAGCTAAAAATTGAGAAAGGAAAAATTTGTGGTAGGTGTCAAATAGGGAAGAAAACTAAAATGTCACTTCCAAAGTTGCATCACAAAATTGTTTTCAAGAGGGTAGAAACTCATTATATGGAGTCGATGGAACCTGTGCAGGTTAACAAAGTTGGTAGAAAGGGAATTGTTGGTGTAACTACTAAGGATTTTTCAAAGTCTGCATGGATGAACTTCATTAAAGAAAAATCACATGGTATTGAAACTTTCAAGGATTTATAGAAATTACAGATGGGGAGGAGTGCAACAAATTCTCTATCGTTCCTCTAGGTTGTTATGGTTAAAACTGTCAAAGGGTGGAACAAAAGGGCTCTGCAAAGGAATGATTTGAAGAAGATATTTTCTGAGGTGATGACAAGGGAAGACAATGGTATCACTCCTAAAACTTGTGACACACTCAAGGAGTGCAGAAGGCCATTTGGTAGAGGCAAGAGGGGTGGAGAATCATCTAAAGATGATCATGATTGTCTTGTTCCCCTGGCTATAGTATGCCTCTGCTACTATTGTTGATGGTGGTATGTGTGTATGAATGATGTCCTACCAAATGTCACGACATCTTATCTGATGTATGAACTTGAGAAGTTCATATTGGTTTATTATTTATGGACTTTCTCTTGAGGGGGAGAAATAATCGTCTAAGGACAAGGGAAAATGGTAGATCACTAGTGTGAATAATACCTCTACTATATATGGTTCATCATAAAGTGTTTTGCTCATCCATGTGTGTTGGGTGTTTATAGATGGAATTCTCATAAGTAAGTCCAGTGGTGTGATCATTATGAAATATACCATTGTACAAGCTGTTTTTGGGACATCATCTCATCATTTTAAGGCTTCAGGAGTTAGGAGAAGCCTTATTTGAGAACTCTCTAGTTATGATTGATATCTTCATAGAGTTCTTCATTTTGGTGTCTATTCCTCACTTGATGGAGAGTTAGTATTTGGTGAAGCTGTTGGAGTAACTCTTTTGGCCAAGATTTGTAGAGTCAGTGTCAATGGATAATTCTTGTTCATGGCTATTTGTTCAGCTGCGATTTACAATGTATTCTGGTCTTATTCAAAGACTATGGTTAAGATTAGGGGTAGTATGAATTCTTAATGTTCTTGGAGGTTTTCAAGATTTCAAAGCTCAACTAGGTGCCATGATATTGTGTTTTGAAGAAACCGGTTCAAAGGTCCAAGAATGAGGTATGTTGATCATGACATGTGAATCAAGTTATGCTAAAGGGAAGATGTGGAATTGTATTACTGAAGATTGAGTGTAGGCTCTAGTGGATAGAATGCACACATCTAGTGTCACGTGAAAAACATGTCCCCTTGAGTTGAAAAAGTTACATCTGATGTTGGAACATTTCTGCGGTCAAGGCCTGAAAAGAGAGAAACTGAACAGATCCATGTCTCTCTCTTGAGAAGTATGGTGCGCTGTTAATAAGGAGGACTTTATCTTCTTGAAAAATGCATGCTTTGACTGGTGTTGTCGTTACAAACAAGGCATCGTTACAAATTATGGTAACCTTCCTTGGATATAAATACCCCTCACTTGTTCTTCCCTCTCTTGTTTTTTATATGTGTTTTTTTTGTCGTGTTTTTTTCTTGGGGTACATTCATAAGCTTTTAAGCATTGAATGGTTTTATGTGATTGTTTGTGTCTTCTTTTGGCTAAAAAGGGGGAGATTAGTATTGTGTCGTTGAGTGTTGTTTATGTTGTTATGTGTTGTTTTTCCTTGCATGCAATAATTGGGAGGGAGTATGACCTTCTGTCATAAGGGATTTCTGATTCATCATCTGATGAGTCTTATGTTGTGAGTGTATACAAGATGTCGTTCAAGATGTTTTAACATCTTGTTTGGTCTGGTGTATCTTTTTGCCTCTGTCACATGATCTTCTAATATGTGTTACTTCAGTCATATGGTCTTCTAACTTGGGTTATTTAAGTTAGAATTCTTTTTGATTTCTCCAGGCTACATAAAATATTCATCCTGAGACTCTATGTCAAGAATTGGTTCTGAGTTTGAGGAAGAGTAGTTTGGTTATTCTTGAAGATATAGTTTATCTTCTTCCTCGTGTACACCAAATGACTTCAGGACTTTCTTTTTTCATCCTAGGTGTATTGTGCTGTAATGAAAGTGTTATTCTCTAAAGTGGCACTTAGTAAGTTTAACAAGTTTTGTGTTCTGATATGGACTGGTGATCAGTGGTTTTTACATAGATATTTAGCAGTTATTTTAGTTATCGTTTCTTTTACTTATCGAGTTTTTATTTTGTTTTATCCCATATTATGCTTTGGTTTTGTGTTTTAGTGTTTTTCAGGCTCAGAGGAATAAAACCAGGAAAATCAGTGCGAAAAGTGCAAATTCGGAGTTTTGGAGGAAGTCTCGAAAACTAAGCTACAGGGTGCCTGACACGGCCACCCGTGTCATATGACACGGGCCATGTCAAGGGAGGATGCATAGCTATAATTTGAGAGAAGAGGCTGACACGGGTGCCTGTGTCAGCTGACACGGCCCGTGTCAGAAGTTCTGGGCGAGAGTTTTTGTTGGAATGATGGACAGAGGCTGACACGGGTGCCTGTTCCAGGTGACACGGCCCGTGTTAGCCAGGACGCTGATTTGGAGTGTTTTTATGATTTTTTTTTAATTTGGGATCCAGAGGGGCGTTTTGGGCATTTCCAATCGAGACAAATGGATTATGTACTATTTAGATGATTTTGGAAGAAGAATTAAGGACTTTTGACTGGAGAAGATTAGGAACGATAAATATTCATGCTTTCAATAGATTTGGAAACTAAGATTCCTTCATGATTGATATTGTAACACGGTGGGAGAACTGACGTGGGTGTTTTGCGTTTGATCGCAATTGTTGCAGATAGCAAGAGTCGCCACCGACTTTTCTTTTATCAAATAGGAAAGGTTGAAAAGAACAGGAAAGACCTTTCGAGATTATTTCTTGAGTTCGGGGGGTAAGTTATGAAAAGGGAAGGTATTAGCACCCTTTTCTTCCGTAGTTTTCTACGGGCTCTTAGTTGCTTGCTAGATCACTTGCTTTTGGTTTCGAGAATATGCTTATGGTGTGGTTTTTGAAAGTATTTTGAAAAGGAATGTATTAGTAATGGTTCTTGTCTCTATAAGAACACGTACAAATTGTTTTGTCTTTTGAAAAATGTTTCAAAGTGAAATTGTGGGTGTATAAAATGTTTTTGTTGTGAGCAAACGAGCAACCTAACTACTCAAAAGGTCTTTAGTGTTCTTTTCCTCATCCTTTAGATGTTACTATCTTACCATTGATTTGGTAAGATGCCCCATCATTGGATGTGAAGGGACATGCACAAGACGTTTGCATAGTCATAGAAGACAACCTATGAGACGTTTTAGCAATTTTGTTTAGGGACTAGATCGTTTACTGAAGGCAACATTAAGGGTCATCGAGGGACTACGATCTTTTATCGAGGTTCTTTGCTAAAACACCCATATTCGAGGGACATGACTATTTTTTCGAGGCAACAGGTGAGATTACCCTAAGGGTGCATGTGTGAATGGTATGTTTGATTTGCATGCATTTAGTCTTTGATTAGGGGTTGTCTACTTGTTGTTTTTATCTTTCCATACATACCCTATTTTACTAACAATCATACAAAAATAATAAAATGCAGAAAGATAAAATCCTACACTATTACAACCATATTGAATAGCATGAAAATATAAAGGCATAAATGAAATAAAGACAAAAATAAAATAAAGGCAAGAAAAATGGGTCTTTCGATTTAAGCAGAAACACCCTTCAATTCTGTATTTTCTGGCTTCCTTCGATTTGGGGTCTGGAGTCAGTTGAGTCATGCCCTTCGATTTGCCTTTCTTCCTCCTTCGACTGGGGGCTGGAATCAGTGTAGGTGCACCTTTCGTCTGGACCTGGAAGTCAGCATGATTCTGTCCTTCGCTTGAGACTTGGAGTCAGCAAGGTTTTGTGCTTCGTTTGAGGCATGGAGGCAACAAGGTTCATTCCTTCGTTTGAGGCCTAGAGTCAGCAAGGTTCATGCTTTTCCATAGGCTCCTTGCTGACTCCTTCGACTATAAGCATGTTAGGCCCTCAGATTGTGATTCGAAAGGCTTGTACAACAAGCCAATCGAAGGGTATAATAAACCTGTCTTAAATTCTTAAAGTGCTACATCCAAACATAACTACAGTCCATGGGTTAGCACATGAAACATTGGGTCTCAAAGTCCAAAGCCTAACTAATTAGAGTTGAGTTTTCAACATATGGGTAGTCAGAATCGAAATCTAAAACATGGCAAGCTCCCTATATGAAATATATACATTTTTCTTTATTGACATGTTCACATGATATTAAAATAGAATATATTCGAGCTTGAATGGAACTTACCTCTTCAAGTTCTTAAACCGAAGGGAACTGCAAGTGCCTTCCTTGGTGGAGAATGGGAGTTCGTTGGTACCTTCCTGAGGATAATCCAGTTACCACTTTGTGAAAGAAGTCACTGAATTGAAAGAGGTTGTGTGAATGGATCGAAGGTTATTTTTATAACAAGTAATGGAATGACTCAAAGGCCTACTGTATGGTAGTTGGGGAAGTGAGTCGAAGGCTAGTTTGGTGGTCACTTGGAGGGTGAATTGAAGGTTCTCACTTAGTGTACAAAAGGGATTTGAGTTTTTCAGAAATGTTTAAAAAAATGTTGGGAAGTGTTTGAGAATTTTTGAGAATTTTCACAAATGTTTTCTTGCAATCCTTCAGGCGCCCCTAACATGTGTGGTGGAGTCTCCTATTTATAGATGGCATGGGCTGATGTTTTAGGAGGGAAAACAAAAGGTTCAAACAAAAAAGGTATGTTGTATTTGTAGCTTTCGAGGGACAATGTTTTTATGCCATTTTTGTGCAAGGAATAAGGTAGCGTTGCAGGACTGCTGTGCAGCAGTTTTGGAGTTTTATGGCCAGTGTATCAGGACTGAACCTGGAAGCGCATGGGACTTGGTAAACAAATACCTTTGGCATCTCAACCTTTTGTCTTGACCCCCTAGTCTTGTCTTTCGACCAGACTCTTCAACAACCATTTATTTTTCAAATTAAAGTGTCATTCAAATGGCTCATGTGGATATCCTTTGAAAGGGGCCAAATAAGTGTCTTTCAACCAGGCCCTTCATGGATTCCTTCGAATGGTCCAAATACATGCTCTTGGGATGGGTCAGTAAAACATGTCATTTGATTGGGACATCCAGACATGCCTGGTAAGCCCTTCGAATGCACCGCCATGGTACTTTTTTCGGATGAGACAATGGCATAATGCATAATTTATATGTTGAAGCAGGCCATTTCCAAGGGAGATACTGCCCACTCAAATTTTCCTGAAAAGGGGCCATATGGCCAAATGAAAGAGTGTATGCATGAGGTTCCTGCCTTGTGACCTTATGCAAACATGCTCAAACAAAAGTTTGTAAAAAAGGAGCCACATGTCCAAACGAAAGGCATGACTAAGGGCTTGTGCTAAAGGATTCACACACCCCAAACGAAGGATGCATGCAGGGGATGAAAGGTTCAACCGAAGCTTGCAATACTGGGAAAGCCATTGCCCCAAATGAAGGAGGCCTGGAGGGGGTAAGATGTGTAGTCGAAAAATGGTAGAAGAGAGGCTTTGGCCTCCTGAATTGAAGGACATCATTATGAGGCTTTTTGCCTTGTGAATTGAAGCTATTTGATGAGAAGTGTTGCCTTGTTGAAGCTTGTAACAAGTTGCTTTAAAGGGTGACTTTGGCCTTGTGCATGTTAACATGGTAGGAAATTCTGCCTTGTAAGTCTTGGCTAACACACAGGAAAAATGCTATGTGGCCAAACGAAAAATTTGCACAAACATTCAAACGAAGTCAAGTGCCCAACGAAGCAGGAAATAAACTTTCCCAAATGAGTTCAGTGCCGAAATTGAAGCATGAAATGAACTTGCCCCAATGAGTCCAATGCCCCAATCGAAGAATGAAATGAACTTGCCCCAAAGGAGTCCAACACTCAAATGAAATATGCAACCAAAGCTAAAGTGTCCAATCGAAGGATGCAAAATCGAAAAGAACTTGCTTTTCCTTTAATTTTGTCAAAAGAGTATTTTCATCTGTTTTCCCCCTTTTTTAGCAATTTCTTCTTTAATCTTGATGCTGAAAAAATCCAAATATATTTGTGTAAGCTTGAATTTTTGGGAGCCCTTTATGAGAAATGTCTTGAGGAACGAGAGGGAAAATTTTGGGGTACAACAGCTTCCCCTGTTCAATCTTCTTAAACCTGAAGAGTTAGATTGGCGAATCTACCATTCGCGACTTAAAGGTGGAAGATGATTGAACACTAGAGTGCCCCGAAATTTGCACTTGATGATATTGTGGTTGAGTGTAAGGAATGGACTTAAATATGCCATTTGGAGAAATGATGGAGAGTTGGAGGAGATGGGCTTATAGATGCCATCCAAAGGTGATTGTTGATAGAAATTAGACTAAGTCTAAGCTTAACTTTAACTGGGAAAAGAATCAGAATAAACCTTTGGTCGATTTAAAACTGAACCTAGCAGAAGTCTTGTATAATCTTTAATTGGAAAGAATCATGATAAATCTTTGGAGTGATTTATCTGAACTAGGGAAAGCGTCTACTGGGAAAGTATCAGGATAAACCATTGAGAGATTTAAACTGAACCAAAGAAAATGTCTACGGGAAAGAATCAGGATAAACCATTGAGAGATTTAAACTGAACCAACAGAGGTCTTGAATGTTTTTTAACTGGAAAGAATTAGAATAAATCTTGGAGCGATTTATCTGAACCAAAGAATATGTCTACGGGAAAGAATCGGGATAAACCGTTGAGAGATTTAAATTGAACTAGCAGAGGTCTTGAATGCACTTTAACTGGAAAGAATCAGAATAAATCTTGGAGCGATTCATCTGAACCAGAGAAAATGTCTACGGGAAAGAATCAGGATAAACAGTTGTGAGATTTAAACCGAACCAGTAGAGGTCTTGAATATTATTTAACTGGAAAGAATCAGAATAAATCTTGGAGGAATTTATCCGAACCAGAGAAGATGTCTACGAGAAAGAATTAGGATAAACTGTTGAGAGATATAAACTGAACCGGCAGAGGTCTTGAATATTCTTTAACTGAAAGAATCAGAATAAATCTTGGAGTGATTTATCCGAACCAGAGAAGATGTCTACGGGAAGGAATTATGATAAACCATTGAGAGATTTAAACTGAACCAGCAGAGGTCTGGAAAAGAATCAGAATTTTTTTTTGGAGTGATTTATCTGAACCAGAGAAGGAGTCTACCAGAAAGGAATTAGGATATACCATTGATCGATTTAAACTGAACCAGCAGAAGTCTGAAGGAAGTATTTGTCATGTAGATAGTCACCCTGTCGTGTTTTGGTAATTGATCTACCATTGATTTGTTCACAGATAATTGCCTTGTCTTGTTGAAAATTTGATGATAATTTTTTATTGATTGATCTTTCCTGAAAAGGCAAAGAGTTAGTTGTATATAATGACATGATGTATGAAATGCATGGTGTAATGATGTTTCTCAAAATAAATGATATTGCGATATATGCATTTATGTTGTCGATGTTTATGATGTATGAATGCAATGTACGCACATATTAGTTGTTCTGCTTCAGGGTTATTTAGATTGGGGAAAATAAATCCCTGACTGCTGTTGGGAATGTGGGGTGTAAGCCTTCATATTTTGTTGAAATTTAAGTATTCATAGATAGGTTTCCATCATTAGAGAAGTAAACTCTATTGGGGAAGGGAAACACCGTGCATTGCTTGTGGACTTGGTGAAATCCTACTGGGGAATTCCTGAGCAGCTAGGCAACTTTCATTGGGGAATCTTTGGAGCAGTAACTAGAAGTTTTGCTCCGTCGGGGATATGAAAGCAACAAATACCATTAGGTTGCATACTCGAGATATGACAGTGATCCTGTAGCAGGATGTCCTTGCTTCTGCTCCATTAGAGAAAGTACCTGCGGGGATTTTATGGAATGGCCTATAGATATTATCCTTTTTCTTAAAGCCATTAGTAATTGTCTTTCTATTCAGTTTTCCTTTTTTATGCGTTTATTTGTAAACAATAATTACGTTCAAATGCATATGTTCAAAAATAATCACTAGACGTTTTTGCAAACAAAACAGGAAAGTAAAAGAAAAACAGATAATTTTGTACTTTTAAAGGAATATCTTTGTATTAACTTGAATAAGTATTTTTGTACAAAGAGACGAACATCCTGTAAGTTCAGATGTGCCTAAGAGGGGGGGGGGGGGTGAATTAGGTTCTTTAAAATTTTTTCTGAATTGTATGAATATTTTTGCAAGTGTTTCTTTTCTTTCTTTTTCTGATAAGTGATGAAAGCAGTAAATGCGGAAAGTAAAGAACACAATGATGTATCCTGGTTCCCCTCACAGTCCGAGAGTACTCCAGTCCCCTTTCAACATGAAAGATATTTCGTTATTGTTGGTAATTTGTACAAGACTACCTAACAAGCCAAGAACAATCCTCTTGGATTTTCACTAAGACCACAAAGAGAACAATCCTCCCTAAGTGTCTTTCTTGTTTCCAACAATCCTGAAAACAAGTACAAAAGCTTGTTTGATTTTGTATAAGAGTTTGAATAATGAAGAAGCAATGTCAATCACTTGATTGATCTTTTCTTATCAATATGAAATTTAAGATGGAATACTCTTCTAAGTGCTCAAGAACAATTTTCAGAATGCATATGAAAATGATGAACAAAATCTTGAGTATGAAGAGTATAATCAAAAGAATAGAAAGTTGTTACATTTTTGTGATTGATTCTTTTTGATTGATTTTCAAAATTCTAAAGTGAAAATAATTTATAGTGTAGTAATGCCTTTTCAATGAAACATAGTAATGTTTAGACTATTTTTACTAAAACAATGTATATGAAAAGATACAAGGATTGCCATGAAAAGGTGTTACCAAAGGTTGCTGGAAAAATAAATTTTTTCAAAATTTAAGGCACAACAATCGATTGCACCAGAGAAGCAATCGATTGCATCATAGCAACGTTTTAAAAAAATGAAAATTATAACTAGGACAACCGATTGTCATTGAGGAGCAATCGATTGCTCTAAAGCCAACGTTCAAAAAATTTGAAAATAAAACACATGACAACCGATTGCTGCCAGACAACAACCGATTGCATGTCAAATAGAATCAAATGTTTCTTGGATGCAACCGATTGTCGTTTTATGACAATCGATTGCTTCAGTACAAAAATTGAAAAAACATTATTTTCAAAGATTTTAAACAATTTAAACTATCCTTCTTTAATCATACTTAGTATATACTCAAAATATTATTTTAATAAATTAAATGCATGATTAAAAACAGTTCTGAGCACTAAGAGCATAAGATCAAAAAATCTCATATACCTTAAGCCATAAGTCTTGAAATGTTGATCTTGATCAATGAATATTTGCTTGAGATAAATCTTCTATCTTGATCCATTCATTTTTGCATGCTAGCTTGTCTTCATCAAAACATTTGGAAAGCTTGATTTCACATTCTCCCCCTTTTTGATGATGACAACCATTGCTTGAAGTTTGAAGTGCATCTTGGTTTTCTCCAATCAAGTTAAAAAACTCCCCCTAAGTCAAAGACCCCCCCTTGATCTATTGCATGAGAGTTTTGAAGATTGCTTGCTTGCTGCAATTTGGGTTAGAGAAACACAAAATAAACTACAAAGTCTTCTCCCTCTTTGTCATTAGCAAAAAGGAATGGGAAAGAAGATCATAACATTTTGCACATAGAAACAACATAGCATAAATAAAGTTTGCATACATAGACATAACATAAACAAAGTGCACAAAACAAAAGGATCACAATACACGAAGTGTCTTAAACGAAACTAGAAGAACGACATAAAACATAAGAACATAAAGTACTAAAAACATAAGAACTTAACAAATTAATCATCCATGCCTTCAACAAAGTCTTCATCATCTTGACCTTCACCATCATTGCCTTCATTAGGTTGAGGTTGAATGAAAGGGTAATGATAAGGTTGAGCTTCATAAGGAGGAACATTGGTATGGGCATAGAGATGAGCAAATTGATTGTTCATGTTGTTGTTCATGTATTGGAGATAGTCAAAAACTTGATTGTAAGAGTTTTCCATTGGTTGTGGAGGTTGGTTTTGAGGTTGTTGTTCTTGTTGAGGTTGGTTTTGTGGAGGGGTATGAATGTATGTGATGGTTCTATTAATCAGATCAAATTTGACGCTGGTTTTGGTATTGCATACTTTCTTCGGAGTGATTTCATGTTTGGGGTCAGACATCAGCATCATGTGTTCACCAGACAAGGGAATATTGAACTTCTCAAAAACAAGGGTAAGCCAGGAGAAGTAGGGCAAAGCAGAAGCATTTTCATTATGAAGTGCCATATGATGTAGAATCACATAAGACCAGTTGATTTGAATTCCATTCTTCATCGCATACAAAATCTGCATCTCACAATCATTTACATTGGAAATATTTGAGAATTTTGGCATAACCACATACGCCAAAAAGTAGTGTATCAAACGATCATCAATAGTGAGAATTCCTGCAGACCAAGAGTTCCTCTCCGGAGTACCACCAAGTAGTCTTTGCCTTTTCTGAATAAAATCACGCTCGAGAATTCTTGCAATTCCATAGTAGAAGTCCCTTTTATTGTAGCCAGGCAGATTTGCATTTGAGAGAAGTTTAATGCAAGCACCATCATTTGGAATACCCAAAGCTTCACCAAAATTTTGCACTGTTAGTTCTATAGGAACCCCTTTGACATTTGAAATCATGCAACCTTTAGAAATGGTTAGATTGCTGTAGAAAATCCTTACCAAAGTGGGTAAATGGGTCCATTAACACCAATCAAGTTTTATATCCCTTGAGATCTAAATAATGCTGGAAAACTAAAGCATTCGGAATAAAAGTTGTCAAGATTACCGAACCTTGGAAAAAGAATCGTCATCTTCTGAAAGTGAGACACAAATCTTTCTCTTTGGCTTCTTGATGGAATGAGTCTTGAGATATCATCACCTTGAGATGAGGAAGAAGCTTTTCCCTTGCCTTTCTTTGATGTTGACATGGTGAGAAGTGAGAGAATTGGAAGGGGAAAGGATATTTGGTGTTTGTAGGGTTTTCTTGAGATGAAAGAGGATATGTGAGGCTTAGGTTTTGGTTGAGCTTTTATAGAGAGATAAGCATTGAATGGTTAGGTAAGGCATGCAATGGTTTAGTCAAAACAATAAAGATTTGTACCATAGAGATTCTTGAGTGTGTAAGTGTCCAAGAAAATTTGTCATAGGAAAGGACTACGCATTTAAAAGTTGTTGACCAAACACTTAAAACATTCAAAAAGAGAATAAGAATCTTTGTACACAATAAATATTAGTAATGGCAATGGAAGAGAAATGAATAAAAATAGTGTAACTGAAAAAATAAAAAATTTCAAAAAATTTGAACTGTGTAATCGATTGTCATGGAGTGACAATCGATTGTCATGAAGACAAAATAAAAAATTTATAAGATACAACCGATTGTCACTCTATGACAACCAATTGTCATTAGCAAAAAAATGAAAAATACTTGATTTTTGTGCATTTCATGGTCATATATCATAAGTTTAGTAATAAAAACATGGATTGAGACATATTACCATAAAGTTAAGATTAAAATCATAGCCATGTACCTTAATTAGATAATGTCATTTTCGTCCAAGATACCTAGCTCTCTTCGGATCTTAAAAAATGGTTCTCTTGCCAACGGTTTAGTGAAAATATTTGCTAGTTGATTATGCGTATCCATGAAGGTGACTTCGATATCTCCTTGAAGTACATGATCACAAAGAAAATGATGTCGAATGTCGATATGCTTTGTTCTAGAATGCATCACAAGATTTTTTGTAATGTTGATTGCACTTGTGTTGTCGCATCGGAGTGGAATGCATCCAAGGTCGAGTCCGTAGTCACAGAGTTGTTGCTTGAGCCATAGAATTTGTGAACAACAACTACCCGTTGCAATATATTCCGCCTCGGCCGTACTAAGAGCCACACAAGCTTGTTTCTTGCATGCCCAAGAGACTAATGCATTTCCCAAAATATGACAAGTGCCACTTGTGCTTTTTCTATCTGTTTTACATCCTGCATAATCAGCGTCAGAATAACTAATTAAATTGCATATATTACCTTTTGGGTACCAGAGGCCGACATTGGTTGTTCCTTTGAGATATTTCATGATTCTTTTTACCGCCATGAGGTGAGATTCCTTCGGGTTTGCTTAAAATCGTGCACACAAACATACACTGAACATGATGTCAGGACGACTTGCCGTCAAGTATAACAGTGAGCCAATCATGCCTCGATATTTTGTAATATCAATGGAAATACCAGATTCATCTTGATCAACATAAGTACCGGAGCCCATTGGCGTGTGCATTGATTTGCAATTATCCATATCAAACTTTTTCAAAAGTTCCTTGCAATATTTTGATTGATTGATGAAGATACCATCGTTCAGTTGCTTAATTTGCAATCCAAGGAAATAGTTCATCTTGCCCATCATAGACATCTCAAATTCTCCTTGCATTATCAACGAGAATTCTTCACACAAATCTTGGTTAGTTGAACCAAAAATAATATCATCGACATAGACTTGTACCAATAAAGTGTTACCTTTGATCTTCTTTATGAACAAGGTCTTATCCACTTTACCTTTCTCGAAACCTTTTTCGCATAAGAATGTACTTAGTCAATCATACCATGCTCTAGGTGATTGTTTTAAGCCATAAAGAGCTTTTCTCAACTTAAAGACATGTGAAGGATTCTTGAAGTCTTCAAAGCCCGGGGGTTGTTAGACATAGACTTCTTCATTGATGTACCCATTTAGGAAAGCGCTTTTGACGTCCATTTGGTAAAGCTGAAAATTCAATGAACAAGCGTAAGCAAGTAAAAAACGGATAGCTTCTAACCTTGCAACCGGAGCGAAAGTTTCTTCAAAGTCAATTCCCTCTTCTTGGTTGTATCCTTGGGCTACCAATCTTGCTTTATTTCGAACAATTATACCATTCTCATCAAGTTTATTTTTGAACACCCATCTTGTACCTATGATGTGTTTGTCATTTGGTCTAGGAACAAGTTCCCAAACTTGATTTCTCTCGAACTGATTTAATTCTTCTTGCATAGCAATTATCCATTGGTCGTCTCCTAATGCGTCGTCGACTTTGGAAGGTTCGATTTGAGAAACGAAAGCCATGTTCAAGCAAGCATCTTTGAGATTCAATCTTGTTGAAACGCCTTGACTTATGTCACCGATGATTTTATCAATAGGGTGATATCTATGGGTTCTCCATTCCTTAGGTAGATTATTGACATTTGATTCATCCGAAATTTGTTCTTCTTGTTGTTCCAATTGATTATAATTGTTGGTCTTGGAGCCATCTTCTTGAGGAATATCTAGAATCTCATCATCATTATTTAAAACAATAGTATCCTCCTCGGAGGGGTTAGATTCATCAAATGATACTTGCATAGATTCCTCAATAGTTAAAGTTCTTTTATTGTATATACAATAAGCTTTACTAGATAAGGAGTAACCAAGAAAAATACCTTCATATGATTTTTCATCAAACTTACCAAGGTTGTCTTTGTCGTTGTTAAGGATAAAACATTTTTCATCAAACTTACCAAGGTTCTCTTTATGGCTTGTTCAGATTCAACTTTTGAAAACAGTTTATGGATGCTTCCAAACACGGATGTTGATCTATTGCTTATTCAACTTCAAGACTTCTGAAAACAGTTTACGGATTCTCCAAACACGGATGTTAATCTATCACTTGTTCAGATTCAACTTTTGAAAATAGTTTACGGATGCTTCCAAACACGGATGCTGATCTATTGCTTATTCAACTTCAAGACTTCTGAAAATAGTTTACGGATTCTCCAAACACAGATGTTAATCTATCGCTTGATCAGATTCAACTTTTGAAAACAGTTTACGGATGCTTCCAAACACGAATGCTGGTCTATTGCTTATTCAACTTCAAGACTTCTGAAAACAGTTTACGGATTCTCCAAACACGGATGTTAATCTATCGCTTGTTCAAATTCAACTTTTGAAAACAGTTTACGGATGCTTCCAAACACGGATGCTGATCTATTGCTTATTCAACTTCAAGACTTCTGAAAACAGTTTACGGATTCTCCAAACACGTATGTTAATCTATCGCTTGTTCAGATTCAACTTTTGAAAACAGTTTAGGGATGCTTCCAAACACGGATGCTTATCTATTGCTTATTCAACTTCAAGACTTCTGAAAACAGTTTATGGATTCTCCAAACAAGGATGTTAATCTATCGCTTGTTCAAATTCAACTTTTGAAAACAGTTTACAGATGCTTCCAAACACGGATGCTGATCTATTGCTTATTCAACTTCAAGACTTCTGAAAACAGTTTACGGATTCTCCAAACACGGATGTTAATATATCGCTTGTTCAGATTCAACTTCTGAAAACAGTTTACAGATGCTTCCAAACACGGATGCTGATCTATGGCTTATTCAACTTCAAGACTTCTGAAAATAGTTTATGGATTCTCCAAACACGGATGCTGATCTATTGCTTATTCAACTTCAAGACTTCTGAAAACAGTTTACGGATTCTCCAAACACGGATGTTAATCTATCGCTTGTTCAGATTCAACTTTTGAAAACAGTTTATGGATGCTTCTAAACACGGATGTTGATCTATTGCTTATTCAACTTCAAGACTTCTGAAAAAAGTTTACGGATTCTCCAAACACGGATGTTAATCTATCGCTTGTTCAGATTCAACTTTTGAAAATAGTTTACGAATGCTTCCAAACACGGATGACGATCTATTGCTTATTCAACTTCAAGACTTCTGAAAACAGTTTACGGATTCTCCAAACACGGATGTTAATCTATCACTTGTTCAAATTCAACTTTTGAAAACAGTTTACAGATGCTTCCAAACACGGATGCTGATCTATTGCTTATTCAACTTCAAGACTTCTGAAAACAGTTTACGGATTCTCCAAACACGGATGTTAATCTATTGCTTGTTCAGATTCAACTTTTGAAAATAGTTTACGGATGCTTCCAAACACGGATGCTGATCTATTGCTTATTCAACTTCAACTTCTGAAAATAGTTTACGGATTATCCAAACATGGATGTCAATCTATTGCTTATTCATACCCCTAGTTCAAAGATGTTCCAAACATGGATACCTTTCTGATACTCACCCACTCACCTACAACAAATATTCTTGGAAGGCATCTTTTAAGCCCATCTCTGACAAGATTCTGTCACATCTCCAAATGGCATCTTTAAGCCCATTCCCTCAACTATGCTTTGACGAGTGCTAATTTTTGGGCACTCTAGTGTCCAATCATCTTTTACCTTCGAGTCGCGAACGGCAAAATTGCCAATCTAACTCTTCAGGTTTAAGAAGATTGAACAGGGGCAACTGTTGTACCCCAAAATTTGCCCACCCTTTTTCACAAGAAATCACAACTTTAGAGTTTTCCACTTTTTATTGAGATTGGCTCAAGAATTGATCAAACAGACTTTTCTTTATCAGTCAATCCAAAATTAGGGTTTCCACTGATTTTTGCTGAGATTGGCCCAAGAATCAGTCAAATAGACTTTTCTTTGTCAGTCAATCCAGAATTAGGGTTTCCATTAATTTTATTGAAATTGGCTCAAGAATTGATCAAGCAGACTTTTCTTTGACGACAAATCTGGAATTAGGGTCTTTTCACTCGTTTTTCTCAGAAGAAATTGAATTCACAATAATTCAATTGACTGTTACATTATTTTTACGCTTGTTCCAGATTATTGGTTATTTCTCAAAATCTAAATATCTGGGATAGGAGCTGATGCTTTGATTGAAACTTTGAGACATTGGTTCGATCAGTGAAGAGAGAAGTGTATGGAATGCTTGTTTGTTTAATTGTACAAAGCATATGATTAATTGGAATGTCAGGCGTATTGTGGTTAATGCAAGGTTGCGAGACTGCAAAGTTTGTTGATTATTTATTTTATCTGAGTTAAAATTATTGGGATGCATTTCCAGTTGTTTTAATTTAAGAGATTTAAATAATTAAATAGACAGTGCAAAGGAAAGAAGGAAATATTTGACAGTAAAGAATTCTTATTTGACAAAGATTTTTATTTATTTCAAATATTGTTACAAATGTTATTCGAATATTGTAAATTTATTTACAGTGTTTACAATAATATTTATTACAATAAATGAAAAAAAATCTAAAGCCTAAGTTTCTTGAAATCTTCTATCTTCTATTGTTTCTTCCATTATTCAACTGATAATTACCTGCAAAGGACAGAAGAAAAAGAAATCAGTGCAGATAAATTGAAAAGCAGTTTTAAGCAGATAAATAAAAAAAGATCATCATTAAAGCTTGTTGGCCGAAATCAAATTGTTTTTGGTTTCATCATGTTTTACTCGTCCCCTTTGCAAATCACAAGAAGATTTCTCTTCTTGGTTCACAAAGAGGAAAGTAAAATAATTTGCAAAGCATACAAATCAATTAAACGCAAAGATACAAGGCACAAGGCTGCACACAAAGAAGGCACAAGGCTGCACAATGTCAAACTGAACCGCAAATTGCATTAGTCAACCAAAAGCAAACCAAGTTGCACAAAAGCAAACTAAGTACACAAAGCTGTCCAAACCAAGTACACAAAGCTGTCAAACAAGTACACAAGCTGTCAAAAAGCATACAATATGAAAAGTACAATGCAGAGGTAAACCAAGATACAAGCAAGAAGGCTTGTCATTATTCATCATCACATTCTGGCCAAAACAAGCTTTTCAAATTAAATATATATTAAACAAAAGATGCTTTTATGGAGAGAGAAAGAGAGAGTGAAGTAGGTTTTGCAGTTTGGCAGGCTGTACAAAAGCAATGAGAAAGAAAATAAATAGAAGAGTTTTAACAATTCAGAAGGAGAGCCACAAACTGTAACTAAAAGCAAATCAGAAGCAAAAACTGCCTCAGAACCATACAAACTTGCACAACAAAAACACAACCTATAAGTTATCAAACTGCTTGTAAACACAAGAATAACAAGACAGCCTGGTTTCAAAACCTTCAAACTACTAAACCTTACCAAACAAGCCTTCAATCCTGCCCTTTTCAAAGATACAAGCCTATTCAAACCTACAAAACTGCAAGTATAAGAATAACTCAAGCTTGCCTTCCAAAACACCAGACTGCCTTCAACAAGCAAACTGACAGAAGCAAGTCTGTTTCAAAACCTGCAAAAAATCAGAAATCAAGAACAAAACCTGCCTTCCCAAACACTCAGTTACAAACCTGCAGAAGCAAGCCTGTTGCCTTCCCAAAACTCAAAACACAGTCTGCCTCCAAAGTCATAAACATAAATTACCAACTTGAAAGCCTGTTTCAAAAACATCCAAAATTGCCTAAAACCCACTCAAACACTAAAAACCATCAAACAAACCACATGAACCTGTCAAGCAAGCACAAGCCTGCCTAAAGTTCATCAAACGGTCAACTCACAAACTTACAGCCTGCATATCAAACTCAAATCCAAGCTAACAACACGCCCTTTTTCAGAATACACATGTTTATCACAGAATAAACAAGGTATTCAAAGAAGAAGAAAGATGCAGAAGCGATAAACGAATCAAAAACAAATAAGCAAAAGTTCAGAACAAGCTCCTCATCACCAAGCAACAACGATAATTAATCTCAGAACACAATCATCATTGACTAAACAAGCAGAGGAAGAGAGAAAGATCAAAGCAACAAGTTCATCATCAACAAATCATAAGCCAAATCAACAAACAAAGATCAAATCTCAGAAAGATCATCATTGATATCAAAAGCCATCACTAACATAGCACAAGAGAAGAAGAAGAGAAAATTCAGAAGCAGATTGGTATATCGTTTTCATAAATAGGTTTCATCATGAAACAATTCAAGAGGAGCCAAAAGATACGAAATACCAACAAACTGTCATCAAAGTCCTCTTTCGCCGAGCCTCCTGGAAGCGCCGCCGGCCAATTCACCTTCCTCCTCCTTCAAATTACAGAACGAAACGCCAAGGTACATCTCTCAAAACTCCTACCACATATAAATATCAAAAGTAACATGGATTAAAACTCGTATACAATGATCAAGCAGAATGAAAGAGTAATATCACAAAAAAAATCTAAAACAAGTTAACAAATCGTACCGTCACGAAGCAAGAACCCTAGACCACTGTGAAGGAATGGCGGAAGGTGGATGTAAGCGATGCTCCGGTGGCTAAGGCGAGGAGAGAGGATATCCGTTTGTCCATGGCTGAGAACGATGAGATGAGAGGCTAAGAGAAGATGAGAGGAGCGGCGCCGTTGAGGCCAAAGAACCAAACCCTAATTCTGAAAACATGAAACACAAACCCTAGAAAAAAACATTGTATGTTTCGTTTGGGCTTTTGCCCCATGAACCAACATAAAGCCCATTTTGCTTTCAGCGCCTACACCCCCCATTTTCCCTTCAGCATCCTTTGTCTTTATACCACTTTGGGCCAAAACATGTACCTAGACCCATCACTCTTCCTTTTAATTTCCAAAATAATACCCTTTTCTCTGTTAATTAATTTACTCTCTTTAGAAAAAAAATAATACTTTTCTTTTTGTTTTTCTAAAAAAGTTTTTATTTTGTTAATAATAAAGAGAACTAATAATAAATTTTATTTTGATATATTTTCTGTAATACTTGTATATTTAATTAAATACTTTGTTTACTTAATCTTTTTATATAAATTTCTAAAAACATTAACAAAAATACATAAATAATAGAATTTTTTAACTTAAATAATTCTTTCTTTTTCTTTAAAACCTTTTGTTTATATATAACTAACAAAAACACAAAAATAATAATAAACACTTAATTTTCATTAGGTTAATATTTTATTTGATCATTTGTAAATAACCACATACATATCACAATACTTTTGATTCTCTTTGATTCTTATACTTTGTTATATTTTTACATTGAGAATGCGACGATTCGATTTGGTTGTAATATATATTTGGACATTACTATTATGATAAGACTCATCCCCATTTGTAAACATTTGTACCCCCATCCCTGGGCACTTACTTGTAATAACTTAGAGTTTAAATTCCCGTAATTTATTGCTTTCCATATACTGTATAGTAATTAGGGTTTGTATGCGAAGATTCAAAATCAATCGCTAGATGACCTAATACAAGATAAATGCATGAAAATCAATACACCATTCACACTTGCACCTCTAGGGTAACCTCGCTTGTTGCCTCGGAAAATGCAATCATGTCCCTCGAGTATGAGACACTATAGCAAATGTCCCTTTGATAAATAAAGATCGTAGTCCCTCGATGTTGCCTTCGATAAAATGATCTCGTCCCTTACAAAATTTCTAGAGCGTCCCACAAGTTGCCTTCAATGATTGTATACGATGACCTGCGCCCGTCCCGTTTAAACATCCTAACGCAAGGTTATTCATCAAACACAATGGTGAAACAACACTGTTAAAAGGGTTAAAAACATAAGAAAGATCTTTGAGTAAAATAGGGTAGACAACTCTTAGTTACTTGATAAAAAATCTTGCAAAACATCCTTGCCATTTTTTCAAAACACACTCCACAATACAACTTCAAAAACACCTTTCAAAGCATTGAAATATCTTTTCAAAAAGACACACACCTTTGTATATATTCAAACAAGAATCATTACAAAGGTTGCCTAGACAAGGCACCTTTTCCAAAACATTTTCAAAACCCCACACACAAAGCACCATTTCAAACAAGTGAAAAGCAAAGGCAAGTGATCTAAAACAAGTAACTAAGAGCCCATGGATAACCATGGATGAAAAGGGTGCTAGCACCTTCCCTTTTCATAATCTACCCCCCGAATCCAAGAAAACATCTCAAAGGTCTTTCGTGTGCTTTTTGACCTTTCCTTTGGATAAAATAAAAAGTCGATGGCGACTCTTGCTAAACCGAACAAGTGCAAAAACAAACGCAAAATCCCAAGTCAGTTCTCCCACCATATCACAACCACATACGCCAAAAAGTAGTGTATCAAACGATCATCAATAGTGAGAATTCCTGAAGACCAAGAGTTCCTCTCCGGAGTACCACCAAGTAGTCTTTGCCTTTTCTGAATAAAATCACGCTCAGAAATTCTTGCAATTCCATAGTAGAAGTCCCTTTTATTATAGCCAGGCAGATTTGCATTTGAGATAAGTTTAATGCAAGCACCATCATTTGGAATACCCAAAGCTTCACCAAAATTTTGCACTGTTAGTTCTATAGGAACCCCTTTGACATTTGAAATCATGCAACCTTTAGAAATGGTTAGATTGCTGTAGAAAATCCTTACCAAAGTGGGTAAATGGGTCCATTAACACCAATCAAGTTATATATCCCTTGAGATCTAAATAATGCTGGAAAACTAAAGCATTCGGAATAAAAGTTGTCAAGATTACCGAACCTTGGAAAAAGAACCGTCATCTTTTGAAAGTGAGACACAAATATTTGTCTTTGGCTTCTTGATGGAATGGGTCTTGAGATATCATCACCTTGAGATGAGGAAGAAGCTTTTCCCTTGCCTTTCTTTGATGTTGACATGGTGATAAGTGAGAGAATTGGAAGGGGAAAGGATATTTGGTGTTTGTAGGGTTTTCTTGAGATGAAAGAGGATATGTGAGGCTTAGGTTTTGGTTGAGCTTTTATAGAGAGATAAGCATTGAATGGTTAGGTAAGGCATACAATGGTTTAGTCAAAACAATAAAGACTTGTACCATAGAGATTCTTGAGTGTGTAAGTGTCCAAGAAATTTTGTCATAGGAAAGGACTATGCATTTAAAAGTTGTTGACCAAACACTTAAAACATTCAAAAAGAGAATAAGAATCTTTGTACACAATAAATATTAGTAATGGCAATGAAAGAGAAATGAATAAAAATAGTGTAACTGAAAAAAATAAAAAATTTCAAAAAATTTGAACTGTGCAATCGATTGTCGTGGAGTGACAATCGATTGTCATGAAGACATAATCTAAAATTTATAAGATACAACCGATTGTCACTCTATGACAACCGATTGTCATTAGAAAAAAAATGAAAAATACTTGATTTTTGTGCATTTCATGGTCATATATCATAAGTTTAGTAATAAAAACATGGATCGAGACATATTACCATAAAGTTAAGATTAAAATCATAGCCATATACCTTAATTAGATAATGTCATTTTCGTCCAAGATACCTAGCTCTCTTCGGATCTTAAAAAATGGTTCTCTTGCCAACGGTTTAGTGAAAATATCTGCTAGTTGATTATGCGTATCCACGAAGGTGACTTCGACATCTCCTTGAAGTACATGATCACGAAGAAATTGATGTCGAATGTCGATATGCTTTGTTCTAGAATGCATCACAGGATTTTTTATAATGTTGATTACACTTGTGTTGTCGCATCAGAGTGGAATGCATCCAAGGTCGAGTCCGTAGTCACAGAGTTATTGCTTGAGCCAGAGAATTTGCGCACAACAACTACCCGCTGCAATATATTTCACCTCGGCCGTACTAAGAGCCACACAAGGTTGTTTCTTGCATGCCCAAGAGACTAATGCATTTCCCAAAATATGACAAGTGCCACTTGTGCTTTTTCTATCTATTTTACATCCTGCATAATCAGCGTCAGAATAACCAATTAAATTGCATATATTACCTTTTGGGTACCAGAGGCCGACATTGGTTATTCCTTTGAGATATGTCATGATTCTTTTTACCGCCATGAGGTGAGATTCCTTCGGGTTTGCTTAAAATCGTGCACACAGACATACACTGAACATGATGTCAGGACGACTTACCGTCAAGTATAACAGTGAGCCAATCATGCCTCGATATTTTGTAATATCAATGGAAATACCGGATTCATCTTGATCAACATAAGTACCGGAGCCCATTGGCGTGTGCATTGATTTGCAATTATCCATATCAAAATTTTTCAAAAGTTCCTTGCAATATTTTGATTGATTGATAAAGATACCATCGTTCAGTTGCTTAATTTGCAATCCAAGGAAATAGTTCATCTTGCCCATCATAGACATCTCAAATTCTCCTTGCATTATCAACGAGAATTCTTCACACAAATCTTGGTTAGTTGAACCAAAAATAATATCATCGACATAGACTTGTACCAATAAAGTGTTACCTTTGATCTTCTTTATGAACAAGGTCTTATCCACTTTACCTTTCTCGAAACCTTTTTCGCATAAGAATGTACTTAGTCTATCATACCATGCTCTAGGTGATTATTTTAAGACATAAAGAGCTTTTCTCAACTTAAAGACATGTGAAGGATTCTTGAAGTCTTCAAAGCCCGGGGGTTGTTTGACATAGACTTCTTCGTTGATGTACCCATTTAGGAAAGCGCTTTTGACGTCCATTTGGTAAAGCTGAAAATTCAACGAACAAGCGTAAGCAAGTAAAACACGGATAGCTTCTAACCTTGCAACCGGAGCGAAAGTTTCTTCAAAGTTAATCCCCTCTTCTTGGTTGTATCCTTGGGCTACCAATCTTGCTTTGTTTCGAACAATTATACCATTCTCATCAAGTTTATTTTTGAACACCCATCTTGTACCTATGATGTGTTTGTCACTTGGTCTAGGAACAAGTTCCCAAACTTGATTTCTCTCGAACTGATTTAATTCTTCTTGCATAGCAATTATCCATTGGTCGTCTCATAATGCGTCGTCGACTTTGGAAGGTTCGATTTGAGAAACGAACACCATGTTCAAGCAAGCATCTTTGAGATTCAATCTTGTTGAAACGCCTTGACTTATGTCACTGATGATTTTATCAATAGGGTGATCTCTATGGGTTCTCCATTCCTTAGGTAGATTATTGACATTTGATTCATCTGGAATTTGTTCTTTTTGTTGTTCCAATTGATTCTCATTGTTGGTCTTGGAGCCATCTTCTTGAGGAATATCTATAATCTCATCATCATTATTTAAAACAATAGTATCCTCCTAGGAGGGGTTAGATTCATCAAATGATACATGCATATGTTCCTCAATAGTTAAAGTTCTTTTATTGTATATACGATAAGCTTTACTAGATAAGGAGTAACCAAGAAAAATACCTTCATCTGATTTTTCATCAAACTTACCAAGGTTATCTTTGTCGTTGTTAAGGACAAAACATTTGCAGCCAAAGACATGAAGGAATGAAATGTTTGGTTTCCTTCCTCGAAAGAGTTCATACGGAGTTTTCTTCAAGATAGGTCGAATATTAACTCTATTGCACACAAAGCATGCCGTGCTTACCGCATCCGCCCAAAAGTATTTTAGAAGGTTTGAATCACTTAACATTGTCCTTGCAAGTCTAATAAGAGACCTATTCTTCCTTTCTACAACTCCATTCTGTTGAGGAGTCCTTGGTGCTGAGAAATTATGTGATATTCCATGTTCTTCACATAAATCTTCAAAGGAGGAATTTTGGAATTCTCCACCATGGTCGCTTCTTTTGGAGGCAATAGATAGTGACTTCTCATTTGGAATTTGCTTTGCATATTTCTTGAATGCCTTGAATGCATCATTTTTCTGCATAAAAAAGAGTGTCCAAGTATATATAGAAAAGTCATCAACAATAACTAGAGCGTATACATTACCTCCGAAGCTTCTTGTTCTTGAAGGGCCAAACATGTCCATATGAAGTAATTGTAGTGGCCTAGAAGTGGACACCACATTCTTGGATTTGAAAGTTGATTTTGTTTGCTTTCCCTTTTGACATGCATTGCAAAGTCTTCTAACGAGAAGCATGAAGTTTTCATCTTCATCAGGATTATCTTTCTTTTCGTCTTTCTTGGAGTCAATTTTCACGACAATGTTCTTAGACTTCTTTTCTTGATTTTCACGCTTTTCCAATCTACCAAGTTCTGTCTCGTATTCTTGAAGTTTTCCGAACAAGGTTCCGATGTCATAGTAGCGAGACTCTTCTTTTCTGAGATTGCCGTTACCTTTGGTTGCCATTCTCTAGTCAAGGATCTGAGCACTTTTAGATTCAATTCATCATTAGTCAATGTTTTTCCAAGTTCCCTTAGATGATTTGTTAGATGCACAAATCTCTTTTGTAAATCAAGAATGGATTCTCTGGGTTGCATGTGATACAATTCATATTCTTGACTTAACGTATTAAGTCTCGATCTCTTAACTTCAGTTGTTCCTTCATGTGTTTCAACCAATGTATCGCAAATCTCTTTTGCCGTTGTACATGCTGAGACACAGAAGAATTCATCCATACTAAGTGCGCTTTGAAGGAGGTTTATTGCCTTTTTGTCATACAAGACCTTTTTCTTATCATCATCATCTCATACAGTTTTAGGTTTTGATGAACCAACGCTGTTCACAACAGTTACCAGAATAAAAGGACCATTTTGGACAGCATCCCACATTTCTTCTCCTTGTGCTTCTAGATTAGCCTTCATACGGATCTTCCAGAAATCAAAATATTCACCACAGAATAGAGGAGGTTTGTTGCTACTGCCACCATCTCTGAACACAGAATTGTTGTTTGCGGAAGCCATTCTGGATCTAGTAGGAACATGTTACCTATAACCTGCTCTGATGCCAATTGTAAGTTCAGACGCGCCTAAGAGGAGGGGGGGGGGTGAATTAGGTTTTTTAAAACTTTTTCTGAATTGTATGAATATTTTTGCAAGTGTTTCTTTTCTTTCTTTTTCTGATAAGTGATGAAAGCAGTAAATGCGGAAAGTAAAGAACACAATGATATATCCTGGTTCCCCTCACAGTCCGAGAGTACGCCAGTCCCCTTTCAACATGAAAGAGATTTCCCTATTGATGGTAATTTATACAAGACTACCTAACAAGCCAAGAACAATCCTATTGGATTTTCACTAAGACCACAAAGAGAACAATCCTCCCTAAGTGTCTTTCTTGTTTCCAACAATCCTGAAAACAAGTACAATAGTTTGTTTGATTTTGTATAAGAGTTTGAATAATGAAGAAGCAATGTCAATAACTTGATTGATCTTTTCTTATCAATATGAAATTTAAGATGGAATACTCTTCTAATTGCTCAAGAACAATTTTTAGAATGCATATGAAAATGATGAACAAAATCTTGAGTATGAAGAGTATAATCAAAAGAATAGAAAGTTGTTACACTTTTGTGATTGATTCTTTTTGATTGATTTTCAAAATTCTAAAGTGAAAATAATTTATAGTGTAGTAATGCCTTTTCAATGAAACATAGCAATGTTTAGACTATTTTTACAAAAACAATGTATATGAAAAGATACAAGGATTGCCATGAAAAGGTGTTACCAAAGGTTGCTGGAAAAATAAAATTTTTAAAAATTTAAGGTACAACAACAGATTGCACCAGAGTAGCAATTGATTGCATCATAACAACGTTTTAAAAAATTGAAAATTATAACTAGGACAACCGATTGTCATTGAGGAGCAATCGGTTGCTCTAAAGCCAACATTCAAAAAATTTGAAAATAAAACACATGACAACTGATTGCTGCCAGACGACAACCGATTGCATGTCAAACAGAATCAAATGTTTCTTGGATGCAACCGATTGTCGTTTTATGACAATCGATTGCTTCAGTACAAAAATTGAAAAAACATTATTTTCAAATATTTTAAACAATTTAAACTATCCTTCTTTAATCATACTTAGTATATACTCAAAATATTATTTTAATAAATTAAATGCATGATTAAAAACAGTTTAGAGCACTAAGAGCATAAGATCAAAAAATCTCATATACCTTAAGCCATAAGTCTTGAAATGCTGATCTTGATCAATGAATCTTTGCTTGAGATAAATCTTCTATCTTGATCCATTCATTTTTGCATGCTAGCTTGTCTTCATCAAAACATTTGGAAAGCTTGATTTCACATTCTCCCCCTTTTTGATGATGACAACCATTGCTTGAAGTTTGAAGTGCATCTTGGTTTTCTCTAATCAAGTTAAAAAACTCCCCCTAAGTCAAAGACTCCCCCTTGATCTATTGTATGAGAGTTTTGAAGATTGTTTGCTTGCTGCAATTTGGGTTAGAGAAACACAAAAGAAACTACAAAGTCTTCTCCCCCTTTGTCATTAGCAAAAAGGAATGGGAAATAAGATCATAACATTTTGCACATAGAAACAACATAGCATAAATAAAGTTTGCATACATAGACATAACATAAACAAAGTGCACAAAACAAAAGGATCACAATACACGAAGTGTCTTAAACGAAACTAGAAGAACGACATAAAAAATAAGAACATAAAGTACTAAAAACATAAGAACTTAACAAATTAATCATCCATGCCTTCAACAAAGTCTTCATCATCTTGACCTTCACCATCATTGCCTTCATTAGGTTGAGGTTGAATGAAAGGATAATGATAAGGTTGAGCTTCATAATGAGGGACATTGGTATGGGCATAGAGATGAGCAAATTGATTGTTCATGTTTTTGTTCATGTATTGGAGATAGTCAAAAACTTGATTGTAAGAGTTTTCCATTGGTTGTGGAGGTTGGTTTTGAGGTTGTTGTTCTTGTTGAGGTTGGTTTTATGGAGGGGTATGAATGTATGTGATGGTTCTATTAATCAGATCAAATTTGACGCTGGTTTTGGTATTGCATACTTTCTTCGGAGTGATTTCATGTTTGGGGTAAGACATCAGCACCATGTGTTCACCAGACAAGGGAAAATTGAACTTCTCAAAAACAAGGGTAAGCCAGTAGCCATAGGGCAAAGCAGAAGCATTTTCATTATGAAGTGCCATATGATGTAGAATCACATAAGACCAGTAGATTTGAATTCCATTCTTCATCGCATACAAAATCTGCATCTCACAATAATTTACATTGGAAATCATTGAGAATTTTGGCATAACCACATACACCAAAAAGTAGTGTATCAAACGATCATCAATAATGAGAATTCCTGCAGACCAAGAGTTCCTCTCCGGAGTACCACCAAGTAGTCTTTTCCTTTTCTGAATAAAATCACGCTCAGGAATTATTGCAATTCCATAGTAGAAGTCCCTTTTATTGTAGCCAGGCAGATTTGCATTTGAGAGAAGTTTAATGCAAGCACCATCATTTGGAATACCCAAAGCTTCACCAAAATTTTGCACTGTGAGTTCTATAGGAACCCCTTTAACATTTGAAATCATACAACCTTTAGAAATGGTTAGATTGATGTAGAAGATCCTTACCAAAGTGGGGTAAATGGGTCCATTAACACCAATCAAGTTTTATATCCCTTGAGATCTAAATAATGCTGGAAAACTAAAGCATTCGGAATAAAAGTTGTCAAGATTACCGAACCTTGGAAAAAGAACCGTCATCTTCTGAAAGTGAGACACAAATCTATCCCTTTGGCTTCTTGATGGAATGAGTCTTGAGATATCATCACCTTGAGATGAGGAAGAAGCTTTTCCCTTGCCTTTCTTTGATGTTGACATGGTGAGAAGTGAGAGAATTGGAAGGGGAAAGGATATTTGGTGTTTGTAGGGTTTTCTTGAGAAGAAAGAGGATATGTGAGGCTTAGGTTTTGGTTGAGCTTTTATAGAGAGATAAGCATTGAATGGTTAGGTAAGGCGTGCAATGGTTTAGTCAAAATAATAAAGACTTGTACCATAGAGATTCTTCAGTGTGTAAGTGTCCAAGAAATTTTGTCATAGGAAAAGACTATGCATTTAAAAGTTGTTGACCAAACACTTAAAACATTCAAAAAGAGAATAAGAATATTTGTACACAATAAATATTAGTAATGGCAATGGAAGAGAAATGAATAAAAATAGTGTAACTGAAAAAAAATAAAAAATTTCAAAAAATTTGAACTGTGCAATCGATTGTCGTGGAGTGAAAATCGATTGTCATGAAGACAAAATCTAAAATTTATAAGATACAACCGATTGTCACTCTATGACAACCGATTGTCATCAGCAAAAAAATGAAAAATACTTGATTTTTGTGCATTTCATGGTCATATATCATAAGTTTAGTAATAAAAACATGGATTGAGACATATTACCATAAAGTTAAGATTAAAATCATAGCCATGTACCTTAATTAGATAATGTCATTTTCGTCCAAGATACCTAGCTCTCTTCGGATCTTAAAAAATGGTTCTCTTGCCAACGGTTTAGTGAAAATATCTGCTAGTTGATTATGCGTATCCACAAAGGTGACTTCGACATTTCCTTGAAGTACATGATCACGAAGAAAGTGATGTCGAATGTCGATATGCTTTGTTCTAGAATGCATCACAGGATTTTTTGTAATGTTGATTGCACTTGCGTTGTCGCATCGG
Organism: Vicia faba; assembly: GCA_948472305.1. Classification (NCBI taxonomy): domain Eukaryota; kingdom Viridiplantae; phylum Streptophyta; class Magnoliopsida; order Fabales; family Fabaceae; genus Vicia; species Vicia faba. The sequence goes on along the minus strand of OX451737.1, from coordinate 1,686,707,163 downwards.
AGTGGAATGCATCCAAGGTCGAGTCCGTAGTCACGGAGTTATTGCTTGAGCCATAGAATTTGTGCACAACAACTACCAGCTGCAATATATTCCGCCTCGGCCGTACTAAGAGCCACACAAGCTTGTTTCTTGCATGCCCAAGATACTAATGAATTTCCCAAAATATGACAAGTGCCACTTGTGCTTTTTCTATCTGTTTTACATCCTGCATAATCAGCGTCAGAATAACCAATTAAATTGCATATATTACCTTTTGGGTACCAGAGGCCGACATTGGTTGTTCCTTTGAGATATTTCATGATTCTTTTTACTGCCATGAGGTGAGATTCCTTTGGGTTTGCTTAAAATCGTGCACACAGACATACACTGAACATGATGTCAGGACGACTTGCCGTCAAGTATAACAGTGAGTCAATCATGCCTCGATATTTTGTAATATCAATGGAAATATCGGATTCATCTTGATCAACATAAGTACCGGAGCCCATTGGCGTGTGCATTGATTTGTAATTATCCATATCAAACTTTTTCAAAATTTCCTTGAAATATTTTGATTGATTGATGAAGATACCATCATTCAGTTGCTTAATTTGCAATCCAAGGAAATAGTTCACCTTTCCCATCATATACATCTCAAATTCTCCTTGCATTATCAACTAGAATTCTTTACACAAATCTTGGTTAGTTGAACCAAAAATAATATCATCGACATAGACTTGTACCAATAAAGTGTTACCTTTGATCTTATTTATGAACAAGGTCTTATCCACTTTACCTTTCTCAAAACCTTTTTCGCATAAGAATGTACTTAGTCTATCATACCATGCTCTGGGTGATTGTTTTAAGCCATAACGAGCTTTTCTCAACTTAAAGACATGTGAAGGATTCTTGAAGTCTTCAAAGCCCGGAGGTTGTTTGACATAGACTTCTTCATTGATGTAGCCATTTAGGAAATCGCTTTTGACGTCCATTTGGTAAAGTTGAAAATTCAATGAACAAGCGTAAGCAATTAAAACACAGATAGCTTCTAACCTTGCAACCGGAGCAAAAGTTTCTTCAAAGTCAATTCCCTCTTCTTGGTTGTATCCTTGGGCTACCAATCTTGCTTTGTTTCGAACAATTATAACATTCTCATCAAGTTTATTTTTGAACACCCATCTTGTACCTATGATGTGTTTGTCACTTGGTCTAGGAACAAGTTCCCAAACTTGATTTCTCTCGAACTGATTTAATTCTTCTTGCATAGCAATTATCCATCGGTCGTCTCCTAATGCGTCATCGACTTTGGAAGGTTCGATTTGACAAACGAACGCCATGTTCAAGCAAGCATCTTTGAGATTCAATCTTGTTGAAACGCCTTGACTTATGTCACCGATGATTTTATCAATAGGGTGATCTCTATGGGTTCTCCATTCCTTAGGTAGATTATTGACATTTGATTCATCCGGAATTTGTTCTTCTTGTTGTTCCAATTGATTCTCATTGTTGGTCTTGGAGCCATCTTCTTGAGGAATATCTAGAATCTCATCATCATTATTTAAAACAATAGTATCCTCCTCGGAGGGGTTAGATTCATTAAATGATACATGCATAGATTCCTCAATAGTTAAAGTTCTTTTATTGTATATACGATAAGCTTTACTAGATAAGGAGTAACCAAGAAAAATACCATCATATGATTTTTCATCAAACTTACCAAGGTTGTCTTTGTCGTTGTTAAGGATAAAACATTTGAAGCCAAAGACATGAAGGAATGAAATATTTGGTTTCCTTCCTCGAAAGAGTTCATACGGAGTTTTCTTCAAGATAGGTCGAATATTAACTGTATTGCTCACAAAGCATGCCGTGCTTACCGCATCCGCCCAAAAGTATTTTGGAAGGTTTGAATCACTAAGCATTGTCCTTGCAAGTCCAATAAGAGACCTATTCTTCCATTCTAGAACTCCATTCTGTTGAGGAGTCCTTGGTGCTGAGAAATTATGTGATATTCCATGTTCTTCACAGAAATCTTCAAAGGAGGAATTTTGGAATTCTCCACCATGGTCGCTTCTTATGGAGGCAATAGATAGTGACTTCTCATTTTGAATTTGCTTTGCATATTTCTTGAATGCCTTGAATGCATCATTTTTCTGCACTAAAAAGAGTGTCGAAGTATATCTAGAAAAGTCATCAACAATAACTAGAGCGTATACATTACCTCTGAATCTTCTTGTTCTTGAAGGGCCAAACAAGTCCATATGAAGTAATTGTAGTGGCCTAGAAGTGGACACCACATTCTTGGATTTAAAAGTTGATTTTGTTTGCTTTCCCTTTTGACATGCATTGCAAAGTCTTCTAACGAGAAGCATGAAGTTTTCATCTTCATCAGGATTATCTTTCTTTTCGTCTTCCTTGGAGTTAATTTCAAGGCAATGTTCTTAGACTTCTTTTCTTGATTTTCACGCTTTTCCAATCTACCAAGTTCTTTCTCGTATTCTTGAAGTTTTTCGAACAAGGTTGTGGATGTCATAGTAGCGAGACTCTTCTTTTCTGAGATTGCCGTTACCTTTGGTTGCCATTCTCTAGTCAAGGATCTGAGCACTTTTAGATTCAATTCATCATTAATCAATGTTTTTCCAAGTGCCCTTAGATGATTTGTTAGATGCACAAATCTCTTTTGTAAATCAAGAATGGATTCTCTGGGTTGCATGCGAAACAACTCATATTCTTGACTTAACGTATTAAGTCTCGATCTCTTAACTTCAGTTGTTCCTTCATGTGTTTCAACCAATGTATCCCAAATCTCTTTTGCCGTTGTACATGCTGAGACACAGAAGAATTCATCCATACTAAGTGCGCTTTGAAGGAGGTTTATTGCCTTTTTGTCATACAAGACCTTTTTCTTATCATCATCATCCCATATGGTTTTAGGTTTTGATGAACCAACGCTGTTCACAACAGTTACCAGAATAAAAGGACCATTTTGGACAGCATCCCACATTTCTTCTCCTTGTGCTTCTAGATTAGCCTTCATACGGATCTTCCAGAAATCAAAATATTCACCACAAAATAGAGGAGGTTTGTTGCTACTGCCACCATCTCTGAACATAGAATTGTTGTTTGCGGAAGCCATTCTGGATCTAGTAGGAATAAGTTACCTTTAACTTGCTCTGATGCCAATTGTAAGTTCAGATGCGCCTAAGAGGGGGGGGGGGGGGGTGAATTAGGTTCTTTAAAACTTTTTCTTAATTGTATGAATATTTTTGCAAGTGTTTCTTTTCTTTCTTTTTCTGATAAGTGATGAAAGCAGTAAATGCGGAAAGTAAAGAACACAACGATGTATCCTGGTTCCCCTCACAGTCCGAGAGTACTCCAGTCCCCTTTCAACATGAAAGAGATTTCCTTATTGTTGGTAATTTTTACAAGACTACCTAACAAGCCAAGAACAATCCTCTTGGACCAAGAACAATCCTCTTGGATTTTCACTAAGACCACAAAGAGAACAATCCTCCCTAAGTGTCTTTCTTGTTTCCAACAATCCTGAAAACAAGTACAATAGTTTATTTGATTTTGTATAAGAGTTTGAATAATGAAGAAGCAATGTCAATCACTTGATTGATCTTTTCTTATCAATATGAAATTTAAGATGGAATACTCTTCTAAGTGCTCAAGAACAATTTTCAGAATGCATATGAAAATGATGAACAAAATCTTGAGTATGAAGAGTATAATCAAAAGAATAGAAAGTTGTTACATTTTTGTGATTGATTCTTTTTGATTGATTTTCAAAATTCTAAAGTGAAAATAATTTATAGTGTAGTAATGCCTTTTCAATGAAACATAGCAATGTTTAGACTATTTTTACTAAAACAATGTATATGAAAAGATACAAGGATTTGTTAGAACAAAGTTTGAATCTACTACCCTAAGTTTAAGTTTTGATGATAACAAAATGAAAAGATATATTAATTATGTGATTCATGTAAGAACTATATGCTACCTAAAATATTACTTTCTGTTTTGCAGAAATTCTGATAGGTATCAACAAGAGTACATCTTAATCAGCATCAGAAAATTGGATATCAACATCAGCATCAGAAGTTGCTATATCAGATACCAGAATCAGAAGAACAACTCACGCTTATGTTGAAGCTTGATGAACAGATCTGCGCTCAACACTCTGATCTCTGATAAAGACAACAACAGTTCATCAGCACTTAAGCAGCGTCAGAATGAGCCAAAGCCAGAACACGCTTTAAGTAGCAACGGTACTGTGCATTCAAGACGAATTATTACCAACGGCATCATTCCAGACAGGATCTGCTTAATAAGGAAAGTTTGTTATTGGCATTGAACCAAGATTATTACTCCAACGTTCACCAATTTCAATTCTATATAAACAAGACAATGAAGATTGAATTGGCTAATGCTCTACATCAATTCACACGCCTAAAAGCTAATCATCATCTTCTTATTCTTAGTTTGCTAAAAGCTCCAAAATTCCTTACTCAATTACTTTAGCAATCTAGTTTCAATAAGCTTAAGTTGTGTAGTATCATAGTTGTGATAAACAGTTTTGTAGAAAACATTCACACACCTAGATTTCAATTCTGTGTTAGAAAGTGATTCCTTGACAAACCGGTTTGTGGTTTGCATCAAGAAGGCTTTAGCAGTTGTTAAAGCAGATTGTAATATTCAGTTGAATATAGTGGATTAAGACCTCGTTGGAGAGAGGCGAAATCACCTTGACGGGTGGACTGGAGTAGTTTGAGATCAAACGAACCAGGATAAAAATATTGTGTTCATTGCATTGATATTCAGTTTTACAATTCAATCCCCCTTCTTGTGTTTTTCACTTCTTCAATTGGCATCAGAGCGCCTGGTTCTGAGCTAAAACACTTAACCGTGTCAGTACAAGATCCAGCGTCAGAAAAACACAATGGCAGGAACTTATTCTCACACCAGCAATGACAACCATGAGGACAGAGACAGATTCAGCGGCAAACCTCCAGTCTTTGATGGAGAAAATTTTGATTACTGGAAAGACAGAATTGAAAGCTTCTTTCTGGCACATGATGCTGATCTGTGGGACATGGTGACAGATGGATACACGCACCCTGTGAATGCAAGCGGTCAGAAGATTGATAGGAAAGCAATGTCTGACCAACAAAAGCGTGACTTCAAAAATCATCACAAGGCCAGAACCATCCTTCTCAGCGCCATCTCTTATGCTGAATATGAAAAGATCTCTAACAGAGACACATCAAAGGACATGTTTGACTCACTCAGAATGACGCATGAGGGCAACGTTCAGGTCAAAGAAACAAAAGCTCTTGCGCTCATTCAGAAGTATGAGGCATTCAAAATGGAAGAAAGTGAATCCATTGAAACAATGTTCTCAAGATTCCAGATTCTGGTAGCTGGTCTCAAGGTTCTGGACAAAGGTTACTCTACTGCTGATCACGTCAAGAAAATCATCAGAAGCTTACCCAAGCAGTGGAGGCCAATGGTTACAGCTCTGAAGCTAGCAAAAGATCTCAACAAAATTTCTCTGGAGGAACTTATCAGCTCCCTCAGAAGTCATGAGATAGAGCTAGAAGCTGATGAACCCCAGAAGCAAGGTAAGCCTTTAGCATTAAAATCTAACAAAAAATCTGAGTCTAAAGTTTTACAGGCAGTTGAAGAAACATCTGATGGATCCTCATTAGAAGAAGACGAACTCTCCCTCCTCTCCAGAAGAGTGAATCAACTGTGGAAGCAGAGGCAAAGGAAGTTCAGGAATCCCAGAAGATCTGATCAGAACGAGTCTTCTTCCAGATACAGAAGGATAGATTCTTCCTCTGGATACAGAAGATCTGAAGGCTCCTCAGGAAGCAGAAAGCCAAACACCAAGGACATCATCTGCTATGAGTGCAATGAGCAAGGACACTACAAGAGTGACTGCCCAAAGCTTCAGAGGGAAAATCCCAAAAAGAAGTTTGGAAGAGAAAAGAAGAAAAATCTCATGGCTACATGGGATGACTCTGACTCGTCTGAAGCTGACTCAGAATCAGATGATGAGACAGCAAACATAGCTCTCATGGCCAACATTTCAGAAGATAGTGAAGCTTCTGAATCAGACTCAGAATCAGATACTGAAGAGGTATTTCCTGACTTTGCAATTAATTTTACTAAGGCTGAACTTGCTGAAAGCCTTAATGAAATTCTGGAAAGGTACCAGCAGATTAGAGTTAAATTCAGAAACCTGAAAAGGAATCTTGAATCTGACTCTAATAAGACTGAGAGTCTTAAATTGGAGAATTCTGAGCTGAGAAATAAAATTTCAAAATTAGAAAATACTTTACAAAACTCTCAGAAGGAACCAATTTCTGAAACTCCCAGCAACGCTGATGAGATCATCAAGGAGTATGATCACAGTTTCCAGAAGATCCTTGCTAAAAGCATAGATAGAAGCAAAATGGCTTCAATGATCTATGGAGTTAGCAGAAACGTCAGGAAGGGAATAGGATACCAAGGTAAGGTTCCTACACCAAAGAATGTCATGGATTTAACCATTAAACACACTCCTCTGAATTCACATTTTGTGTATGGTCACACACATGATATTAAATACACTAGCAGTAAGTATTCTGTGAAACCAAAATTCAACCAGAGTTTTGGTAAATCTAACAAATCAGGACCCAAGAAAATCTGGGTACCTAAGGATAAAATAATACATGTTGCAGATATCTTTAGCAGCAAATCAGAAACACCAGTCATGGTACCTGGACTCTGGCTGCTCGCGACACATGACGGGAAGAAGGCATATGTTCCAAAGCCTGAAACTTAAGCCTGGAGGCCACGTTGGCTTTGGAGGCAATCAGAGGGGAAAGATAATTGGCTCTGGAACTGTAGGTAATGGAAATCTTCCCTCTATTAATAATGTTCTTCTAGTAGATGGATTAATGCATAATCTGTTATCAATAAGTCAATTAAGTGATAACGGTTATGATATAATCTTTAATCAAAAATCATGTAAAGCTGTTAGTCAGAAAGATGGGACTATCCTGTTTAATGGAAGGAGGAAAAACAACATTTACAAAATCAAACTTTCTGAACTGAAAAGTCAGAATGTAAAGTGCCTTCTGTCTGTTAACAACGAGCAGTGGATCTGGCACAGAAGATTGGGGCATGTTAGTATGAGAAGAATATCTCAGATTAACAAACTCAATCTGGTCAGAGGACTTCCTAATTTGAAGTTCAATTCAGATGCTCTGTGTGAAGCATGTCAGAAAGGCAAGTTTGCAAAACCTTCTTTTAAATCTAAAAATGTTGTTTCTACCTCTAAGCCATTAGAACTTCTGCACATTGACTTATTTGGACTAGTTAAAACTGCTTCAGTCAGTGGCAAGAAGTATGGGTTAGTAATCGTAGATGACTATAGCAGATGGACATGGGTAAAGTTCTTAAGACACAAGGACGAGTCACACTCTGTGTTTGTTACCTTCTGTAACCAAGTTCAGAATGAAAAAGATCTTAGAATCGTTAAAGTCAGAAGTGATCATGGTGGAGAGTTTAAAAACAAAGATTTTGAGTCATTCTTTAATGACAGAGGCATTCTGCATGATTTCTCTTGTCCTAGAACTCCCCAACAAAATGGAGTTGTAGAACGAAAGAACAGAACAATGCAAGAAATGGCCAGAACCATGATCAATGAGACAGACGTTGCTAAGATCTTCTGGGCAGAGGCAATAAACACAGCATGCTACATTCAGAATAGAATCTCAATAAGACCTATTCTGGAAAAGACTCCATATGAATTGTGGAAGAACAGAAAGCCCAACATTTCATATTTTCATCCATTTGGATGTACCTGCTTTATGTTAAATATAAAGAATTATTTGAACAAGTTTGACTCTAAAGCACAGAAGTGTATTATGTTAGGATACTCTGAACGCTCAAGAGGGTACAGAGTATACAATACAGAAACACAGATTGTGGAAGAATCAATCAGTGTTCGTTTTGATGATAAGCTTGACTCTGAAAAGTCAAAGCAGAATGAAGTTTTTGCAGGTATGGAAATTCAATTTACAGGTTCTGAAGACAAGTCATCAGAAGCTCTCAACACAGACACTCCTTCAACGTCTGAAAGGAGCACTGCTAGCAATCCTACAACAGCTGCTGATCAACCTCAGAAGAGATTACCCAGAAGCAACTTGGATCATCCAGAAGAAACTATCTTAGGAACAAAAGAAGATCCAATCAGAACAAGAGCAAGCTTCAGAAACTCTGAAGAAACCCTCATGGGACTTGTGTCTCTGATTGAACCTTCTTCTATTGATGAAGCACTTCTGGACAACGACTAGATTCTGGCAATGTAAGAAGAGCTGAATCAATTCACCAGAAATGACGTATGGGATCTTGTTCCTAGACCTAAAGGATTCAACGTCATTGGAACAAGATGGGTGTTCAGAAACAAGCTTAATGAACAAGGTGAAGTCATCAGAAACAAAGCACGACTGGTAGCACAAGGTTATAGTCAGCAAGATGGGATAGACTATACAGAAACCTTTGCCCCAGTCGCCAGGTTAGAATCTATCAGACTTTTAATTTCATTTGCTGTTAATAGAGGCATCACTCTGTATCAGATGGATGTCAAGAGTGCATTCTTAAATGGTTATATAGAAGAAGAGGTTTATGTGCACCAACCCCCTGGTTTTGAAAATACAAAAAATCTAGAACATGTTTTCAAACTAAAGAAGTCACTATATGGTCTGAAACAAGCTCCCAGAGCTTGGTATGAAAGACTAAGTAACTTTCTGTTAGAAAATGAATTCACCAGAGGGAAGGTGGACACTACCTTATTCTGTAAGTCAGTTAAGAATGGCATCTTAGTCTGTCAAATCTATGTTGATGATATTATTTTTGGATCTACTAATCCTTCTCTTGGAAGAAAATTTGCTAAGTGTATGCAGGCAGAATTTGAGATGAGCCTCATGGGGGAACTGAAATTCTTTCTAGGAATTCAGATCAATCAAACTCCAGAGGGAACTTACATTCATCAGAGCAAATATGTCAGAGATCTTCTGAAGAAATTTGACCTCTCAGAATGTAAGCCATCAAAGATTCCAATGCATCCCACGTGCATTCTGGAAAGAGAAGAGGTAAGCAAAAAGGTAGAACAGAAGGTCTACAGAGGTATGATTGGTTCTCTCCTTTATCTGACAGCTTCAAGACCTGATATCTTATTCAGCGTATGTATTTGTGCTAGATTCCAATCAGATCCTAGAGAATCTCACTTAACAGCTGTTAAGCGAATTTTCAAGTATCTGAAAGGTACTACTAATCTGAGTTTATTTTATAGAAAATCTAGTGATTACAGCTTAGTAGGCTACTGCGATGCTGACTTTGCTGGAGATAGAGTAGAGTGTAAAAGTACTTCTGGAAGCTGCCAGTTTCTGGGAGAAAATCTGATCTCTTGGTCCAGCAAAAGGCAATCCACAATTGCGCTATCAACAGCAGAAGCTGAGTACATAGCAGCAGCAGGATGTAGCACACAAATGCTCTGGATGAAAAGTCAGCTTGAAGACTTCCAGATTTTTGAGAGTAACATCCCTATACTCTGTGACAATACTTCTGCCATTTGCTTAAGTAAGAATCCTATTTTACATTCTAGGGCTAAGCATATAGAAATAAAACATCATTTCATTAGGGACTATATTCAGAAAGGAATTTTGAACTTAAAATTTATTGATACAGACCATCAATGGGCTGATATCTTCACCAAACCCCTTTCTGAAGATAGATTCAATTTCATTCTGAAACATCTCAGCATGAAAATCTGCCCAGAGTGAAAATGTTTTAATTCCATATATTATCTTTCAGAATGTATTTGTTTTACTGTGAACTTCTGATCAATCTCTTTTCAGAAAGATAGAACATGCAGATTGTATCAGATGCTAGTCTTAAAGATCTGAGCATTTCAGCTCAAGGATAGACGTGCTGATCACTAAATCAAACAAGTGTCATCTAATCATCAGCAAATCTCTGAAGCAGAACACGCGTGCACGCTTCTGAGAAGGAAAAACGCTGATTGGGTGCATTGAGACACATGTCTGGTAACCGTTTCAAGTATCTTTCTCAAATCCCCCAAAATCAGCAAGCATTAAATGAAAGTAATCATGTTTTAAAACGTAATCATGATTTTATTTTCTCTTTCTTGAAACCGTTTACATTTTCAAAAAGTATTTTGAAAAATCTATTTAAACACTTTAACTTCTCACATTAATTCTTTACCGTTTCTCATAATCTCTCAAATATTTTCTGCATTTTCTCTGTGTGTTCATCTCTTTCAAACTTAAACCCATCTCTCAGTTTTCTCAGAAAAACCCTAAGTGTGAACATGGCAACCTCCAGCAGTGCTTCTGCAGGTTCTCAGAAGAAAGCTTCCTCTGAACAGTACCAAGTTCCATTCAGAAAACTCCTTACACCAGTGAAGAATCTAGAAGTGTTGTCTGAACTGATTATTGACTTTGGCAGTCTGAAAGAGAATGGTTTTGACTTGACAGAAGAAGTTAGGGCACAGAAATGGGAGAGATATTTTGACAGGTTGGTTGGACCAACATTCCCAGTTTTAGTAAAGGAGTTCTGGATTCATGCGTCCTCTTCAACGCATCAAGTCACCTCCTACATAATGGGAAAGAAGATTGTGATCACTGAGGATCACATAGCAAAATTGATTGGTTACAGTGGCGGTGGCGTCCGCTGTATTGATATGGCTGAAAGATGCTCTGACGTTGGTGTCATAGCAGAACAGATTTTCACCCTTGGGGTGCCCAGCAGCAAAATCAGAGACCTAAAGGATCACCACAAAGTTTGGGCGAAGATCATTCTGGGGTGTTTTAATCATAGGAAGCCAACAAGTTCCCCTGATTATATAAATATAGATCAGCAGTTTCTGATCTATTTTATTAATCAGAAGGTAAAAATCAACTTGGCTCATATTCTGTTTAATCACCTCAGAACTAGCGTCAAGGAGACCACGGAAGAAGAAAGAACAAAGAGGGATTGGATACCCTTTGGAAGGTTAATATCAGATATTCTGACTGAGAATAGGCTGATAGAGCACCTCATAGAAGCTCAGGAGTTAAGCACTATTGAACCAACTATTGGCAAGCCTCTGAACACGAAGAATATGAAGAAAATGAAATTAATAGAGAATATCAGAAAGGAACCCAACGTTACTCCTATTGCTGACATCACCAGCAGAAGAGTCCCACTGAGCGACTTTCCTTTATTTTCTGAGATAGAATCTAAACCAGTGGTGGTTCTCAGATACTTGGACGCATGCAAGGCTGATGGTACAGATCCCAAGCTGAATATCAAAGATCTGCACCAACCTCAACCAGAAGTTACACTGAAGAAGACGAAGAAAAGGAAGGCCACTTCAGAAGGAACATCCCAGTAGACTCCCAAGAAAAGAGGTAATTTATCTGCTGCTTCTGTTTTAAATTCTTCTGCTATCCCAACATCAATCCCAACTCCAGCTTCACATGAAATTCCAATCCCCATACCAACTATAGATGAAACCGAACCAGAAGATGACCCTTCTGAGGCACTAACACTCAGAAGACCCCGCACCAAACATCCAAAACCCACAACTTCAACAACATCAGAACTTGACAAAGTTCTGTCTGACATTGATCAACGTGTTTCTGATCACCTATCAAATAATCCAAACACTGAACCAGATATTGCCCACTCTCCTCAACCAGAACATCCTCTCTCACCCATACCAGAAGAACCTCATATTCCTGAACAACCAGAAATTCCTCCTCCTTCTCCACAACCAACAATTCCTCCTCCCTCTCCTCAACAAGAAATTCATCCACCATCACCTCAACCATCACCTCCTCAACCTGAGTTTCATCACTCTGACACTCCATCCCCTGAACCTCATTCTCCTCAATCCTCTGAACCACAACCTCTGGCAATTCAACTGCCATGTGGAACAACTGTAACCATGGCCCAGCTGCCATCCTCGCCAGAAACTACCCCTCCAAATACTCCAAAAACCCCACACAGTCCAATTATTATTTCTGACTCTCCCACTCCATCTCCCAAACAAACATCTCCCAAACAAACCACAGATGACCCCAGCAGGACCTTCATCGATTTAACAATCCTTGACTGTCTTGCTGATCTCAAAAATAAAATAGCCATTCTAAAACCAAAACAGCCAGATGTTGGCTCTAGCATTGTGAATTTTGAAACAGGTTTGCAGCAGTGGATTGCTTCTCTGAAGCAAGTCTGTCCTGGAATGATTGATCCTGCTGCCTCAGACCAGCTCTGGACACGATTCAAAATTTGGGTACGTGCTGAAGCTCTAAAATTGCAAGACATCAATTATGAGCAAGCACATCAGAATTTCAGCAAGCTTCTGAACGAAGTTGGAAGTCAGCTGCTGAAAGAAGACGTGCTCCTTCTGGATAGCGAGCCATGGTCTGAGAAGCGCCCAGCTTCAAAAGTGCAGCCATAAGAAGATCAAACAATTCAAGCTGAAGTCAGTCAAGCTGAAGATGTTGCAGAAAGCTCTCAGAAGCTTCCTGCTTCTGATGTTTCTCAAGCTGCCTTGGACAGGAAAACTCTGGAAGAGCTGAAGCTGAATGATATTCGTCTGCAGCAAAGGATGGATGAAAATGATCAGAAGATGAAGGAAAGGATGGATGTGCAGGACAACAAGATAGATACAGTTGTCAGCATGGTACACAAGCAGACTGAAACTGCTGATCAGATTAAAGCAATGCTGGAGACTCTGTTCACACGCCTTCCACCCCAACCTTAGTTTTTCATTCATGATATTTTCATGTTTTCTTTGCATATCTTTTGTACTGTTTTGTCTGGCTCTGAATATTTTTAATATAACAAGTTTTTCTGCTCTTATCGTTTTAGCACATCACTTACACTTTTTGATTGCTGACAAAAAGGGGGAGAACAAGAATGATATTTTTCAATAACGGATTACTGAGACAAAAAGTCTCAAACATTCTAACTCTGATATACTTGAATATGTTTTCTGTTTTTGCATAAGTCTACAGGTACGAGAATGCTCTCTGATTCACTGAAGACCAAAGCCCTGATACTTTCATCCAAAGCAAAGCTCTGATAAAGCTCTGATATTATGATCTGAAATTCTGATAGTCAAAGCTCTGATATTCCGATGTTCAGAAAGTCAATAAAGATCTGATCCTGAAGAACTCTTGGAATCAAAAAGGGAAGTAATAAATTCAGGGGGAGTATCTCCGACCCCAACTCCTCTATCCCTTATCTTTGATAAATCCTTATTTAATTCTGATACAACTCTTCATTTAGTTATCTCTGATTCTTTTCACGCTATTTTCAATTAAAAAATATCTAGTTTTTGTCATCATCAAAAAGGGGGAGATTGTTAGAACAAAGTTTGAATCTACTACCCTAAGTTTAAGTTTTGATGATAACAAAATGAAAAGATATATTAATTATGTGATTCATGTAAGAACTATTTGCTACCTAAAATATTACTTTCTGTTTTGCAGAAACTCTGATAGGTATCAGCAAGAGTACATCTTAATCAGCATCAGAAAATTGGATATCAACATCAGCATCAGAAGTTGCTATATCAGATACCAGAATCAGAAGAACAACTCACGCTTATGTTGAAGCTTGATGAACAGATATGCGCTCAACACTCTGATCTCTGATAAAGACAACAACAGTTCATCAACACTTAAGCAGCGTCAGAATGAGCCAAAGCCAGAACACGCTTTAAGTAGCAACGGTACTGTGCATTCAAGACGAATTATTACCAACGGCATCATTCCAGACAGGATCTGCTTAATAAGGAAAGTTTGTTATTGGCATTGAATCAAGATTATTGCTCCAACGTTCACCAATTTCAATGCTATATAAACAAGACAATGAAGATTGAATTAGCTAATGCTCTACATCAATTCACACGCCTAAAAGCTAACCATCATCTTCTTATTCTCAATTTGCTAAAAGCTCCAAAATTCCTTACTCAATTACTTTAGCAATCTAGTTTCAACAAGCTTAAGTTGTGTAGTATCACAGTTGTGATAAACAGTTTTGTAGAAAACATTTACACACCTAGATTTCAATTCTGTGTTAGAAAGTGATTCCTTGACAAACCGGTTTGTGGTTTGCATCAAGAAGGCTTTAGCAGTTGTTAAAGTAGATTGTAATATTCAGTTGAATATAGTGGATTAAGACCTCGTTGGAGAGAGGCGAAATCACCTTGACGGGTGGACTGGAGTAGTTTGAGATCAAACGAACCAGGATAAAAATATCGTGTTCATTGCATTGATATTCAGTTTTACAATTCAACCCCCCTTCTTGTGTTTTTCACTTCTTCAGGATTGCCATGAAAAGGTGTTACCAAAGGTTTCTGGAAAAATAAAATTTTTCAAAATTTAAGGCACAACAACCGATTACACCAGAGCAGCAATCGATTGCATCATAGCAACGTTTTTAAAAATTGAAAATTATAACTAGGACAATCGATTGTCATTGAGGAGCAATCGGTTGCTCTAAAGCCAATGTTCAAAAAATTTGAAAATAAAACACATGACAACCGATTGCTGCCAGACGACAACCGATTGCATGTCAAACAAAATCAAATGTTTCTTGGATGCAACCGATTGTCGTTTTATGACAATCGATTGCTTCAGTACAAAAATTGAAAAAACATTATTTTCAAAGATTTTAAACAATTTAAACTATCCTTCTTTAATCATACTTAGTATATACTCAAAATATTATTTTAATAAATTAAATGCATGATTAAAAACAGTTTTGAGCACTAAGAGCATAAGATCAAAAAATCTCATATACCTTAAGCCACAAGTCTTGAAATGTTGATCTTGATCAATGAATCTTTGCTTGAGATAAATCTTCTATCTTGATCCATTCATTTTTTCATGCTAGCTTGTCTTCATCAAAACATTTGGAAAGCTTGATTTCACATTCTCCCCCTTTTTGATGATGACAACCATTGCTTGAAGTTTGAAGTGCATCTTGGTTTTCTCTAATCAAGTTAAAAAACTCCCCCTAAGTCAAAGACTCCCCCTTGATCTATTGCATGAGAGTTTTGAAGATTGCTTGCTTGCTGCAATTGGGGTTAGAGAAACACAAAAGAAACTACAAAGTCTTCTCCCCCTTTGTCATTAGCAAAAAGGAATGGGAAAGAAGATCATAACATTTTGCACATAGAAACAACATAGCATAAATAAAGTTTGCATACATAGACATAACATAAACAAAGTGCACAAAACAAAAGGATCACAATACACGAAGTGTCTTAAACGAAACTAGAAGAACGACATAAAACATAAGAACATAAAGTACTAAAAACATAAGAACTTAACAAATTAATCATCCATGCCTTCAACAAAGTCTTCATCATCTTGACCTTCACCATCATTGCCTTCATTAGGTTGAGGTTGAATGAAAGGGTAATGATAAGGTTGAGCTTCATAAGGAGGGACATTGGTATGGGCATAGAGATGAGCAAATTGATTGTTCATGTTGTTGTTCATGTATTGGAGATAGTCAAAAACTTGATTGTAAGAGTTTTCCATTGGTTGTGGAGGTTGGTTTTGAGGTTGTTGTTCTTGTTGAGGTTGGTTTTGTGGAGGGGTATGAATGTATGTGATGGTTCTATTAATCGGATCAAATTTGACACTAGTTTTGGTATTGCATACTTTCTTCGGAGTGATTTCATGTTTGGGGTCAGACATCAGCATCATGTGTTCACCAGACAAGGGAACATTGAACTTCTCAAAAACAAGGGTAAGCCAGGAGCCATAGGGCAAAGCAGAAGAATTTTCATTATGAAGTGCCATATGATGTAGAATCACATAAGACCAGTTGATTTGAATTCCATTCTTCATCGCATACAAAATCTACATCTCACAATCATTTACATTGGAAATATTTGAGAATTTTGGCATAACCACATACGCCAAAAAGTAGTGTATCAAACGATCATCAATAGTGAGAATTCCTGCAGACCAAGAGTTCCTCTCCGGAGTACCACCAAGTAGTCTTTTCCTTTTCTGAATAAAATCACGCTCGGGAATTCTTGCAATTCCATAGTAGAAGTCCCTTTTATTGTAGCCAGGCAGATTTTCATTTGAGAGAAGTTTAATGCAAGCACCATCATTTGGAATACCCAAAGCTTCACCAAAATTTTGCACTGTGAGTTCTATAGGAACCCCTTTGATATTTGAAATCATGCAACCTTTAGAAATGGTTAGATTGCTTTAGAAAATCCTTACCAAAGTGGGGTAAATGGGTCCATTAACACCAATCAAGTTGTATATCCCTTGAGATCTAAATAATGCTGGAAAACTAAAGCATTCGGAATAAAAGTTGTCAAGATTACCGAACCTTGGAAAAAGAATCGTCATATTCTGAAAGTGAGACACAAATCTTTCCCTTTGGCTTCTTGATGGAATGAGTCTTGAGATATCATCACCTTGAGATGAGGAAGAAGCTTTTCCCTTGCCTTTCTTTGATGTTGACATGGTGAGAAGTGAGAGAATTGGAAGGGGAAAGGATATTTGGTGTTTGTAGGGTTTTCTTGAGAAGAAAGAGGATATGTGAGGCTTAGGTTTTGGTTGAGCTTTTATAGAGAGATAAGCATTGAATGGTTAGGTAAGGCGTGCAATGGTTTAGTCAAAATAATAAAGACTTGTACCATAGAGATTCTTCAGTGTGTAAGTGTCCAAGAAATTTTGTCATAGGAAAAGACTATGCATTTAAAAGTTGTTGACCAAACACTTAAAACATTCAAAAAGAGAATAAGAATCTTTGTACACAATAAATATTAGTAATGGCAATGGAAGAGAAATGAATAAAAATAGTGTAACTGAAAAAAAAAAAATCAAAAAATTTGAACTGTGCAATCGATTGTCGTGGAGTGAAAATCGATTGTCATGAAGACAGAATCTAAAATTTATAAGATACAACCGATTGTCACTCTATGACAACCGATTGTCATTAGCAAAAAAATGAAAAATACTTGATTTTTGTGCATTTCATGGTCATATATCATAAGTTTAGTAATAAAAACATGGATTGAGACATATTACCATAAAGTTAAGATTAAAATCATAGCCATGTACCTTAATTAGATAATGTCATTTTCGTCCAAGATACCTAGCTCTCTTCGGATCTTAAAAAATGGTTCTCTTGCCAACGGTTTAGTGAAAATATCTGCTAGTTGATTATGCGTATCCACGAAGGTGACTTCGACATCTCCTTGAAGTACATGATCACGAAGAAAGTGATGTCGAATGTCAATATGCTTTGTTCTAGAATGCGTCACAGGATTTTTTGTAATGTTGATTGCACTTGTGTTGTCGCATCAGAGTGGAATGCATCCAAGGTCGAGTCTGTAGTCACGGAGTTGTTGCTTGAGCCATAGAATTTGCGTACAGCAACTACCCGCTGCAATATATTCCGCCTCGGTCGTACTAAGAGCCACACAAGCTTGTTTCTTGCATGCCCAAGATACTAATGCATTTCCCAAAATATGACAAGTCCCACTTGTGCTTTTTCTATCTGTTTTACATCCTGCATAATCAGCGTCAGAATAACCAATTAAATTGCATATATTACCTTTTGGGTACCAGAGGCCGACATTGGTTGTTCCTTTGTAATATTTCATGATTCTTTTTACCGCCATGAGGTGAGATTCCTTCGGGTTTGCTTAAAATCATGGACACAGACATACACTGAACATGATGTCACGACGACTTGCCGTCAAGTATAACAGTGAGCCAATCATGCCTCGATATTTTGCAATATTAATGGAAATATCAGATTCATCTTGATCAACATAAGTGACGGAGCCCATTGGCGTGTGCATTGATTTGCAATTATCCATATCAAACTTTTTCAAAAGTTCCTTGCAATATTTTGATTGATTGATGAAGATACCATCGTTCAGTTGCTTAATTTGCAATCCAAGGAAATAGTTCATCTTTCCCATCATAGACATCTCAAATTCTCCTTGCATTATCAACGAGAATTCTTCACACAAATCTTGGTTAGTTGAACCAAAAATAATATCATCGACATAGACTTGTACCAATAAAGTGTTACCTTTGATCTTCTTTATGAACAAGGTCTTATCCACTTTACCTTTCTCGAAACCTTTTTTGCATAAGAATGTACTTAGTCTATCATACCATGCTCTAGGTGATTGTTTTAAGCCATAAATAGCTTTTCTCAACTTAAAGACATGTGAAGGATTCTTGAAGTCTTCAAAGCCCGGGGGTTGTTTGACATAGACTTCTTCATTGATGTACCCATTTAGGAAAGCGCTTTTGACGTCCATTTGGTAAAGCTGAAAATTCAATGAACAAGCGTAAGCAAGTAAAACACGGATAGCTTCTAACCTTGCAACCAGAGCGAAAGTTTCTTCAAAGTCAATCCCCTCTTCTTGGTTGTATCCTTGGGCTACCAATCTTGATTTGTTTCGAACAATTATACCATTCTCATCAATGTTTAGACTATTTTTACTAAAACAATGTATATGAAAAGATACAAGGATTGCCATGAAAAGGTGTTACCAAAGGTTGCTGGAAAAATAATTTTTTTCAAAATTTAAGGCACAACAACCGATTGCACCAGAGCAGCAATCGATTGCATCATAGCAATGTTTTAAAAAATTGAAAATTATAACTAGGACAACCGATTGTCATTGAGGAGCAATCGGTTCCTCTAAAGCCAACGTTCAAAAAATTTGAAAATAAAACACATGACAACCGATTGCTGCCAGACGACAACCGATTTCATGTCAAACAGAATCAAATGTTTCTTGGATGCAACCGATTGTCGTTTTATGACAATGGATTTCGAAGAGTTAGGCCTGGTTTCAGGTATTGTCATTCTCCCCAAGTTCAAATTTCCTCTGTTTGCTAAATACGATGGTTTATCTTGCCCGAAGATGCACCTACGGTCTTACGTCAGAAAGATCCAACCTCATTCTTCTGATAAGGATCTGTGGGTCCACTTTTTTCAAGATAGTCTTTCAGGTACGCAATTGGACTAGTTCTACCAGCTTGAGAGGGATGACATACATAATTGGGAGGATCTGGCTGCTGCCTTCTACCAACAATATCAATATAATGCCGACTTAGCACCTACTCGTACTCAACTACAGAGTATGGGTATGGTTTCTAATGAGGGCTTTAAGGAGTATGCCCAGAAGTGGAGGAACTTGGCTGAAAGGGTGCAACCACCATTGTCTGAAAGAGAGCTTGTCGATATGTTTTTGGGGACGCTATCTGGTCCATTCTTTAATCACCTGATAGGGAGTTCATCGGCGGGGTTCACTGAATTAATTCTGAATGGTGAACGAGTTGATGCTGGCATCAAGAGTGGTAAGATTCAAAAAGATACATCTGCTTCTGCCACTGTCAAAAAACCTTTTCCAGCCAAGAAAGAGGTGTCAACTGTTTACTCTCAAAAAGGTCGAGGAAGAGTAGAGCACCGACCAACGGTGGGGGCTGTAATGATCCAAAAGACTGCAGCTGATCAGCCTAGGAATGATCAACCAAGAACCAACCAACAAAGAGGGGGAAGGCCTGCCAGGCAGTTCACCAAAATAAACATGACGCCTGCCCAAGTTCTCCCCCACCTCTTGAAGCTGAACCTTACAACCTCGTGAGATCCGCCACAAAATCCGAATACAACTTATCCTTTTTACCATGCCAATGCTAAATGTGCTTATCATTCCGACGACATAGGGCACGACACCAACAACTGGTGGGCCCTCAAAAACAAGATCCAGGACTTAATAGATGCCAAGGAGGTGGAATTCGACGCGCCTGAAAAGCCTAATGTGATATCCGCTCCAATGCCAAAACATGGTCATAATGTCCATGCTGTTGTAGAAGATCTTTATGTTACTGCTGTTAATGACTTAATGACTCCTTTGCCAATGATCAAGATGAATCTGTTGAAAGCCGGGATTTTCCCGGGCTGTGAAAAAGATTGTTACTTTTGTTCATCCCTACAATCCGACTGTCCGTTATTGAAGTTAGGCGTCCAACGCCTAATGGATAATCAAGAAATCCTCTTTTAGAAAGCTCCTGTTACTCCTGTTATTCCTGTTACTCCTATCAATGTTGTTGCTATAATTACCATTTCTGACAATCTTCCCAAGGTCTCCAAAAGACCTGTTAAGATTACACCCGATCCAAAGTTTATAGTGCTGAAGATTACTATGCCGGGGCCTATCCCATACAAGTCCAACAAGACGATACCATGGAATTATGGAGGAGAGATCTTCTACCATAGTGTTAAGGAGATCGAATCACTTGAAGAAAGTTCCGATGAAGAAACTCATGACATAGTAAATATTGCGGGGACAAGTAAGATCACTCGTAGCAGAAGAATCTTCTCTTCATAGATTGCTCCTCCAAGGGAAATCTTCGAACCCTCAAGTGCTCCTGTGCCAGTCAAGATATATGTGCGAAGTCCAGTGATTGAAGAAATTGATACTCCCGAAGGTATACCCTCTACTTTTACTGTTGATAAAGGTAAGGGGATCCAAGAAGCGCCCGTCAGGACGAGGGCTCAACCTTTGGTCATCCCCGAGACCACCCAAAAGGAAATGGAGGAAATTTTAAAGATAATCAAGAAGAGCGACTATGATGTCGTAGAACAATTGGGGCAAACCACTTCAAAAATCTCCATGCTGGCCCTGTTGCGCTGTTCCGAGGCTCATGCCAAAGCCTTGATCAAATTTCTGAAGACGGCGCACGTGCCTCAAGAAACTTCTACGGATCAGTTTCAAGAGTGTGTAGCTAGCCTTACCGCCGACAATGGTCTTGGCTTCTCTGATGCCGATCTAACATCTAAGGGAAGAAAGCATAATGATGCGCTACATGTCTCAGTAGAATGCAGAGGGACCACACTTGCTCATGTTCTGGTTAATATCAGGTCATCTTTAAATGTCCTGCCAAAGAAAGCATTGGACAGATTGGACTGTGAAGGATTGACCCTAAAGCCCAGAAATATCATTGTTAGAGCCTTATGCGGTTCTAAGAGGATGGTTCACGGAGAAGTGGACATTCCAATTAAGGTGGGTACAGAAATTTTCAACTCTACATTTTATGTGATGGACATCCGTCCTTCATATTCTTGTTTGCTGGGAAGACCTTGGATCCACAATGCTGGGGCAGTCACTTCTTCTCTACACCAAATGCTCAAATACCCAGTCCAGGGTAAAATCATAACAGTTCATGGTGAGGAGGAGTATATGATAAGCCACCTTAACTCTTTCCGCTATGTGGAGTTAGATGGTGAATTCATAGAAACACCTTTCCAACACTTTGAAGAGGTTTCTCCTAAAGTTGCGGCAGCTAAGACAATGAATTCTATACCCATCATTACCAAGCCTGTATCCCGGATGTCATCCCTTAAAGATGCGAAGGCTGTGATCAAGGAAGGAGGAAGTACGGTGTAGGGTCAGCTACCAGATTTTCCTTTCAAGACAGATAAGTTCGGTTTGGGTTTCACTGCTGCTAGTCAGAAGGCTGTGCGTCGCTCCCGGGCTGGAGGACCACCATTAAAGATCACTCATCATGGAGTTCATGCTTTGGAAGATGATGAAGATAAGAGCAACTTTGAAGATTGGATTTTCCCGACCATTGAAGGAGGACTGAACAACTGGGAGGCGAAAGACTTTGTTCCCATTACTTTCATCAATCATTAATTTATCTTTTGAACATTTTCTGTTGGTCTGTAATAATTTTTGAACAATTCGTACACTCTTTTTGCCTTGTGCCTTACCCGGGGCATATAGGTCCATTTGTAAGGGCTTGATTTCTTCATTTTCATATGCCATTTTTAATGAATCATGGACATTTTCATATATAAACTTTTGTGTTCATTTTCTTTATTTTTACATTTTATTTTGTTTAAAGGTGGCTATCCCTTACACACACCCACACTCACAAAATGCAGGTACCCATCCATTTCGGATTCCCTGGGTAACAATTCTGCTATGGCCTTCAGTGACTCTGAAGATCTGGTCAATCATACCGAATACGAAGGTGATGAAGACTGTGAAGTTCCTGGAGAGTTGGCTAGACTTCTACAACAGGAAGAAAGGGCTATTCTGCCCCATGAAGAGCTGTTATAAACTATCAACTTGGGTACTGCCAAAGACAGAAGAAAGGTTAAAGTGGGTGCCAACCTAAAGCCAAATGTCAAAGAGCGTTTAGTTCAACTGTTGAATGAATATGTTGAGATCTTTGCCTGGTCCTATGAAGAAATGTCGGGACTCAATACAGATATTGTGGTTCATCGTCTCCCTACAAGAGAAGACTGTCCACCAATAAAACAAAAAGTCCGCCGAATGAGGCCCGATATGTCTGAAAAGATCAAAGCCGAAGTAATGAAGCAATTCAATGCCGGGTTTCTTGCTGTTACTTCCTATCCATAATGGGTTTCTAACATTGTGCCCGTGTCTAAGAAAGATGGCAAGGTGAGAATGTGTGTGGATTACAGAGACTTAAATAGGGCTATCCCTAAAGATGACTTTCCACTACCGCACATTGACATCTTGGTTGACAATACAGCTCAACATAAGGCATTTTCTTTCATGGATGGATTTTCAGGGTATAACCAGATCAAAATGGCCCCCGAAGACATGGAGAATACTACTTTTGTTACGCAGTGGGGCACCTTCTGCTATAAAGTGATGCCATTCAGACTGAAGAATGTCGGGGCAACCTATCAGCGAGCCATGGTAGCTTTGTTTCATGACATTATACATCATGAGATTGAAGTCTATGTAGACGACATGATAGCCCTTTAATAAACAGAAGAAGAACACCTCGATCATCTACAAAAGCTGTTTGTCAGGTTGAAGGAGTATAAGCTCAGACTGAACCCTAGCAAGTGCACTTTCGGAGTCAGGTTCGGTAAACTTTTGGGATTCATTTTCAGTAACAAAGGCATTGAGGTTGATCCTGCCAAAGTCAAATCCATACAAGAAATGCCTGCCCCCTGCACTGAAAAGGAGGTCAGAGGTTTCTTAGGACACCTAAACTACATTGTAAGGTTCATTTCTCACCTAACATCTACCTGTGAACCAATCTTCAAGCTGTTGAAGAAAGATCAGGTGGTTGAATGGAATGAAGACTGTCAAGTTGCTTTCGATAAAATCAAGGAGTATTTGCTAGAAACTCCTATCTTGATGCCACCCGTCGAAGGAAGGCCGCTAATCATGTACCTGTCTGTTTTGGAT
Source organism: Vicia faba (assembly GCA_948472305.1). NCBI lineage: Eukaryota > Viridiplantae > Streptophyta > Magnoliopsida > Fabales > Fabaceae > Vicia > Vicia faba. The sequence goes on along the minus strand of OX451737.1, from coordinate 1,686,683,879 downwards.
AATTCAATAGGGTGCATACTGGGCCAACATGACGAGTCTGGTCAAAAAGAGCATGCCATTTATTACCTTAGCAAAAAGTTTACCGACTGTGAGACTCACTACTCACTGCTCGAGAAAACTTGCTGCGCTTTGGTATGGGCTGCTCGCCAGCTAAGGCAGTATATGTTGACACATACCACTCTGCTGGTTTCTAAGATGGATCCGATCAAGTATATCTTCGAAAAGCCTGCTTTATCTGGAAGAATCGCTAGATGGAAAATGATCCTGACTGAGTATGATATCCAGTACACAACCCAAAAAGCTATAAAGGGGAGTGTACTAGCTGACCATCTATCTCATCAAGCTGTCGAAGATTACCAATCCATGAAGTTCGACTTTCCCGACGAGGACATTATGACATTGGACAACATTGAAGGTAACGAACCGTATGAAAGACCTGAACAAGGATCCCGATGGACCCTGTACTTTGATGGTGCTTCAAATGCACTTGGAAACGGTATTGGCGCGGTACTTATCTCTCCAAAAGGTTGCCATACACCTTTCACCACTAGACTCTGCTTCAGCTGCACCAACAACATGGCCGAGTACGAAGCCTGCATCTTTGGTCTCAAGGCTGCTATTGACTTGGGAATCAAATATTTGGTTGTCTTTGGGGACTCAGCTTTGGTTATCAGTCAAATCAAAGGAGAGTGGGACACTAAACATCCTAATCTCATCCCATACAAAGAACATGTTCTGACATTGTTACCTCATTTTGAGCAGATTACCTTCGAGCACTTCCCGCGAGAAGAAAATCAGCTAGCGGATGCTTTAGATACAATGTATTCCATGTTTAAACTTAACTGGGATAATGAGGCTCCCCAAATCACCATCGAGCGAATGGATGAACCTGCACATTGTCACGAGATTAATACCGAAGAAGTAGTGGACCGACCTTGGTTTCACGAAGTCAAAAGGTATCTCGAGACTCGAGAATGCCCTGAAGGAGCTTCAGTCAACGACAAAAAGTTCTTAAGGAAATTTTCTGCCAAGTTCTTCCTGTGTAATGGTATCCTATACAAGCGCAACCATGATTGCGTTCTGCTTCGTTGTATTGACAAGGTTGAAGCTGGGCAAATCATTACTGAACTGCATAGTGGTACATTTGGCACCCACTTGAGCGGACATATGATGGCTAAGAAGATTCTACGGGCAGGCTACTACTGGTCTACCATAGAAGCTGACTGTCATCAATATTCCCGTACTTGTCATAAATGCCAAATCTATGCGGACAAGGTACATATTCCTCCAGTTCCTCTCAATGTCCTAGCAGCTTCTTGGCCATTCGCAATGTGGGGTATCGACATGATTGGAGAGATCAAGCCTACGGAATCCAATGGACATCGCTTTATCCTGGGGGCCATTGATTACTTTACCAAGTGGGTCGAAGAAGCTTCCTTCGCCTCCGTTACAAAGAATGTGGTTGCCCGCTTCATTAAGTAGAACCTCATATGTTGGTATGGTATCCCCGACAGGATCATCACGGACAACGGTACAAACCTGAACAACACTATGATCACCGCTCTGTGCGATCAGTTAAAGATTCAACATCACAATTCATCTCCCTATCAGCCAAAGATGAACGGTGATGTTGAAGCTGCGAACAAAAATATCAAGAAGATCATTCAAAATATGATAGTCACCTATAAGGACTGGCATGAGATGTTACCGTTTTCTCTGCATAGATACCCTACTATGGCACATACTTCAACAGGGGAAACCCCCTTTTCTTTGGTATATGGCATGGAAGCTGTTTTACCTATGGAGGTTTAGATTCCTTCTTTGAGAATTATGAAGGATGCAGGTTTAAGTGAAGACGATTGGATCCAAACCCGACTTGATCAACTCAACTTGATTGACGAAAAGCGACTTACTGTTGTTTGTCATGGTCAGACATATCAAAAACGGATGATCAAGGCTTTCAACAAGAAAGTCAGACGTCAGGTGTATCAAGTCGGAGATCTTGTAATCAAGCGGATCATCTTGCCGCAAAGTGATCCCAGGGGAAAGTGGACTCCTACTTACGAAGAACCATTTGTGATCAAAAACATTTTTTCTGGTGGGGCTATGATTCTAACCACCATGGACGATGACGATCTGCCATACCCTGCGAACGCAGACATAGTCAAAAGATACTACGCATAAACGACCCGATAAGTTGAAAACCCGAAAGGGAGACTTGGGCAAAAATGGGCATCCTGGTGAATCGAAAACCCGAAAGGGCGGTTCAGGAAAAAATTAGGGATAAAACAAAAAAATCGTACACCCGACAAGTTGAAAATCCGAAAGGGAGACTTGGGCAAAAAAGGGTTTCCGGGTGGATTGAAAACCTGAAAGGGCGATCTAGGAAAAAGTTATGGAATTAAAGCGTATGACTATGTCTCGTCGGATCACTTTAAGGACAATCTCTTCACGGACAAGCTCCAGGTTTCTGATCAATCCAATCATCTGCGGATGAAGCGACAAATGGACATGATACTCAGAGTTGCGAAGGCTATAACAGAATGGGAATCCCATGGAATTGTTACACATAGCCATCTTTCTTTGTATATATTTTTTCTCATTTTTATGACAACATTCTCTTACTAGGATGTCTGTTTCCTTTGTACAAAATACTTACACAAAGTTAATACAAAGATACTTCAAAATGCAGAAATTTGTTTGCCTTTTCTTTCCTTTTTTTACACTTGTGTTTTATTTGAAAACGTCCAATGATTTATTAAATGAGCATATGCATTTGAATATAATCACTGGTCACAAATAAAACGGAATGAGAAAAAATTACTGATAGGATGAAGGTATGAGAAATTGTCTTTAGGCTATTCCAAGAGAAATCCCCTGTAATACATCATCCAGATCCTCGGCGGAGCTAAAGCCTTGAAACGCATATCCCCAACGGAGTTAAGTTTCAAAAATCCCCATCAGGTTTTAGTTTTCAAGCTCCCAATCCCCAGCAGAGCAAAACTTTGAACTATAAACCCGCAGTGAGGATGAAATTTTCTTCCCCAATGGAGTCAAACCTTCAACCTTTGAACACCAATGGAGACCATCCAGTTTCCTCCACTTTCCCCGGAGAGTCATTTTTAAAACCAGATAATTCCTCAGAGAGTTATTTTTTCTCCCCAGTGAAGTCGCCACAATCAAATCAGCACGTCATTAAGATCCCATGCGGAGAAGAAACTTTGATCTACTGATCCCCAACAGAGAAGAAACTTTGATCTATTGATCCCCAGCAGAAATTATTCAATTTTCCTGATACCCCCAATAGAACGGAGATCCTCACTCTTGAAGCCCCCAGTAGATTGGCATACAACCCACACTCCTAATCTCCCCATCAATTTAGCTTCTCCCCACAGAGGTTGTCAAAGATCTCGAGTCTCCAACATCGCTCATGGATTTATTTTCCCCGACAACATTTAAAGATTTTTATTATCTCCAACTATCCAGGATTTATTTTCCTCAGCAAGACAGCTAATCAGCTTACATGCGCATACATTACATTCATATATCATAAACATTTGATAAAACACATCTTATTGTATCATACATTTCATGCAACATAACTTTGTGTTTCAGCTAACAGTCTACCCTTTTCAGAATGAAATTGATAACTACCTAAGACAGATATTCAAAGCTCAGAAAACGGCTTAGAGACGCTCCAGACACGGATGCTCTCTTGTTTGCTTATTCTAATCAAGGGGCAGATTCCTGTTCCAGTTATGAAGCCTGGATCCGACCAGATTTTATCTTGATTATACTGAAGCCCGGAGATCGATCGAAAGATGGTTTAATCCCCTGCAAATTATTCTGAAGACTGGACGTTGCCCAGATAGGAAGAAAAGTATTGTGAAGCCTGGACGTTGACCAGATAGCAATACAAAACTGTGAAACATGGATGTTGACCAGATAATAGTAAGGTATACTGTGAAACTTGGACGTTGACCAAATAGCAGTTTACTCGACCATTTACTTTGAAGCCCAGATTCAATCGAATATTAGTAGGCCCCAGAATCAAAAGGGAAACCCGGATGTTGACCGGATAACCATTTGATATTCTTATAAAGACTGGATGTTGACCAAATAGGAAGTAAAGTATTGTGAAGCCTGGACGTTGACCAGATAGAAATATAAAACTAAGAAGCCTAGACGTTGACCAGATAACAGTAAGGTATACTGTGAAACTTGGACGTTGACCAAATAATAGTTTACTTAGCCAATTACTTTGAAGCCCGGATTCAACCGGATATTAGTAGGCCCCAAAATCAAAAGGGAAACCCGGATGTTGACCGGATAACCATTTGATATTCTTCTGAAACCTGGACGTTGACCAGATAGGAAGTAAAGTATCATGAAGCCTGGACGTTGATCAGATAGAAATACAAGACCGTGAAGACTGGATGTTGACCAGATAGCAATTCACTGTCACCTCTTCAACCAAGAGATGACTCCCCAATAGAATAACAGACGGCTGCAGTTCTATTTCTACCACGATAGAGACCAGCATTCCTCGGCGTAGTCCTCCTCAACAACAGGTGTACGGGCCCTCGCAAAGGAATCTCTTATGCGATAAATTTTCTTGGATGGAATCTTTAAGCCCATCTCTGACAAGATTCTGTCACATCTCCAAATGGAATCTTTAATCCCATTCCCTCAACTATACTCTAACGAGCGCAAATTTACGGGCACTCTAGTGTCCAATCCACTTTTACCTTTGAGTCACGAAAGGAAAACTTGCCAATCTAACTCTTCAGGTTCAAGAAGATTGAACAGGGGCAGCTGTTGTACCCCAATATTTTCCCTCTCATTTTATCAAGATTTCTCCTTACAAGACTCTTTGAACTCAAGACCAAGCTAGGGTTTGCTCTGCTCAAGACATCTCCTTGCACTATTGACCTAAATTAGGGTTTGAGTTTGCACAAGGAACTTTGGACTTCTAATGCTCAATTTGACTTTCATGCTTCATTTTGGACTTATAAGATTGCTCATACCAAGTTTCAAGCCTTGAATCAAATTTTTGCCCAGTCAATTGGACAGTTGACATAAAAATCCGTTGTATTGGGAAAAAGTCAACTGTGGCCAATTTACAATCAAACCTCATAAATTTTGATCCATATCAACATTATAAGCTTATATGAACCTTTTGATCAAGTTTGGACCACAACTCCTCAAGAAATTTGATCAGATCACCAAAAGGGCAAAATGGTCATTTTTAGGGTTTTGACTGTAGAAGAGCAATTTCTGACTTTTGACCTAGCCAATGGCAAATTGGGTTCAAGCATGGATTCAAGGACTCAATGGCATCATTTTTACCTATTCACAAGGTTCAAAAGATCTCAATTGCAATGGATTGATAGATGAATTTTTCAGTCAATTGATCAAAATTTGACTGTACATTGAAAAGTCAAACTTTGACTTTTTGGTCAAAATCAAGAGCCAAGGGTCATTTTTCATCAAGATGTGTCAAAACATGAAACTTGTTCATCAAGAAACCTAATTTTGCAAATTAGGATTTAAGATTGAAAATTTTCATAACTTAGAATTTTTCTAAGTTATGAAATTTTCTTAATTTTTCCCAACTTTGCCCAACATTTTCACCATGATGCAATTGGATTCAAACAAAACTTCCAACATGAAAGTTGTATTCCTCCATAAAATCTACAACTTTGATTCACAAAGTTTTCTAAAAAGAAGCTTTCATCTCAAGTTATGATTTTTGGAACAAGGGTTCATGAAACTTTTAACTTAGTGAAATTTTGCCCTAGTTTAGCCAGGATTTTGACCTATCTTCATGGCAATTTTTCACCTAGTTCCACTTTGAATCTCAAAATTCATTTCAAATATTGATTGTATATCATGTTACAAGCTTTCTAAAATGTCAAAGAACTCTCCAAAATCATTTGTGGTTAGGGAGAATCGAAGGCTTGAAGTTGGCAAAAACTCACTTTTGATCCATGGCATTTTCATATTGATACAAGTTGCAAACTCTAATCAGCCTTGTTTGTACTTGATTACAGGTCCCAAAACCCTTCCATACTCAATAATTAAATGCAAATCCATTGGTTTGAGACTTTGTTCTGGTCATGGGAGGATTACACAAAGAATTAATCCTAAAATAGCAAAAAGGCAACATTACCATTTTTGTCAAATTTGCTTTATGTCAAATAGAATCCTTGAGCCTTGAACAAGATCTGGTACAACACACAATATCCAAAAACTGAGGGGGCCAAGATTGTAAAGTGCAAGCTGATAGATAACCTGTACAAGCCTGTCTTACATCATGGCTTACTTTTGCTTAAAATATAAGAAACTTGCCAAAATCAAGAGAACTTGCATATCTGTTATAACCAAGCTTAGCAAGCATTTGAAACAAGTTCTTGACATTGCATTGAGCCTGAAACACGGGCCTTTCATCCATCAAACACTCTTGAACACAAAATCACCTTTCATTTGCAAAACAGGGCACTCCCTGCAGTTTTACTTCCATCTCACAAGTTACTCGTGCGTTTTTCCCCAAACTTGTTCCAATACCTTCCATATAACCTATCCAAGCAATCCCAATCATTGGCCTTGAACTGTAACTCCATTTGCAAGCTCCACCATTTCTGTTTTTAGCTTGTGCAGGTTGAGTTTTACAAGCTTGTTCAAGCACATCCAAGGCAAACTAGACATTGGGGAAGGTCAGAGGAAGTCCAAGCAAGCTCCCAAGCATCTCAGGCCTCATTGAAAAGCTCCACATTACCATACACGAGTTCATCTAAAACAGGTTTTTGTCAACTTTCTATTTCTCTATTTAGGAATCATTAGGCTTAGGTTTGTGAATAAAAAATGTAGTAGTCATAGCCATGAAGTTGTACATATGCTCAGTTTTCATTTAAGTTAAGTGTGTTGAGAGAATTTGATTCATGAACTTCCTGAAAAAATTAGGTTAGAAATTAGGGACAGAGAAATTCTCTCTGGTCTTTGAGAGTTAGATTAAGTTTCTTATATGGTTGAAATTGTCTTGAAAAATGCTGCAACATTGATGTTATGAGTTTTTGCATTAGAGCACGTATGCAGGATCTGAATATTTTGTACAGGCGCGCACATTTTTTGACAAAAGGTTGAAGATGAAGTTTGGAACTGGGCTGGGCCTTTGTTTCTCACTTTTGGCACCCCCTGCATTGCTGACTGCACCCCTGGCCCATTTCTTTATATTTTTGTATTTTTGTATTTATTTTTCACTTCTGATTTTATTTTATTATTTTCTAAACATAAAAAATACCAAAAATATTTTTATAAATTTTCACATTTATTTTTATATTTTATTTTATTTTTATAACATGAAAATAATTATTAATTAGTATATATTTTTATTTTCTTTAATAAAAAACAAATAAATGTTTTAGAGATATTTTTATTTTATTATTTATACATATAAAAATAATATTTTTCTAATATATTTTCATTTTTTGACATTTGTACATATTTCATATATATATATATATATATATATATATATATATATATATATATATATATATATATATATATATATATATATATATATATATATATATATATATATATATATATATATATATATATATATATATATATATATATATATATATATATATATATATATATATATATATATATATATATATATATATATATATATATATATATATATATATATATATATATATATATATATATATATATATATATATATATATATATATATATATATATATATATATATATATATATATATATTTTTTTTTTTTTTTTTTCTTAAAAGAAAATTAGGGTTTTTACCCTTAATAAAAATAATATTTTAATTTCCTTTTTAATACATTAAAATATTTTACTTTTACACCCATAAAAATAAACAAAAACATTTTTACATATTTATGATATTTGGCATGTTTATATTTAAATTGTTTAATTATTGCCAATTTATTTATTTGTACCATTTATTCAATTTGGATGTAATAGTAAATATTAGGGTTTTAATTTCTTGTAAAATAATCTGCATTCAAAAATTGTATCCCCCTTCCCATATCAAATGTTGTAATAGTGTAGATTTATTTTACGCACTTTATGCTTACAAATATGCCATGATAGAGATTAGGGTTTGTATGCAAAAATCCAAAATCAAACAAATAGCTTGACTAATGCAAAGACAAAAAGCATGTAAATTGACAACACAATGCACACATGCACCCCTAGGGTTTCATCCACTTGTTGCCTTTAAAAAAGGCCATGTTATGTATGTTGAGTATCTTGGCAAAACAAAAACAAAACAAAAGATCATAGTCCCTCGATGACGCTATCTTGGTTGCCTATACAAAATGATCTAGTCCCTCAAAAATTTTCTAAAGATACTTGGCACAATTGCTATCATGGTCCATACGATGACCCTCGCCTGTCCCGTTTAACATCCTAATACAAGGTTGTTTACCAAATGCAATGGTAAAGCAACACTGCCAAAAGGGTTAAAAATGTGTAGGAAAGATCTTTGAGTAAAATAGGGTAGACAACTCTTAGTTACTTGATCAAAACTTGCAAAAACATCCTTGCTATTTTCAAACACATCTCACAACACAATTTCAAAACGTTTCCCAAATCAAACTTTCAAACATTGAAATATCTTTTCAAAAAGACAAACACCTTTGTATATATTCAAACAAGAATCATTACAAAGGTTTCCACAACGATGGCCTATTTTCAAAGTGTTGTACCCCAAAATTTTCCCTCCCATAATCTTCAAAGTTTTGCCAAGCATCACCTCAAATGGTTCAAGGTCTACCCAAGGGGCTACACAGTCAACCATCCTCCTAAGCCAGTCAAATTAGGGTTTTGGTTCTTGCAAGGAAATTGAAGTTTTCAAGGGCTCAATCAAGTCCCACATGCTCATACACATTGTCAAGCACCTACATGTCAAGTTTCAAGGCTCACAAGGTCAAGTTGTACAGTCAAAAACCCTAATTGCTCCACAGTCAACTGTAGGGGCAAAATGGTCATTTGGCAGTCAAAAATCAAAATTTTTGGTCAACATCTTATTTTGAAGCCACAATCATCATTTGATCAAGTCTTGATCATGATTTCACAAGTATGGCTCAAAAAGACTCAAGATGCAAAAGTTTCTATTTTTGGACAGCTGAAAAGTCAACTGTAACTTGACCAAGGCATAACTTTTTCATGGTTCATCAGAAAAATCCCATCCAAAGCTCATTTTGAAGAGAATGACATTTCCTACAACTCATCTTCACACTTCAAGTCCAAGAAATGCTCTCACAAAAAGTTATCAATTTCAACATTATAGGTCATTTTCAAAAGTCAACAAAAAGGGACTTTAAGTCAAAGACCATAACTTGAGATTGGTAAATCAAAATAACATGGGACCAAAGACATTGGTTAGAGGACTTCAAAAACTTTCCAAAATGTCCAAGAACATGTTCATAACTTCAAAATTGAGCAATATATGCATTGGAGAAGTTGGGAAATTTTTGTGAAATGGCCAAAATCAATTATCCTTGAAACTTCATTTTTGACAAAAGGGGCCCACTTTTTCCACTTGATTCAGCTTAGTCATGCTTCCCACGTGTCCCACAAATTATTTCAAGATTTAAATTAATTTTTTCATTTTTATTTAATTTTATTTGATTTAATTCATTTTAAATCATTTAAAATCAAATAAAATCAAAGAAGTTAATTAAGGGGATATTTATTGTATTGAATTGCTTTGATACATCATCATGATCATTCCAATTTCGTGCAAAGGTCTAAATGAAGCAAGAATTCAAATTTTGGATCAAGAATGGAAAGTGCTTCAATGGAGTTTATGGAAAATCCCAAGCATGAATGCATTGCATTATTGGCTTTAATTCTGATCAAGACACATTACATAAGATGTATGCAAGCTAACACAAGCAAATTCACGACCTAAGAAGCTCCCAAACGGGAATTTTTTTTATTAATAACCATGTATTAAAAAAATATTTCGCAAATAACCGGGTTTCAGAAAAAATTACGCAAATAACCATGTTTCAGATGGCTCCACAAAGGAGGAGCCATCTCATTTGGCGCATGCACCTAGGGTTTTGCCCTAGGCGCCATCTCACTTGGCGCCTCCCTTGGCTTTTAGCCAAGTGAGATGGCGCATTCTCCTTAAAAAGAAGAGGAGGCTCCATCTCACTTGGTGCCTAGGGCAAAACTAGGGTTTTTTGCTGTTTTATAAATAATTCGTCCGTTTCTTTGAAATTTCTCACACTTTCTCGCACTGCATTTTTATTTTGTACTCCCTTATTTACGTAATGACGTCGCCTATGATTTTTAGCAGAGATGGTTACGTTATATTCTCCGCCACGAAACATGCGATGAAAATGAAATTCTGGCACATTCACTCCATGGAGCGTCTGAAGCGGGAGTTGATGCGGTGGCTAGATGGAGACATCGCCGAGGGGGAAAAATTCAAAGGATCCAACGAAAACGAACAACAACCTCGCATGCGACAGGAAGACCTAATGTGTGGTTGGAGGAAGTCAAAACAGACAGTGATGTAATGCTGATGATGCACGGGTCAGATGAAATTGTGTTAACAGTTGTAATTTCCTAGATTGAATATCGTTAATCATTGTTGTACGTGAAAACCCTAATGTAATTTCCTATATTGAATTTCTTAAATTGTGTGAACAGTTTTATTAACGGAAAACTCATAATGTTTACAACACAAATATTGAAAAGATTTATTGTATTACAAAATTTATGTGGTCGAGGCAGACGCCCGATTCGGACAGTTTTTGCGATTGTGTCCGACCTGACGGCATAAACCACACTTTCTTTCCAACCTGTCAAGATCGTCCATTTCTGTTGTTATGCGCCTGCTTTTGGGACGACCCTTCTCGTTCCTTCGCATTTGGTCATTGTGCCAAACTATATCACCGTTGTATTCAGGCCAATAGTCCGGTTTTGCCACCAAAGGAAAGTTGTTGTTGTAAACAGTGAGCAACGTTTCAGATTTATAAACGTTTGAGAGCAGTTGAAGCGCGTCTTGATGGGTATGAGCACAAGCGGCAATGACATGAGAGCAAGGCATACGAAAAGCTTGAAACCTGCCACAATCGCACCATTGAGAAGGTAAAATGACCCTGTATTCTTGTCTTTCCAGGCCTTCATTGTGGTCAATTATCTCTTTCACAATGAAGTTGTGGCTATGGCGGTCAAACCGTGTAACCATGTGAGTGTTGGCTTTAGCACTTTCAGCCTTAATGTATTTCATACAGCTTTCACTCCATAGTTGTCCTGATTGCAAGACCGCATACCACATTTCACCTCTTTTGGCAAATAACGCAGCCATCCTAAAATACGTGGATTTCACCAAGGCAGTGATGGGGAGGTTTCGTATGCCCTTGAATACCCCATTCATTGATTCAATAAGATTTGTTGTCATATGCCCCCATCTTTGGCCATTGTCGTATGACCTAGTCCACTTTTCGACTGGTATATTGTCGATCCACGTACCGGCTTCTGGGTTAGACAAACGGATCTCGTTGCGGTAATATTTGAATGTGGGCTGTGTCAGTGCGTATCCCGCATTCATCACCGCTTTCCTCAATGTTTTGTCCTTGACCTCCCTCGAGAAATTCTGGACGATATGCCTGACGCAATAGACATGCGTAGAAGGAGGGTCATGCCAACCATTTGCCGGATTATTATAGGCACTTTCAATGGAGGCATGTCTGTCCGAGATCAAACAGAGATCTGGTTGAGGAGCCACGTGTGTACGAAGATTTTTCAGGAAAAAGCTCCAAGCACCACCGGTCTCCCCCTCGACAAGGGCAAACGCAACGGGAAAAATGTTATTGTTGCCATCTTGTGCAACTGCCATCAAAAGTGTGCCTTTGTACTTCCCATACAACCAAGTCCCGTCTATTTGTAGAATTGGTTTGCATGATGCAAACCCTGTGATGCATGGTTGAAATGCCCAAAAGACGCGACTGAATATTCCGTTGCCATGTAGTAGACTACCATCTTGGGCGTACGCTGGCAATGTTTCCAGAACATAAACACTACCTGGAGAATATGTCTTGAGTGCATTTAGGTAGCGGGGAAGTTCTCGGTATGACTCCTCCCAGTTTCCGTACACCCTTTCAATCTCCTTAGTCTTTGCTAACCACGCCTTACGGTAAGACGGAGTGTAGTTAAAAACCGTGGTGATGTGGGAGATGATTGTTTTCACCTTCAAAGAAGGGTCGTTGCTGACCAGGGGTAGGATTTATTGACAGATTAGATCATGGTTGAGTTTTCAGTGATCTTGTGATTGAGTGGAACTTACACAAGTATGGGTAGTCATGGAACCTATGACCCAGCAGTCACCCCTTAGTCTGTATGAAGCGGTCAGCTTGAACATACAGTCAGGGTGGACACACTTGATCTTGTACCTTTCCGGGTTTACACGATCCACCTTATAATCAACCGAGTTGAGCATGTGAAATTTTTTGATGGCCCTTATGCATTCCTCTCTATTACGAAACTTGTCCTTCTCTTTTAAGTTTTCATCCGACTGCATATACGGTTGGAAAAACAAGTCCGTAGAAGGTTCATCTCCGCCCATGTTGAAGTTTGTCATGTGCGTAGGTGGTGTGTATATTTTGTCGGTAGGAATACTTGGGATGCCATCATCGTCAGAATCGTCGTTCACCATTTCATCAAACTCTAACTCGTTATCTTCTTCTTCATCATCAACTGCATCCACCTCATCTTGCTCATTCTCCAAAGGATCAACCTCCTGTGTCACCGGAGGCTCTACCTCCTGTGTCACCGGAGGCTCTTGAAACAAAACGTACAACTCAATAGAGTCGTTTCCAGAATAGACATGGCTGGAAATCATGTTCTGGAAATCCTCGTCATCTTGAATTTCAACCTTATAAAAAATAACTTGGTTGTTTCCAAAAAAGACTGGACTCTGATAAAATATCTGGGATACCGGGCCTCGTTCAAGTTTGGCCTCCAATCTTTTCTTAAAGTACGAGAAATTTGCTTTCCCGTTTAAGAGAAATCGAACATTGTCGGTGTTTCTAAACAAAAACCCAACTGTGGGACACATGTATGTCTCACCGTTGAAATGTGCTTTGACAACAAATTGTGGTGAAGAGGCCATTGTGTAGAATTGTTTTAAGGTATGAAGGTTGGAATGTTTTAGGTTTATTGATTGTATGAAGGTATGAATGCTGGAATGTTTGAAGGTTAGATGACTGATTCGAAGGTTGGAAAATTTTACAGTTTATGTGAATGAATGTTATGTTCAACGTAAGGCAAAAAATTTCAATTAAGTAAGTGATGCAACCCCCCAAGGCTGCCAATAATATTACATGCATGGGCTTATGCAGCCACCTAGCCTGCCACCCATCAACTCCAATGGCCTTGCATGCAACAAAGAAAGGAATCCCAAAGGCTGTCACGTAGCCTGAGCCAATGCTGTAAAAAGTGACACCTCTTATTCGCCAAATGGGGTGGCGACACCATTCATTTTTGTACTATTTCGCCAAGTGAGATGGCGCCTCCCTTACTGTCCAATCGTGATACATGCATGGGCTTATGCATCCACCTAGCCTGCCACCTAGCCTGGCCCTATTCTGCACACATAAATGTTTTGTGTAAGACACCACCCATCAACTCCAATGGCCTTGCATGCAACAAAGAAAGGAATCCCAAAGGCTGTCACGTAGCCTGAGCCAATGTTGTAAAACGTGACACCTCTTATTCGCCAAATGGGGTGGCGACACCATTCATTTTTGTACTCTTTCGCCAAGTGAGATGGCGCCTCCCTTACTGTCCAATCGTGATACATGCATGGGCTTATGCAGCCACCTAGCCTGCCACCTAGCCTGGCCCTATTCTGCACACATAAATGTTTTGTGTAAGACTCCACCCATCAACTCCAATGGCCTTGCATGCAACAAAGAAAGGAATCCCAAAGGCTGTCACGTAGCCTGAGCCAATGCTGTAAAACGTGACACCTCTTATTCGCCAAATGGGGTGGCGACACCATTCATTTTTGTACTCTTTCGCCAAGTGAGATGGCGCCTCCCTTACTGTCCAATCGTGATACATGCACGGGCTTATGCAGCCACCTAGCCTGCCACCTAGCCTGGCCCTATTCTGCACACATAAATGTTTTGTGTAAGACTCCACCCATCAACTCCAATGGCCTTGCATGCAACAAAGAAAGGAATCCCAAAGGCTGTCACGTAGCCTGAGCCAATGCTGTAAAACGTGACACCTCTTATTCGCCAAATGGGGTGGCGACACCATTCATTTTTGTACTCTTTCGCCAAGTGAGATGGCGCCTCCCTTACTGTCCAATCGTGATACATGCATGGGCTGCCACCTAGCCTGCAAGAGTGACACCTTACATTTTTTGTAAATGCATGCATGCATATGTGTAACACCCTAAGCATGCAAATGTGACACATCGCAGGCATGCAACCACTACATCAAACTTATTTGCCTATAAATACATACCTTATGAAACATCTCTCACACCCACACAACTCTCACTCTCTGCTACGAAATATTTCTTAAGTCTATCATACTCTCTATTTCTTCCTAAGTCTTTCATTCTCTCAAGCATTCTGAACAATGGCTCTTCTAACAATGGGAGATACTCACAGAGGCACAAGGGAAAACATTGCTGCATTTGTAAGTCTCTTCTTTGGTTATACATTTTTCATACTTCAAATAACGTGTTGTTCATCTTAATTAATCTTACTCTTGTTTAATTATGATCTCAGGATACACAAAGATTCAGAATCCGTTCGCACAAATACCTGGCTCCCGACCCATTTATCGTCCCTTATCTGGAATATGCAGGTTTTGGACATGTGATAAAGATCTCCAACTGCACCATTGACTCAAAATTCATTCTTGCAATGTTGGAGAGGTGGAGACCGGAGACCCATACATTTCACCTACCAATAGGTGAATGTACCATCACTCTCGAAGATGTGTACATGCTACTGGGCCTCCCTATCGACGGTAAGGCGGTGAACGGGTCGGTTCAACAACCCAACTCACAGTGTGAAGAACTGTTGGGTAGGGACATGGTAGAAGGTGGTGGAGCAAGAGGGCAGGGAATACTACTCACTGACCTGAAACGGCATTATGCTAGTATGGAATTAAATGAAAATTCCTCAGAGAATGACCGAGTAGTAAAAGCCAGAACGTATATTATGATACTTTTTGGTACATTTTTATTTCCCGAAAGTACGGGAAATAGTGTAAATTTCATGTACTTACATTTACTAACAAATTTTGATAAAACTAGAAAATATAGTTGGGGTTCTGCAGTATTAGCCCACCTGTACAGTTCCTTGTGCAAAAACGCAGTCAAGGAAAAATGTACATTTTATGGGTGCGCATTTTTACTACAAGCCTGGGGTTGGTGGAGGATGGAGTCCTTAAACCCCATCAACAACAACACTTTTGGTTTCCCGTACGCAACAAAGTAAGTCATTAAGTTATAGCATTTATAACTATTCTGCTCTTTCCAAAATATATGCTAAAAATAACATGTTTCTCATTTCCTTTAGGTACTGCGTGAGGGGTATGGATTACGGCAAGAATCCCAGATTCAATGTCGCACTCTACCGGAATCTGTTGGATCACTTAGGCCCAGATGACGTACGTCGTAACTTTTAACTTTTGTTCATTTTAATTATTTATACATTACTTTTGCGCTTACCTGATTTAAATTTTATCGCAGTTCATCTGGAGACCATATTTGGGTTTGGGCCATTCTCCAAATCCAGAGGATGCAGCAACTTGGACTGCAAAGACTGCACTCATTCGGTTCAACATTGTGGAGATGCACCACAGCGACCGTGTGAAGATGCAGTTCGGAATGATCCAAGAGATACCAAGTGATCCAACAGATTTGTCCCCCTGGCATCTAAAAAGGCTCGACGCCCAGTGGGGTCTTACCAACTGGAAAGACTTTGCTCCAGAATGGTGTAAAATGTGGCAAAGGCGTCACCGCTACATCTTGCAATCCCCGGTTTTCCTTACTCAAGGTAACATGCGACACGCTGATCAATATATGTCGTGGTACAGGTCGGTTAGTAACCCAGATATGCACGTGTCTCATCCGAGGTACTTGGTTGACCCACGCACACAATGGGCACAACCCTCGATTCCCCACCAACAAACCCAAAATCCATCAACCTCAAACCAACCCCCAAGAAGAAACAGACCAACAAACACACAACCACATTCCCCACCACAACACAACTACAATCAAATGCCGTACTACCAACCACAATCACCGCCAAACTACCAATACCCGGATATGCCTCAAACCCAACCACAATACCAACCCCAATACCAGCAAACCCACATACCCCAGACACAATTTCAGTCTTCCACATATCCCAATATGGCGCCCTCAACATCCAGCCTTAGCCCTGATATGGGAATGTCAGAAGATTATGACCAAGCCGACCAAACCTACCATCAACCACCATATCACCAAAAAACCCAACATCCACAATACCAAACACCCCAAGATCCATTTCCTTTCTACCCCCCATACTCAGACGACCAATGCTACCGACCAACCATGGAACCCTACCCACCGCCAACACGACAAAACTTCGAGGGTATGGGTAACCGACTGTACCAGAGCGGATCTTCGAGATATGGAGATCTTACTGATTTTATGGATTCGGATTGCATTGACTTCGCTGGGCCATCGACCTTGCCGCAGTAGGAAACGAGACGGCACCCAGCAAGAGAAAGGCGAGGACGGGGATGCGGAACTGGGGGTCATTACCGGGTTCCTGGGGATCACTGATGTATCTTTTTTTTTCCCAGTATTTTTTGTATCCATTTTTTTACTGTTCTTTAAATGTAAAACAGTTGAATGTAATTATTTTTTTTAAAATAAAAAATCCATTTTGTTGATCTCTGTCTAATAGGCAACGCGCAGGAAAGAAAATAAAAAAAAAATTTTTTTGCCCTAATTTTCTACATAGGCGCCATCTCACTTGGCTTAGGGCTTGCCCTAAGCACTTAGGCGCCAAGTGAGATGGCGCCTCCCTTAAAAAAAGAGGAGCATGCGCCATTTGAGATGGCTCCTCCTTTGTTGAGCCATCTCAAACATGGTTATTTGCGTAATTTTTTCCGAAACCCGGTTATTTGCGAAATATTATTTTAATACTTGGTTATTAATAAAAAAAATTCCCCAAACGGCCAAACGCATTTTAAAATTTTCAAGCAAAAAAGAAAATATGAAAACCTAGTTGCAGTGCCTCTCAAGCCTCCATTCCAATCCAAACATATTCCTGGCATCCCTAGGAAGCTTTGGCAATCAGAACCAAGCACAATCATTCAAGGAATCGTGCCATAGACCTCTTCCGGTTTGCTTCATTTTTTAAAATCGTATATCACGTTTCATAAGCATTTAACCCATTTTCTTTGTTGTTTTGTGTTGCTAGAGGTTTTCTGAAGCTAATAGGATGATTCAATTGCATTCTAATGCATTATAGCATGATTCACCATTGAAACTTTTTAGGGTTCTTCAGGCTTCAAATTGGGGATTTCCCCATACTGTAAAATTGGGACATCAAACTGCCATGGTTGAATTCGTGATATCCAAACGGACATAACCATGACCTCGCGCTCAATTTATGTGCAAGCATGAGCTGTTCGCTATTTTTTTTGCAGGTTGGGTTTTGGGGGGGTTTAAAACCCCCGCTATTTATTTATTTTACAGGGACAAATGGAGAAGAAGGTGGACGTGGCTCGTGATGATTGGGGCATTCAAAGTTTCAGCGCCTTTTTTTTGTTTCACATCACTAATTCTTGTTTTATGTTATATTATTTGTTTTCTATTCTATATCCAAAACGCGCAAATAGCTCAACTGGCAAGGCTTCCGTTTGGTAAACGCTGGGACCTGGGTTCGAATCCCAGGTCCCCCCAAATAATTTCTATTATTTTGTTTCAAATGTTTCCATGCAGTGCACGTCCCAGGGCTCACCATGCATCCCAACGCTTAGGCTTGACAAGTGGCTTCAAGACCAATCTGAAGGCCAGAATATGCAGTACACGATGCACCCTAGTCAGCAAGCAAGCACATGATCAAAAAGGTCAACGTGGCCTTTGCCTCAATGGGCCTGAATTCCAGATTTCACCCTCCTATTTGGCCCGCACCCCCTTGGTTTTCATTTCTTTTCTTTTATTATTTATTTGTTTTTGTTATTTCCCATTATTTTTAACCCTTTTATTTTATTACTAATAATTAGTTTAATTAACCATTTTTATAAAAAACAAAAAAAATATAATTAACACTTTTATTATTATTTTTATTTTGTAAATAAACCATAATTGAACTAGTTTTTAATTAGGCCATTTTAATATTTTAATAATTAAAATAGATTTAGATTTAGGTTAACCTAGAATTTTATTTCTTATTCTATTTTATTTCATAAAAAAATATAAAAACAAAAAAATATTTTCTAGTAATTAAAATAATTAATTAATAATTTAATTTCATTTAATTACCCAAAAAAGACAAAAAATTAATTTCCTTTTCTTTATTCGCGCGTATTTAATTTGTTCGATTATTATGTAATTGCTCCGGGTATGTAATAGTAAATAGGACCTTTTACTGTTTTTTTTTAATTTTCCGCACTTATTTACTTAAAATGGGTCTTTGTAAAGATTTGGCGATGTATAGACCCGCGCCTTGTAATAGCGTAGGATTTACGTTTTCCGCAATTTACTTTCCGCACCCCTTTTAACTGTTAACTTGTATGAAAGAATGCATGCCCAAATAAAATCAAAGCGTAGATCACTATAATGCATGACAAGATAAAACATAACTGAAAATAACACACAAATTCACACACCACTCTTAGGGTACGCCTCACTGTTGCCTTGCTCTCAAAACGTGGTCGCCGAGTATAGGACGTTTTAGTAAGTCCTTATGTCCATGACCCATGGCATAAGGGTAGCTTCTAAGGTGTCCTACTGTTGCTCTGGTGATCACACTGTCCCTACAAGCTCGAATTGTGGTCGTCGAGTACAGGACGTTTTAGTAAGTCCTTATGTCCATGATACGATCCAGTTGCCTCGGAAAGGTCGCCTCGGAATTAAAAAGGATCAATGGCATAAGGGTAGCTTCTAAGGTGTCCTACTGTTGCTCTGGTGACCACACTGTCCCTAACAATCGAATTGACCCGAACACCTCCAACGGTGGTGCTACCTACCTCTCAATGGTGGGATGGCACTACCTTAAGAACATTTACACAGCCTAATTCCTTAGGGTAGGTAGATGACTCATAGATACTTGCTCTAATTCAAAACAAATCAAAACTTCTTTTCACACCGAAACTTTCAAAAAGCTTTCAAAAACAATTTTTCAAACACTCTTGAGGACTGATACAAGAGTCGATCTGAAATCTTTAAACGAAACTTTTTCAAACCCACTCACACTTGAAAAGCAAACAAATTTTGAAAACACAAATGAGCAAGTATCTAAGAGTCCATGGATAACCATGGATAGCAAGGGTGCTAACACCTTCCCTTTCTATAAATCTACCTCCCGAACCGAGAAAATATCTCATAAGGAATTTTGTTGTGCTTTTGTCCTGTCCATGTTGGAGAAAATAAAAGACGGTGGCGACTCTTGCTTACCGCAACATTTCGTGAACCAGCGTTAAACAGTCAGTTCCAGATCCACCGATCTCACAAAGCATTTTCAAAAACCACACACAAAGCACCATTTCAAACAATTGAAAAGTAAAAGCAAGTGATCTAAACAAGTAACTAAGAGCCCATGGATAACCATGGATGAAAAGGGTGCTAGCACCTTCCCTTTTCATAATCTACCCCCCGAACCGAAGAAAACATCTCAAAGGTCTTTCCTGTGCTCTTTGACCTTTCCTTTGGATAAAATAAAAATTCGGTGGCGACTCTTGCTAAATCGAAAAATTTGCAAACACAAACGCAAAACCTCAAGTTAGTTCTCTCACCGTATCACAGATTGCATAAAAAATTTATGTATTGATGCAGTAAATGTGTATAATGTTGGTATTCTGTTGCGATTATTGTTGTTTATGAGATGAGAAGTGGTGTTATTATATGAGCTGATCTAACATATTATTTATCATATGTTTTATTATATTGTTAGATATCTCACCCCTTCTGTTTGAATGTTACCCTTGCGTTGGTAACGTGTAAGTAATCTAGAGTGAAGGCAGTATACCTTCAGTAGTTCGAGTCGGTGTCATTGCTCTGATACGTAACACTTGGGGGGATGAACGCTTGTTGCTTTTAGTTATTGTTATTCCAGTTGTTGAATTTTAATTTGATTGTTGCTAGTATGCTTTATTTTGGAGTTGCTGTAATGTTCACTACTAAAAAAAAGACATTTGAGAAAAAGTTTTTACATCGGGTATCAAAATATGTGATGTAAAAAATATAGTTAACAAACTTTTTACATCAGGTATTTATTTGCAATGATATAAAAAATAAGGAATTTTTTTTTCCGCCACCTATTACATCTGGCAATCTCATCCACCGATGTAAAAGATTTCCAGAAAAAATACACGGTGGCATTTTTGTAAATAAGAAACAAGGTGACAAAAACGTAAAAAAAATATAAGCAAGATATTACATCGGTTTAACTAAAAACCGATGTAAAAAATGCTCGCTTGAATTAATATATAAAATATATTAAAAAATCATATAAAACGCGTGTATCGGTTGGACTTTCCACCGATGTAAAAGCCAAACGCTTGTATCGGTTGGACGTTCCACCGATGTAAATGCTCGCTTGAATCAAGTTTTAAAATATATTAAAAATTATACAAAACGCATGTATCGGTTGGACTTTCCACCGATGTAAAAGCCAAACGCTTGTATCAGTTGGACTTTCCACCGATGTAAAAGCCAAACGCTTGTATCGGTTGGACTTTCCACCGATGTAAAAAATTATAAAAACAAAATTCAAAATTGGAAAAGTCCACATTCTCGAACACTGTACAACTTGTATTGTCTCCTCCATTTTACGACCCTGAAACCCTCAACGACTTCATTTGCCGCGACGCCCACCGCTGCCATTTTCTCCGACCCATTTTCTCGTCTCTCCTCCGACCCATTTTCTCGTCTCTCCTCCAACACCGTCAACGACTCACCTTCGCCGCGACGCCCACCGCTGCCCACCGCGACGCCCACCGCTACCCACCGCGACGCCCACCGATGCCCACTGCGACGCCCTCCGCGACGCTATTAATGCCGTGAACGACTTCACCATCTCCGTTTCACGACTCCTCTCCGCCGATTTTCCTTCACGACTCCTCGCCGGCTGATTCACGCCCTTCACGACTCTTCGCTCGCTGTTTCAACTGTAAGTGCAAATTTTTGTTTGAAAATGAGTGATTAGCATTATTCCTCTTTGAGTTTATATTTAAAGTATGTTAGATTGTAAGAAGAGATTGAAAAGAGAGAAATAGTGGAAGGGAGTGTCTAAATTTTTATAAATAATTAATATTCTAATTATTTTACCAAATAGTTGTTCAACGATATTTGGTTTAAAACCAATGTTTTGCCAAATTTTGCTTATCAATTCGTTGTTACAGTCTCATTACTATTACTATACTATTATAAATTACACTTTGTTACTCTGTTTTATACTTTGTTCCATTCTTGTTACTATTATTATACTATTATATTTGAATCCCTTTCTCCTATTTTTATGCTCACCAAATAAAAGCTCCTGCCAATTTTGTTGATTGTTCTGATCGAAAAAACTCTAAGTACTATGTTGTTGTTGTTCTGGTTATGTTTTTTATTTTGTTAATCTGTTTTGTTGGATTTTTCGTGGGTTAGTAAGGGTTTTAATGCGATTTGTTTTTGTTTGCAGTATAGTGCTCGGTTCAATGCTGAAGCTGTGAGGAACTTTTTATACTCTCTCAACAATGGAACTATAGCCAAAAAGAAATTCAACTGTATGTATGCAATTTTGTTTTACTCACAACGCAAATATATCGTAGCTATACATGTTTTTGTGTCAAATTGTTTGGCCTTTGCATTGTTTGGCCTTGTTTCTTACTGACTCTCCATGGCAATTGTCTTACTTTTGCATGTTGCTATAACAATTTCAATTTCCATTTGCATTGTGAGTCCAACAGCTAAATATAAAGGAAGACTTGGAAAAACTATAGTGACAACTTGCAATCTCGGAATCTCGGAATCTCCGTTTCACGACTCCTCGCCGGCCAACGTTGGACAAAGATGTTATTATGATTCTGCTGTGTAGTTGTTCAAGTTGTTGAATTAAGAGATTAAATTATTTTGCTGTTGGTTCATCTGAAGTTTTAAAGTGTTATGTATCCATGTTGAATGCAATGTGTTTTTAAGTTGAATTTGTGGCATCCTAATTCAGTTGTATGAATTTTATAACTCTGATTTACATTTATAATTGCCGAGTAGAATTGGGGTGTTACAAAGTTGGTATCAGAGAAAAAGTTGGTCTGTCCGACCAAGTCATCGAGTCGTAGTTGTCTAACAATCGAGTATTGTTAATTTAAGTTCTAACCATTGTTTATGTTGTAGTGATAAGTTAAGATGGGTGGAAGGAATGATGTTGCACTTGCTGCTACTTTAGAAGCAATGGCGCATGCGATGGAGAATCAGTCAAATGCTGGATCTCGTAGTTTGGCGACTTTCCAGAGAGAGAACCCGCCTACCTTCAAGGGCAGGTATGATCCTGACGAAGCATTGGATTGGCTGAAAGAGATTGAGAGAATCTTTCGTGTGATGGACTGCACTCCAGCGCAGAAGGTTCGATATGGTACTCATATGCTAGCAGTCGAAGCTGATGAATGGTGGCTAGAGATGTGTCAGAGGTTGGAAGCTGCAGGTGAAAATGTCACTTGGACTGTGTTCTGTAGGGAATTTCTGAGGAAGTATTTTCCTGAAGATGTTTGTGGTAAGAAGGAGATTGAGTTCCTCGAGCTGAAGCAAGGGAATATGTCAGTTGTTGAGTATGCTGCAAAGTTTGCTGAGTTAGCTAAGTTTTATCCGCACTACGGTGAGGCAGATGCTGAGTTTTCGAAGTGCATCAAGTTTGAGAACGGGTTGCGCCCGGAGATCTAGAAGGCAGTTGGATACCAGAAGATCCGTGTCTTTGCTGATATGATTGATAGTTGCAGAATCTATGAAGAGGATAATAATGCTCATTATAAGATTATCAGTGAGAAGAGGGGTAAGCACCAACAGAGTCGTGGTAAGCCTTATGATACCCCAGCTGGTAAAGGTAAACAAAAAGCTGCTCAGGGTCAGAAGACTAGTGGGGGAGATGCTCCTGCTGGTGTGGTTTGTTTCAAATATGGAAAACCTGGGCATAAGAGTAATGTGTGTACTGCTGAGGTAAAGAGGTGTTTCTATTGTGGTAATACTAGACATGTTGTATCTGAGTGCAAGCATAAGGAGATGATTTGTTTCAATTGTAGTGAAGAAGGGCACATTGGTAGTCAGTGTCAGAAGCCAAAGAAGGCGCATACAAGTGGTAAAGTGTTCGCTTTGGTTGAGGATCAGACAGTTGCTGAGGATAAACTTATCAGAGGTACATGTTTCATTAATAGTACTCCTTTAATTACTATTATTGATACCGGTGCTACTCATTTCTTTATTGCTACTGATTGTGTTGAAAGATTGGGTCTTATATTGTCTTCTATGAATTGAGAGATGGTCGTCGACACTCCAGCTAAGGGGTCGGTGACTACTTTTTTTGTGTGTTTAAAGTGTCCTCTGTCGATTTTCGATAGAGACTTTGCTGTTGATTTGGTTTGTTTGCCTTTAAGAGGGTTGGATGTGATTTTGGGTATGAACTGGTTAAAGCATAACTATGTTCACATTAACTGTTATGATAATTCTGTGAGGTTTTCTACTCCTGAAGAAGAGAAAGATAGTTTGTTGTCTGCTAGACAGTTGAGGAAGTTGATGCAAGAAGAAGTACATATGTTCTCGTTGATGGCGTCGCTATCTGTAGAGACTCAAGCTATAATTGAGGAATTACAGGTGGTGCATGAATTTCCTGAAGTTTTCCCTGATGAAATTCCTGATGTACCGCCGGAGAGGGAAGTTGAATTTGCTATTGATCTTGTACTTGGTACCAGACCTATGTCTATGGCACCATACAAGATGTATGCATCTGAATTGTCAGAGTTAAAGAATAAATTGGAAGAGTTACTTGAAAAGAAGTTTGTAAGACCAAGTGTATTGCCGTGGGGAGCCCCAGTGTTGTTAGTAAAGAAGAAAGATAGAAGTATGAGGCTTTGTGTTGAATATACACAGCTGAATAAAGTGACAATTAAGAACAAGTATCCGCTTCCAAGAATAGATGACTTGATGGATCAATTGGTAGATGCTCGGGTGTTCAGTAAGATTGATTTGAGGTCGGGTTACCTTCAGATTAAAGTGAAGGATGAAGATATCCAGAAGATGGCTTTTAGAACGTGTTATGGACATTATGAGTATTCGGTGATGCCTTTCGGTGTTACTAATGCGCCAGGAGCATTCATGGAATACATGGACCGTATCTTTCATACTTATTTGGATTGGTTTATAGTGGTGTTCATTGATGACATTTTGATTTACTCTAAGTCATAAGAAGAGCATGCAGAACACATAAGAGTAGTATTGCAAGTTTTAAAAGAAAAGAAGTTGTATGCAAAGCTGCCCAAGTGTGAGTTATGGTTAAAGGAGGTTATTTTTCTTGGTCATATGGTCTCAGGTAGTGGCATTGCTATAGATCCATCAAAGGTTAATGCTGTGTTGCAATAGGAAACTCCGAAGTCAGCTACTGAGATTAGAAGCTTTTTGGGATTAGTTAGTTACTATAGAAGGTTTATCGAAGTTTTTTCTAAGTTGGAACTTTCGTTGACTAAGTTGACTTGTAAAGGTAGAGCTTTTATGTGGGATGTTAAGTGCGAAGAAAGTTTTATAGAATTGAATAAGAGATTGACGTCAGCTCCGATTTTGACGTGCCTAATCCAGGAGAACCTTTTGTGGTATATTGTGATGCTTCTAAGATGGGTTTAGGAGGTGTGCTTATGCAAAATGATAAGGTAGTTGCTTATGCGTCAAGGCAGTTGAGGAATCATTAGAAGAACTATCCTACGCATGATTTAGAGCTTGCTGCAGTTGCTTTTGTGTTGAAGATTTGGAGGCATTATATGTATGGTTCTAGATTTGAAGTGTTTAGTAACCATAAGAGCTTAAAGTATTTATTCAATCAGAAGGAGTTGAATATGAGCCAACGAAGATGGTTGGAATTGTTAAAGGATTATGATTTAGGTTTGAATTATCATCCAGAAAAAGAAAATGTGGTAGCTGATACGTTGAGTCGAAATACTTTACATATGTCGGCAATGATGGTTAAAGAGTTGGAATTAATTGAACAGTTCAGGGATATGAGCTTAGTTTGCAAGGTGACACCGCAGAGTGTTATGTTGGGTATGTTGAAGACTAATAATGAATTTCTAGACAGTATCAAAGAAGCTAAGAAGTTGGATGTGAAATTGGTAGATTCGATGGTTGGGATCAATCAGTATGAGAATAGTGATTTTAAGTTAGATGCGCAAGGTGTGCTGAGATTTCATAATTAGATTTGTATTCTTGATGATGCAGAGATGAAGAAAGTGATACTTGAAGAGAGTCATAGAAGTAAGTTGAGTATTCATCCAGGAGCTACAAAGACGTATCAAGATTTGAAAGGTTTGTTTTGGTGGCCTGGGATGAAAAGTGATGTGGTTTGGTTTGTGTATGCATGTTTGACTTGTCAGAAGTCAAAAGTTGAACATCAGAAGCCTGTAGGGTTGATGCAACCGTTAGAAGTTCCAGAATGGAAATGGGATAGCATTTCGATGGACTTTGTGACGGGGTTACCTAATACTTTATGAGGACATGATTCGATTTGGGTGGTTGTTTATAGGCTTACGAAGTCAGCTCATTTTATTCCTATTAATAACAGTTTTCTAGTGTCGAAGTTGGCTGAGATTTACACTAGTGTAATCGTGAAGCTGCATGGTGTTCCTTTGTGCATTGTGCCAGATAGAGATCTAAGGTTTACTTCTGATTTTTGGAAGAGTTTGCAAGAAGTGTTGGGTTCTAAGTTTAGGTTGAGTTCGGCGTATCATCCTCAGACGGATGGTCAGACTGAACAGACTATTCAATCGTTGGAAGACTTCCTGAGGGCGTGTGTTCTTGAGTAGGGAAGTTCGTGGGATACTTATCTTCTGTTGATAGAGTTCTCTTATAATAACAATTATCATTCTAGTATTGGGATGGCACCTTTTAAGCATTGTATGGTCGAAGATGTAGAACTCCTTTATGTTGGCATGAATATGGAGAAAGTGTAGTACTTAGACCTGAACATGTTCGTGAGACTACTAAGAAGGTGAAGTTGATTCGAGAAAAGATGAAAGCTTCCCAAAGTAGACAGAAGAGTTATCATGACAAGCGAAGGAAGGACTTAGAATTTCAAGCAGGTGACCATGTGTTTTTGAGAGTTACACTTGTGACTGGTGTTGGACGAGCATTGAAGTCTAAGAAGCTCACTTCTCGTTTTATTGGTCCATATCATATTTAAGAAAAAGTTGGGAATGTTGCTTATAGGGTGGCTTTACCGCCTAATCTTTCGAATTTGCATGATGTGTTTCACGTGTCGCAACTCCGGAAGTATATTTCAGATCCATCTCATGTGATTCATATGGATGATGTGCAAGTACGGGATAATCTTACTATGGAGACGATGCCTGTACGGATCGTGGATTGTGAAATAAAGACTCTGAGGGGAAAAGAGATTGCTTTGGTTAAAGTGGTTTGGATAGGAGCTGCCGGAGAAAGCATGACTTGGGAGTTGGAAAGTAAGATGCGGAACTGCTATCCTGAGTTGTTTGATTAAGGTAAATTTTTGAGGACGAAAATATTCTAAGTGAGGGAGAGTTGTAACGCGCGTAATTTAATTAATTATTTAATTAAATTATTTTTGGATTTTTGTGAAGTTGTGTTATGATGTTAGATGTTGTGTTGTGATTAGTTGGATTTAATTATTCTATTAGGTTGTGGAATAATATTAAAATAATAATATTATTTGATGTGGGCTTATTTTTAAGGATTAGAAGTAGTAGAAAGGGGGTGTAGGAGTTTTAAGCCCATTAAGACATAATGATAATTATAGGGTTATTATATTAGTTATTTAGAATTAATAAGAAAAAGAAGTAGCAGTAAGGAGAAAAGCAAATAAGGGTTGGAAGAGAGAAAGAGAACGTGAAAGTTGCAGAAAAGAAGGAAAAGAGAAAAACAAAATTCAATCGGAAAAGTTGTAGAGCAACCTTCAATCCAAGGTAAGGGTGAGGTTCTGACTCTATAATAGGGTTTATAATGAGTAGTATGTGGGATTGGATTTGAAAAGTTGTTTTGTTTATGATTGAAATATATATATATATATATATATATATATATATATATATATATATATATATATATATATATATATATATATATATATATATATATATATATATATATATATATATATATATATATATATATATATATATATATATATATATATATATATTGTTGTTTGATGAAGATCAATGATTTAGAGATGAATAATGATGCCCTAATGCTGTATAATTGATGTAGAAACATAGGATTATTATAATTGATGAATACCTATGATTAGAGGATGTTTTTAGGTCCTAAGGCAGGGAAATCACAGTGAAATCGCAAAATATATCCATGACAGGTCAGTATGAGTCGACCTCAAAGGCCATGCATCGACACATGCAGGATTTAAGACTCATTATAAGTTGACATAAGAGGTTAAACATTGACTCATGCAAGTTTTCAACCAGTACGCGTCGACTCAAAACAGTATGCATCGACTCATGCAGTCTGATTTTTGACAGATTCTTCCAAAGGCTGTAACTTGAGTTTCCAGTCTCCGTTTGAGGTGCCGTTTGAAGCGTTGGATAGATAACGGGATGAACTTAATTATTAAGGATTAAAATTAAGGATAAGAAGAACAATACTAGTACCCAAATTAGGATTAGAGTTAGCTTCCCGCGTTAATCGCTATGATGATTTTGTGAAGAATGATGAGGATAAGACAATCTTAGATTATGCTTTGTTCATAACAGTAAGATTTATAATGATAATGATATAGTATTACAGAATAATAATATGTAGAGGTTTGTTAATTATAGATAAGCCTTATACGATTAATTAATTATAGGCATTATCATGTTGTAGGCCTATGTCCAACGTCGAGGGATTATCGATCTGTCGTTGTATTGTTGTTATGGCTGAGTTGCTGTGAAATTATGTTGATCAATTATGTTGATGAATTATGTTGATGAGTTATATTGATGAATTATGTTGATGAATTATGTTGATGAATTATGTTGATGAATTATGTGGATGAATTATGTTGATGAATTATATCGAAGTGTCATGTTGGTGAGTTATGTTGGCGAATGATGTTTAGATGCCTCTAATAATTGGCAGCTATTAAGATGTAGGCTTTCTGGCCAACGATGATGTTGTGTTGAGATGTTGTTAGTTGTGGTTCTTATTACTACATTCATGATTGTGTTGCATACATTTCATATTAAGATGGAGCTGATGCTCATTAAAATGGCTTGTATTTGCGAATATTAAGATGAAGGCTTATGCCTTGTTGATGCCTCTATTTATAGTAATTATTTTGAGATGGGAGTTCTTCTCCAATGGTACCACATGCATTTGCATAGTATTGAGTCGCATTACATGATTTCATAAAGAAGTTGTGTATTGATGCAGTAAATGTGTATATTGTTGGTATTCTGTCGCGATTATTGTTGTTTATGGGATGTGAAGTGGTGTTATTATATGAGCTTATCTAACATATTATTTATCATACGTTTTATTATATTGTTAGATATCTCGCCCCTTCTGTTTGAATGTTACCCTTGCGTTGGTAACGTTCAGCTAGTCCATAGTGAAGGCAGTATACCTTCAGTAGTTCGATTCAGTGTCATTGCTCTGATACGTAACACTCGGGGGGATGAACGCTTGTTGCGTTTAGTTATTGTTATTCCATTTATTGAACTTTAATTAGATTTTTGCTAGTATGCATTATTTTGGAGTTGCTGTAATGTTGGACAACGATGTTATTATGATTCCGCTGCATAGTTGTTCAAGTTGTTGAATTAAGAGATTAAATTATTTTGTTGTTGGTTCATCCGAAGTTTTAAAGTGTTATGTATCCATGTTGAATGCAATGTGTTTTTAAGTTGAATTTTTGGCATCCTGATTCAGTTGTATGAACTTTATAAATCTGATTTACATTTATAATTGCCAGATAGAATTGGGGTGTTACACTTCATATGTCCTCAACAAGGTTCATGTCAAGTTTTAAGTCCTACATCACAAGCTTGTTCAGTCAATGACTCACATGATTGAAAATCAACTATATGGGTCAAAAAGTTAACTATGGTCAACATACAATAAAACTTCAATATTTTTGGTCAACATCAACATTTAGAAGTGATATTCATCATTTGATCAAGGGATGATCATTATTCCTCAAGGAAAGCCCTCATATCATTAAAAGTCAAGAATTTCCAAATTAGGGTTTCCTTAGGAGAAGTCAACTGAACTTTGACCAAGCATAACTATGATGTGCTTCATCAACTTTTCCCCAACAAAATCCGATTTTGAATAAAATTCAATTCTCTACAAATTTGCTTTTATTCTCAAGTCCAAAAATGCTTCATTTGAAAGATATGAGCTAAAACATTATAGGTCATTTTCAAAAGTCAACAAAAGAAACTTTTTGTCAAGGCTACTTCCGTCAAGATAATATCTTCAAAAGTAAAAATTATCAACATAGAGATTTTAGAGGACATATTGAGCTTTCAAAAAAGTCAAGGATCATCTTCAGAAGTTGAAAATTGAGCAAGTTATGAGTTGCACAAGTTGGGAAATTTTTAAGAAATGCATGAAATGGTAAATGTGCAAACTTGAAATTTTGGACTTGTGACCTAACCTTTTGGACTTCAATCATGTTTATGACCTTGCAAAAGACTCATAAACTCACTCTTACCTTGTCTTGTATTTTATTATTGTTTTATTTATATTTATTTTATTTTTATTCAAATAAATGCAAAATAAATTTAATAAAATCACAAAAATCATGGGCCATGCACATGGGCTGGATTTGATCCACTTTGGAGCCCATTAATTCATGCAAGGCACATCACAAATGTCCAGGTTCATGAAGCATCAAGAAAGGGCAAGAGTCACTCATTTTTGGCAAGCTTTGAATGTATTTTATTCTTGTCTCAAAGGCCATCATGGCTTGTTTTTCCTTCCATATTTATCTACTCCTCTCTTCCCTCTATATAAAGCACTACAAGACATGCCAAAGAGAGCACAAAATTCCTCTTCAAAAGCTCTGCAAAAGCTCTTCACAAAGCTCTACCAAATTCTCAAAAATTCCTCAAAATTGCCAAAATTCGCAACTTCTTTTCCAAGCACAATCAATCCAAACTAGTGATCAAACCTTATTCCTGAGATCCCCAGGAGTCTCCCCAGACCCAAGAACACATCCAACTTTTCTTAAAAGGCCATTCACAAACTCAGCAGTGGTAAATTTTTTGTTCATTTTTTGTATAATCGGTTGCAGGTCTATTTAACACTTTTTTGTGATACAATTGCATTCATATTAGAGAATATGACATGAACAAGTGATCACATGATGTTTTTGACGTTAGAATCACGCTCATCATGCGCTCTCACATCAACATCATCAGATCCAGATCTGAGCACCCACGATAGGCCTCATGGGAGAGATGCACGGGATCCTGAAGATTTATCCTCCATCGTCTGAGTCAATGTTGTTGGGCCAATTGATTTCTGATTATCACACCCCCTAATTACTTGTTTTGCAGCTTGGCCCAATTTAATTTTTTTTTGTCTTTTTCTTTTATTATTTGTTTTCTTTTACTTCAATTATTTATTCTTTATAACAAAAACAAAAAATAAATCATAAAATCATAAAATCACAAAAAAATATTAGACTTAGATTTTTATTAATTAAAATTAATTTTAATTAATTATTTAATCATCTTTTTTTTATTTAATTAAATTAATTAGAATTAGGTTTTCTTTAATTTTATTTAATCATTTTTCCTAAAACAAAACATTTCTTTTTATCACTTAGAATTTTTAGGTTTTCTTTACATCTTTCTTTTTTCTTCTTCGCACGTTCATCTTATTTTATTCGCATCATTTTTTACAATTATGTAATTGTACATGGGATGTAATAGGCTTTAACTAGGACCTTTTACTTTTTATTTTCCTTTTTTTTGGTTTGTAATTTCCCCCCATCATGAAGAATTGTAATAGCGTAGATTCCAATTTTTGCATTTTATTTTCCGTACTTATAGATGTATGCTAATAGGCTTGTATGGAAAGACTTAAAAAACAAACGTTAGCAAAACCTAACACTCAAGATAAACATAACTGAAACACAACAGACTCGCACACGCGCACCTCTAAGGTACCTTCACTTGTTGCCTTCGGAAAAACAGTCATGTCCCCTGAACGTGGGACACTTTAGCAAAGACCCTCAGTTTAAAAGATCGTAGTCCCTTGATGACCCTTCGATGATGCCTTCAGTAAACGATCTAGTCCCTTACGATAAAATTGTTAAGTGCCCTATGAGTTGCCTTCGTGACTATACGATGACCCTCGCCCGTCCCTCAAAATATCCAACGATAGGGCTACCTATTGACCAATAGTAAGATAACATTGTCTAAAGGAAAAGAGGAAAAGAACAAATATCGTTCGAGTAGGTAGACAACTTATAGTTTCTTGCTCACAAAACAAACTTTTCACACATACACAAAATCTTTTTTCTAAATATTTTCAAAGACAAAAAACACTTTGTATACGTTATCGCCAAAACGAGGAACATTACAAAGTTCGCCGCACTAAGGCGTATTTTCAAAAATATTTTCAAACAAATTTACACCAAAAGACATTTTTAAACGTGAGCTAGCAACTAATAGCCCGTAGATAACTACGAATGAAAAGGGTGCTAACACCTTCCCTTTTCATAACCTACCCGCCCTTAATCAGAAAAATCTCAAAAGGTATTTCCTATTGTTCTCACCCTTTCCTTTATTAGATAAAAGAAAAGTCGGTGGCGACTCTTATTAACCGTAACATTTTCTATAAAAATGTAAAACCAGTAAAGTCAGTTCTCCCACCGTATTACATAACTGGCGACTCTACTGGGGAATCTAAAATTAAAAGTGGGGTTTACCTTAGAGATAGATCATATATAAAATGCTTTCCTTGTTTGACTTGTGTGCTTTACCTTTCGGGTTTATGTCTGGGTTATTGTTAAAGATCCTGTACCTGGATCTAGGGCACTTTTAGGTAAGTAGCAATAGATCGGGGAGACTGTACGACATATACCGATACGGTTGAAGTGATTACTATGTTAGTGTGACACATTGGTTGGTACCGGTGTCCCTTGAGTAAGTCAAGGAGAATGTTGGGTTGCCGCATGGTGTCATAAAGCACTAACTGACTGTAGAACCTCAGTTGACACAACTTAGCCATTAGAAAATAGCGAGATAGCCGGCTTTGGTGCATAATGAATTTAGTTGATACTCGATGCTACACTCATTGAGGTCAGACTCTCGGGATATTTCGGTCGCATTTAGATGTTTGAGCTGAAATAATGCATGGGAGAAAGATTAGCGATATTGAGACTCCTAGAACCCGATTACTTCTTTTAGGACAGGTTGAGCCAACTAAAACTTCAAGAGGATACTTACCTACAAACTCCATGCAAGCCTAAACCTAAGGCTACTTGTGTGACTTGCTTGCTTTCATTATCTAACAACTTGAACTCCTTGCAAGGTTTATTTGTATTCATTTTCTAACGAGATGAGTTCCTTGCAGGACTTGTTTGTATTCATTATCCAATAACCTAGATTTACTGTAAGACTTACTTGTCTTCGTCACCTTACACTTTTGCTTGGTGCATATCATACACATCATAACATCATATTATAGCCTGTCGTTAACCATTTCAAGGATCTCAAGGGCCTGTGATGCAGGTTATCATGAACTAGACGCCTAACAAGGGGTAGGAGGATTTATTTTCCTCTAACCAAAAGTCACCAAAGTATTATGAACCAGACTTCTAGCAAGGGGCAAGGGGATTTATTTTCCTCTAGTCGATGTCGTCAAAGCACGATGTCTTGAGTCAGAGGCTATGACCCACTCGACATGGTGAGCTTGATTCTCGTAGAAGGACATTCAACGATATGAAGTTGTTCAATCAAAGCTGCATTCAGATTCTAACATTTTCTTGGTTTACCTTGCGAGATCCTTGGAAACATTGCATGAATGTCATTACATAACAAGTCTTCCAGTACATGTTTCTCATTTTCTCGCTGTTTATTTGAGCAGAAAAATGGCTCTCGAACAGAATGCCAGAGATTTCCAAGCTCAAGATGCTCAGTTCGAGGAAATGTTCCTAAATTTATCCAAGGGGAAAGAAGAATTGAAAACAGTCCTCGCTGGGAACATGACCAAGAAAAATCCTAAAGATAACAAGGATGACCAGTTGGAAAAACTGCAAGCTAAGATGGAAAGGATCAGAATCCAGATGAGTAGTCAGATGGCTCTTATCCAAAGTTTATCTCGGGAACAAGAAGATTTGAGGATTCTCATCAGCAAGCTTAATCAAGATAGATACGACCGTCTTGGGAAAACTGCTAGAGATTGGGGCCTAATCAATGATCAATCTCTCTTGGCAGACAGGGAATTGGGTGACATGTTCATGCGGTAACATGTTGAAAATAAACTCAGGAGCGGTGAAATTCAGGGGACTACATCTTCAATTACTTAAAAGAGATCATATAATGGAAAGAAGGAGTCCAGTACCGTGTACGACCAAAAAGGTCGTAATAAGAATGAAATTAACTAATCTGTGGGGACAATGCGGATCTCTAATCCAACACCAGTGCGACAATAACGATAAGGAAATCAGTGTAAGCAGGATGCGCCCATAAGGAAATTCACCAAAATTAACATGTCCTTGACTCAAGTATTGCAACATATGTTTAAGATGGAGTTGATAACATTGAAGGATCCTCCTTAGAATCCTAGCACCGACTCTCCTTGGTACAACCCTAATGTGAGATGCATTTATCATACCAATAGTCCGGGGCATGACACTAATAGCTGTTGGGCATTGAAAAATAAGATTCAAGACTTGATCGATGAAGGAGTGCTAGAGTTCACACAAGATGGTCAGACTGAACTCTTCTGCCATTCCTCAAAGGCACACCATCTGAAGTGACAAGTTTAGACAAAGAGGCTTTTTGTTCATTGGAATTTTCAAATTGTAACTTCTTTTGATTGATCGAACACTTATTTTATGTCAAACTTTATTATTCCATTAATGAATTGAATATTTTTGTATTGAATTAATCCATTCATTTTCACTATACCGAAATTAATCTTTTACTTCCTTTTTTTGATATTCAACTCTCGATTAAAAGCTGTAAGCCTTTAGAGGGAGGATGACGAAAAGATACCATAATCTATACATTATGCTTTTGAACAGACCTTGTTGATGATGTACAAACATTGTTTCAAATCCTAAACAGTGGAGTTATAAGGAAGATAATTGTTGTACCCCAAAATTTTCCCTCTCATTTTACTCAATACATACTCCTAGAGATCCTCAATTTGCTCAAGTTTGCCCAAGAGTTGACCAGACAAATTCTATCCTAAGGCAGTGTGTCTCAAATTAGGGTTTCCATTTTCATCAAGATGGGTGAACTCAAAAGGTCTCATATGCTCTCCATGGTCCTAATATGTTCTCAAGACCCTACATGTCAAGTTTCATGCCTGACACAAGAAGTTTGCTCAGTGCACCACTCAGATGCTTGAGAAGACTATATTAGGTCAAAAGTCAATTGTGACCCACATAAAGTCAAACTTCAAGATTTTTGGTCAACATTAACATTTTTAAGTGATTTTCATCATTTGATCAATGGTTGATCATGATTCACCAAGGAATGCTCCAAATTCATCAAAACCCAAAAGTTGCTAAATTAGGGTTTCTTAGTAAAAGTCAACCAAACTTTGACCAAGCATAATTTCCACATTATTTATCAAACATTTTCCATCCAAAGCTCATTTTGAAAAGGATGCAATTACCTACAACTCATCTTCATCCCACAAGTTCAAAATATGCACTCATAAAAAGATATGAATTTCTACATTATGGGTCCTTTTGAAAAATCAACAAAAACACCTTTTGGGTCAAAGCTTCTTACATGAACACGGAAGACTCAATTGAGATGAGATCAAAAGGGTTGCTTAGGGGACATCCGAAGCTTTCTAAAAAGTCCAAGAAAACCTCTCTAGGGTTAAAATTGGAGGAGATATGACTTGTCAAAGTTGACCTTTTTTGCAACATTCCCAAAGGTCAAATAGGCTCAAAATTGCATTTTTTTCCAAATGGGCCTAACGTTTTATGCTTGCACCTCACTTATAATATGGTCCACGACCCAAATATTCACCCAAACATTATTTGCTTCATTTTTCAATTTATTTTTATTTTTTATTAATTAAAAATTGAATTAAATCAAATAATTGATGAATAATAGCAAAAATATGATTTGATTTGGTTTTTGGACAGGTTGGCAATCAAAATATGCTGAGTTATCAAGGACAAAACGAATCAAGCATAATTGGTACAAGAAAGGGATAATTTGGCTCAAAATAGCAAGTTTACATGTATCATGAAAATAAAATCAAATCTCTCATAATTGCAAAGATTCAATCCAATTTTACAACCCTAATTCATTCCTAGATATATATTGGACAAGACCAAAGCATGAGACAGGGTTTTGCAGTCGTGAAAAGAATCAAATAAAACGTGGATTTCTTGCAAAAAATGTGATTCGGTTTTCAGTCTATAGGACGATTCAAGGCAATTTGAAGCTAGCAATCTCTTCCTGGGCGTGCATTGAATCTATTCTAATCATTCCCAAGTCATCAAACCACCAGAATCGCCAGATATACATCACGATTTGCATCCTCTGAACTCAAACTTGTTCCTCTAGTTTTACACATTTTTAATCCAATTTGCTTGCATATACATATTTAGGATCATGCTAGGAAGCTTTTGATAGCCTGGATTTAAGTTTTGATGCAGGAATAGCTACTTGCCATAGTTAGGGTTCGTGAGCTCCAAATTGGGGAACCCTAGCTAGAGGCAAAATTGGGCCAAATTAAGGGCCTCTTCATGTTCAGGGGATGAAGTACATTTGATTCATGCCCTTGAATGGAATTTATATTGCTTGAATTTCGTTTTAAGATTTTTGCAGGTTTTAGCCACGCATAAGAAACTGTCACTATAGCCTATAGTGACGAGTTTGTCCGTAGGTAAAGGGTTAATGTCAAAAGCGACAGTCCTGGGGAAGGAGACAATCATGTGGCAACCATCTATTTGTCCATTTAAATTTCGCGCGCATTTTGATGCCAGTCACTTGGTTTTATATATTATATTTTGTTGTGATTATATTAACAAATAGAAACAATGGCGCAGCTGGCAAGGGAGTGTGTTGGTAAGCGAGAGGACCTGGGTTCGATCCCAGGTCTCAGCAAAACATTATTTTCTTATTTTCCTTTACAGGTTATGTACATCACCTGCCCAGACGTCCACCATGTATCACACCATACAACCAATGGATTATCACCAATCCAGATCAAACGCTCAGTCCAAGGGGAGTCCATGCTACACCCTCCAGGCGTGACTACACAAGATCAGACGTGGGAATTGGGCCCAGCTTTATGGGCCTAGAGAATTTCAACATGCACCCCCATTCAGCATAACACAAGCCCAATTCTTCTTTTTTTCTATTCTTTTTATTTTTAATTCTTTTAATTATTTCCTTAATTATTTTAATTAACATCAAAAATCTTTTTTTTTTAAAATCAAAAATCATGAAAACACCAAAAATCTTTTTTTAAATAAAAATATTTTTTATTTCTTAATTAACTAGTTTAATTTAATTTAGGGCAATTTAATTCTATTTTTCATAAGTTAAAAACAATTAGAATTAGGGTTTTAAATTTTGTACATAACCTAATTAATTTTATTTCTCAAAAATAACCTAAATAAATTAGATTTTTAGGGTTTCTAATTATTCTCGCTTTTAATTCGCTGCGCACATTTTAATATTTTTTTCTATTATTGTAACTGCTTCGGGTTTGTAATAGTAACTAGGGTTTTAAGCTTCCGCATTTTTATTTTCAGTCGAGATAATTATGTAACTGTCAAAGCCTTGTAATAGCTAGGTTTATTTTTTCACACTTTAAATTCTTGCAAATATTTAACTGTCTAGATGTATGCTAATAGGATTGTATGGGTAGATTACTTGAAATTAAAACGGTAGATCACCTAATGTGCAAAGATTAAATAACTTAAACAATTCATATGCACATATTCACTCCTAGGGTTTACCCCACTTCGTCTGCCTTCGGTAAACAGTCATTAAGCATAGGAGATTTTAGTGGTTGCCCTCCAGTCTAAAAGATCAAATTGTCCCATTCGAATGTTTCCTCTGAAATGTTGCCTCGGAAAGATCTTAAGACTCTAGGGTTACTACTAAAGTTTTCTAACTGTTGCTTTAGTGATTGTACTTGTCCCTTTCGAATGTCCCTTACAACTCCAACGACGGTGCTACCTATTCCTTAATAATGGGATAGCGCTGTCTAAAAGGAAAACGAATAAAATTTTTTCGAGTAGGTAGATTAGTTCCTAGGTACTTGCTCAAACAAACAAATCTTTTTCACACCAACACTTTCGCAAACAAAGTTTTCAAAAACAACTTCGTAACACTCTTGAGGACTGATACAAGGGTTATCACGAAGTAAAACATTTTCAAGACAAACACACACAAGCAATTTGAAAAATGAGCAAGTACCTAAGAGCCTGTAGATAACTACGGATAGAAAGGGTGCTAACACCTTCCCTTTCTATAATCTACCCCCCCCCCCATACTCAGAATATCTCAAAAAAAGGTTTTTTTTTGTTCTTTTTCCTTTTCCATGATTGGATGAAATAAAATTCGGTGGCGACTCTTGCTTACCGCGACATTTTGCAAACAAAAAACGGAAAATGCAAACCAGTAAAAACAGTCGGTTCTGCCACCGTATCACAATAATCCTTAGTCAACCCCTTTGAGCCTAAGAAGTAGGAGTTTTATTTTTCACGCAAATTGAAACCCTTAATCATAACCTGGGGAAGGGTAGTTTCTCAGTTTAATTCAATGGTGCATTCAATCGCAAGCTCTCCCTTTGTACACGACGAGTAGTGTCGAAGGTATCCTTCCAAAACAAAAGATGGTTATGATTCCGCATAATCATTAAAACAAGCAGTCGTTATTCTCAAAAGAAAAGCCCGCAAAGTCAAAACCTATGAAGGAGACTTAAGAAAAAAACTGAGGCATCCCGCTGACTGTAATCACAAAAGAAACAGTTCAGGAAAAAGGTAGGGATAATAAAATAAAAAAAGGAGGTCGCTATAAATCCTCAACAAAAAGAGAAAAAATGTTACAAAAAGGACTTCCCCATCAAAATAAACTTCCAGTATCCGAACCGTCACCAAAATGTCATTCTAGACCAATTGGGATCTAAATGCACAATTCACTGAGTATAAGACTGAAGAACATCACGAAGAACAGGTTGGGTACAAATAAAGTTTAAGCCTTTATCCTTTGTTTCTAAAACCGTGAACCAGGCCACGTTACAACCCTTAAAAGTCCTAACTAAAGCATGGATTAGTTTGAAAGTATACTGTTACAAAAGGTATCCTGACTCCTGTAAGGTTTGCTATAAATCCTGAGTTGATATCACATTCTCGCAAATTTTGTTTTACTAAAAAAAATTTCATTTTTAAAAAAAACTTCAAGACAGACATAAGCTTTGCATTTTTAATACCATTGTTTGCATATGACTAATTGTTCGACAACAGAGAAATTCGTACAACGAATATCCAATGAACATAAATCCTCTCAATAAACAGAATCACCTCAGGTGGAAAGACATTTCCATTAACGCGCCTTTCATAATCAAGGGGCATGACATGGTGTCTAACTGATCCTGGGCAGTCGAGTCAAGATTTAAGGAATCTCTCAAAAGTGCCGAATAACAAGGGGTAGACCTCCATCTGAATCACTTAGGGTATTGAGCATGAATTCCAGCCAAGGATCACGTGCGATCAAGAAGACATTTTCTGGAAGTGGACAGTGATGATCCTCCGCACCCTGTGAACACGGACATAGTCAAAAAATACTACGCATGAAAAAGACCCTCTAGGTTGACTGGCCTAGGCAAGAATAAGGGCATCCCGACGAACCAAAAGGGTTCGGGAAAAAAATCAGGGATATATATTATGTACATCCGGCAATTCGAAAACCTGGAAAGGCGGCTTGGGCAAAGAAGGGTATCCTAGTGGACTAAAAATCTGGAAGGACAGTCCACGAAAAAGTTAGGGATTAAAGCGTATGACTATGCCCCATCATCTCGTCACTTGTCTATCAATAGAATATTTTTCACCCTGATCAACAGTCACCGAGGGCTCTAGGAGTTGAGGATGTTCAAGCCATCCACAAAATCCCCTTAGAGCCACTTCCATGAGATTATCCCTACAGGGTAATCTTCACAAGTTCATACATTCCCTGCAATTTCCATGGTAGATTGCTCTGGATGATAAAGGAGTATGATCTTCTCCCTAGAAATATCACCAACCTACGGAGTTCCGATTAGTATAGTTCATGGAGTTTCTCTTCCCCAACTGAGCTTGTTCCTCCGAGGTTGTAAAACCCCTTCAGACTTCTGCTCTCCAGTAGAGCTCATTTCCTTAGCAAGGTTATTTCCTCAGCAAGAGTATTTCTCCATCAACATGGTTTATTTCCCCGAACATATTCTCTTCTAGATATATTTCAGATACAGTCTAGATATAGATTCATTCTGACACTCATTCTAGATCCACTTCTAGATATAGTTCAGATATAATCTGAATATAGATTCATTCTGACACTCATTCTAGATCATCGTCTAGATACAATTCAGATACAATCTAAATATAGATTCATTCTGACACTCATTCCATATCCACTTCTAGATACAGTTCAGTTACAGTCTAAATATGGATTCATTCTGATACTCATTCCAGATCCATTTCTAGATACAATTCATATACAATCTAAATATAGATTCATTCTAACACCCATTTTAGATACAGTTCAGATATGGTTTAGATATGGATATCATTCTGATACTCATTCAGTACATCTTCCATATATAGTTCAGATACGATCCAGATATGGATGTCATTCTGATACTCATTTAGTATATCTTCTAGATACGGTTCATATATAGTCCAGATATGGATATCATTCTGATACCCATTCAATACATCCTCAGATACAATCAAGGCATAGATTTATTCTGACACTCCCCAACTTGAGTGTGCTTCTACCACAAATCACCGGCTAAGTTCCTCTCCCCAATGAAGTCGTTAGTATCCCAAGGGAGTTTCTATAGAACCTGAAAGTGGACCAGATGTCAGTCAACTTTATCCTCCCCAAGCGAGTCGGGAAGGTTATCCATCTCTTCTATCCCCAGTCAGGGTATAAAATCCCCAATAGAGAAATAAACGACCAATGTTCTTGAACATTTCTCCCCAAGCAGGAATTAACATTCTCCAGTAGAATTTCCTCAAGCAAAAGTAGAAATCAATGTTCCCTAACGGAGTCTTCTCAAAACAGCAAATAAGAGTCCCCAGCAGAAACAATCCCCAAAAGATCAAAGATATACATACTCTTCATCTCTAGTGTGATACGGTGGCCAGAACTGGGACGTGTTTCCCTATTTTTTAAGGAATTTGCTGGTTTGCGTTTTGCGTTTGTGTTCGCAAAATGTCGCGGTAAGCAAGAGTCGCCACCGTCTTTTATTTTATCCAACAAGAAAAGGAAAAAAGCACAAAAAAATTTCTTTTTCGAGATATTTCTGAGTACGGGGGATAGATTATAGAAAGGGAAGGTATTAGCACCCTTTCTATCCTTAGTTATCTACGGGCTCTTAAGTACTTGCTCATCATTTTCAAAATTGTTTTCTTTGTGTTTGTGTGCTTTGAAAAGTTTTTGTTTTGACTTCAATTTAACTCTTGCTTCTGTCTTCAAGAGTGTAATGAAGTGTTTTTGAAAACTTTGTTTGTAAAGGAGTGTAAGTGTGAAAAAAGTTTGTTTTGATTGAGCAAGTACTTAAGAACTAATCTACCTACTCGAAAAAAGAATCGTTCTGTATTTGTTTCCTTTAGACAGCGCTATCCCACTATTAGTGAGTAGGTAGCACCGTCGTTGGAGTTTTGAGGGTCAATTTGAAAGGGACGTACGGTCACTAAAGCAATGTTAGGACGTCTTAGTAGTAAGCCTAAAGTCTTAGATCAATTATCCGAGGAAACAATATCCGAGGCAACCTTTCTGAGGCAACTTTTGATCTTTGGACAAGAGGACGACCACTAAAGCACCCTATACTCAATGACCATTTACCGAAGGCAACCAAGTGGGAGTGTACCCTAGGAGTGCGCATGTGCGAGTGATTCAGTTTCAGATTATTTATCTTTGCAAATTCAAGCTTATCTAACCGTTTTAAAATTACATACATTCTTGTCATGCATCCTATTGTCATACATCTAACAATTAATATTTTGTGGAATTTAAATGCGGAAATTAAACTACGCTATTACAAGGCTTCGGGTATTTACATAGCCAAAAACAAACCCTTTGAAAATAAAAGTGGTAAATGTAAATAAACGTCCTAATTAAACTATTACAAACTGTGGGCAGTTACATCAATATGAATAAAAATAAAATAATAAAACGCGCGATGAAAATTAGAATCGGGAAGAAATTAGGTGTTGTACCCCAAAATTTGCCCTCCCATATTCTCCAAGATTCATCAAGAATCATCTGCAAATGGTTCAAGATTCTTCAAGGGTTGGACAGTCCAACTGCCTCCTAAGCCAGTCAAAATTAGGGTTTTGGTTCTTGCAAGGAATTTGAGGTTTTCAATGGTCCAATCAAGTCCCATAGGCCTATACACATTGCCAAGCATCTACATGCCAAAGACTCACAGAGGCAAATTGCACAGTCAAAAGTCCCATTTGCTTCACAATCAACTGCAGGGGTAAAATGGTCATTTTTGCAGTCAAAAGTCAAAAATTTTTGTCAACATCTTATTTTGAAGCCACAATCATCATTTGATAAAGTGTTGATCATGATTCCTCAAGCATGGCTCAAAAATCATCAAGATGCAAAAGTTACTATTTTTGGACAGCTGAAAAGTCAACTGTAACTTGACCAAGGCATAACATTTTCGTGGTTCATCAGAAAAATCCCATCCAATTCTCATTTTGAAGGGGAGGATATTTCCTACAACTCATCTTCACATTCCAAGTCCAAGAAATTCTCCCACAAAAAGTTATCAATTTCTACATTATAGGTCAGTTTCAAAAGTCAACAAAAAGGCACTTTAAGTCAAAGACCATAACTTGAGATTGGTAAATCCAAATGAAATGGGACAAAAGGAATTGGTTAGAGGACTTCAATACCTTTCCAAAATGTCCAAGAACATGTTCATATGATCAAAATGGAGCAAGATATGCATTGGAGAAGTTGGGAAATATTTGGGAATTTGCAAAAGTCAACTTTGCCCAAAACACCTCATTTTTGCTAATGGGCCTCAAATTTCTTCTTGAAACATTGTCCAAAGCCTATGCACGACCCATAGAGCTTAAATTGATTTATTTTATTATTTTTAATTAATTAATTGAATTTTTTATTAATATTAATTCATTTAATTGATTTTAAATGTAGGAAAATATGAAGATATGGTTTTCAAATCTTTTCATGAAGCAAATATGACCAATATGAGCTGGGGATTTCGTGTGCCAATCAAAGAGACAAGAATATCCAATGTTGGCAAGTTTTCTCCATCAAAATATGCAAAAGGATTTGATTGAAAATCAAAGATTGAAAATATGAATACAATGGATCTTTGGGCCAAGACTTGACCTAATTCTATTCCCTTACATATGCTGAGCCTAACCCTAATGTGATTAAC
The DNA here is from genome assembly GCA_948472305.1 of Vicia faba. Taxonomy (NCBI): domain Eukaryota; kingdom Viridiplantae; phylum Streptophyta; class Magnoliopsida; order Fabales; family Fabaceae; genus Vicia; species Vicia faba. The sequence goes on along the minus strand of OX451737.1, from coordinate 1,686,640,567 downwards.
GTGAGATTGCTGCAAGAGAGGCCATAACAACATTGAAAAAAACCAAGAAAAAGTGAAAATTGAATTCCACGTTCTAACACAATTCAAAGCCTTAGAGCGATTCAAACACATTGCTAGCATTCCCAGGAACAGATTGGAATAAAAAACAAGCCTTAATACTCAATGAACACGCAAGAACAGTCCCTTGGTTTGTAACTTTTTTTCAAAATCGCATCTCACAATTCATGCATATTTAACATCTTTTGTTGTTTGTTTTATGTTCATAGAACTCAGGTGAAGCTTTTGGCATGGTTTAATTGCACTATAACACGCAAAATCGTGAATTACCATCAACGGATTTTAGGGTTCTTGAGGTTTTGAATTGGGGCTTTCCCATACAGGAAAAATTGGGACCTCTCATGCATATGGTTGTGATCCTTGCAACCAGACGAATCCAAAGGACATATCGCGCCCTATTTATATAGCCTAGGGAGCTAGTCGCTATTATTGGTCGTTTCACTTTGTGGGGGTTAAAAACCCCCGCTATCTGTTTTGTTTTGTTGCAGGCAAATGAAAGAGACGAAGACGTGGTGACATGCTACTGGTTCATTCAAAAAGCGCGCGCGTGGTTTCATAATTTCCAGCATATATTGTTATTCTATATAATATATTCATTGCCTATTATTATAACAAAAGCAAGCGCGTGGTGGAGTGGTGAGGCATCTGGCTGATCATCATTGGGACCTGGGTTCGATTCCCAGGTCCCCCAAAATTTCCATATTATTTTTCTTTATCTAATCATGTGCAGGCTCTCAAGTGATGTTCATCATACACCTCACAAATCCACGTGCCATGTGTCCACAGCCATAAATCCAATGGCCCTGAGGTGCTGACAACCATGCTACCTAGTCAATGAACGCTCAGCAAATCCCAGAAGTCAACGCAGGCTTGAGTTAATGGGACAACAATTTCCAAATTCACCTCATATTTGGGCCATCACACCCCCCCTAGTTTGCTATTTTTTTTTATTTTCTTTTTTTCCTTTTAATTTCTTTCATTAATCATTATTGTTATTATTATTAATTAACAAATTATTTTTTATAATCAGAAACTTAAAATATTGTTTATTTTTATTATTTATTTCACTATTAATTATTTTTGTAAATAAAATGTAAATTAATTAATTAAGTTAAATTAGGTTAACTTTAATCTTTTTTTTTACAATAAATAAAATTAGCTTAGAATTAGGGTTTTGTTCACTAACTTTTTAATTCCTTTTATTTTATTTTCATTAAAAAACATAAAAACACAAAAAAAATATTTTTTTCTTTTAATTAATTAAATAATTAGTTTTAGGGTTAATATTTAATTTAATTGCAAAAAAGGACAAAGTACTTTCTTTTCTCAAAAGGGTCAAAACCCTAAGGACGTCCCGATTTAATTTTTATTCGTGCGTTATTCCTTTTTTATCATATTGATGTAACTGTTTCCGAGGATGTAATAGTTAATTAGGATTTTATCGCTTTCTTTTACTTTCTCGCATTTATTTTCCAAACGGGTTATGTTTTTGGCGATGTATAGACCCGCGCCTTGTAATAGCGTAGATTCAACTTTCCGCAATTTATTTTCCGCACTCTTAACTGTTAATATGCATGAAAGACTTGTATGACAAATAAAATCAATCCGTAGCTCACAAATGCATGATCAAAGATAAACATAAACTAAATTCAACACACATGCACATGCCACTCCTAGGGTACGCCTCACTGGTTGCCTCGACGTGGTCATTGAGTATAGGGTGTTTTAGAGGTCGTCCTCCTGTCTAAAGATCCAAGTTGCCTCGAAACGGTTGCCTCGGATAAAAAGGATCTAGGACATTAGGGTTGCCGCTAAGGCGTCCTACCATTGCTTTAGTGACCACATGTCCCTAAAATAGAATTGACCCGAAAAACTCCAACGACGGTGCTACCTACTTCTCAATAGTGGGATAGTACCGTCGAAAGGACATTTACACAGCTTAATTTCTTTTGAATAGGTAAAGGTTCTCAGGTACTTGCTCTTTTAAAACAAAAATACTTTTCGCACTTACACTTTTCAAAAAAAAAGTTTTCAAACAACACTTCATACGCTCTTGAGGACATATACAAGAGTTAAATCGAAGTTTTCAAACAAAACTTTTTCAAAAACCCACAAACACAAGAAAAGCAAAAACATTTTGAAAACATAGTGAGCAAGTACCTAAGAGCCCGTGGATAACCACGGATAGAAAGGGTGCTAACACCTTCCCTTTCTATAATCTACCTCCCGAACCAAGAAACATCTCGAAAAGGAATTTTGCTGTGCTTTTGTCCTTTCCTTGTTGGAGAAAATAAAAGACGGTGGCGAATCTTGCTTACCGCGACATTTCACGAACCAGCATTTCAAAACAGTCAGTTCTATTTCCAACGATCACAGAATTGGCGACTCTGCTGGGGAGTACTGAATAAGTGAGGTGTACCTTAGGATTAGACCACTCTTGTTTTCAATTGCTTGCTTTGTTTGCTTTAATATTGTGGGCTTGTCTTGGAGTTTCATAGATCCTAACCCGGATCTGGGGGATACCTTTTAGAAGTAGCAACAAACTGTGAGGGAACTGTGCGGGGTATACCGACACGGTTGAAGCAGTTTGCTACGTTGATGTGGCACTTTGGTGAGTACCGGTAACCCTTGAGTCAAGTCAAGGAGAGTACGGGGCCGCCGCGTGGTGTCTTGAAGCATCAACTGACCTTAGGAACCTTACTTGACCATCCTGGCCTCTTTAGGGGTAGTGAGATGACCGACTTTGGTGCAGTCCGAAGTTGGTATATACTCGATACTACACTCATTGAGGGTTATTTTCTTCGAATATTTTGATCGCCAATTCAGTGGCTAAATCAAAACAATGAACACAGAAAACAACCCAATGATATTGAGCTCCTCAGAACCCGGTTACTTTTGATAGGACAGGTTTTGAGCCCACCAACTTCAAGAGGGTAGTACCCCAAACTTCATGCTGGCCTAAACTCTAAGGGCTCTTTTGTGTGACTTGTGTGCCTTCAAACTTGACTACTTGCATACTTGTTATCTGACACTTGAGTTTCTTGCAGGTTTTGTTTACAGTCCTTAATCTGGACTCATAACAGGGTTTACCTACATTACTCCACGCATAGCATAACATCATACCATCATACCATTGCATACATCCTGTATAAGGACTAATCCATTTCAAGGATCTCAAGGGTTTGTGATACAGGTCATGATGAATCAAATGTCTAGCAAGGGGCAAAGGGGATTTATTTTCCTCTAGTCAAGGTTAATGACTTGGGTCAGGGGCTATGACCCACTCGATATGGTGAGCTTTGACTCTTGAAGAAGGACTCTCAGCAACATGAAGTTCCTTCAATCAAGCTACCAGATTCTAACAATTTTCTTGTTTACCCCGCGAGATCCTTGAAAGCATTGCATGCATACATACACCTCATTGCATAACAGGTACCCTTGTTACAGGTCACTTACCTTCTTCGCTGTTTATTTCAGCAATGGCTTCCCAACTAGACAACCAGGATCTTCAGGCTCAAGAGACTCGGTTCGGGGAGATCCTCCTAAATCTATCCAAGGGGCAGGAAGAGATGAGAACACTCCTCATGGGGAGTTTGGTCAGGAACACTCCAGAAGACGATAAAGACGAACGGCTGAAACATCTGCAAGCTGAGGTGGATGCAATGAGAACCCAGATGCTGGGGCAAATGGCTCTCATCCAAGACTTAGCTCAAAGACAAGAAGAGCTCAGGGTTCTTGTCAACCAACTGCTTCAGGATAACCAACTGGGGCAAACATCTAAGGTTGAAGAGCCAGTCATCATTAAATTCCCTTTGAGACAAGAAGGCAAGGGAAAAGCTCCTCAACTTGCTTCAGGGTCACAAATTCAGTATCAACCTCACCAGCTTCAGCAAGACAGTAGGAAGAAAGTAATCAGGATTGGAGACCAAACCGGTAATCAGCCTCCAAGAAGTCAAAGGTTTGATCCAATGAATAGACCTCTCCAAGTTGCTACTACTTCACAGGTCCAACAACGACCTCGCCAAGAACAACGGGTTGATCAGAGCAAGCCAGACAAGCCCAGGAGGCAATTCACCCAGCTCAACACATCACTGTCCCAAGCTTTGCAACACTTGTTAAAGTTGAATCTGGTGACGTTGATAGGACCTCACCCTAATCCTAAGACTTCTTCACCCAACTATAATCCTGGGGCCAGATGCGCATACCATTCTAACAGCCTGGGGCATGATACTGACAACTGTTGGAAGTTGAGGTAAAAAATCCAAAACCTGATCGATGAAGGAGCAGTGGAATTCACCCAAGATGGTCAGGTCGAGTTCTTCTACTATCCCTGCGAGATTCACCATTTGAAGTGACAAGTCCTGAGACTAGAAGACTTTTGTTCATTCGAATGTTCAAGTTGTATTTTCTTTGCTTATACAAACAATTATTGTCATAGAAAACTTTATTACTTTATCAATGCATCGCATATGTCTGTTTTGAATCAATATATTCGCATTCGCTATATTCAAACTGCTTTCATTTCTGTGATGTTCAAACTCTCGATTAATAACTCTAAGCCTCTTGAGGGAGGATGACGAAAACAATACCACGACATTTACAATATGCTTTTGAACAGACCCCGCTGATGAGGTACAGGCATTGTTTCAATTCCTAAACACTGGAGTTATAAGGAAGATAATCCCTCGTCAACCCCTTCGAGCCAAAGAAGTAGGAGTTTTTCTTTTCATAAAAAAAATTTAAAACCCTTAATCATAACCTAGGGCAGGGTAGTTCTCTCAGTTAATCCAAGTGCATAATGAATGACATCAAAGAAGTCCTTACGAAACTAAAGACAATGATGGTTCCGAATAATCATAAAGACAGTCAGTCATTATCTTTCAAAACAAACGCCCAATAAGTCAAAACCTATGAAGGAGACTTACAAAACTGGGGCATCCCACTGACTGTAAATACAAAAAGAAAAGTTCAGGCAGAAAACAGGGATAACAAAATCAAAAAAAGAAAGAGGTCCTACAAACCCTCAACCAAAAAAGGGGAAATGACTGCCTATTCAAAATAAATTGTCAGTATCCGAACCATCACTGGTATATCAAAGCAAAGATTCAAACAAGGTCTGACGCACGATTAGCTGAGTTTAGGTTTGAAGAACATCACGAAGAACGGGTGGGTACAAATAAAATTTGAGCCTTTATCCTTTGTTTCTTAAACCGTGAACCAAGCCACATTACAACCCTTAAAAGTCCTAGCTGAAGCATGGGTTAGTTCAAAAGCATACTATTACGAAAGGTATCCTGACTTCTTAAGGCTTGCGGTAAAATAACGAGTTGACATCACAATTTACAAAAGATTCACTTGTTTTTATGAAAAATGCATTTTCAAAAAACTTCAAGACAGACATAAGCTTTGCATTTTTAAAATAACATTGTTTGCATATGACTATTTGTTTGAACAACATAGAAGTTCTCACAACGAATGTCTAATGAACAAAAGCGCCTCCAATCAAGGGGCATGGCATGACCATTGTCCATCATCTGGGGCAGTTAAGTCAAGATTCAGAGAATCTCTCAAAAGGCCAACCAACTTGGGGCAAATCTCCGCCTGAATCACTTGGGGCATTAGACATGGATTCCAGCAACGAATCTTGCACGATCAAACACCTTCTGGTAGTATGGCAGCACAATACTACTGACAGTGACAACTCCCTGCACCCTGAGAGCACGGACATAGTCGAAAAAATACTATGCAAAATCAAAGACCCACTAGGTTGACACACCTAGGCAAAAATAAGGGCTTCCTGGCGAACCAAAAGGGTTCGGGCAAAAATAAGGGATGAAAATAAAGAAAATTTGTACACCCGGCAAGTCGAAAACCTGAAAAGGCGGCTTGGGCAAAAATGGGTATCCCGGTGGACTGAAAACCCGAAAGGGCGGTCCAGGCAAAAGTTAGGGATCAAAAGCGTACGACTATGTCCCGGCATCTCGTCACTTGCTTACCAGAAGAAGATTTGTCAATCGTTAGGTACCTTCTCCCACAGAAGCTGGGGCAATAAGAATTGTTCGAATTGTACAAGCTACTCTGTCCTCCAGGTACAAGGTGAATTCAACTGAAGAATTTAATCAAGATACCTTCACTCCCCGTAGAGTAAGACAAGATTCAACAATTCTCCCCAAGCAGAGTTGATCTCCCAGTAGCCCTAAAAAGGCACAGTATCTCCAGCAAGTAAGCAACACTCTCCCCAAGCAGAGTTAGTCTACTGTCAGTACTAAGGAAGTTGGGTATCCCCAGAAGATCTCAATATTCCCCAGCCGAGTATACAGATATTCCTCAACAAGCGTCCCCGGCAGTCTTAATATAAGATTGTTCCCCGGTGGAATACCAGACATCCCAGTGGAGCCATTCCCCCAGTACAGTCTGAAAAGTTTCCCCAGGAAAGTTGAATCCATATCCCCGGTAGATTCTGGAAGCTTATCCCCAGTAGAATCTGGAAGCTGGTCCCCTGCAGAATACATATATCTCTCCCCGACCATGTTCAAAGGTTATTCCCCACCAGGGCCTATAACTGGGTTATCCTCAGCTAATTACAACGGAAAGATCGTCCTCGGCGAAATTCTTCCTATCCCCCAGCGAAGTTCATCAAAATCCTCAACAAAACTTATCAACGGAATCCCCAGCGGAGTTACCATCAAATCTCAGCGAAGTATCTCTTCCCACAGAGTAATTCCCCGCAGAGTAATCTCTTCGCCAAGTTTATTCCCCAACGGAGTCATCTTCTCCTACCGGTCTATTCTTGCAACCATCATCCCCAGCGGAAATGAAGAACTCTACTCTTCAACCTCAGCCCAGGATCTAACAAACTCCCGGCATTCGTCAAGGATTTATTTTCCCAGACGAAAATACATTCATAAACATCACATTTTCATACATCATGATACATGCATATACGCATCATATCATACAATCTCATTTTGGTTGAGAACGTCATTGCTTGATCCATATCATGCATGGCATATGACTGACCTTTACCTTTCAGGAAGGATGCAGTTAAATGATCAGCTATGTCAAAGTAGACAAATACAGTCAAAAGAGACCAATCCAGTCAAAGAAGACAAGGCCAGTTAAGTTAATTCCTAAAGTCAAAGAAGACAGCTCGTCGTTATAGACACCCATCGTTATAGACACCCGTCGTTAAAGACACCCGTCGTTATAGACACCCGTCATTATAGACACCCGTCGTTATAGACACCCGTCGTTATAGACACCCGTCATTATAGACACCCGTCGTTATAGACACTCGTCGTCATAGACACCCGTCGTTATAGACACCCGTTGTTATAGACACCCGTCGTTATAGACACCCGTCGTTATAGACACCCGTCGTTATAGACACCCGTCGTTATAGACACCCGTTGTGATAGACACCCGTCGTTATAGACACCCGTCGTTATAGACACCCGTCGTCATAGACACCCGTCGTTATAGACACCCGTCGTTATAGACACCCGTCGTCATAGACACCCGTCGTTATAGACACCCGTCGTTATAGACAACCCGTCGTTATAGACAACCTGTCATTATAGACAACCCGTCGTTATAGACAATCCTGTCATTAAAGACAACCCGTCCATGAAGACAACCCGTTAAAAGAGACAACTCGTCAAAAAAGACAAAATCTCCCCTGGTTCAGTTAAATTGGTTCCTAAAAGATTTTCCTGAGATAACCTGTCAGTAGAGACAACCCATCAACCCTTTGAAGTTCCAGATTCGACATCTGTATCTAGCTGTGAGTGACTAATTCCAGATTCGATACTTGCATCTATCCAGGGCATATCTGCATAAAGAGTTTGAAGATCAACCCCTGTAATAGGCCAGGAAATTATCTTTCTTTCTCAAAGTACGCAAGTTCTCTCTAAGGAATCTCTTACGTGATCGACACCTCCCGATGGCATCTTTAAGCCCATCTCCACAACTATCCATCACATTTCCAAATGGCATCTATAAGCCCATTCCTGACAAGGTTCTGTCACATCTCCAGATGGCATCTATAAGCCCATCCTCTTATCCACCATCCTCCCAAATGGCATCTATAAGCCCATTCCCGACAAGGTTCTGTCACGTCTCCAGATGGCATCTATAAGCCCATCCTCCTATCCATCCATCCTATCTCCAAATGGCATCTGTAAGCCCATTCCCTACATCACATTGCTGATACCCTACTATGCGAGTGCAAATTTCTGGGCACTCTAGTGTTCAATCATCTTCCACCTTCGGATCACGAAAGGCACGCAAGCCAATCTACATCCTCAGGTTTAAGAAGATTGAACAGGGGCAACTGTTGTACCCCAAAATTTTCCCTCCCATATTCTCCAAGATTCATCAAGAATCATCTGCAAATGGTTCAAGATTCCTCAAGGGTTGCACAGTCCAACTGCCTCCTAAGCCAGTCAAAATTAGGGTTTTGGATCTTGCAGGGAATTTGAGGTTTTCAATGGTCCAATCAAGTCCCATAGGCCTATACACATTGCCAAGCATCTACATGCCAAAGACTCACAGAGGCAAATTGCACAGTCAAAAGTCCCATTTGCTTCACAGTCAACTGTAAGGGTAAAATGGTCATTTTGCAGTCAAAAGTAAAACTTTTTGGTCAACATCTTATTTTGAAGCCACAATCATCATTTGATCAAGTGTTGATCATGATTCCTCAAGCATGGCTCAAAAATCATCAAGATGCAAAAGTTACTATTTTTGGACAGCTGAAAAGTCAACTGTAACTTGACCAAGGCATAACATTTTCGTGGTTCATCAGAAAAATCCCACCCAATGCTCATTTTGAAGGGGAGGAAATTTCCTACAAATCATCTTCACATTCCAATTCCAAGAAATGCTCCCACAAAAAGTTATCAATTTCTACATTATAGGTCAGTTTCAAAAGTCAACAAAAAGGCACTTTAAGTCAAAGACCATAACTTGAGATTGGTAAATCCAAATGACATGGGACCAAAGGCATTGGTTAGAGGACTTCAATACCTTTCCAAAATGTCCAAGAACATGTTCATATGATCAAAATGGAGCAAGATATGCATTGGAGAAGTTGGGAAATATTTGGGGATTTGCAAAAGTCAACTTTGCCCAAAACACCTCATTTTTGCTAATGGGCCTCAAATTTCTTCTTGAAACATTGTCCAAAGCCTATGCACGACCCATTGAGCTTAAATTGATTTATTTTCTTATTTTTAATTAATTAATTGAATTTTTTATTAATATTAATTCATTTAATTGATTTTAAATGTAGGAAAATATGAAGATATGGTTTTCAAATCTTTTCATGAAGCAAATATGACCAATATGAGCTGGGGATTTCGTGTGCCAATCAAAGAGACAAGAATATCCAATGTTGGCAAGTTTTCTCCATCAAAATATGCAAAAGGATTTGATTGAAAATCAAAGATTGAAAACATGAATACAATGGATCTTTGGGCCAAGACTTGACCTAATTCTATTCCCTTACATATGCTGAGCCTAACCCTAATGTGATTAACGTGAGATTGCTGCAAGAGAGGCCATAACAACATTGAAAAAAACCAAGAAAAAGTGAAAACTGAATTCCACGTTCTAACACAATTCAAAGCCTTAGAGCGATTCAAACACATTGCTAGCATTCCCAGGAACGGATTGGAATAAAAAACAAGCCTTAATACTCAAAGAACACGCAAGAACAGTCCCTTGGTTTGTCACTTTTTTTCAGAATCGCATCTCACAATTCATGCATATTTAACATCTTTTGTTGTTTGTTTTATGTTCATAGAACTCAGGTGAAGCTTTTGGCATGGTTTAATTGCACTATAACACGCAGAATCGTGAATTACCATCAACGGATTTTAGGGTTCTTGAGGTTTTGAATTGGGGCTTTCCCATACAGGAAAAATTGGGACCTCTCATGCATATGGTTGTGATCCTTGCAACCAGACGAATCCAAAGAACATATCGCGCCCTATTTATATAGCCTAGGGAGCTAGTCGCTATTATTGGTCGTTTCACTTTGTGGGGGTTAAAAACCCTCGCTATCTGTTTTGTTTTGTTACAGGCAAACGAAAGAGACGAAGACGTGGTGACATGCTACTGGTTCATTCAAAAAGCGCGCGTGTGGTTTCATAATTTCCAGCATATATTGTTATTCTATATAATATATTCATTGCCTATTATTATAACAAAAGCAAGCGCGTGGTGGAGTGGTTAGGCATCTGGCTGATCATCATTGGGACCTGGGTTTGATTCCCAGGTCCCCCAAAATTTCCATGTTGTTTTTCTTTATCTAATCATGTGCAGGCTCTCAAGTGATGTTCATCATACACCTCACAAATCCACGTGCCATGTGTCCACAACCATAAATCCAATGGCCCTGAGGTGCTGACCACCATGCTACCTAGTCAATGAACGCTCAGCAAATCCCAGAAGTCAACGCAGGCTTGAGTTAATGGGCCAACAATTTCCAAATTCACCTCATATTTGGGCCATCACACCCCCCCTGGTTTGCTATTTTTTATTTTATTTTCTTTTTTTCCTTTTAATTTCTTTCATTAATCATTATTGTTATTATTATTAATTAACAAATTATTTTTTATAATCAGAAACTTAAAATATTGTTTATTTTTATTATTTATTTCACTATTAATTATTTTTGAAAATAAAATGTAAATTAATTAATTTAGTTAAATTAGGTTAACTTTAATCTTTTTTTTACAATAAATAAAATTAGCTTAGAATTAGGGTTTTGTTCACTAACTTTTTAATTCCTTTTATTTTATTTTCATTAAAAAACATAAAAACACAAAAAAAATATTTTTTTCTTTTAATTAATTAAATAATTAGTTTTAGGGTTAATATTTAATTTAATTGCAAAAAAGGACAAAGTACTTTCTTTTCTCAAAAGGGTCAAAACCCTAAGGACGTCCCGATTTAATTTTTATTCGCGCGTTATTCCTTTTTTATCATATTGATGTAACTGTTTCCGAGGATGTAATAGTTAATTAGGATTTTATCGCTTTCTTTTACTTTCTCGCATTTATTTTCCAAACGGGTTATGTTTTTGGCGATGTATAGACCCGCGCCTTGTAATAGCGTAGATTCAACTTTCCGCAATTTATTTTCCGCACTCTTAACTGTTAATATGCATGAAAGACTTGTATGACAAATAAAATCAATCCGTAGCTCACAAATGCATGATCAAAGATAAACATAAACTGAATTCAACACACATGCACATGCCACTCCTAGGGTACGCCTCACTGGTTGCCTCGACGTGGTCATTGAGTATAGGGTGTTTTAGAGGTCGTCCTCCTGTCTAAAGATCCAAGTTGCCTCGAAACGGTTGCCTCGGATAAAAAGGATCTAGGACATTAGGGTTGCCGCTAAGGCGTCCTACCATTGCTTTAGTGACCACATGTCCCTAAAATAGAATTTACCCGAAAAACTCCAACGACGGTGCTACCTACTTCTCAATAGTGGGATAGTACCGTCGAAAGGACATTTACACAGCTTAATTTCTTTTGAATAGGTAAAGGTTCTCAGGTACTTGCTCTTTCAAAACAAAAATACTTTTCGCACTTACACTTTTCAAAAAAAAAGTTTTCAAACAACACTTCATACGCTCTTGAGGACAGATACAAGAGTTAAATCGAAGTTTTCAAACAAAACTTTTTCAAAAACCCACAAACACAAGAAAAGCAAAAACATTTTGAAAACATAGTGAGCAAGTACCTAAGAGCCCGTGGATAACCACGGATAGAAAGGGTGCTAACACCTTCCCTTTCTATAATCTACCTCCCGAACCGAGAAACATCTCGAAAAGGAATTTTGCTGTGCTTTTGTCCTTTCCTTGTTGGAGAAAATAAAAGACGGTGGCGACTCTTGCTTACCGCGACATTTCGCGAACCAGCATTTCAAAACAGTCAGTTCTATTTCCACCGATCACATTAGGGTTTTGACCCTTCTAGCCTAATCAAAAGAAAAATGTTTTTGTTGTTTTTAATAATTATTAAGAAAAGAATTTAGGTTTTAAAAATAAATGTAAATAATTAGTGATTAAATAAAATGACCTATTTTTATGTTTTGGTTATTTTTAAGAAAAGAAAATAATTAAATTATAAATAAAACCTATTTGTTCTAATTAATTTTAATTAAAAAAAAGAAATTAAAGTTGTCTAAATTAATAAACCTAATTAAATTATTAAATTTATTGATAAAAAATATACCTAAATCTAATTGGTGAAAAATAATATTTTTGTGATTTTTTGATAAAAAGAAAATAATTATTTGGTTAGTAAAATAAATTAAATTAATTAATTAAATGAAATAATTAAAAAAAGGAAAATATGGAGAAAGAAACTTGGGCCTGAATAGTAATTTGAAGGGGTGCAAAAAGCAGAATCTGGGCCCATTTGAGTAGGTCCGTTTGAATTTGTGGATCCAGTGCTACGTGTTTGACTTGGCTTTTGGTGTTCCCTCCTGGATGGCCATCAGATTTGGCCATCTGGCCACTTGGCATACCAGATCTTGAGGGAGTATGGTAGTCTCCTGGCTTGTGCATGCATGTAATTGCCTGAAAGAAAATAACATGGAAAAAAGTGGGGGACCTGGGATTCAAACCCAGGTCCTGAGGCAATATACACATACCCTGTAACCAACTGCGTTGGCTGCTCTTTTTGTATATGTAATGAATAATAATAATAATAATATATAAAAACAAGAATTAGTGGAAAGCAATAAGAAAATGCGCGCCAGTTTTGAATGGTCCAATAGGGATGTGACACGCAGTCGTCTCCTTCCTTTCTCCATGGCTAAAAGTTTTGATAACCTTTACCTACGGACAACGTCCGTCGCTACAGCCCTGCCAGTTCTCAAAATCACATACACGTGATATAAATGACCATCAAGACCGTGGTTAGATTCGTCTCATCCTTCTGAACATGATGGCATCCTTCATCAACGCTAATTTTTCCTGTAAACAAAAACCCTAATTCGAAGCTATAAACCCTAACAATGGTGAATTCCAGTATAGGCCATATAAATGCAATTAATCAATAAATGAAGCTTGCAAATGTTTCATGGATCAACAATATATGATTAATTCATCCTAACAATGCCTAAATCATGCTATTTGAATTGAAGAAATATTGGGTACCGTGACTGACTTACAGTGCAATACAGGGCCTGGAAACGCTTGCTTTGAATTGCTTTAGCTTGTTGAGGATCCCAGGAAGAAAATGGAATGGTCAAGAGGTCTTGAATTGGCCTGGAACAATGAAATCGGTCTTGCACTTTTTCTTGATTTTTTCAAATGTTGCTCTGCTTGTTGCCCCTGTTTCTAACCTAGTTTTAGGTCTGCCTCGCCTCTATATGTATCAAGGAATGTATTAGGTTTGAAACCCTGGCCCCGATCTTCCTCCATCAATGAATTTTGATTTGATTTGATCCTCCTTAAAAATCTTTCCAAAATTTGCCTATGTCAATCATTTTATGCACCCTAATGCCTTGCACGAGTTTGATTACTTGCTAGCTGTAATTGAAACCTGAAACAAGCACAAAATCTTTTTGTTTTCATTGTTTTGGATTTTATATGATTTGTTTTGATTTAAATTTAATTAATTCAAATAAAAATAAAATTAAATAATAAAAATATGATAAGGACAAGTGGAAAAGGCTAGAGCTCGTGGAGTATGTTGCCAACTCAAAACAAGTGAAAAAGATTGGGCCCATTTGGCAAAAATTGATGTTTTGGGGATAGTTGACTTTTGGCAATTTTGCAAAAAAGGTCAACTTCACCAATGCATTACTTCCTCAAATTTGACTCTTTGGAGGTGTTCTTGGACTTTTTAGAAAGCTTAAGATGTCCTCTAATCAACCCTTTTTGTATCATCTCAATTTGATATTCCATGCTCATGTATGGAGCTTTGACAAAAATGGTGTTTTTGTTGACTTTTCAAAATGACCTATATTGTCCAAATTCATGACTTCTTGTGAGTGCATATTTTGAACTTGGGAGATGAAGATGGATTCTAGATAATTGCATCCTCTTAAAAATTAGCTTTGTATGGGTCATTTCTCATAAAGTATGAGAAAGTTATGCTTGGTCAAAGTTGAGTTGACTTTTCCTATAAAACCCTAATTTAGCAACTTTTGGTTCTTGATGAATTATGAGAAATCCTTGATGAATCATGATCAACTCTTGATCAAATGATGAAATATACTTAAAAATGGGAATGTTGACCAAAAATCTTGAAGTTTGACTGTATGTAGGCCACAATTGACATTTGCCCTAACCAAAGTCGATTTTCAGGCCTTTGAGCAATTGACTGAGCAAACTTTCTCTGCAAGGCTTGAAACTTGACATGGATGATCTTGAGAACATATTAGGACAATGTTTAGCATTTGGGGTCCCTTGGACTCAAGTATCTTGATGCAACATGAAACCCTAATTTGAGGTAGACTGCCTTAGGAGAGAGCTTGTCTGGCAAACCCTTGGACTACCTTGAGGAACTTGAGTATCATTCTTGAAATGTTTTGAGAAATACGGGAGGGAAAATTTTGGGGTACAACAGCTTCCCCTGTTCAATCTTCTTAAACATGAGGATGTAGATTGGCTTTTGTGCCTTTCGTGATCCGAAGGTGGAAGAGGATTGAACACTAGAGTGCCCAGAAATTTGCACACGCATGAAGTGGTGTTCGTCTTGTGATATCGGGAATGGGCTTACAGATTCCATTTGGAAATTGCTGACGAGGGGATGGGCTTAAAGATTCCATCTAAAGGGGTTTCGATCGCATAAGAGATTCCTTAGTGAGAGCTTGTATACCTATCGTTGAGGAAGATTCCACTGGGAAGACTGATCTTTGTCTTGGGAGAAATAGAGTTTTAGGAGCTTCGGTCGTCCGTTATTCTGCTGGTGAGTCGTCTTTGTTTGAATTTTAGGAACTTCGGTCGTCCGTATTCTAACGAGGAATCATCTCTATTGAAGAGGAACTTCGGTCGTCCGTATTCGACTGAGGAATCATCTCTGTTGAATTTTAGGAATTTCGATCGTCTGTATTCTACTGAGGAAACATCTCTGTTGAATTTTAGGAACTTCGATCATCCGTATTCTACTGAGGAATCATCTCTGTTGAATTTTAGGAACTTCGATCATCCATATTCTACTAAGGAAACATCTCTGTTGAATTTTAGGAACTTCGATCGTCTGTATTCTACCGAGGAATCATCTCTGTTGAATTTTAGTTACTTCGGTCATCCGTATTCTACCGAGGAATCATCTTTGTTGAATTTTAGGAACTTCGATCGTCCATATTCTACTGAGGAAACATCTTTGTTGAATTTTAGGAACTTCGATCATTCGTATTCTACCGAGGAATCATCTCTGTTGAATTTTAGGAACTTCGATTGTCTGTATTCTACTGAGGAATCATCTCTGTTGAATTTTAGGAACTTCGATCATCCGTATTCTACCGAGGAAACATCTCTGTTGAATTTTAGGAACTTCGGTCGTCCATATTCGACTGAGGAATCATCTCTATTGATTTTAGGAACTTCGGTCCTCCGTATTCTACTGAGGAAACATCTCTGTTGAATTTTAGGAACTTCAGTCGTCCATATTCGACTGAGGAATCATCTCTGTTGAATTTTAGGAACTTCGATCATCCGTATTCGTTTGAAGAAACATCTCTGTTGAATTTTAGGAACTTCGATCGTCCGTATTCTACTGAGGAAACATCTCTGTTGAATTTTAGGAACTTCGATCGTCCGTATTCAATTGAGGAATCATCTCTGTTGAATTTTAGGAACTTCGATCGTCCGTATTCGACTGAGAAATCATCTCTGTTGAATTTTAGGAACTTCGATCGTCCGTATTCGACTGAGGAATCATCTCTATTGAAGAGGGAATTTAAATTTTAGGAACTTTGGTCTTCCATATTCAACTGGGGATTAAACTATTATCAGTCGTATCCGAGCTTCACAGCTTGAATTTTGTGAGGATTTGATTGTATCTTTCCCTGAAAGGTAAAGGTTAGCTGTATGTAATGCATGATATGTATCAGGCAATGATGTTCTTAACATAAATGAGACTGTGTTGTATGATGCGTATATGCATGTGTCATGATGTATGGAAACGTGATGTTTTTAGCTGGGGAAAATAAATCCCGGATTGCTGCTGGAGCAAAAAAGTTGAATTCTTCGTTTCTGCTGGGGATAGTGAATGAAGATGATTGTGAGAATAAACCTGCAGGAGAGGATAACTTCGCTGGGGAATAAACTGATGAGGAAATGACTCTATGGGGAAGAGATGCTCTGCTGAGGATTCCGCTGGTAAATTCAGCTGGGGATGAATTACCGTTGCTGGTGATAATGAACCCTGTTGGGAATTGAGTTTCTGCTTGTGAAAAGAACGAACTCCACTGGGGATGATTTTCTAGTTGCGACTTCACTGGGGATAACCCTTTAGGCTCTACTGCGGACAATCTTCCAACCTATACTGGGGATAATATTTTCAAACTCCACTGGGGATATTTTTTCAAACTCCGCTGGGGATAATCTTTCTGGTGCTGATGATAGATAAACTCTTCTTGGGGAGAATATTGGCGATTCATTCGCGATTGCGAGCCTCAGTTGAGGACAATTAACACCACTGTCTTTTTCTTACTCTGCGGGGAGTGAATTTTCCTTGAGTCGCATTCTCCAGTTAGGTCTATCCATATACCTGGCGGACAGATCAACTGTATGATTTGGACATTTCTTGTTTGCCCCTGTTTCTGATATTACGAGTAATCGTCTTTTGTTTTGCATGTAAATATTTATGAGCAGCAATCAATGTCAAACGCATATATCAAAAATGAACATTGGACGTTCTTGCAAAACAAAACAGAAAAAGGAAAACAACTTGAAATTTATTTGTGAAAATGAATTGTATTGACTTTGAAGTTTTGCCCATAAATAGGCATTTTTGTACAAGAGGCTGACGTCCTAGTAAGAGAACACCGCCAAATAATAGAATTTATACAGTTTGTGAATAGCAAAGAAAACAGTTATGTGAACAATCCCACTGGGTTCCAACTCTTCTATTGCCTTTATGTCTTCAAGCATCTCATCACTTTGCTACTTGGTTGAAGGTAGATCAAATTGATTAGTGTCGTCCGAGCTTGATAATTGATACTGAAATCTGGTTGCAAGGTGATCCAATGAGACATAGTGTTACGCCTTAATCCCTAATTTTTTCCTGGACCTCCCTTTCAGGTTTTCAGTCCACCGGGATACCCTCTTTTGCCCAAGCCGCCTTTTCAGGTTTTCGACTTTCCGGGTGTACATATTTTTTTTCATTTTCATCCCTTATTTTTTCCCGAACCCTTTTGGTTCGCCGAGAAGCCCTTATTTTTGCCTATGCCAGTCGACCTAGAGGGTCTTTGATTATGCGTAGTATTTTTTCACTATGTCTGCATTGACGGGGTGAGGAAGGTCGTCACCATCCATGGTGGTTAGAATCATCGCTCCTCCTGAGAAGATGTTCTTAACCACAAATGGCCCTTCGTACGTAGGGGTCCATTTGCCCCTGGGATCACCTTGAGGTAGTATGATGCGTTTGATCACCAGATCCCCAACTAGATACTCTTGTCGTCTTACTTTCTTATTAAATGCCTTGATCATCCGCTTTTGATACGTTTGACCATGACAAATAGCAGTAAGTCTCTTTTCATCGATTAAGTTCAGCTGATCAAGCCGGGTCTGGGTCCAGTCGTCTTCGCTTAAATCTGCATCCTTCATAATTTGAAGAGAGGGTATCTGAACTTCAATGGGCAAGACTTCCTCCATACCATATACCAAGGAATAGGGTGTTTCCCCTGTTGACGTTCGTGCTGAGGTACGGTACCCATTAAGAGCGAACGGTAACATCTCGTGCGAATCTTTGTACGTCACCGTCATTTTCTGCACAATCTTCTTGATGTTCTTATTAGCCGCTTCAACAACCCCATTCATCTTCGGCCGGTAGGGAGAAGAGTTGTGATGTTGTATCTCGAACTGCTTGCAGAGCTCAGTGATCATTTTATTGTTGAGATTTGTACCATTGTCCGTCATGATCCTCTCCAGTACACCATATCGACATATCAGATTATGCCGGATAAATCGTGCCACGACGTTCTTAGTCACAGTAGCAAAGGAAGCTGCCTCAACCCACTTCATAAAATAATCAATCGCTACCAGGATGAAACGATGCCCGTTGGACGTAGTGGGTATGATCTCACCAATCATATTGATTCCCCACATTGCAAAAGGCCAAGGAGCCGTCAAGACCTTCAGAGGTACTGGAGGTATGTGCACCTTATCATCATAGACTTGGCATTTATGACAGGTCCGAGAATGCTGATAATAGTCGGCTTCCATACTGGACCAATAATATCCTGCCCGAAGGATCTTCTTTGCCATGGTGTGCCCACTGGAATGAGTCCTGAAAGTACCTTCATGTAAATCTGCCATAATCCTTTCTGCCTCGTTCTTATCCACACAACGCAGTAAGGTTGAATCATGATTACACTTGTAAAGAATACCATTACTGATGAAGAACTTCACCGCGAACCTCCCCAGAAACTTCTTATCATTAACAGATGCACCCTCAGGGTATTCCTGAGCCTCAAGATACCTCTTCACCTCATGAAACCAGGGTTTATCTGCTACCTCCTCAGTCTCAATGTCATAGCAATGTGCAGGTTCAACCAAACTCTCAATGGTAATCCGGGGAGCCTCATTGTCCCACCTGACCTTGAACATAGAATACATCGTAGCTAGCGCGTCCGCCAACTGATTCTCCTCTCTTGGGAAGTGTTCAAAGGATATCTCCTTGAAGTGCGGAAGCAACGTCAACACATACTCTTTGTAAGGAATAAGATTTGGGTGTTTCGTATCCCACTCGCCTTTGATCTGACTTATCACGAGATCGGAATATCCGAATACACTTAAGAACTTAATCCTTAGGTCGATAGCTGCTCGAAGACCCATAATGCATGCTTCATACTCCACCATATTGTTGGTGCAGTTGAAACATAATCGGGCGGTAAACGGAGTATGACAGCCTTCAGGAGATATGATCACGGCGCCAATGCCATTACCCAAAGCATTTGAAGATCCATCAAAGTACATACACCATCAGGATCCCTCCTCAGGTCCTTCATCCGGTCCAGGTGTCTCACAGTCAGTCACCAACATGATATTCTCATCCGGGAATTCGAAGTTTATAGACTGGTAATCATCCACTGCCTGATGTGCCAAATGATCCTCCAACACACTCCCCTTGATTGCCTTTTAGGTTGTGTATTGGATGTCATACTCAGTCAAGATCATCTGCCATCTTGCTATTCTTCCAGACAAGGCAGGCTTTTCGAAGATATACTTGATTGGATCCATATTTGATATCAATAGGGTAGTGTGAGTCAGCATATACTGTCTCAGCCGGCGAGCATCCCATGCTAAAACGCAGAAAGTTTTCTCAAGCAACGAGTATCGGGTCTCGCAGTCGGTAAACTTTTTGCTAAGGTAATAAATAGCATGCTCTTTTCGGCCAAACTCGTCATGCTTCCCCAACACACACCCCATCGAATTGTCGAGTACTGTCAAGTATAAGATCAAAGGTCTCCCTTCATCTGGAGGCATCAGAATAGGTGGCTCTTGGAGATATTCCTTGATCCTTTCGAAAGCGGCCTGACATTCATAATTCCATCTTACCACTTGATATTTCTTCAGCAGCTTGAAGATTGGCTCACAAGTAGCAGTCATGTGTGAGATGAATCGGGTAATGTAATTCAAATGTACCAAAAAGCCTCTGACTTCTTTTTCTGTTCGGGGAGCTGGCATTTCCTATATAGCCTTCACCTTTGCAGGATCCACCTGAATACCTTTATCACTAACGACGAAACCCAACAGCTTACCAGACCTCACTCCGAAGGTGCACTTGTTCGGGTTTAACCTCAGCTTGTACAACTTCAACCTGTCAAATAGCTTTTGAAGATGGTCAAGATGTTCTTCCTCCTTCTGGGACCTTGCAATCATGTCGTCAACGTATACCTCAATCTCATGGTGAATCATGTCGTGGAACAAAGCGACAATGGCGCACTGATACATTGCCCCAGCATTCTTCAACCCAAAAGGCATGACTTTGTAGCAAAAGGTACCCCACTACGTAACAAAAGTTGTCTTCTCCATGTCTTTGAGAGCCATCTTAATCTGATTGTAACCGGAGAAACCATCCATAAAGGAGAAGACCTTATGTTGTGCAGTGTTGTCAACCAGAACATCAATATGAGGCAGAGGGAAATCATCCTTGGGGCTTGCCCTGTTCAGATCCCTATAGTCAACACACATTTAAACCTTACCATCCTTCTTCGGCACCGGAACCACGTTGGCCACCCACTGTGGGTAAGAAGTAACTGCTAGAAAACCAGCATCAAACTGTTTCATAACCTCAGCCTTTATTTTCTCGGACATCTCTGGGCGCATTCAGCGAACTTTTTATTTCACTGGAGGACAGTCTTCCTTGGTGGGCAAGCGGTGAACCACAATATCGGTATCCAACCCAGGCATATCTTCGTAAGACTAGGAAAAGATCTCAACATAGTCATGCAGCATCTGAATCAATCGTTGCTTAACACTAGACTCCAGATTCGCACTGATCTTAACCTCTTTCTTGCCTTCTTCTGTACCCAGATTTACTGTTTCCACTGGCTCTTCATGTGGCTGTATAGCCCTCTCTTCCTGAAGTAACAGTCTAGCAAGTTCCCCAGGAACTTTGCAATCATCCTCACCTTCGTCCTCGACTTGGTTGATCAGACTTTCGAAGTCATAACTGGCAGTAGCAGAGTCGTTATCAGTGGGATCCAGAGTGGATGTAGACCTGTATATGTGAGTGTGTGTAAGACAAATAGCTGTTTGCAAGATAGAAAAGAAAAACAAGGAGCGCAAAATTCGTAATGCAAGAAAACGTCCAATGCTTGTATTGATGATATATGGAAATGACACATAATAAGCCCTCAAACAAAGCCACGGTGTCTCGGGCAAGGCACTGGGCCATAAAGTTTTAAATTGTCTGTTACACATTTCAAAAAACAAAATTCTATTACTGTGTAATAAAAGAAATGGGCATGAAGTCCTTTGCCGTCCAATTGCTTAATCCGCCATCGGTGGTCGGGTAAATCCAGCTGTCAATATCTGATTCTTCATCATCAAACTCAATTGCATTCACTCCCTGATCATGTTTAGGCATAGGAGCTGTTATGACGTTGGGCTTTTCCGGCGCGTCAAATTCAATCTCTTTAGCTTCAATCAGATCTTGTACCTTATTCTTCAAAGCCCAACAATTGTTTGTATCGTGCCCCGGGCTATCAGAGTGAAAAGCACAGCGGGCGTTTGGATTATACAACGAAGAGGTGGTATTGGGATTCTTCAGGGCCTCCTTTAGAATCACCAAGTTGGTTTTCAACAATTGCGGCAAAATTTGTGATAAAGTCATACTGAGTCGAGTATACTATCTTTGCGGTCTCTCTACTCTTTGCTGATTGTTGCATTATGGGGAAACAGTTGGTCTTGATACTACCACCGCATTAACTGCTTGGCGGCGTTCGGGTCGGTTCTGGCTCCTCGAGCTGTAAACTGCACTAGATTCCTTCTTGAAAGGCTTCTTCTCTGTATTTGACGAAGCACCCTTCTGTATCTTGCCGCTCTTGATACCGGCCTCAACTCTCTCCCCAGTCATAATCAATTCAGTGAACCCAGACGATGAACTTTCGATCAAATGATTGAAATACGGCCCATACAAAGTCTCAAGAAACATATCCACCAACTCCCTATCAGCCAGAGGGGGTTGTACTCTTCCTTCCAGATCTCTCCACTTCTGAGCGTAGTCCTTAAAACCTTCGCTCGCACCCATAGACATACCCTGAAGTTGGGTACGTGTGGGAGCAAGATCGACATTATACTGGTATTGCTTGTAAAAAGCAGCAACAAGCTCCTCCCAGTTACGGACATTAGCTCCTTCCAATTGGTAGAACCATTCAAGTTGAGTCCCTAACAGACTCTTGAAAGAAATGAACCCAGAGGTTCCTATCAACAGTATATGGTTGAATCTTTCTGACATACGAGCAGAGGTGCAGCTTCGGACAGGATACCCCATCGTACTTAGCAAAGACAGGCGCTTTAAACTTGTGGGGGAATCACCACCCCAGATGCCAAACCCAAATCTCCAAAGTCCATACCAGGGACTTTCTGGATCTCCATTGCGCTTAATCGGTCTTCGAGTTGCTTATACCTATCCTCAGCAGGAGGATACTGTTCTTCATCAAAATCAGTGTCATTGTCAGAAACCACAGGGCTAGGACCCTTCCTTTCTTCTTGATTTTCTCCCCATCCAGATGAATGAGATAAATCAACCTCTTCTCGTAACCTGTTCCCAAATCTGTGACCCATATTCAGGAGGACTGTCTTCTTCTTCTTCTTCTTCTTCTTCTTCTTCTTCTTCTTCTTCTTGTCCTTCAATATAAGAGTCTTCAAATCTTGCTGTCCTTTGGCCAAGTTCATGAACATCTCTTGGAACTGAGCATTATGAGCTTGCAGGGCCTTGATGGCTTGATCAGTAGGTGTTTCAGAAGACATGATTGCTGAAATAAACAACGAAGAAGATAAGAAAACATGTAAGGGTACCTGTAATGAGGTGCATGGGAATGGAATGTGTATGACATGATTTCAAAGACTCTGGGAGATTCAAATTTGTAAACCAAAATAAAACACACTTTTATTAGATTAAAACTTGAAACAATGTTTAACAAATGCCTTTTAAGGCGTTACAAAATAAATTCTAAAAAGAAAATCTAAACTAGAAATAAATAAAAGACATCAGAAATCCCATGGTCGTTTTCCTTTCGTGCTGACATAATCGTTGATTGTCCTCTCAGTCTCTAGCTGCCTTGTAAGCTTCAAGATCTTCCGTTCCTGCTCATGATACTTCTCTCTGTAAGTGTCCCTTTCTTCCTTTAACTGGATCTAAGATCTCTTCAATGCCCCAATATCAGTAGGCATGTATGGATGGAGGACCATATAAGAAACACCTTCTTCCTCAGTATGCTCTATGATCACCGACAAGACAGCTTCATATGGAATCCCCAGCTTTTGAGCACGGGGTCGAACCCACTGGAGATATGGTTGCATCGGGAGAGAAGTCTTCATTCCTAGCTCATGTGGATCAGACCTATTCACCCTATCCCATGCTCGTATAAATATGCGGCGATGTCCCTCAACATCCCCCTTGAAGTCAAAGACAATGTCTGGAAGCAGCAACTCATGAGGACCATCCCTTCGAGCTCGTCCAAACTTTCGTAAGGCCAAACAAGGATTATAGGTTATCCCTCCCCTAATTCCAAGCAATGGAACATTGGGGTATTCCCCACAGTGATCAATGACAGCTACCCTCTCCATATCTTTAGTACTCCAAAGGATGTCCGTATGAGCAAGGGACATGATTCTGTAAGCCCAACCCATACCTTCCTCATTCTTCAATATAGATTTGGGGAGGTGAGAAATAAACCACCTCGCTAGCAGCGGTGTACAGCACATGAGGGTTCCTCTTCTCCGAACGGTATGGGTATAAAGAGCATGCAGAATATCACCTAAGAGAGTAGGCACCGGGTTATGGGACATGAAAATCTTGACTGTGTTCACATCGACAAAAGAATCTGAATTTTGGAACAAAACCCAGCCAAAGATGAGGAGAGCCAGGATATCTTCAAATGCTTGAAAGTCCAAACTATCCCAGAATTGTTGAGCTTGATCAATCAAAAACTTTACCAAGAAACCTTTCATCCCACTCTGAGTCTCCCAGTTAGATACTACATCAGCCATTGTTAGATGTAGGGCTGAAGCAATATCCTCTGGCCTAGGAGCTATCTCCAAACCTGTAAAGGGTGTCTCCTCTAGAATAGATATGCCAAGTAAATCAGAGAACTCCTCCAAAGTAGGGACCAACTGATAGTCCAGGAAGGTGAAACAATGATGTAACGGGTCAAAGAACTAGAACAAGACACTCATCATTTGCTCGTCTAACTTGGAAGTGACCAGGCTGAGGATACGACCATGTCTTCTAACAAAGGAAGAAGTATCGGGAACCTTTAAAACCAACTCTCTAAGCTGAGCAGGGATTTGCACGAAGCTAATTCGAATGGTATTTCTGCGCATAGATGCCATGATCTACAAAATAGAACAAAGATGAATCCCCTCGGTCTTTGAAATGGTTAGTCTAATGAAATATGCATGCGATGACATGATGCATGATGTCATGATAAAAACACACCACGGGTATTAGAGATAGAAAACATGGTAAGGGCAAACAAGTCATACAATAGCCCTTAAATTTCAGGCTGGCATGGAGTTTAGGTATTACCCTCTTTCAGTTTAGTTGGTTCAACCTGTCCTAGTAATAGTAACCGGGTTCTAGAGGTTCTCAATATCACTGACCATCCTTGATCGGTCATAATTCCAGTTTAGCAACCTTTTCTTGCGGCCGGAATCATCGCGAGAGTATGGTCTCAATGAGTGTAGCATACTGCTACTTTTCTATGGCCAAGTTGGTCAATTATAGGTTCTAAGGTAAGTTGATGCTTAATGACCCATTAGCAGCCCCATACTCTCCTTGTTCCTCCACAAGGGATATCGATACCAACTAATGTGTCACACCAATGTAGCTACTGCTTCAACCGTATCGGTCTACGCTGTACAGTTCCCTCACCGTCTATTGCTACTTACCTAAAAGGTGTCCCCAGATCCAGATTAGAATCTATAGTAACTCCGATACAAAGCCCACAAAGATAAAGCAAACATATCAAACAATTGAAAACAATATAATGAACTATTCCTAAGGTACACCCCACTTATTAACTCCCCAGCAGAGTCGCCAGTTCTGTGATACGGTGACCAGAACCAGAACATGTTTCCCTATTTTTTAAGGAATTTGCTGGTTTACGTTTTTTGTTTATGTTCACAAAATGTCGCGGTAAGCAAGAGTCGCCACCGTCTTTTATTTTATCCAACAAGGAAAGGAAAAAAGCACAGAAAAATTCCTTTTTCGAGATATTTCTGAGTACGGGGGGTAGATTATAGAAAGGGAAGGTATTAGCACCCTTTCTATCCGTAGTTATCTACGAGCTCTTAGGTACTTGCTCATCATTTTCAAAATTGTTTTCTTTGTGTTTGTGTGCTTTGAAAAGTTTTTGTTTTGACTTCGATTTAACTCTTGCTTCTGTCTTCAAGAGTGTAATGAAGTGTTTTTGAAAACTTTGTTTGTAAAGGAGTGTAAGTGTGAAAAAAGTTTATTTTGATTGAGAAAGTACTTAAGAACTAATCTACCTATTCAAAAAAAGAATCTTTCTGTATTCGTTTCCTTTAGACAGCGCTATCCCACTATTAGTGAGTAGGTAGCACCGTCGTTGGAGTTTTGAGGGTCAATTCGAAAGGGACGTACGGTCACTAAAGCAATGTTAGGACGTCTTAGTAGTAACCCTAAAGTCTTAGATCAATTATCCGAGGCAACAATATTCGAGGCAACCTTTCCGAGGCAACTTTTGATCTTTGGACATGAGGACGAACACTAAAGCACCCTATACTCAATGACCGTTTACCGAAGGCAACCAAGTGGGAGTGTACCCTAGGAGTGCGCATGTGCGAGTGATTCAGTTTCAGATTATTTATCTTTGCACATTTAAGGTTATCTAACTGTTTTAAAATTACATACATTCTTGTCATGCACCCTATTGTCATACATTTAACAATTAATATTTTGCGGAATTTAAATGCGGAAATTAAACTACGCTATTACAAGGCTTCGGGTATTTACATAGCCAAAAACAAACCCTTTGAAAATAAAAGCGGTAAATGTAGATAAACGTCCTAATTAAACTATTACAAACTATGGGCAGTTACATCAATATGAATAAAAATAAAATAATAAAACGCGCGATGAAAATTAGGATCGGGAAGAAATTAGGGTTTTGACCCTTCTAGCCTAATCGAAAGAAAAATGTTTTTGTTGTTTTTAATAATTATTAAGAAAAGAATTTAGGTTTTAAAAATAAATGTAAATAATTAGTGATTAAATAAAATGACCTATTTTTTATGTTTTGGTTATTTTTAAGAAAAGAAAATAATTAAATTATAAATAAAACCTATTTGTTCTAATTAATTTTAATTAAAAAAAAAAGAAATTAAAGTTGTCTAAATTAATAAACCTAATTAAATTAATAAATTTATTGATAAAAAATATACCTAAATCTAATTGGTGAAAAATAATATTTGTGATTTTTTGATAAAAAGAAAATAATTATTTGGTTAGTAAAATAAATTAAATAAATTAAATAAATTAATTAAATGAAATAATTAAAAAAAGGAAAATATGGAGAAAGAAACTTGGGCCTGAATAGTAATTTGGAGGGGTGCAAAAAGCAGAATCTGGGCCCATTTGAGTGAGGGTCGTTTGACTTTGTGGATCCAGTGCTACGCGTTTGACTTGGCTTTTAGTGTTCCCTCCTGGATGGCCATCAGATTTGTCCATCTGGCCACTTGGCATACCAGATCTTGAGGGAGTATGGTAGTCTCCTGGCTTGTGCATGCATGTAATTGCATGAAAGAAAATAACATGGAGAAAAGTGGGGGACTTGGGATTCGAACCCAGGTCCTGAGGCAATATACAGATACCCTGTAACCAACTGCGCTGGCTGCTCTTTTTGTATATGTAATGAATAATAATAATATATAAAAACAAGAATTAGTGGAAAGAAATAAGAAAATGCGCGCCAGTTTTGAATGGTCCAATAGGGATGTGACACGCAGTCGTCTCCTTCCTCTCTCCTTGGCTAAAAGTTTTGATAACCTTTACCTACGGATAACGTCCGTCGCTACAGCCCTGCCAGTTCTCAAAATCACATACACGTGATATAAATGACCACCAAGGCCATGGTTAGATTCGTCTCATCCTTCTGAACATGATGGCATCCTTCATCAAGGCTATTTTTTCCTGTAAACAAAAACCCTAATTCGAAGCTATAAATCCTAACAATGGTGAATTCCAGTATAGGCCATATAAATGCAATTAATCAATACAGGAAGCTTGAAAATGTTTCATGGATCAACAATATATGATTAATTCATCCTAACAATTCCTAAATCATGCTATTCGAATTCAAGAAATATTGGGTACTGTGACTGACTTACAGTGCAATACATGGCCTAGAAACGCTTGCTTTGAATTGCTTTAGCTTGCTGAGGCTCCCAGGAAGCAAATGGAATGGTCAAGAAGTCTTGAATTGGCCTGCAATAATGAAATCGATGTTGCACTTTTTCTTGATTTTTTCCAATGTTGCTCTGCTTGTTGTGCCTGTTCCTAACCTAGTTTTAGGTCTGCCTCGCCTTTATGTGTATCAAGGAATGTATTAGGTTTGAAAACCTGGCCTCAATCTTCCTCCATCAATGAATTTTAATTTGATTTGATCCTCCTTAAAAATCTTTCTAAAATTGGCCTATTTCAATCTTTTTATGCACCCTAATGCTTTGCACGAGTTTGATTACTTGCTAGCTGTAATTGAAACCTGGAACAAGCACAAAATCTTTTTGTTTTCAATGTTTTGGATTTTATATGATTTGTTTTGATTCAAATTGAATTAATTCAAATAAAAATCAAAATAAATAATAAAAATATGATAAGGACAAGTGGCAAAGGCTAGAGCTCATGGACTATGTTTCTAACTCAAAACAAGTGAATAAGAATTGGGCCCATTTGGCAAAAATTGAAGTTTTGGGGATAGTTGACTTTTGGCAATTTTGCAAAAAGGGTCTACTTCACCAATGCATAACATCCTCAAATTTGACTCTTTCGAGGTGTTCTTGGACTTTTTAGAAAGCTTGAGATGTCCTCTAATCAACCCTTTTGTTCTTATATCAATTTGATATACCACGCTCATGTATGAACTTTGACAAAAAAGGTGTTTTTGTTGACTTTTCAAAATGACCTATAATGTCCAAATTCATGACTTCTTGTGAGTGCATATTTTGAACTTGGGAGATGAATATGGATTGTATATAACTGCATCCTCTTAAAAATGAGCTTTGGATGGGTCATTTCTCATAAATTATGAGAAAGTTATGCTTGGTCAAAGTTGAGTTGACTTTTCCTGCAAAACCCTAATTTAGCAACTTTTGGTTCTTGATGAATTATGAGAAATACTTGATGAATCATGATCAACCCTTGATCAAATGATGAAATATACTTCAAAATGGGAATGTTGACCAAAAATCTTGAAGTTTGACTGTATGTAGGCCACAATTGACATTTGCCCTAACATAGTCGATTTTGAGGCCTTTGAGCAATTGACTGAGCAAACTTTCTCTGCAAGGCTTGAAACTTGACATGGATGATCTTGAGAACATATTAGGACAATGTTGAGCATTTGGGGTCCCTTGGACTCAAGTATCTGATAACGAGAAATCGTATCATATATTTACCATAAAATTAATCCGCTTTATATCATATTGACCCGATTAACTCTCGAATATTCCGAGTTTTGAATGATTTTATGCAGGTACAACATATCTCAGCTCAAACTAGAAAGAGACGTGAAATGTGCAAGATTGCAGCCAAGACCAGAAGAGAAAAGATAAAATTGTCAAAAAAATTCCATAATTGCTGCTATTACGGTCGTCACGCCCTTGCCACGACCGTAAGGCGCTTCAGAAGAGTGTGACGACCGCCACGCCCCTGCCGCGACCGTAATGCGCTATCTTATGAAAACTGCACGTAACGAAGCAGCTACGACCGTAACAAGGTTTATTACAGCTATTTTGGACGTGGTCAAGTAACAGGACGTGGTCAAGCAAAGCATGCATACGTGCCTAATTTTTCTCCAACTTCCAAGGCCACTTTCTCCTTATTTTTCTCAGCAAGCCAAGAATCTAGCAACTGAAATATAATTCCAACCGTATTTTATTTTCTATAAATAGCTTAGACTTAAAAAGAAAAAGGGGAGAGTTAAGTTCACAAAAACCTTGCGGAAGCTCTGCCGATTTTAATCTCGATTCTATTTTCGCACTTCGTTCAATTTTAATTTCCATTCCGACGTTCCAATCTTGCCGGCTTGTGGAAGAAGGATCTAGGATATTATTACTTTTCAGGTTTTTATTGTATTTGATATAATTGCAAATTTATTTATGTTAAATCTCTATTCTTTAATTATAATGCATGTGTTGTTATTGTTTTCCAATTTTATTTCCTGCTTTTTAATTTCGAGTATTATGAGTAGCTAAACACCTGTAGTCGGGGTGTGATGAAATAACCGGATGGATTAATGTATTTCTAAGCTAAAACCGCAATTAACTTAATTTCTGGCCGTGGCTTTTTATAATTAAAAATTAAAGCTTTTTGTTACGAGAGTAAGGAAAGTGAAATAGGGAGAAATCAAGACCACGAGAGTGTGAGGTTTCAACCGGATAGCTAAAGTTAGGCATTCGATTTAAATACAGCGAGAGCGCTTTAAAACGGATTAGATTTATTTAGTTTTCAAAAAGATTCTTTCTAAACACTTATGGGCTAGCGAGAGCAGACATTTGGCTTTAGGAGTATGATCCGAGGTAAGACCACGAGAGTGTGAATCAAGGGTTTTTAAACTGATAAATACTACAGAACAATTTAAGTTGAATGCTTTTATATGCTTAGGTACAATTTAATTCGCTTAGGTTCAAAACATTACACTCCGGCCACTTTAATATTATAATTCTTTTAGTTGAATTTAGTTTCCCCTTTAGTTTTAAACTCCTAAAAAAACCCAAACGTGACAATTTCCGCCTTAGCTAAACTAACCTGTTTAAAACACTAGCGTGATTACGAAGTCCCTATGGGTTCGACATCCTTTTATTACTACCGCGATAGACTGTGCACTTGCAGTTAAGATAACGTTAGACACATCAGGTCAATCGCACATCAAGTTTTTGGCGCCGTTGCCGGGGACTTTAGTTTAGTCACTAGTGTAATCTGAAAACAACGCTGTCTAGACTAAGGCAACTTTTTATATTTCCCTCTGTTGTATGCCAAACACTCGTTCTCAAAACGAGCCTTTGCATCTACAAATTAACGATATCGAGCGTTACTTAAGATTAAGACGCCGAATTCAAGAATACCGATCTCTCAACAATCTTCCTCCGACTAAAATTCCTGTATCCCGTTATCAGAATCTATCGAAGAATTGACAATGGCTGACGTACCAAATCCGCCTCGCGCTCTTAAGGACTACGCAGTTCCTTCGCAAGCGGAGCCTCACAACAGCATTGCCGCTCCTGCTATCGCTCGAAACGATTTCGAGCTGAAACCTTCGCTTCTATCATCCGTTCAGCAGAACCAATTTTCTGGATCTCCGACTGACGACCCTAATCTACATCTGTCAGTGTTTGTGCAGTACGCAGACACTGTAAAAGCGAATGGTGTAAACCCCGAGGCGATACGATTGCGCCTATTTCCTTTTTCTTTAAGAGACAGAGCCCGAGCCTGGCTCCAATCTCTTCCTTCAAATTCAATCACCACATGGGATGAATTGTAGAAAGTCTTCTTGGCTAGATATTTCCCACCAAGCAAAACTGTTATGCTTAGAGCTAACATCAACGGTTTTAGACAAAAAGATAACGAATCACTTTTCGAAGCATGGGAATGTTACAAGGATATGATTAGACTCTGTCCTCATCATGGTTTAGAAGAATGGCTGATCATTCATACGTTTTATAACGGTCTCTTGTATAACACAAGAATGACTATAGACGCCGCTGCTGGTGGCGCACTGATGGATAAACCATATGCCGAAGCAAATTAACTTATCAAAAGTATGGCCCAGAACCACTATCAATGGGGAAGCGAAAGAGCTAATGTGGAGAAATCCCAAACCAAAGGTGGAATGTCTGAAGTGAATATTCTGGACCAAGTCAATGCTAAAGTGGAAGCTCTTACCCAAAAGTTAGAAAACCTTACCACTACTCCTGCAACCACCGTGGCTGCAGTTGTCCAAACTTGCAATCTATGTGGTCTTCAATCACATCCTGCTCATGAATGCCCACTTCTAATGGGAGTTCCAGCTGAACAAGCAAATTACGTACAAGGGAACCCTTATAGCAATACCTATAACCCTGGTTGGAAAAATCATCCGAGTTTTTCATACAAAAGTAATAACGCGTTATACGCGCCTGGACAAGCTCCTGCCACACCACCCGGTTATCCAAAAGCTATCCCAAATCATCCTGGTAATGGACCTAATACTCCTAGGAAATCTAACCTAGAAATCATGATAGAGCACTTCATAGCTTCCCAAGCTCAGACTAATAAAGACGTTATGAATCAAAATTTACATACTAATGAGCAGATAAAATAATTAACTAGCAAGGCTGATGCTTTAGCCACCCATAACAAGATGCTTGAAACGCAAATTTCACAGGTGGCTAAACAACAAGCACCTATTGCAGCACCGACTGGAATTTTTCCTGGTCAACCACAGCCCAACCCAAAAGGACATGCTAATGCTGTGATACTGAGAAGTGGAAAAGAACTCGACGGACCTGTTGACCCAAGACTAGAAAATCCAGCCATGTGCCAAAAATAGAGCGAGCCGACTGAAAAAGTCAGTGAACCTAAAGAAAGAGAAAAGGAAAACGAAACTCAAGAGGCAGTGGAGCAAGAGAAGCCTTATGTACCTCCACCACCTTATAAACCACCAATCACGTATCCTCAGAGACTTACAAATTCCAAAACGATGGGCCAATTCAAGAAATTCGTTGAACTTCTGAAACAACTCAATATAACAATACCTTTTACAGAAGCCATCACTCAGATGCCCTCGTACGCTAAATTTCTCAAGGAAATCCTATCCAACAAGAAAAAGATAGAAGATAACGAAACAGTTACACTCACTGCCGAGTGTAGCACGATCATTCAAAACAATATGCCTCCTAAGCTAAAAGACCCGGGTAGTTTCTCTATACCTTGTAATATTGGAAAGTTTGTCATAGACAAAGCTCTATGTGACTTAGGAGCAAGTATTAGCGTCATTCCCCTATCTATCTGCAAAAAGCTAGAGATGGGAGAACTCAGACCCACGAAAATGTCCGTTCAATTAGCCGACCGATCAGTTAAATACCCTGTAGGTATACTGGAAAACGTTCCAGTTAGAATAGGTCAATTCTATATCCCGATTGATTTCATCATCATGGACATAACCGAGGACTCAGTTACCCCTATCATACTAGGAAGACCCTTCCTAGCCACCGCCGGAGCTATAATTGATGTAAAGAAGGGCAGACTAGCGTTCGAAGTTGGGGAAGAAAAAGTGGAATTCATCCTTACTCAATTCTTACAAGCACCAGCCATGAACGACACATGCCATCTTATAGATGTCATAGACGAGTGCGTAAGGGAAATGGAAGCAGAACAAACAAAATATTATGAGATAATGGAAATCCAAACCTCTCCAATATTCGAAAACAATGACAGTCTAAACAAAAGCTTAGCACTCACGCCTGATCATATGCCATGCCCGAAGAATCCCAGTGTAGAATTGAAAATTTTACCTAAGAATCTAAGATACGAATTCCTTGATACCGAACACACGCGACCAGTAATAGTAAACTCCAACTTAGGAAAGCTCGAAACTGAAAAACTTTTAGACGTCCTAAGAAGGTATCCAACCGCACTAGGTTATAACATATATGATTTGAAAGGAATATGTCCTTTAATTTGTATGCACCGTATTTTGCTAGAAGAGGATTGTAAAACCTCTAGAGAACCTCAAAGAAGGATTAACCCGATTCTTAGCACTGTAGTCAGAGATGAAATTACAAATCTTATGGAAGCTGGAATCATATACCCGATCTCTGATAGTAAGTGGGTGAGCCCAGTACACGTGGTGCCCAAGAAAGGAGGTATCACCGTTGTTAAGAACGCAAAAGGCGAACCAATAACTCAAAGAGTAGTCAATGGACATAGAGTGTGTATAGATTATAGAAAACTAAACAAAGCCACTCGAAAAGACCATTTTCCTCTACCCTTCATAGATCAAATGCTAGAACGGTTAGCCAAACATTCCTATTTCTGCTATCTAGACGGTTACTCCGGATTCTTTCAAATTCCCATTCACCCTGACGATCAAGAAAAGACTACTTTCACGTGTCCGTATGGAACATTCACGTATAGACGAATGCCCTTCGGATTGTGTAATGCCCCAACTACCTTCCAACGATGTATGATGTCAATCTTTGCAGATTTTACAGACAACATCATGGAAGTGTTCATGGATGATTTCTCAGTGTGTGGGGGAAGTTTCGAAGGATGTCTGTCAAACCTAGAGAAAGTGTTAGAAAGATGTGTAAAAGTAAACCTCGTGCTCAATTGGGAAAAATGCCATTTCATGGTCAGAGAAGGAATCGTGCTAGGACATGTCATATCTAATAAAGGGATTGAAGTTGACAAAGCCAAAATAGAAGTCATAAAAGAACTCCGACCACCTAAGACCGTTAGAGAAATACGAAGCTTTTTAGGACACGCCGGTTTTTACCGACGATTCATTAAAGACTTCTCAAAAATTACTAAACCACTTACCGGTCTGTTAATGAAAGACGCTGAGTTCATATTCGACGATGATTGTCATAAAGCGTTTGAAACTCTAAAATCAGCCCTTATCACCGCACCAATCATGCAACCGCCCGATTGGAATTTACCCTTCGAAATCATGTGCGACGCGAGTGATTACGCCGTAGGCGCAGTTCTTGGATAGAGGAAAGACAAGAAACTACATGCTATTTACTACGCTAGTAGAACGCTAGACCCAGCCCAAATGAACTACGCCACGACTGAGAAAGAGCTATTAGCAGTCGTCTTCGCGCTTGACAAATTCCGTTCCTATCTAGTAGGAGCGAAAATCATCATCTACACGGACCACGCTTCTATAAGATATCTATTAAATAAGAAAGATGCAAAACCAAGGCTCCTCAGGTGGATCCTGCTTTTGCAAGAATTTGACTTAGAAATTAAGGATAAAAAAGGGACCGAAAACGTCGTAGCGGATCACTTGTCAAGATTGGAAGATATAAAACCCGAACAAGTGCCGATTAACGATGATTTTCCATATGAACATCTGATAACCCAAATAAGGAACGACTTGGCTCAGTTAAACCTAAACGAACCAAAACCCAAGGAAGCCGTAGAAGCAATTCATGCAACCATGGGACTGCCATGGTATGCCGATATAGTTAACTATCTAGCTGCAAATGCACTCCCACCAGACCTTACCTACCAACAGAAAAAGAGATTCTTCCACGATCTAAAACACTACTATTGGGACGAACCCTTACTGTTTAAAAGAGGACCGGATGGTATCTTCCGTCGATGCATACCCGAGGAAGAGATAGAAGATGTCATTTCCCACTGTCATTCATCTCCTTACGGGGGACACGCAAGCACTTCCAAAACTTGTGCAAAGATCTTACAAGCTGGCCTATTCTGGCCTAATATGTGGAAAGACGTCCACATCGCTGTTAGAAATTGCGATCGGTGTCAACGCACCGGTAATATTTCAAGACGCGATGAGATGCCTAAAAAAGGAATCCTAGAGGTAGAAATCTTCGACGTATGGGGAATCGATTTCATGGGACCCTTCCCATCCTCTTTTGGAAACAAATATATCCTCGTCGCGGTCGATTATGTTTCAAAATGGATCGAGGCCATAGCCTCTCCTACAAATGACACACGAGTGGTAATCAAACTCTTTAGAAACATAATCTTTCCAAGATTCGGTGTACCAAGACTCGTAATTAGTGACGGTGGCTCCCATTTCATCTCAAAGATATTCGACAAATTACTTTTTAAGTATGGAGTGAAACATCGTATAGCGACACCATACCACCCACAAACCAGTGGACAAGTCAAAGTCTCAAACAGAGAAATTAAGCAGATCTTAGAAAAAATTGTAGCCACAACCAGGAAAGATTGGTCATCAAAGCTCAACGAAGCTTTATGGGCCTATAGGACGGCCTACAAGACCCCTATAGGAACTACACCCTTCAAGCTCGTATACGGAAAATCCTGTCACCTCCCAGTAGAATTAGAACACAAAGCGTATTGGGAAATTAAAATGCTCAACATGAACTACACTGCTGCGGGAGAAAAACGAGTCCTGGATTTAAATGAATTAGAAGAATTAAGATTGGATGCTTACGAGAATGCTAAAATATACAAAGAAAGA
Organism: Vicia faba; assembly: GCA_948472305.1. Lineage (NCBI taxonomy): Eukaryota > Viridiplantae > Streptophyta > Magnoliopsida > Fabales > Fabaceae > Vicia > Vicia faba. The sequence continues at coordinate 1,686,605,182 of OX451737.1, read as the reverse complement.
ACTAAAAAATGGCATGACAAGCGTTTATCTAGGAAAGAATTTAGTGTGGGAGATGTCGTACTATTATTTAACTCAAGACTTAGGCTTTTCCCTGGTAAATTAAAATCTAGATGGTCAGGTCCGTATGAAATTACAAAAGTGTTCCCTAGCGGAGCAATAGAAATTAAGGGTAGAAATACTGACCCGTTTACAGTAAACGGGCAGCGTTTGAAAATATACAATAACATTGAAAATAGAGACTATACGAATAGTTTAAGACTTTTAAAATTGCCCAATATTTCACCCGAATAATTTGCTGCTAGACACTACGTCAAGCTTTTGACGTTAAAAACAGCTCTAAGTGGGAGGCAACCCACCTATTTGTTAATTGTTATTTGTTTTTATTTATTTATTTATTATACATTCCGTTTTTGCATTTATTCCCATTTAAATTTTATATTTTTTATTTTGTTCTAATTTCTATAAAACTGCTGCTGATTTCAAATTAATTTTAACTGCCACAGGATTTCTGAAAAGTTTTTGTTTCTCTTCTACCTTCTCTTCTGACTTGTTTCCCTAACAATAACCATGGAACCAAAGCCACATAATTTCTTGGAAACCACCTTTAGGGGTATAAACCAAAAGAGAAAATTCGAGGAATTATCAAAAAGAAACATCGGTTTAACACTTTATTATGATGAACCCACTATGAATGCTTTAGGTATACTGGATAGTGTTTTGTACTTGTTTAACCAGCTGGGGTGGGAAAAAGCCTACATTAAGACTAGGTTTGCCACCTACCGTGAGCTCACCCTTTAATTTCTCAGCTCACTAGTCCATATACCCGAACATGGAAAAGGGACCCGAAAAGGATTCATAAGTTTCCGTCTCTTTGGCATTGAGTTTATTTACAATCATAAGGAACTAGATGACCTGTTAGGATTCCCTAGCGGCCCTTTTGCTTATTCTACTACCCCGGTTGAACTGATGGACATTGAGCTAGATTACTTTTGGGGGACTTTAACTGGTAATTATCACCCTGACGCGGATAATATGGATAATGATGAGATACATAACCCTGCCATCCGCTACTTCCATAAGATCCTAGCCCACACTGTATTCGGGAAAGAGGAGAATCGTACTGCAGTGTCTAAGGACGAGATATTCCTACTATATTGTATGCACCAAGGCCACCCCGTTAATGCCGTGCCATTTCTAATGCAAACCTTTTTCCGCATTATCGATAACCCTGATGAACCAATCATCATAGGTGGCCTGGTAACAATGATTGCACATGCCCTCGGCCTCAAACACCAGCTGAATAAGTGCCCACATTTTGGTATGATTCGTCCCATGAATATTGCTTTGACCGCCGTATGATAGCAAATCATGATTACCCACCTTATGAGTACTTGATAAGAGAGGAAGTTATAAACCTATTCACCCTTCCAAACCATAAAAAAGTAAGTGTCCACAACCGTGATAACTGGCTTTATGAGCTAAACCCACCGGACCACCCTCCTACACCTGAGACACCACAAGACTATCAAATTTATGATGATGTTATGTATGACATTGGTGACCCTGAGACTCCTCCTGGTTACTACGAAAACTTCAACATGGCCGAGGCCCATGAAGCCTCTGAAACAACCAAGAAGGATTACCATGATAGTCTTAATAAAATTGTTACCACACTTGATACCTACCAGACTAACATTAATGGAATTAAAGATGAAATAAAAAGCATGCGTCTGGAGATAGTGGGATTAACTGATATAACCGTGGAGCAATTTTATCACATTCATAATTCACTCGAAGACATAAAAGCAAAGCTTGGATGAATTCACAAATGGCAGCTCCAGTTTTATATCTCATTTCGTTTTGTTTCTAGGAAGTTTCCCATTTTTGCAATATTTTCAGTTTCGTTTTAAATTTAGAAAAAATTTACCATATATAGTTTTTGAGTTTCTGGTGTTGAACAAGCAAATTTGCAAAATCACAGTTTCAGTCATTAAATACTCATTTGCTAGTTTCCTCTGTGCAAATTATAATGCTTTCTATAAATTGCGGGCTTTGCTCTTATCGATGGATGGTGTTATGTTTTGGAATATATATGCTTGCATTTGCTTGGTATCCCATTGAATATATATATTGCTATTGAAATGCCTCTGTGTAGAGATAGAACGTTACAGACTTGGTGCAGAACTGTCTGCTTAAAATTGCACATTTTGCAGCTGTTACGACCGTCACAACCCCTTTACGATCGCCACACGCCTTTTAGCGCGTTACGACCGTCATGCCTGTGTTACGACCGTAACACGGGTTATATCAGTAACCCCTATAGCAGACAGAAGCTCTTCTTCTGTAACCTTTCCCTCTTCCTCCACTACTTCAAAACCGTCCCACTACCTCTATCAATCCCCACTCACACAAATTAACTCACCATTAAATTTCAATCTTCCCATTACCTTCCTCCATCATATATACATCCCATAAACCAATCCCTCACACATTCCATCCCACAACCTAAAACCACTCTCTCTAACACTTTAGCATTCAAATATGGCAAACATAAACCAACAAATCCCTGGCATTTACTTACGCGATGGTGAACAAGGTGAAACCCAGCGCACAAAGTTCTTGAAGTTCCAACGCCGCGGCCTCCATCCCACTAGGTACGTCGACATTGACTGCCTCAGGGACCTCAGATTACTTCAAAGTGTCCAACAACTCCTACAGAATGTCAACCTTTGGACCCTCTGTAGCCAGCCCAAACCCACGTATGAGAATCTCACTCTCGAGTTTCTCAGTTCCTTCTGCTGCATCACCCCCAATGGTCCAACAAATCAACTCACCGGTGCGGTACGGTTTCGCATTTTCGGAACCGAATACGACTTCTCTCAAAATGCATTCGGTAGATTACTCGACTTCTGTACTGATGAAGGCGCTCACCTCCTTGTACCTGACACCTTCCATGAGGAATCCTTTAACCTTTGGCATAGCCTAACCAACAACCGTGCTAACTCCTACGATCACCTCAACGCCACACAAATCCATAACCCCGCCATTCGCTACTTCCATCACATTCTGTGCAACACCATTTTCGCAAGGGATAGTAACCACAAGCTTAACTCCAAAGAGTTGTTCTTCATGCACTGTGCGTTTACCAATCAAAAAATCAACGCCGCACCATTCCTCTTGGCCCATATTCATTCTATTTGCACTCACGGCGGAAAACCCTTCTATTTTGGAGGGCTTGTCACTTCTATTGCATTGGCTCTGAATCATGGCGACACCCTTGCCCATCTGCCCTCCAGAGCACCAGTCTTGCTTACCTTAGACCATTGCAAATCTTCTCATCTCATTCACCAACGGGACGACGGCCGGTTCAATCCAGTGATCCGTAACGTTGTTTATTCTAACATTGTTCTGCCTTGCAGGGACCGTATCGATCCGCATAACCGAGCCAATTGGCTATTTGATGCCCCTGACGGCCATGCTCCCGTGCATGATGCCCAGCCAGATGCTCCAACTGATGAGATCCAGGAGGAATTGGACCGCGAAACACCTGCTCCCGACATTCCTGAGTCCTCTTCTGCACCACCACTTTTTACTATGGAGGACATCCTCAGAGCCCTCCATCAGCAAAATCAGATGGTTGTATCTCTTGAAAGGAAGCATCAGGAGCAGTATTACACTCTACATGCACAAAACGTCCAAATCCTGAGCGGCCAGCGCAACGTCAACGAGAAGCTGGACGAAGTTTTCTCCGAGCTAAACGCCTTACGCATGGACGTCACCGCTCTTGGCTCGCATGATACCAACCTCGAGGCCACACCTACCCGACGCTCCCGCACCCGAAGCAGAGGCAGAGGCCACCAGTAATTTTCTTTTGTTTTTGTTTCTGTATTCCATTCATTTACCTTTCCCTCAGTTTTTCTTTTTGTAATCCTTCCTGCCATATATCATGACATTGAGACAATGTCTGATATAGTGTGGGAGAGACGTTATATTTTCTTCATGTTATAGTAAATTTATGGTAACTCTATGATATTTTCAAGTTTTTCAAGTTTTTCAAGTTTTCCCCGTATTTTAAGCCATAAAAAAAAATTTATCTGCTCGCATAGCTCTACATACCTACCTTAAAGCGGAAACCTAGTTAGGAAGACGAGAACGAGTAAACATAATCAATACAACTATGACACCGCAAACATCCTACTTATGCAACCCGTCTAAACATAACGTTATATGTACACCTCGATTTTTAAGTTCTGAAGTAACCCCTAGTAGTTTATACTAGCAGTCAGCACCGTCTGGACACAAACCATGTGGGGAGCCGATGAATATAAGTGTTTGATGCCTAATCAATGAAACACCCTTCTCATCTCGATGCTAAAAAAATCTTGTGCCAAAAGACAAAGATCGCATACGAGACATAAGTATAAGAGAAGAAGTCCATTGTTGGTTGGTTCAGAGGTATCTGGTTCTGAACTTGGTAGGGCGTGCTACGACTCGATCCCCCGCAACCTCCAATTTGGAAAAATCCAGGGTAACCACATCCGTGTACCAGACCCCGCGACAAAAAAATAGGATCAAAGTCACTAACTGGCTACTCCACTACGTGCATGCAAAGACAAAGGGCTTAATGTGATTGCACCAGAACGAAACCGGGCGAAAAAGCACGAGAAGATCGAGGTCAAAATGTGACGTAGTGATTAAGCGGTTTGTTAAAGTGGAAATACGCGACTAAATTGTGTCATTGGCACATCAATGACGTTTTACTCAAGTACTGGTCGACTGATGATTGGTTTCATGTGTTTTATCTCGAAAATAAAAGGTATGTCGTGCATGTGCGCCTGACGAACACTTGTCCGATTTTTATGACTATTTGCTTGAGGACAAGCAAAGGTTTAAGTATGGGAGGATTTGATAACGAGAAATCGTATCATATATTTACCATAAAATAAATCCGCTTTATATCATATTGACCCAATTAACTCTCGAATATTCCGAGTTTTGAATGATTTTATGCAGGTACAACATATCTCAGCTCAAACTAGAAACAGACGTGAAATGTGCGAGATTGCGGCCAAGACCAGAAGAGAAAAGATAAAACTGTCAAAAAAATTCAATAATTACTGCTATTACGGTCGTCACGCCCTTGCCACGACCATAAGGCGCTTCAGAAGAGTGTGACGACCGTCACGCCCCTGCCACGACCGTAACACGCTATCTTATGAAAACTGCACGTAACGAAGCAGCTACGACCGTGACAAGGCTTATTACAGCTATTTTGTACGTGCTCAAGTAACAGGACGTGGTCAAGCAAAGCATGCATACGTGCCTAATTTTTCTCCAACTTCCAAGGCCACTTTCTCCTTATTTTTCTCAGCAAGCCAAGAATCTAGCAACTGAAATATGATTCCAACTGTATTTTATTTTCTATAAATAGCTTAGACTTAAAAAGAAAAAGGGGAGAGTTAAGTTCACAAAAACCTTGCGGAAGCTCTGCCGATTTTAATCTCGATTTTATTTTCGCACTTCGTTCAATTTTAATTTCCATTCCGACGTTCCAATCTTGCCGGCTTGTGGAAGAAGGATCTAGGATATTATTATCTTTCAGGTTTTTATTGTATTTGATATAATTGCAAATTTATTTATGTTAAATCTCTATTCTTTAATTATAATGCATGTGTTGTTATTGTTTTCCGATTTTATTTCCTGCGTTTTAATTCCGAGTATTATGAGTAGCTAAACACCTGTAGTCGGGGTGTGATGAAATAACCGGATGGATTAATGTATTTCTAAGCTAAAACCGCAATTAACTTAATTTCTGGCCGTGGCTTTTTATAATTAAAAATTAAAGCTTTTTGTTACGAGAGTAAGGAAAGTGAAATAGGGAGAAATCAAGACCACGAGAGTGTGAGGTTTCATCCGGATAGCTAAAGTTAGGAATTCGATTTAAATACAGCGAGAGCGCTTTAAAATGGATTAGATTTATTTAGTTTTCAAAAAGATGCTTTCTAAACACTTATGGGCTAGCGAGAGCAGACATTTGGCTTTAGGAGTATGATCCGAGGTAAGACCACGAGAGTGTGAATCAAGGGTTTTTAAACTGATAAATACTACAGAACAATTTAAGTTGAATGCTTTTATATGCTTAGGTACAATTTACTTCGCTTAGGTTCAAAACATTACACTCCAGATACTTTAATATTATAATTCTTTTAGTTGAATTTAGTTTCCACTTTAGTTTTAAACTCCTAAAAAAACCAAAACGTGACAATTTCTGCCTTAGCTAAACTAACCTGTTTAAAACACTAGAGTGATTACGAAGTCCCTATGGGTTCGACATCCTTTTATTACTACCGTGATAGACTGTGCACTTGCAGTTAAGATACCGTTAGACACATCAGGTCAATCGCACATCAGTATCTTGATGCAACATGAAACCCTAATTTGAGGTAGACTGCCTTAGGAGAGAGCTTGTCTGGACAACCCTTGGAATACCTTGAGCAACTTGAGTATCATTGTTGAAATGTTTTGAGAAATATGGGAGGGCAAATTTTGGGGTACAAAATCTAGCAACAATCAGGGATTTATTTTCCCCAGACTAAGATATTGCTCAAATTTGCAAATGCACTTCAATAACATTTCACATTCACCATCATTTACCAATACCATAACATATGCATACTGTGATCGGTGGATCTGGAACTGACTGTTTAACGCTGGTTCGCGAAATGTCGCGGTAAGCAAGAGTTGCCACCGTCTTTTATTTTCTCCAAATGGAAAGGACAAAAGCACAGAAAAATTCCTTATAGAGATTGCTCTCGGTTCGGGAGGTAGGTTATAGAAAGGGAAGGTGTTAGCACCCTTTCTATCCATGGTTATCCATGGGCTCTTAGATACTTGCTCATTTGTGTTTTCAAAAATGGTTTGTTTGCTTTTCAATTGTGGGTTTTAAAAAAGTTTCTTTGAAAATTCCAGTTTGACTCTTGTATCGGTCCTCAAGAGTGTTTGAAAAAATGCTTTCGAAAGCTTTTTGAAAATGTGTTGGTGTGAAAAGTATTTTTGAATTTGTTTTGAATTTAATTAGAGCAAGTATCCACGAGAACCTACCTACCCTAAGGAATTCGTCTGTGTAAATGTCCTTTAAAGTAGTGCCATCCCACCATTGAGAGGTAGGTAGCACCACCGTTGGAGGTGTTCGGGTCAATTCGAGGTTCGGGACATGGTGATCACCAGAGCAATGGGAAGACACCTTAGAAGCTACCCTCATGCCAGGTTCCCGGATCATGAGAACTTACTAAGACATCCTCTACTCGACGATCACCTTTCGAAGGGCAAGGCAACAATGAGGCGTACCCTAGGGGTGGTGTGTGCGATTTGTGTGTCGCTTTCATTTGCATTTATCTTGTCATGTTATTGGTGTTCTACGCTTGTTTTTATTTAAGGCCATTCATTCTTGCATGCTTTGTTTAACAGTTAAAATATTTGCGAGGAAAAGTAAATCTATAGCTATTACAAATGGCGCGGGTCCACATCGCCAAAATTAACCAGGACCCGATTTGACAGAAAGTAAAGAAAGTAAAAGAATTTAAAGTGCGAGAAGTAATTACAAGGCTTCGGGAGAGATACATAATTATTTAAGCAATAAAATAAATACGCGAATTAATGAGAATTAAACGAATCGAGGGCGTTGGACCCTTTTGCAAAATATTAAAATTACATTAATTAATTTAAGAAAAGAAATTGTTTTTGGTGTTTTTTTTTTTAATATTTTAGGATTTAATAAAAAAAGGAATTAATTAAAATAAAAATAAAATGCTAAACCTAATTCTAATTATTTTTAAGTTTTGAAGAAAAATATTGAAGTTTGTTAACCTAAATTAAACCTAATTTTTACATGCAAATTTAAATATGAAAATAAATAAAATAAATAATATCATAAAAAAGAAAAAATTAAAAGAAATAAAAACAATTATTAAACCTAATTTTTACATTTTTTAGATTTTGTTATGAAAGGAATTAAAATTAAAAATCTAATTTAAGACTAAATAATTTACATGCATTTATTTACGAGAAAATATTTAAAATATAAATATTTATCATGTTTTTATCTTTTCTGATTTTTTAGGCATTTTTTTTTATATTTTGTAAAAATAAAGAAAATAAAATAACAATTGAAAATAAAATATAAAGAGAATATGGAAAATTGCAAACCAGGGGGGGTGGAAGTCCCAAATTGGAGGTATAGATCCAAGAATCCTGGCCCAATAGCATTGGCCTGTTTGGACTTTTTTGCTAGCATGCTGAAGTGTTGACTCACGTTTATGGTGTGCTTCAGATCTAGGCCTTTGACTTGATCTCAGTGCGCACGTGGATGGTTGATCAAGAAGGTGTATGATGCGCCTTGAACGTTAGTACTGCATGGGAAGATAATTGGAAAAATATTATGGACAATATTGAAGACCTGGGGTTCGAACCCAGGTCACTAGCATCACCAATCAACACCTGTGCCACTGAGCCATGTCAACGCGTTTGATATATAAATAACAAATAAATAATATAAAAGAAAAGCAAAACGTTAGTGGGTCCACGCGCCAATTTTCAAACAGACCAACCAGCTTATGCCAACACATCATCTTCCTCGCGTGGTTTTGTTTTTTTTCTTTTCTGAAACAAGAACATTAAACAACGGTTTTCTATGCGTTGTGTTAGGCCGGCTATGGGAAAATAGCGATTAGGCCTATGGTGTCCATAAATTTGGCGCGATGGGTGCTTCTTCTTCGTCCACATGCGTTGAACTCAATGGTCTTGGTCTCAGCCTCTAATTTTGCCTTATTGCAAAAGCCCTAATTTAACATTCTGCAAACCCTAAATATCAAACATGGTGAAATCGCGTTGAGAGCACAAAAACACAATTAAATTGTACATTTAGCATCAAAACTTCATCAGGAATATGAATCAATGAATAATATGTCATGAAGATGCATAAATTTTAAAACACGATCACAAATTTTTCACAAGGTATTCCAGGTTCTGTATACCAATTCCTTGCGTTTGGATGGCTGTTCTTGATTGGAATGTGTTCAGGGGACCTTGAGGAAGCTATTGAAACAAGTCTTGTGCTTTGAATCGACCTCTAAAGATGATTTCAGAATTGGCTTTTTTAGAGAAAAATTCAAGTTTGCAATGGCCTCTTTTGAGCTGCTGCGTCTCCCCATGCATTAGGGTTATGATCATGCTTATGTACTGAGTGCATTAGGTCAACAATATTGATCCAAATCTCTTGTATTCATGAATTGAAGATTTGATTTTTTAAGGATCTTTTTTCAATCTTTTTTCAAGTGTTCTTTGTTCTCAATCATGCCAATCAATCCAAATCTTTCCTAATTTGCATATGCACGAAATATTGAGTCAAAAACATGTATAAAAAGATTGGTTAGGGTGAATTAAATATTTTTCATATATTTAAATGATTTAAATGAATTAATATGAATAAAAATTCAAATAAATAAATAAAAAATGAGAAAATACTTCCCTTTGGGCCAAGTGGTCGTGCACATGCTTGGAATGATGAATCATGGAAGAAAAATGGGCCCATTAGCAATTTTAGGTCATTTGAAGTAGTGTTGACTTTTCAAAATATCCAAAAATTTCCCAACTTCCACAAGGCATAACTTGCTCAATTTTTAAGCTTTCCTCATGTTCTGGGACATTTTGGAAAGGTCTTTGAGTCCTCTAACCAATATCTTTGGTCCCATGTCATTTTGATTTACCAATCTCAAGTTATGGCCTTTGACTTAAAGTCCCTTTTTGTTGACTTTTGAAAATGACCTATAATGTTGAAATTGATAACTTTTTGTGAGAGCATTTCTTGGACTTGAAGTATGAAGATGAGTTGTAGGAAATGTCTTTCTCTTCAAAATGAGCTTTGGATGGAATTTTTCTGATAATCCATGTGAAAGTTATGCCCTGGTTAATTTCAGTTGACTTTTTCACCTGTCCAAATAAGGAAACTTTTGCATCTTGATGATTTCTGAGCCAAATTTTGAGAATCATGATCAAGCATTGATCAAATGATGTTTGTGGCTTCAAAATGATATGTTGACCAAAAATTTGAACTTTTGACTGTCAAATGACCATTTTGCCCCTACAGTTGACTGTAGTGCAATTAGGGTTTTGACTGTGCAATTTTGAGCTGAATGCCTTGAAACTTGATATGAGGATGCTTGACCATATTTGTAGGCATATGAGACTTGATTGGACCTTTGAAAACTTGATCAGAACACAAACCCTAGTTTTGACTGTATAGGAGACCTTTGCACTGTGCAACCCTTGGGGAATTTTGTGACTTGGCTTGGCAATTTCTTGAAGAATATGGGAGGGCAAATTTTAGGGTACAACAGTTGCCCCTGTTCAATCTTCTTAGACCTGAGGATGCAGATTGGCTGACGTGCCTTTCGTAATCCGAAGGTGGAAGATGATTGAACACTAGAGTGCCCAGAAATTTGCGCTCACGCGTTAGCAGTGTGGTGGGGGGAATGGGCTTATAGATGCCATTTTAGAGGTTGCTGGATAGGATGATGGGCTTATAGATGCCATCTGGATGTTGATCGCGTAGGAGATTCCTTAGCGAGAACCTGCATACCTGCAAAAGAAAAAATGAGTACCTGACACGTTGCAGGAGCTGATTTTAGATGCTTGGCGTAGATATGTCCTGACTGGTTACAGGAGCTGAGTCTGGAGCTTCAAACGGCGATGAATGAACCAGGGATGGTTACTACCTTAGCACGAACGGTAAGAGAACCTTGGGCGACTTTAACTTCAACAACGCTCGTTGAGAAAAATCTTGGGTGTCTTCTACTGGGATAAGAATCAGGGAGGTCTTAGGGTCGATCTGACTGAACCAGAGAAGGCCTTTGACTGGATAATCATCAGGAAAATCTTAGGGTCGATTTAACTGAACCGGACAAGGTCTTGAACTATCTTCAACTGGATAAGCATCAGGGAGATCTTAGGGTCGATCTGACTGAACCAGAGAAGGCCTTTGACTGGATAAGCATCAGGAAAATCTTAGGGTCGATTTAACTGAACCGGACAAGGTCTTGAAATATCTTCAATTGGATAAGTATCAGGGAGATCTTAGGGTCGATCTGACTGAACCAGAGAAGGCCTTTGACTGGATAAGCATCAGGAAAATCTTAGGGTCGATTTAACTGAACCGGACAAGGTCTTGAAATCTTCAACTGGACAAGAATCAGGGAGATCTTAGGGTCGATCTTGACTGAACCAGAGAAGGCCTTTGACTGGATAAGCATCAGGAAAATCTTAGGGTCGATTTAACTGAACCGGTCTAGGTCTTGAAATATCTTCAACTGGATAAGCATCAGGGAGATCTTAGGGTCGATCTGACTGAACCAGAGAAGGCCTTTGACTGGATAAGCATCAGGAAAATCTTAGGGTCGATTTAACTGAACCGGACAAGGTCTTGGAGTGTCTTTAACTGGAATAAGTGTCAGAACGTCGCCATCTCTGGTTCATATCTGGACTATATCTGGAAGGAAATCTGGAAGCAGCATCAGAACATCACCATATCTGGTTTACATCTGAAACTATATCTGGAAGGAAATCTGGAAGCAGTATCAGAACGTCACCATATCTGGTTTTACATCTGAAACTATATCTGGAAGGAAATCTGGAAGCAGTATCAGAACGTCACCATCTCTGGGTCATATCTGAAACTATATCTAGAAGGATATCTGGAAGCAGTATCAGAACGTCGCCATATCTGGGTCATATCTGAAACTATATCTAGAAGGATATCTGGAAGCAGTATCAGAACGTCGCCATATCTGGGTCATATCTGAAACTATATCTAGAAGGAAATCTGGAAGCAGTATCAGAACGTCGCCATATCTGGGTCATATCTGAAACTATATCTAGAAGGAAATCTGGAAGCAGCATCAGAACGTCACCATATCTGGGTCATATCTGAAACTATATCTAGAAGGAAATCTGGAAGCAGTATCAGAACGTCACCATCTCTGGGTCATATCTGAAACTATATCTAGAAAGAATTGCGATAGTTGATAGTAATCATTTTGGTATTGATCTTTTTCCTGAAAAGGCAAAACATAATTGTATGCAAAATCATGATGCATGAACTGTATGTCTTCAAAATAAATGAGATTCGTGTAGTATGATGCATATGCATGCTATAATGTATGAAGATGTAATGTTTATGAATGTATTTTTGTCTAAGAAAGTAAATCCTTGACGGGTGCCGGGAAGTCACTCCTGGGCTGATGTTGAAGAATAGGTTTTGCTTCCGCTGGGGATGATAGTTGCAAGAATACTGGTATGAGAAGATAACTCCGTCGGGGAATGAACTTGGCGAATGGATTACTCTGCGGGGAGACAAATACTCTAGTAATCTTGCTGGGGAGCAATACTCTGTGGGGAGAGAGACACTCTGTTGATTGTTGATAGTAACTTGCTGAGGATATCCTTGTTGTTGGAAGTGTTGACGGACTTCGCTGGGGTAAGAAGACTGTGTTGACGACGATCTTTCCGTGGCTTTTGGCTGAGGATAACCCAGTTATATCCTGTTAGGGAAATAACTCTTTGAATAAAGCCGGGAGACGCATTCGTGCTCTGCGAGGATAAGCTTCCAAAATCAACTGGGGATAAGCTTACTGCTTGGGGAGATGGATTCCAACTTTCCTAGGGAAGCTGGATTGGACTCTCCTGGGGAAGTTTTTGATATGCTGGGGAAGTGATTCCTTTGAATGCTGGTATGCCGCCGGGGAACAATCTTTAGACCAAGACTGCCGGGGATGCTTGTAATGGATATACATGCTGCTGGGGAATGTTGATATCTGCTGGAGGATACCTAACTTCCTTGAGGTTTGATAATAGCTTGGAGAAGAATGCACTGACTGCTGACTCTCTGGGGAATTTAAGATGTATTGGTCATGTTCTTTAGCTGATCCTATTTTGGTACCTTGGAGGATAGAACAATTAGACTGCTCAGACAACTCTTTATTGCCCCTGTTTCTGATGTGGGAGAGGAAGACCTGTGAGGTGCTGATAGTTGTTGATGGACCAGCCTTCTTCTGGTAGGCAGGTGACAAGATGACAGGACATAGTCGTACGCTTTGATCCCTAACTTTTGCCTGGACCGCCCTTTCGGGTTTTCAGTCCACCGGGATACCCATTTTTGCCCAAGCCGCCTTTTCAGGTTTTCGACTTGCCGGGTGTACAGATTTTTTCCATTTCATCCCTTCATTTTGCCCGAACACTTTTGGTTCGCCGGGAAGCCCTTATTTTTGCCTAGGTGTGTCAACCTAGCGGGTCTTTGATTTTGCGTAGTATTTTTCGACTATGTCCATGCTCTTAGAATGTAGGAAGGTGCCCCTGGCTGCTTGTGTTGCCACGTTATCAGAAGATGTTTGGTCATGCAGGATTTGTTGCTGGAATTCCCAAAATGATTCAGGAGGAGATTTGCCCCAGGCTGGTTGGCCTTTTGAGAGATTCTCCGAATCTTGATTGGATTGCCCCAGATGATAGACCATGATCATGCCATGCCCCTTGATTGGAGATACTCTTGTTCATTAGACTTTTGTCATGCGAATTTCTATGCTGTTCAAACAAAAAGTCATATGCGAACAAAGTTATGTTAAAAATGCAAAGCTTATGTCTGTCTTGAAGATTTTGAAAATGCATTCTTTTTTCATAAAACAAGTGAATGTTTGTAAAACGTGATGTCAACCCGTATTTACCGTAGGCCTTAAGGAGTCAGGATGCCTTTCGTGACAGTATGCTTTCGAGCTAACCCATGCTTCAGCTAGGACTTTTGAGGGTTATAATGTGGCCTGGTTCACGGTTTAAGAAACAAAGGATAAAGGCTCAAATTATTTGTACCCACCCGCTCTTCGTGATGTTCTCCAAACCTAAACTCAGTTGATCGTGCGTTAGACCTTGTTTGAGTCTTTGCTCTGATTTTCCGGTGATGATTCAGATGTTGATAACTTATTTTGAATAGGCAGTCATTCCTTTTTTTGTTGAGGGTTTATAAGACCTCTTTCTTGTCTGATTTTTTTGTTATCCCTTTCTTTTTTTGCCTGAACTGTTTCTTTTTTTGGAATTACAGTCAGCGGGATGCCCCAGTTTTGTAAGTCTCCTTCATGGGTTTTGACTTAATGGGTTTTTCATTTTTTGAGATAATGACTACCTGTCCTTGTGATTTATTCAGAACCATCACTGTCTTTTGTTTTGTAAGGACTCCTTTGGTGCCATTTGTTATGCACTTGGATCAACTGAGAGAACTACCATGCCCCAGGTTATGATAAAGGGTTTTAAATTTCGAAAAGAAAAACTCCTACTTCTTTGGCTCAGAGGGGTTGACGAGGGATTATCATCCTTATAACTCCAGTGTTTAGGGATTGAAACAATGCCTGTACCTCATCAGCGGGGTCTGTTCAAAAGCATACTGTAGATTATGGTATCGTTTTCGTCATCCTCCCTCAAGAGGCTTAGAATTTTAGATCCAGAGTTGACATCAGAAAAAGTATGAAAAGAAATTTGAACATAATGAAAACAATTGTATTAATTCCCAAAACAGACGTATGCGATGCATTGATAGAATAAAAGAGTTTGCTATGACATTAATAGTTTGTATAAGCAAAGGAAAATACAACTCAAAAATTCAAATAAACAAAAGGCTTCAATGATTGGGCAACGGAGCAGTGATTATGTTCGGAGTCTCAGGCACTTCAAACTGAATCTCCCCGGCGTCGATCATGTCTTGAATCTTGTTCTTGAGAGGCCAGCAGTTGTCCGTAGTATGCCCCGGGCTATCAGAATGATATGCGCACCTATCATTGGGATGATAGTTGGGAGCAGAAGTGTTCGGATTCCGAAGAGGAGCCCTTAAGGTGATCAGCCCTGCCTTCAACATTTGTTGCAGTGCTTGATCCAGCGACATGTTGATTTTGGTGTACTGTCGTTTCTCCTTGCGCTGCTGCCCCTGTCCTTGTTGAGCAGGTCCAGGATTAGAGATCTGGATTGCCCCTACCTCATGACGGCTCTTTTTACCGTGCACAGCATTGGATTCTTTCTTTCCATGATGAGGCTTTTTATCAGAAGGTGCAGCCTCTTGAATTTTCCCAGACCGGATGCCAGCTTCTATTCGCTCTCCAGTCAAGATAAGATCTGTGGATCCAGCAGACGAATTCCCAATTAGGTGGTTGTAGAATGGACCAGACAGGGTCCCCAAGAACATATCGACAAGTTCCCGATCAGTCAGAGGTGGTTGTACCCTTCCAGCAAGATCCCTCCATTTCTACGCATATTCTTTAAAACCTTCACTTGATCCTAACGACATACCCCGGAGTTGGGTACGCGTAGGAGCAAGGTCGGTGTTATATTGATACTGCTTGTAGAAAGCAGTAGCCAACTCCTCCCAGTTACGAACCTTGGTCCCATCCAGCTGATAGAACCATTCGAGATGAGTCCCTGAAAGACTCTCCTGGAAGAAGTGGATCCACAAATTCTTGTCCACCGTATATGGTTGAATCTTCCGAACATAGGACCTTAGATGTAACTTGGGACAAGACGCCCCGTCATACTTGGTAAAGGATGGTGCTTTGAACTTCCGAGGAATAATCACACCAGTTGACAAACCCAGATCTCCAAAATCTAGCCCAGGTACCTGTTGGATCTCCATAGCATTCAGCCTATCCTCCAACTGTTTGTACTTGTCTTCGGCAGGAGGGTATTGTTCGTTGTTGAAATCTGTCTCGTTGTCGGAGACCACTGGACTGGGAACCCTTTCCTCCTGATGACTGCCTTTCCCCACGGATGGATTAGTCCTCTCAGTTTCAGTCTGCAGTGTGTTCCCAGATCTGCGTCTAGGGCTGAACAAGACAGTCCTCTTCTTCTTCTTGTCCTTCTTCAAGAGCAAAGCCTTCAGATCTTGTTGCCCCTGGGTCAAATTCATGATCAGCCCTTGGAACTGGGCGTTCTGAGCCTGGAGGGCCTTGATAGTGTGCTCGGTTGATGATTCAGGATTCACGACGATCGGCTGAAATAAACAGCGAAGAAGGGTAAGCAACCTGTCAAAGGGATACCTGCAATGCAATGAGATGTATGACATGCATGTAATGTTTTCAAGGACCTCGCGGGGTAGACAAAAAATTTGTTAGCATTTGGATCCGGTAGCTTGATTGAAAGAACTTCATATTGTTGAGGGTCCTTTGTCAAGGGTCAAAGGCTCACCATATCCAGTGGGTCATAGCCCCTGACTTTAGTCATCCTGTCTGGTTTTGATTTCCAAACATCCTTGGTTAAGGGAACCTTCTTCAAGAGTCAGAGCTCACCATATCAAGTGGGTCATAGCCCCTGACAATCTTGGCTAGAGGAAAATAAATCCTCTTTGCCCCTTGCTAGATGTTTGATTCATCATGACCTGCATCACAAGCCCTTGAGATCCTTGAAATGGGTTAGGATGTATGCAATGGTATGATGTCATGATGCATGGGGTGATATGAATAAACCCTGTTATGAATCCTTATTAAGGACTGCAAACCAAAACCTGCAAGAAAACTTGGTAAACCCTGTTATGAGTCCTAATTAAGGACTACAAACAAAACCTGCGAGAAAACCTGGTAAACCTTGTTATGAGTCCTAATTCAGGACTACAAACAAAACCTGCGAGAAACTCAAGCGTCAGATAACAAGCATGCAAGTAGGCAACTACAAAGGCACACAAGTCACACAAAAGTGCCCTTAGAGTTTAGGCCAGCATGAGGTCTTGGTATTACCCTCTTTCAGTTCGTTGGTTCATACCTGTCCTAATCAAAAGTAACCGGGTTCTAAAGTTCCCAATATCACGGGACTGCTTTCATTGTTCATCGTTTCGATTTAGCCACTGAACTGGCAACCGAAATATTCCAGGAAAGCAACCCTCAATTGAGTGTAGTATCGAGTATCAACCAACCTCGGACTGCATAAAAGTCAGTTATCTCACTACCCTAAAGAGGCCAAGATAGTTCAATTAAGGTTCCTAAGGTCTGTTGATGCTTCACGACACCACGCGGAGGCCCCATACTCTCCTTGACTGAACTCAAGGGTTACCGGTACACACCAAAGTGCCACATCAACGTAGCAGACTGTTTCAACCATGTCGGTATACCCCGCACAGTTCCCTCACAGCCTTGTTGCTACTTTCTAAGAAGGGTATCCCCCAGATCCGGGTTAGGATCTATAGAACTCCCAAGCAACCCACAATAATAAAGCAAGCAAAGAAGACAATTGAAAACATAGTTATGAGCTAGCCCTAAGGTACACCTCACTTTATAAAGTTTATCCCCAGCAGAGTCGCCAGTTCTGTGATCGGTGGATCTGGAACTGGCTGTTTAACGCTGGTTCGCGAAATGTCGCGGTAAGCAAGAGTCGCCACCGTCTTTTATTTTCTCCAAATGGAAAGGACAAAAGCACAGAAAAATTCCTTATAGAGATTGCTCTCGGTTCGGGAGGTAGGTTATAGAAAGGGAAGGTGTTAGCACCCTTTCTATCCATGGTTATCCATGGGCTCTTAGATACTTGCTCATTTGTGTTTTCAAAAATGGTTTGTTTGCTTTTCAATTGTGGGTTTTGAAAAAGTTTCTTTGAAAATTCCAGTTCGACTCTTGTATCGGTCCTCAAGAGTGTTTGAAAAAATGCTTTCGAAAGCTTTTTGAAAATGTGTTGGTGTGAAAAGTATTTTTGAATTTGTTTTGAATTTAATTAGAGCAAGTATCCACGAGAACCTACCTACCCTAAGGAATTCGTCTGTGTAAATGTCCTTTAAAGTAGTGCCATCCCACCATTGAGAGGTAGGTAGCACCACCGTTGGAGGTGTTCGGGTCAATTCGAGGTTCGGGACATGGTGATCACCAGAGCAATGGGAAGACACCTTAGAAGCTACCCTCATGCCAGGTTCCCGGATCATGAGGACTTACTAAGACATCCTCTACTCGACGATCACCTTTCGAAGGGCAAGGCAACAGTGAGGCGTACCCTAGGGGTGGTGTGTGCGATTTGTGTGTTGCTTTCATTTGCATTTATCTTGTCATGTTATTGGTGTTCTACGCTTGTTTTTATTTAAGGCCATTCATTCTTGCATGCTTTGTTTAACAGTTAAAATATTTGCGAGGAAAAGTAAATCTATAGCTATTACAAATGGCGCGGGTCCACATCGCCAAAATTAACCAGGACCCGATTTGACAGAAAGTAAAGAAAGTAAAAAAATTTAAAGTGCGAGAAGTAATTACAAGGCTTCGGGAGAGATACATAATTATTTAAGCAATAAAATAAATACGCGAATTAATGAGAATTAAACGAATCGAGGGCGTTGGACCCTTTTGCAAAATATTAAAATTACATTAATTAATTTAAGAAAAGAAATTGTTTTTGGTGTTTTTTTTTTAATATTTTAGGATTTAATAAAAAAAGGAATTAATTAAAATAAAAATAAAATGCTAAACCTAATTCTAATTATTTTTAAGTTTTTAAGAAAAATATTGAAGTTTGTTAACCTAAATT
Organism: Vicia faba; assembly: GCA_948472305.1. Taxonomy (NCBI): domain Eukaryota; kingdom Viridiplantae; phylum Streptophyta; class Magnoliopsida; order Fabales; family Fabaceae; genus Vicia; species Vicia faba. Next base: position 1,686,586,609 of record OX451737.1, on the reverse strand, counting down.
AAACCTAATTTTTACATGCAAATTTAAATATGAAAATAAATAAAATAAATAATATCATAAAAAAGAAAAAATTAAAAGAAATAAAAACAATTATTAAACCTAATTTTTACATTTTTTAGATTTTGTTATGAAAGGAATTAAAATTAAAAATCTAATTTAAGACTAAATAATTTACATGCATTTATTTACGAGAAAATATTTAAAATATAAATATTTATCATGTTTTTATCTTTTCTGATTTTTTAGGCATTTTTTTTTTATATTTTGTAAAAATAAAGAAAATAAAATAGCAATTGAAAATAAAATATAAAGAGAATATGGAAAATTGCAAACCAGGGGGGGTGGAAGTCCCAAATTGGAGGTATAGATCCAAGAATCCTGGCCCAATAGCATTGGCCTGTTTGGACTTTTTTGCTAGCATGCTGAAGCGTTGACTCACGTTTATGGTGTGCTTCAGATCTAGGCCTTTGACTTGATCTCAGTGCGCACGTGGATGGTTGATCAAGAAGGTGTATGATGCGCCTTGAACGTTAGTACTGCATGGGAAGATAATTGGAAAAATATTATGGACAATATTGAAGACCTGGGGTTCGAACCCAGGTCACTAGCATCACCAATCAACACCTGTGCCACTGAGCCATGTCAACGCGTTTGATATATAAATAACAAATAAATAATATAAAAGAAAAGCAAAACGTTAGTGGGTCCACGCGCCAATTTTCAAACAGACCAACCAGCTTATGCCAACACATCATCTTCCTCGCGTGGTTTTGTTTTTTTCTGAAACAAGAACATTAAACAACGGTTTTCTATGCGTTGTGTTAGGCCGGCTATGGGAAAATAGCGATTAGGCCTATGGTGTCCATAAATTTGGCGCAATGGGTGCTTCTTCTTCGTCCACATGCGTTGAACTCAATGGTCTTGGTCTCAGCCTCTAATTTTGCCTTATTGCAAAAGCCCTAATTTAACATTCTACAAACCCTAAATATCAAACATGGTGAAATCGCGTTGAGAGCACAAAAACACAATTAAATTATACAGTTAGCATCAAAACTTCATCAGGAATATGAATCAATGAATAATATGTCATGAAGATGCATAAATTTTAAAACACGATCACAAATTTTTCACAAGGTATTCCAGGTTCTGTATACCAATTCCTTGCGTTTGGATGGCTGTTCTTGATTGGAATGTGTTCAGGGGACCTTGAGGAAGCTATTGAAACAAGTCTTGTGCTTTGAATCGACCTCTAAAGATGATTTCAGAATTGGCTTTTTTAGAGAAAAATTCAAGTTTGCAATGGCCTCTTTTGAGCTGCTGCGTCTCCCCATGCATTAGGGTTATGATCATGCTTATGTACTGAGTGCATTAGGTCAACAATATTGATCCAAATCTCTTGTATTCATGAATTGAAGATTTGATTTTTTAAGGATCTTTTTTCAATCTTTTTTCAAGTGTTCTTTGTTCTCAATCATGCCAATCAATCCAAATCTTTCCTAATTTGCATATGCACGAAATATTGAGTCAAAAACATGTATAAAAAGATTGGTTAGGGTGAATTAAATATTTTTCATATATTTAAATGATTTAAATGAATTAATATGAATAAAAATTCAAATAAATAAATAAAAAATGAGAAAATACTTCCCTTTGGGCCAAGTGGTCGTGCACATGCTTGGAATGATGAATCATGGAAGAAAAATGGACCCATTAGCAATTTTAGGTCATTTGAAGTAGTGTTGACTTTTCAAAATATCCAAAAATTTCCCAACTTCCACAAGGCATAACTTGCTCAATTTTTAAGCTTTCCTCATGTTCTGGGACATTTTGGAAAGGTCTTTGAGTCCTCTAACCAATTTCTTTGGTCCCATGTCATTTTGATTTACCAATCTCAAGTTATGGCCTTTGACTTAAAGTCCCTTTTTGTTGACTTTTGAAAATGACCTATAATGTTGAAATTGATAACTTTTTGTGAGAGCATTTCTTGGACTTGAAGTATGAAGATGAGTTGTAGGAAATGTATTTCTATTAAAAATGAGCTTTGGATGGAATTTTTCTGATAATCCATGTGAAAGTTATGCCCTGGTCAATTTCAGTTGACTTTTTCAGCTGTCCAAATAAGGAAACTTTTGCATCTTGATGATTTCTGAGCCAAATTTTGAGAATCATGATCAAGCATTGATCAAATGATGTTTGTGGCTTAAAAATGATATGTTGACCAAAAATTTGAACTTTTGACTGTCAAATGACCATTTTGCCCCTACAGTTGACTGTAGTGCAATTAGGGTTTTGACTGTGCAATTTTGAGCTGAATGCCTTGAAACTTGATATGAGGATGCTTGACCATATTTGTAGGCATATGAGACTTGATTGGACCTTTGAAAACTTGATCAGAACATAAACCCTAGTTTTGACTGTATAGGAGACCTTTGCACTGTGCAACCCTTGGGGAATTTTGTGACTTGGCTTGGCAATTTCTTGAAGAATATGAGAGGGCAAATTTTGGGGTACAACACATACGAAATGCATATAGCACAATCTTATTTATTTTTGAAAATGTTATTACGCAATGCATTTCATACATCATGACATTGCATACAGCTAACCCTTTATCTTTTCAGGTAAAGTCTACAAACAGACAAATATCATCAACTATCTAAATTCTGACAAGTATTTCCCTCAAAGACTTTCCCCAGAAAGTCATTCTAAAAAATATCTCTTCTAGATAAAGTCATCTGTAGACATCTTCGAGTGCATCATTCAGATTAAATTAAGAGCGGATTCCTTCTGGTACCTTTTGAAGTAGTAGTCGCCATAGATTCCTTCTGGTACCCTTTGAAGTAGTAGTCGCTATAAATTCCTTCTGGTACCCTTTGAAGTAGTAGTCGCTATAGATTCCTTCCAGTACCTTGTTGAAATAGTAGTCGCCTTAGATTCCTTCTGGTACCTTATGAAGTAGTAGTCGCCATAGATTCCTTGTAGTACCCTTTGATGTATTAGTCGCCACAGATTCCTTCTGGTACCATTTGAAGTAGTACTCACCATAGATTCCTTCTCGTACCTTGTTGAAATAGTAGTCGCCATAGATTCCTTCTGGTACCCTTTGAAGTAGTAGTCGCCGTAGATTCCTTCTGGTACCTTTTGAAGTAGTAGTCCCCATAGATTTCTTCCAGCACCATGTTGAAGTAGTAGTTGCCATAAATTCCTTCAGGTACCATTTGAAGTAGTAGTCTCCATAGATTCCTTCTAGTACCTCATGAAGTAGTATTCGCCATAGATTACTTCTGGTACCCTTTGAAGTAGTAGTCGTTATAGATTCCTTTTGGTACCCTTTGAAGTAGTAGTTGCTATAGATTCCTTCCAGTACCTTGTGAAGTAGTAGTCGCCGTAGATTCCTTTTGGTACCCTTTGAAGTAGTAGTCGCCATAGATTCTTTTTGGTACCATTTGAAGTTGTAGTCGTCATAGATTCCTTTCAATACCTTGTGAAGTAGTATTCTTTATAGATTACTTTTGATACCTATTGAAGTAGTAGTCGGGCATAAACTCCTTCCATTACCTATTGAAGTAGTAGTCAGGTGTAGACCCCTTCCGGATACATCTCTTAAAGACCAAGTCAAGCATAGACTTATTCTTATATTTCTATCAACAGTTACTTTGGATGGCATCAACAAGCCCGTCTCCGACGACTCTCCATCACCTTTAGATGGCGTCGTACCCCAATTTTCCCCCCTAAGATTCCCCTATCATATCAACTCGATCATAACAAGATCACATTAGGGTTGGTTTTTCCTCTTTTTCTATCTCCTATCTTTAAGTTTGCTCTTGAGGAATCTCCAAGTACCTTAGTTGTGTATTTTGTATATGTGTTGTTGACTAACTTCTAATCAAAATACAAAAAATATTTGTCTTTGTCTTTGCATGTTTTTTTTTGTAGGTACCGAGTCCAAGCATCTGATAAATAAGGTTTTCTGGTATTATCTTCCTAAAATATCTATTTGCAAAGACTTTTTTTTTATAAAAAAATTCATTTTTTCACTGATGCAATCGATTGCTCTTAGAGTGCAATCGATTGCACATAGTGCATTTTGCGTCATTTTTGAAAAAATACACTGATGCAATCGATTGAGCCTAGAGTGCAATCGATTGCACATAGTGAAAATTTGAGGAAAAAAATCAGCAATTTCAAGCTTGTTAATTTTGGCTCCAATTTTTCTTCATTTTTTGAAAGATATATCATTAATTCAAATTTTGACTCCAATTTTCCAATTTTTGAAAAAATATTCATTAATTCAAATTTTGGCTCCAATTTTTGAAAGATATATCATTAATTCAAATTTTAACTCCAAGAATTAATTACCAAGCCAAATTTTATTTTCCAAACCAAACTCTAAACCACCACTAATCCCAAGCCTAAACTCTATAAATAGAGCCCTCATTTCATTCAAATCACAAGCTTTTGATAGTCAAATTCACCTTGCTAAAAAATCTCTCAATTCCCTCCATCTACAAAATTCACTCAAAGCTCCATTTTAAAAAAAAATTAGTAAGCTTTGCATTAAAGCTTACTAATATTTGAGCTAAGCCTTCATCCAAACACTTTTTCTTTATCAATCCTCTATATCCAAGCTTGGGAAATTGATTCTCGGGGTTGAATTGAATAAAATTCTTGAAGTTGTTTTGATAATTATCTAGATCTACCATTGGTAAGTTGGATCTTCATCTTTCACAATGTGATATCTTGTTGATCTCTGGGTTTGACTCATTGAGCATTGTTTTGTGATTCCATTGGTGCTACTTTTTCATAATTTGATGGAATTTTAATGCTCAATTGGATCCATGATCATGAGGTGTTTGATGGAAAGTTTGAAAAAGAATTTGGCCTTTTGAAATGTTGTTTTTCTGATTTTAACAAGGTGCAATCGATTGTCACAGAAACATTTTGCTTTTTTTTTGAAAATTATACTGATGCAATTGATTGCTGTCTGAGCGCAATCGATTGTAACAGTGCAAAAATGATTTTTTTGCCTTGTTTTGGGGTTGTTTTGATCCATCTATGTTTTTCTACTCACTCCTTTTGATTGTTGATTGTTGATTGCAATTTTAAATGTCCAATATTTCTTTAAATTCAATGGACTTTGGGGTGTAGATGAAGTTGGATAAATGTTCATTAATTCAAATCTATCAAAGAGTGAATTATTCAATTCATTTTTTGTACTTTGGATTAATGATATGTTTAGTACTTTGATCCATCTAGATGAGTGATTGAATTTAAAGATGAAAGAAATTTAAGGTAGTGATCCAAATTAGCTTATCATTCCCCTCCCTCATCATCTTATCCCTTTCTTTTTTTAACTGTGCTACATGTTAAGGGATGATGATCTCTATATCATTTATCCAAACATGAAGTACATAGATTGTTATTAATCGGCCTCAAAATATGTGCGACTTCTACATAAATTCACTCACGATTGCTTAACATAGCGCAAACTTTTGTCCCGATTTGAGAAAATGATCATTCGTGGCCCAAACCTATGTTTTCAAGCCCAAGCATGTTAATTTGATCCCTTTGATCCAATAACCTTGAGATTCATGGTTAGGATGCTTTGGTTCTATCAATCCTCCAATGGATCTTCATCAATTTTGGTCAACGCGGATCACTTAAACATCATTGATCATTAAATGTTGCCTTGAGGTTTCTTAAAATGGATGATATACTTGACAAAAAGCAAATGCAACTTCTTTTTGAGAGGCTTTGGTTCTACTAATCCTCTAATGAGTTCCAAATGCAAGTTTCAAGATGGTAATCCAACTAACCATTAACATCTAAGAATTGACTTTATTTTATGCTTTTATTTTATGCTCTTTAATTTATGTACCATTTACTTTAGTATTTATATTTCATGCTATTTTCATCTTTGCTCACTTGAGCATTTACTTTTATGTAATTTTTATTTTGCTCACTTAAGCCTTTTCTTTTCTTTTGAAGATACTTAATAATCAACGTGAATCATCAAAAACATTAATGATACTTGGACTATTTGGTTACTATCCTTGGAATTATGGAGTATTGGACTTCTTAGAATTAGGATTAGAGACCTTGGCCTATGTTGGAGACCTTGTGACCTTAATTGATATTTTGTCTGGAGTTCTTGAGGTTTACCTTAAGACATTGGGTTGTTTGTTTGTTTTACGTGCAGGTTATTATGGTTACATACTTTGTTTGTAATCTGGAAATCATATATATACCGCCGTTACTCTTCCTAATTTTTTTGAAGACTTAATACACTTGAAGTTTGGTCTTCTCAAGAGGTCTAGTATCTTTGCTTACTTGGTTTCAATCCAAAGAATGATAATTATATCTTGACTCATAATGTCAAGTGCTGGCTTCTTGTTGGTTACAGGGTTCTTCTCCTTAGCTTTTACCTTATGTTTTAGGATAGTACCTTCATCTCCTCCCATCTTCTTTAATTTCAAAAATATTCTCCCTCCTTTTGAAAAATATTCTTGTTTCTAAACTTGAATCACTTTCATAATAAACTTGGACTTAGGTCCATGCATTTTCAAAACATTTTCATAAACAAACCTTCAATCAACTTAATAATACCTTGACATTTTTGTGAGAAGACTAAAAGTCAATCAATCTCATTCAAACCATTTATCCATTTTGGCTCTAATCTTTAAAATTTTCTCAAAAGATTGGACTCTTGTCAATCCTTGTAGTGATGCAAACAACTATACTTATACAATATGTAGTGAAGAGAGATATTTTCCACTTGGGTGTTGTGATACGGTGGGAGAACTGACTAGGGTTTTGCGTTTGTTTTCGCAAATGTTTCGGTTGAGCAAGAGTCGCCACCGACTTTTTATTTTATCCTAAGGAAAGGTTTAAAAAGCACAGCAAAAACCTTTGAGATTTTTTCTTGGGTTCGGGGAGTAGATTATAGAAAGGGAAGGTATTAGCACCCTTTCTATCCATGGTTATCCATGGGCTCTTAGGTACTTTCTTAGATCAACTTGCCTTGGTTTTCAATTGTTTGAAATGGTGCTTTGTGTGTGGCTTTTGAAAAAGGTTTTGAAAAAGATGCCTTGTCTAGGCTACCCTTGTAACAATTCTTTACTCGAATGTTTTACAAAAGGTGTTTGTCTTGTTGAAAAGATGTTCCAAGGTTTTTGAAAGTTTGTTTTGAAAGTGTTGGTGAAGTGTGGTTTGAAAATAGGCAAGTGTTTTGTTTTTCAAGTTGACAAGTACTTAAGAGCTATCTACCCTAAAGTTCTCAAAGATTTTTGTTATGTTTTAACCCTTTTAAAAATTTTGTTCCACCATTGCATTTGGTGGACAATCTTGTGTTAGGAGGTGAAAGGGACGGGCGCGGGTCATCGTTTAGACCATAATTGCAATAGTGCCAAGTATCTTTGGGCAATTTTTCTTTGAAAGGGACTTGATCATTTTAGGCAACTTTTCGAAAGCGTCATCAAGGGACTATGATCATTTGATTGTTTGTTTTTACCCAAAGAAACCTAACATGCAATATGGCCCATTTTTGAAGGCAACAAGTGGAATACCATAGGGGTGCAAGTGTGATATGTGTTGTCCATTTTTCATGCTTTGATTATCTTGAAATTAGGTCAAACTATTTTGTTCTTTTTATTTGCATACAAACCCTAATTCTAGCAAGGTATATTTAGAAAGCGTTAAAGTGCGAAAAGTAAAATTCCTACACTATTACAACACAATATGGGAAGGGGGTACAAATGTTCAAATGGGGGGATATTTAGACAAGGAATTTAAACCTAGCTATTACATCAATTTTGGAATATTTACAAGATAATTAATTGCATCAATTAAATGGAAAATAAAATAAAGATGCAAAAATGCAAAAAGGGTTTTCATATGTATGGAAAAAGGATATTTTTTATGTCCCATAAACAAAAATGAATAAAATAAAAAAGTAACATTTTTGGAGTTTTTGTGTTTTAAGGGTTAAACCCTAATTTTTATTAAGTGAATATATATATATATATATTATTTAATTTATACAAGTATTTATTTATTATATACAAAATAAAAATAAAAATGAAGTATATTGGTCAAAATGATATTTTACTATTAAATATTAATAAAAAATAAGGTGTATATATTTTTGTATTTTTTACTAAATATTCTAATAAATATCTATATATATGTATTAATTTCTAAATATGGGTTATATATATAATAATAATAATAATATTTAATATTTATAAAAAAAGTATATTTTATACAAAACATTTTAAGAAGGTAAAACAAAATAAAAATGAAAATAAAATATGCTTACATTATTTTTTCCTATTTATTCTAAATAATATATTTTTGTACTTATTTACATACAAATAGCAATATAACTAAATAAATGCCTAAAAATATAAAAATGATGTAAAAAATGTTTTTTATGTTTTTAGTATTATTAGGAAAAATAAATAAGTCAGAATAAAAAAAGAAAAGTCAAAAAATCATTAAATCAAACAAAATGGGCTCAGGGGGTATGAAATCAAAAATATGGTGTGAAAAGAAATACAAAAGCAGGCCCAGCCCATGTGGCTTCTTCTTCAACCTTCAGACAACTCCTTGTCCAAAAACGCGCGCTTGTACTCAAGTTCAAACATCTGGATTCCTTGATTTTTTGCACAAACTTTCAACATAAGAACTGTTAATCATCAAGCCACGATTCTAAATATGTAAAGAACTCATCCTAACTCTCAGAAATGAGAGAGAATTTTAACATTCCCAAATCTTAACCTAACTTTTCTTCCATATTCAGACCTTAAATTCTCATAGCTCAGGCAAAATAAATGAAAAGTAAAAGCATGTACAGATTCAGGGGCATGAGTAGAACATTTCTTATTCACAAACTTAGAGCTAATGATGCCTACACTAAGAGTTAGAAGTTCAAGAAGATACCTGTTCAGTTGAAGTTCTATCTGGCAATGGGGGATCTTTCAGGGCAAGATGATGATCTGTACAGCTTGCCTGAAGTGTGGTGATGCTATTCCAATGCTTACTTTGCTTTGAAACACCTTGAATCGAGCTATGGACCTTCAACTGCAAAACAAGAAAGTGAAAATGGTGGAACTGGTTAGAGGAGTTACAGGTCGTGTTTTATGCTTTGGTTAGCTTCAAGTGATGCTAGGGAATGTGTTTGATGAGCTTTGAACAAGAAAGCATGAAAGGGATGAGGGTTGGCACTCAAACTACAGCAAGCCCTGTTCTAGTGCAGTTCAATGGTGATTTTGAGTTTGTGGAGGTATTGGAGGTGTTGGGGTCGTGTGCTAGCTTGTGTTTGATGTTTAGGATATGTTTGATAACTTTGCTTAGGCTTGCTTGTGCTGAGATGAAAGTTGTGTTGTGATATGCTAGGTTTCTTAACACTTAAGCAAGAAAAGGTCAAGTTTTTGTTTAGGCAGGTAGAGGCCCCCATAACATGCTGCAAACCTTGGCATTGATCAGTGTGATTAGTCCCTAAACTTGTGCCAAGGGGATTTGATCTGTACTTCTTGGATTTGCATTATGACATAAAGCTTGCTTTTGCAAAAATGGCTATTTCACTTTTTCCACTTATGGCCTAATCTTGCATACAATGCTTGGATACACAAAATAAGGCTTTGGCACAATGAGTATGCATTAAATTATTGAGTGTTGGATGGTTTAGAGGCCTGTAATGTAGCATAAACCAAGCTGACTTAAAAATGGCAATGTGTATGAACATGTCTTGGTCAAGAACAAAAGTGACTTTTTTCCATATTGCAAAATTCGATTCTCTCAAGTCATGAGGTTGTTTGATGAGTTCTTGGACATTTTGGAAAGCTTGGAATGTGTACTACAATCCATCTTTGAAGTGAAAATTGAAATTCCAAGTGGAAGTGTATGGAAAATGGTCTTGAAGTTAGGTAGAAAACCTTGCCAAAATAGGTCAAATTTTCACTAAGTTAAGAATGGTTTAGTACCCTTATTCCAAAAATTGTAACTTGAGATACAAGCTTCTTTTAGGAAAACTTTGTGAATCAAAGTTGTAGATTATGCAATAGGCTACATCTTTCATGTTTTGACTTTTGCTTGAATCCAAATAAATCTTGGTGAGAAAGTGGGGCAAAGTTGGGAAAAAATTAGGGTTTTTCATAACTTCGAAAAATTCTAAGTTATGAAAAATTCTCATTTCAAACCCTAATTTGCAATTTTTGATTTCTTGATGAATAAGTTTCATGATTTGGCATGTTTTGATTAAAAATGAATCTTGACTCTTGATTTTGACCAAAAAGTCAAAGTTTGACTTTTCAGTATACAGTCAAAATTGATCAATTGACTGGGAAATTCAACTGTCAATCTTGTGTACTTGGGATATTTTGAACTTGTTGAGCATGTCAAGACAATTCCATGTGGTCCTTGAGTCCATATGTGAGCTTGGTTTGCCATTGGCTAGGTCAAACAGTCAAAAATTGCCTTTGTGCAGTCAAAACCCTAAAAATGAGCATTTTGCCCTTTTGGTGATCTGATCAAACTTCCTGTGGAATTGTGATCCAAACTTGATCAAATGGTCCATGTGAGTTCATAATGTTGATGTGGGTCAATTTTCATGAGATTTGACTGTCAATTGGCCACAGTTGACTTTTTCCCCAATACAACTGATTTCAAGGTCAATTGTCCAATTGACTGGGCAAAACTTGGAATCAAGACTTGAAACTTGACGTGGATAAACTTGGGAGTCCAATATGAAGCATGAAAGTCATCTTAGGCAATTTTGGTCAAAACATCTTTGTGAAACTACAAACCCTAATTTGGGTCAACAGTGCAAGGAGAAGTCTTGAGCAGATGAAACCCTAACTGGATCTTGATCTCCAAGGGCTTTGTGATGAGAAATCAATGAGAAATGGGAGGGCAAATTTTGGGGTACAACAGGTGTTCAGTGAGGTATTGTTGATTTTAAAATCCATGTCATATCCTCCACTTTGAGATGATGTAAATCCTCCTTTCTCATGATTATGGGTAGTAAGTATGTTTTCCACAAGGATAATGACGATGATGTCTTATCTCATAAAATGAACCAACACACCTGTGTTTTAAATTTTTTAAAGAGGAACTACGTTTACCCTGATTCCCTATTGCACGGAAGGTGGTACGTAGGCACTAAAGGTTCACAACCGCGGCGGGTGCAAAAATCATAAAAAATATTTCTTTTCTCACCTCCACCATCGTTTTTTATACAACATTTTATAGCCAAAATATACAGATTTTACAAAGAGGTTACTGCGGAGTACCGTGGATGTTTAGGGTGCTAATATCTTCCCTTTGCATAACCAACCCCCTTACCTTGAATCTTTCCCCCTCTTTTTTGGTTATTAACTCTTTTCCAATTCCTTTGGAAACAATAAAGTGCGGTGGCGATTTTTACTTTGATCTGTTCACATCAAGTCAATCCAATGGCTTAGTCTTAAACATTTCTACGGCTACAGAAAAAATGGCGATTTCACTGGGAAAAGATTGACCTCTTGCTGGCCCATCCCTAAGTGGGTTAAGCCTATCTTTGTTTATATTTGTATATGTGCTATTGTTGTTTATGTATTATATGTTGTATATATGTTTATCTAAATTTTCCTTATTTTAAGTGTGCTTGGTGATTACTCATGAGTCCTATACCCGTACTTGGGAAAACTTTAAGATATGACGGGCGGTATAGTCATGTTAACTTTGAGGGAGTAATCCTAAAAAAGGAGACATGAGATCCCCCACTCAGTGGAGGCCCTTTGACTGTAGTGTCATTTATCGAGTAATCGGGAAGACGTACTGCTTTCGACCTGGGAGCCTTCTAAAACTGAGGACCGTAGATTACCTAACCCATCTTAGCCTTTTAGGTGTAGTGCAGAAGCTATGACGGAGTAATCCAGAAATAGTTGTCACGCAATACTATGCTCGGACGAGTTTTTCTTGAGAATATTACTAATTACCGAGTTAATTTGGAAGTTGGTAATATCCGAAGGAAGGATGTAGACTCTGAGAACCTCTAGAACCTTGTTCGACATGAGATAACTCTTAGACCATACATTATGGGTAGTACCTTCTACCTCATGATCGTGATGTTGAACCTATGAACACCATGTTTGTGATCTTGTGGGTGATTTTTGCATCATGCATCCATGCACCCATGAGCATTGTTTAAACCAAAATTTAAGGAACTTAAGACTTCTGTTTTTCAAACATCACAAGTTTTATAATTATGGATTTTCGAAAGAGTAATCAGAAGTACAGTGTCAAGAGTCCTGATTCATAAGAATTGAGAAAGCATGAATCCTTGGTACCTAGTCCTAGGGATTTCAAGTTCTCCTAGATGTCTTAAAGATGGATTTCTCCACACCTTTGATCTAGTTCCTCAATTCTTTGTGTCGACGATTTATTTTCCTGATTATCAGCAAAGTAGAAGAGAAGAGCGCAAGAGGATTTATTTTCCTTTAGCATTCCAAATTCATGCTCAAGAAGAATTACAACACGGTATTGGATCTTCTTTGAATATAGTTCATATGGATATGAGGATTTAGCTTTCTCTTTCTTTTGTGTAGGATTAGTGAAGTCTTGTACTTCCAATGTAATCCTCCCAATATTAATGAAATGAGTTTTTCAGTTATCCCAATTATGTCTTTTAATTGATGTTTGCAATCTCTTTATAATGTTCCAAAGTTATTTGAAAACTTGGTTTTAAAACTTTTAAACAATTATATGCATTGCATATCATGCATCATACTCACTTTTGTCTTGATTTTGAGAGTATCCCGGAGTCTTATCATCTGCTCTTTATCTTCAAAAGTCAAGTTATCGCATCAGTATAACACTCGTGCTAAGAGAAGATGGATAACCTAGAACAAGAGAATCGCGAGCTATGCGAGGAAGTTTCTGCTCTAAAGGCCGGCATGGCCAATCTCACTGCTCTGATGGAATCTCTGGTGGATGCTCAGAATCAGCCACCGATTGCTCAGCCTCAATAGACAATAATTACTACTGAAGCTCTGAATGTTCCTGTGCCTTTCATCAGGATGCTCCTAGGGATGACTTGGAAGATTGCTTTGAAGGTCAAAGTTCAGAGGTTGGTCCGAAGCAGTATCTTGTCATTTAAGGACATTGGCCCTAATGTTCAAAATAATTCCTTAGCAGAGCATGAATGAATATTTGTTGGTTGTAGTTCCATAGTATGGGAAATGTTTCCTTCAGTGCAAGAACAGATAAGAGAGTCATCTTAGTTTATTAGCATTCTTATTGCTTTCTCATTTGTAATTTTTCTTGTTTATCTTGCATTGTTTGCATGTGAGAACTTGTTTTCATTTTGTGATACGGTGGCAGAACCAATTATTTAATACTGGTTTGCGTTTTGCATTTTTTGTTCCCAAAATGTCGCGGTAAACAAGAGTCGCCACCGACTTTTATTTCATCCAACCGGAAAGGAAAAAAGTACAGAAAAAATCATTTTTCGAGATTTTGAGTACGAGGGGTAGATTATAGAAAGGGAAGGTGTTAGCACCCTTTCTATCCATAGTTTTCCATGGGCTCTTAGGTACTTGCTCATTTTTAAATTGCTTGTGTTTGTGTGCTTATTTTAGAAAAATGTTTTACTTCGTGATAACCCTTATATTAGTCCTCAAGGGTGTGACGAATTTTGTTTTGAAAATTTGTTTTGAAAGGTGTAAGTGTGAAAAGTTTTGATTTGAGCAAGTACCTACTAGCATCTACCTACTCGAAAAAAGATCGTTTCTATTCTTGTTTCCTTTAGACAATGCTATCCTAATATTGAGGAATAGGTAACACCATTGTTGGAGTTTGTAAGGGTCAATTCGAAAGGGACGTACGGTCACTAAAGCAATATCAGGACACCTTAGTAGTAACCCTAGAGTCTTAAGGTCTTTTCGAGGTAACATTTTCGAGGCAACATTCGAATGAGACATTTGATCTTTTTTAGACGAGAGGGCAACCACTAACACACCCTATGCTTAATGATCGTTTACCGAAGGCAACCGAAGTGAGAGTATACCCTAAGAGTGAATATGTGTGAGTGATCCATTTTCAATTTATTATCTTTGCACATTAGGGTTTTCTAACTGTTTTAATTTTTCATGCATTCTTGCCATACAATCCTATTAGCTTTCATCTAACAGTTAATAATTGCGGAAAGTAAAAGCGAAAAATATAAAACCTAACTATTACAAGGCTTCGAGGAGGGGGATTAATTACATGGCCAAAAATTGGGGAAAAAAGCGATAAGTAAAAAACATAGTTAAAACTATTACATCCTCAAAACAGTTACAAATATAATAAAAGAATTAAATGCGTGCGGTAAGTTAAATGTGAGGCAATTAGGGTTTTGACCCTTTTACTAATCCTACTTGTGATTGATTAAAGAAAAAAATGTTTCTTTTGTCATGTTCTGTTATTTGAGAAAATCATGAATAATTAAATTGCAAAGAAAATCCTAAGTTCTAATTAATGTTAATTTAGGAAAATAAATAAATTAATTCTAAACAACCTATTTTTGTATTTTTTTTGTTTTATTTGATAAAAAAGAGAAAAAAATTAAATCAAGAGTTAACCTAGTTTTCTAATTTAATTTTAATTGTGAAAAAAACAACAACTAAAGTTACGCTAATTTAAATATTAATCTAATTAATTAACAAAATTTAATTTAATAAGAAAACAATTAAATCTAATTTTTTATGACCTTTTTTTTTTGATTTTTTATGATTTAATTAAAATTGATTTTAAAATGTAAAATAATTAAACAAATTAAAATGATAAAAATAAAAATAAAAAGAAATTGAGAATTGGGCCTGTGTTGTTGGCTGGAGAGGGGGTGCAAATTTGAATTTTGTAAGGCCCATTAAGCATCAAGCCTGGTCAGTGCTAGATCTGGTATGGTGTTGACTTTGTGGTCCACCATGGTCCTTCATTGGAGAGGCGTGGGATCTGATGACACGCTAGATTACATGGATGGATGTTGATGGAACATGATGGGCGCTGGATAGTGCAATGCATTGGATTGACCTACAATTGTTAAGAAAATAACAAAATGCACACGCCTGGGATCAAACCCAGGACGTGTACATCAAAGGAAAGCTTCTTTAGCATCTGCGCTGGACTTGTCAATTGTTATTATAATAAAACAAAACATAATATGCAAAAAAAAGATATTGGGATTTGAAAAACGCGCGAGATTCAAACGCTCTAATGGTTGCTTGACACGCATCTTCTTCTTCCCTTATCCGTCGTTTTAGACGAAGGGACTTTTACCTACAACACTTTTGTTGTAACTATAAACTTGTAACATTCAAAAATCATGTACAGACAATATAAGTGAAAGGTAATGGTACCAATCAACTCGTCTCATCCTCACGAGCATCATGGTACCTGATTCAAGGCCCAATTGTTCCTACATTGAAAACCCCTAAAACGAACTTGTAAACCCTAGCAATGGAATATTGTGATTCCTGCGTTGTAAATGCATTAAATGATTCCAATAGCTTGCAAACAAGATAATGAACAAGAATGTATAATCAAAACATGATAATGCTGTCAAAATCAAGGAAATCAGAATCTAGTTTTTGGGCAAACCGTGGTTAATGGTGGGCACGATTCCTGGCATTTTGAGGCCTGAGGATAGGTGGAATAGCTTCATGGGATGTCCTGGAATATATTGCTGGACTTAAATTGCTCTGAATCGTCCCCTAACCTGAAAAACGAATCACACTTTTGCCAACTTTTTTTAGTTTTGTTCTATGCTTATCACGACCTCTAACCCCTGTTTTTTGATCAGGAATTTCTCATTATATAACCTAGAGTGAATTAGGTTAACAAACTTGGACTAAATCTTTGCATTTATCCAAGATTTGATTTGATTTGCAAGTTATATGATATGTTGCTATTTTGAGCCAAAACATGCCTTTCTTGTACCAATTGTCCTTGATCCGATTTGATCTTGTTTACTCAGCATATCTTGATTGCCAATCTGTCAAAAAAACAAACCAAATCATATCTTTGTTAATGTTCATCATTTATTTGATTTAATTCACTTTTTAACTAATGAAAAATCAAAATAAATTGAAAAATGAAGCACATAATGAGTGAGTGAACATTTGAGTCGTGGACCACATTATAATTGAGGTGAAAGCATAAAAAGTTGGGCCCATTTAGCAAAAAATGCAAATTTGAGCACATTTGACTTTTGGCAATTTTGCAAAAATGGTTAACTTGGCCAATGCATAACTCTCTCAATTTTGACCCTAGAGAGGTGTTCTTGGACTTTTTAGAAATATTAGGATGTCCTCTAAACAACCCTTTTTGTCTAATCTCAATTGAGTCTTCCATGTTCATGTATGAAGCTTTGACCCAAAAGGTGTTTTTGTTGACTTTTCAAAATGACCTATAATGTCAAAATTCATATCTTTTTGTGAGTGCATATTCTGGACTTGGGAGCTGAAGCATAATTGTAGGGGATTGCATCCTCTTCAAAATGAGCTTTGGATGGGTCACTTATGATAAAGTATGAGAAAGTTATGCTTGGTCAAATTTGAGTTGACTCTTCTTGTAAAACCCTAATTTAGCAACTTTTGGGTTTTGGTGAATTATGAGAAATCCTTGAGGAATTATGATCAAACCTTGATCAAATTATGGATAATACTTCAAAATGAGGATGTTGACCAAAAATCTTGAAGTTTGACTGTATGTGGGCCACAGTTGACTTTTGACCTAGTATAGTTGATTTTCAGGCATTTGAGCAATTGACTGAGCAAACTTCTTCTACAAGGCTTGAAACTTGGCATGGATGATCTTGAGAACATATTAGGACAATGGTAAGCATTTGAGTCCTTTATGGTTCAAACATCTTGATGAAGATGGAAACCCTAATTTGAGGTATACTGCCTTAGGAGAGAGTTTGTCTGGTCAACTCTTGAACTTCCTTGAGCAATTTAGGGACCTCACTTGCCATGCGTTGAGAAATATGGGAGGGAAAATTTTTGGGGTACAACAGCTTCCCCTATTCAATCTTTTTAAACCTGAAGATGTAGATTGGCTCGCCTGCCTTTCGTGATCTGAGGGTGGAAGATGATTGAACACTGGAGTGCCCAGAAATTTGCACTCGCATGAAGTGGCACTTGATTTGTGATATCAGGAACGGGCTTACAAATGCCATTTGGAGGTCGATGATGGAAGATTTTTGGGGATGGGCTTAAATATGCTATTCTAAGAGGTGTTGATCGCATAAGAGATTCCTTTATGAGAACCCGTATACCGGTTGTTGAAGAGGACTTCGCTGGGGAATGCTAGTCTCTGTCTTAGGAGAAATAGAGTTTTAGGAACTTCAGTTGTCCGTTACTCTACTGGGGAAATAACTCCTGCTTGGGGAAGCGGAAGTGAACTTCATATTTGGTCGGGGTATATGCTGCACCGCGACTTACTGGAGAGATGCGAAACCAATCGTGTTTGATCGGGTCCTGGTCTTACAGTGTTGTGGACTGCTATCTAGGGATAAGAGAGGAAGAATCCAGATAGTAAGGTTATGAGAAGGAACATGGATAGTAGGGATTGAGAAGGAACCTGGATAGTAGGGTTACTTCGATATGAAAGCCTGGGTAGTAGGGATGTGAGAAGGAACCTGGGTAGTAGGGTTACTTCGACATGAAAGCCTGGATAGTAGGGCTGTGAGAAGGAACCTGTATGGTAGGGTTACTTCGATATGAAAGCCTGGATAGTAGGGCTTGATAAGGAACCTAGATAGTAGGGTTACTTCGAGATGAAAGCCTGGATAATAGGGCTTGAGAAGGAACCTGGATAGTAGGGTTACTTCGATATGGAAGCCTGGATAGTAGGGCTTGAGAAGGAACTTGGATAGTAGGGTTACTTCGATATGAAAGCCTGGATAGTAGGGCTTGATAAGGAACCTGGATAGTAGGGTTACTTCGAGATGAAAGCCTGGATAGTAGGGCTTGAGAAGGAACCTGGATAGTAGGGTTACTTCGATATGAAAGCCTAGATAGTAGGGCTTGAGAAGGAACCTAGATAGTATGGTTACTTCGAGATGAAAGCCTGGATAGTATGGCTTGAGAAGGAACCTGGATATTAGGGTTACTTAGACACGAAAGCCTGGATAGTAGGGCTGTGAGAAGGAACCTGGGTAGTAGGGTTACTTGGTGATAATTTTGTGTAAAACTTCAGGATGAACCGGGGTAAGGTTGTTTCGTGAGGAGTTTGGGTAAAACTTCAGAATGAACCGGGGTAAGGTTTCATTTAGTGATAAGTTCGTGTAAAACTTCAGGATGAACTGGGGTAAGGTCACATTTGTCGCACCGATGATTACTATGTTTAGCATCGAGTGTTGATCATTGACCTGCTGGAAATTGTTGATAATAACCGTCTTTCCTGAAAGAAATACAGAGTTAGTTATGTGCGATGCATGACATGCATTGTGACGAGGTTCTCAAAAAACTGAGATTATGTTATATGTAATGTATGCACATGTCATGATGTATGAACATGAAATGCTGACGTAATAATCTGAGTCTGGGAAAATAAATCCCTGACTGCTGTTTGGAGAGTATGAGAAATGGAATTCTTGACTGCTGTAAAAAAACCATAGTTCCTCTACTTCTGTTGGTGATGGTGAACAAAGATGACTAGCTGGGGATTCACATCCATTCGGCTGGTGAATATTCTACCGGAAGAGACCCGGTCTGAGGATAACTCTGCGGGGAATAACTCTGTTGGAGAGGAGATACTCTGTTGATAGATCTTGCCGATTCGGAGAGATAAACTCCACTGGGGATGAATTTTTGTTGCTGGTGATAATGAATTCAGTTGGAGATTGAATTTCTGCTTGTGAGAGAAATAAACTCTGCTTGGGGAAAAATTTACTGACTCACTCGCGATTATGAACCTCAGCTGGGGAGAGTTATGTCATGTTCGGGAAAACTAACATCGCAATCTTTGGATACTTTTTACTCTGTGGGGAGTGTATGTACCACAACTCATGTTCTCAAGCTGGCTCTATCCCGGTACCTGATAAGCAGAGTAACTGTAAGGTTTGGGCACTTCTTGTTTTCCCTATTTTTGGCATTACGAGTAATCGTCTTTTGTTTCTTTTGTAAATATTTATGAGCATTCATTATTTTCAAATGCATATATCAAAAATGAATCATTGGACGTTCTTGCAAAATAAAACAGAAAAAGAAAAATAAATTGAAATTTCTTGTGAAAATGAATTGTATTGATTTTTGCAATTGGCCTGTAATAGGCATTTTGTACAAGGAGGTTGACGTCCTAGTAAGAGAACACCACCGAAAGTCAGAAATTATACAATTTACGTAAAAGAAAGAAAAACAGCTATGTGAAACGACCCCATTGGGTTCCAACTCTACTATTGCCTTTATATCTTCAAGCGTCTCATCACTTTGCTACTTGGCCGAAGGTTGATCAGATTGATTGGCGCTGTCCGAGCTTGATAGTTGATACAGAAGTCTAGTTGCGAGATAATCCAATGAGACATAGTGTTATGCTTTGATCCCTCATTTTTTCCTGGACCACCCTTTCGGGTTTTCAGTCCACCGGGATACCCTTTTTTGCCCAAGACACCTTTTTAAGTTTTTGACTTGCCGGGTGTACAGTTTTTCATTTTCATCCCTTACTTTTTCCCGAACCCTTTTGGTTCGCCGGGAAGCCCTTACTTTTTCCTAGGCCAGTCAACCTAGAGGGTCTTTGATTATGCGTAGTATCTTTTCACTATGTCTGCATTGACGGGGTGAGGAAGGTCGTCACCATCCATGGTGGTTAGAATCATAGCTCCTCCCGAGAAAATGTTCTTAACCATAAATGGCCCTTCGTATGTGGGGTTCCATTTGCCCCTGGGATCACCTTGCGGTAGTATGATGCGTTTGATCACTATATCCCCGACTCGATATTCTTGACATCTGAATTTCTTGTTAAAATCCTTGATCATTCACTTTTGATATGTCTGACCATGACAGATAGCAGTAAGTCTCTTTTCATCGATTAGATTCAGCTGATCAAGTCGGGTTTGGATCCAGTCGTCTTCGTTCAAACCCGCGTCCTTCATAATCCTGAGAGAGGGTATCTAGACTTCGATGGGTAGGACTGCCTCCATGCCATACACCAAAGAGTAGGGTGTTTCCTCTGTCGACGTCCATGCTGAGGTACGGTACCCATGAAGAGCGAATGGTAACATCTCATGCCAGTCTTTGTAAGTCACCATCATCTTCTACACAATCTTCTTGATGTTATTGTTAGCCGCTTAAATAGCGCCATTCATCTTTGGCCGGTAGGGAGAAGAGTTATGATGTTGTATCTTGAACTGTTTACAGAGCTCGGTGATCATTGTGTTATTGAGATTTGTACCATTATCAGTAATAATCCTCTCTGGGACACCATATCAGAAGATCAGATTGTGTCGGATGAACCGCGCCACGACGTTCTTGGTTACTGTAGCAAAGGAAGTTGCCTCAACCCACTTCGTAAAGTAATCAATGGCTACTAGAATGAAGAGATGCTCGTTAGACGCAGTAGGTCTGATCTCGCCGATCATGTCGATGCCCCACATTGCAAAGGGCCAAGGAGCTGTCAAAACATTCAGGGGAACTGGAGGTACACGCACCTTATCAGCATAGACTTGGCACTTATGACAGGTTCGAGAGTGCTGATAACAATCGGCTTCCATAGTGGACCAGTAATATCCTGCCTGTAGGATTTTCTTCGCCATGGTATGTCCACTGGAATAAGTTCCGAAGGTACCTTCATGTAACTCTCCCATGATCCTTTCTGCCTCGCTCTTGTCTACACACCACAGTAAGGTTGAATCATGGTTACGCTTATAGAGGATCCCATTTCTAAGAAAGAACTTTGTAGAAAACCTTCTCAGAAACTTCTTATCGTTAATAGATTCCCCGTCGGGGTATTCCTGAACCTCGAGATACCTTTTGACTTCGTGAAACCAGGGTTTGTCTGCCACTTCTTCAGTGTCGATCTCACAGCAGTGTGCGGGTTCATCCAACCTCTCAATGGTAATCTGGGGAGCTTCATTGTCCCACCTAACTTTGAGCATAGAAGACATGGTAGCTAGCATGTCCGCCAACTGGTTCTCTTCCCGTGGGAAATATTCAAAGGTTACCTCCTCAAAGTGTGGGAGCAATGTCAGTACATACTCTTCGTAAAGAATAAGATTCAGGTGCTTTGTATCCCACTCGCCTTTGATATGAATTATCACCAGAGCAGAATCTCCAAATACACTAAAGAACTTAATCCTCAGGTCAATAGCAGCTCGAAGACCCATGATACATGCTTCATACTCTGCCATGTTGTTGGTGCAGTTGAAACATAATCGAGCGGTGAACGGAGTATGACAGTCGTCGGGAGATATAATTATAGCGCCAATGTCGTTACCCAATGCGTTCGAGGCTCCATCAAAATACATAGACCATCGGGATCCCTCCTCGGGTCCTTCATTCGGTCCAGGTTCTTCGCAGTCGGTTACCAACATGATATTCTCATCCGGGAACTCGAAATTCATGGACTGGTAGTCATCCATGGCCTGATGCGCCAAATGATCCGCCAATACAATCCCCTTGATTTATTTTTGGGTTGTGTATTGGATGTCATACTCGGTTAAGATCATCTGCCATCTTGCTATTCTTCCGGATAAGGCGGGCTTCTCAAAAATATATTTGATCGGATCCATCTTTGATATCAACAAGGTAGTGTGAGTCAGCATATATTGTCTCAGTCGGCGAGCAGCCTATGCCAAAGCGCATCAAGTTTTCTCTAGAAATGAGTATCGGGTCTCAGAGTCGGTAAAATTTTTGCTAAGGTAATAAATGGCGTGCGCTTTTCGACCAGACTCGTCATGCTGCCCCAACACACACCGCATTGAACTGTATAACATTGTCAGGTATAATATCAAAGGTCTTCCTTCAACTGGAGGCATCAAAATTGGTGGTTCTTGAAGGTATTCCTTGATTCTTTCGAAAGTGGTCTGACATTCATCATTCCACTTTACCACTTGATATTTCTTCAGCAGCTTGAAGATTGGCTCACAAGTAGCAGTCGGATGTGAAATGAACCTGGCGATGTAATTCAGGCGTCCCAAGAAACCTCTAACTTCTTTCTCTGTGCGGGGGATCAGAATCTCTTGTATGGCCTTTACCTTTACAGGGTCTACCTGAATACCCTTATCACTGACGACGAAACCCAGAAGCTTACCAGATATTACCCCGAAGGTGCACTTGTTCAGATTCAACCTCAGCTTGTACGTCTTCAACCTGTCAAACAGTTTCTGGAGATGATCAAGATGCTCTTCCTCAGTCTGGGACCTGACTATCATGTCATCAACATAAACCTCGATCTCGTGGTGAACCATATCATGGAACAAAGCGACCATGGCGCGCTGATAAGTTGCCCCAGCATTCTTCAACCCAAAAGGCATTACCTTGTAATAGAAAATGCCCCACTGTGTAACGAAGGTTGTCTTCTCCATGTCCTCGGGAGCCATCTTGATCTGGTTGTAACCAGAAAAACCATCCATGAAGGAGAAGATTTTGTGCTGCACGGTGTTGTCGACTAGAACATCAATGTGAGGAAGTGGGAATTCATCCTTTGGGCTTACCCTGTTCATATCTCTGTAGTCCACACACATCCGTACTTTACCGTCCTTCTTAGGTACCAGAATGACGTTGGCAACCCACTACAGATAAGAAGTGACAGCTAAGAATCCTGCGTCGAACTGTTTCATGACCTCTGCCTTGATTTTCTCTAACATTTCAAGGCGCATACGGCAGACCTTTTGCTTTACTGGAGGGAAGTCTTCTTTAGTCGGCAGTCGATGTACCACAATATTAGTGTCCAAACCAGGTATGTCTTCATAGGACTAGGCCAAGATCTCAACATAGTCGTGTAGCATCTGTATTAACCGTTGTTTGACACTAGGCTCCAAATTCACACCTATTTTAACCTCTTTCCTGTCTTCCTCTGTACCCAAATTCACTGACTCAACAAGCTCTTCATGAGGCTGTATGGCCCTTTCTTCCTGCTGTAATAGTCTAGCAAGTTCTCCAGGCACCTCACAATCATCTTCACCTTCGTCCTCGGCTTGGTTGATTGGATTTTTAAAGTCATAACTGGCAGTAGTAGAGCTATTATCAATGGGATCCAGAGTGGATATGGATCTGCAGTATGATACGTGAGTGTGTGTGAGAGAATATCTATTTTGATAAAGTGAGAGACATAAAAGAAAAACAAGGAGCGCAAAATTTGTATGCAAGAAATGTCCAATCCTTTATTAATGATATATGAAATGAAAAATAATAGCCCTCACAAGCAAAGCCAAGGTGCCTCAGGAAAGGCATCGGGCCGTAAAGTTTCACATTGTTTATTACAAATCTTAAAATGGATGAGTCAATTACTGCGGAATAAAAGAAACAGGTATGAAGTCCCTAGCCGTCCAGTTATTCGGTCCACCGTTGGTTGTTGGGTAAATCCAGCTGTCAATGTCTGAATCCTCTTCACTATCTTCAATTGCATTAATTCCCTGATTACTAATGTGTAGAGGAGGTCTTCCAGCCCGAGCGTGCCTAACAGCCCTTTGAGCCCCTGTAGTAAAGCCCATACCAAATTTGTCAGTTTTGTGAGTGAAATCAGGGAGCTGACCCCAATTGGTACACCCACCTTCTTCAACCATAGCCCTAGCGTCCTTGAGAGAAGCCATCTTTAACGGAGGTTTGTCGGTAGTAACTTCAGTTGATGCCAAGATCTGAGGAACCTCTTCGAAATTATAACAAGGAGTTTCTATGAATTCCCCGTCCATCTCTACGTAGCGGAAGGAATTGAGGTGACTCACCATATATTCTTCTTCACCTCACACTGTGACAATCTTTCCCTTCACTGGATACTTCAGCATTTGATGGAGTGTGGAAGTAACTGCCCCAGCCTCATGGATCCAAGTACGACCCAGCAAGCAAGAATATGATAGCCTGATATCCATTACGTAGAAGGTGGGCCCAAAAGTCTAAGAACCCACTTTGACAGGGATATCCACCTCCCCGTGCACCATTCTCTTCGATCCGTCAAAAGCCGTTACCACAATGTTACTAGGGTTTAGAGTCAAACCCTCACAGTCCAAGCGGTCCAACGCTTTCTTCGGCAGAACATTCAATGAAGACCCGGTATCTACCAGCACATGAGCCATAATGGTGCCCCTACACTCAATCGAGACATGCAGGGCATCATTATGCTTCCTTCCTTTTGGTGTCAGATCTGCATCTGAAAAACCCAGCCCATTGTCAACAGTCAGGCTGGCCACACAATCTTTGAACTGATCTGCTGAAGTTTCCTGCAACACATGCGCAGTCTTGAGAAATGCAATCAAAGCCTTCGCATGGGCTTCAGAACACAACAACAGAGACAACATGGATAACTTTGATGGGGTCTGCCCCAGCTGCTCGAGCACATTGTAGTCGCTCTTCTTAAATATTTTCAGTATTTCCTCTATTTCTTGTTTAGAGGCTTCCACAATGATTTTCTTAGGTGCCTTCGTCCGGGAAGGCTCACCTGAAATTTCCTTGCCCCGAATCCCAGATGGCTCAGCAGCAGGGGTAACAACTGGAGTAGGAACAGGAGAAATGTCAGGAGTGCTGGTTGGAGTAGCAGTTGGAATAACAATAGGCTTGATGATCTTCGGAGCAATCTCAGGAGAGAAAACCCTTCCACTTCGGGTAACCTTACTAGTCCCGAAAATATTACTGACATCAGTATCAGCCTCTTCATTCTTCAGATCTTGCTTAATGCCATGATAGTACACATCAGCACCATAATGCCATGGGACAACCTTGTCTGAGGTGTATGAGATGGGACCAGGAACAGTGATTATCAGCGGAGCAATTCTTTGAACAAGTGTAATCCTAATAGGTCTTCTCGAGGAAACCTTGGAAGGATTGGAGGAAATGGTTATAATAGTGACGTCTTCAATGGGAACAAAAGGGATCACAGTGTTCTCGAACAAAATCTCTTTATTATCCATCAGGCACTGAACACCTGACTTCAACAAACGGCAACCAGAAGGTAGAATCGAACACATGTGGAAACCTTCACCATAACCCAGAAATAAACCGGCCAACAGCAAATTCTTCTTAACAGTCATAAGAGGAGTAGAAATTTCTTCAACAGAGGTCACAAACAAATCAGTGTCAACATCATTAAGTCCACGACCATGTTTGGGCATGGGAGCAGTTATAACATTCGGCTTCTCTGGAGCATCAAACTCTATCTCCTTGGCTTCAAGAAAGTCTTGTACTTTGTTTCTTAGAGCCCATCAATCATTTGTATCGTGGCCAGGACTCTCAGAATGGTAGGCGCACCACATGTTGGGATTGTATCTGGGAGAGGTAGTGTTTGGATTCTTGGGAGCCTCTTTCAAGGTTGCCAAGTTGGATTTTAATAAATGAGGTAGAACTTCAGCCAAAGTCATGTTGATGCGGGTAAACTGCCATTGTGGTCTTTCCACCCTTTGTTGATTGTTGCATTGTGGAGCAACTACGGGTCTTGGTATCACTACAACATTTACTATTTGACGGTGTTCAAATTTGCTTTGGCCCCTCGGGCTATAGACCGTACTGGCTTCCCTCTTACCAGCAAAAGGCTTCTTTGCTGAACTCGAGGATGCATCCTTCTGTATTTTACCACTCCGAATTCCAGCTTCTACTCTTTCCCTAGTTAAAATCAGCTCGGTGAAACCAGATGACAAGCTGCCAATTAAGTGATTGAAAAATGGACCTGATAGCGTTCCTAGAAACATATCAACCAACTCCCTATCAGACAAAGGGGGTTTAACTCTCCCAACCAAGTCTCTCCATTTTTGAGCATAATCTTTAAAACCTTCACCTGTACCAATGGATATACTCTCTAGTTGAGTACGAGTGAGAGCAAGGACAACATTGTACTGATACTTCTTGTAGAAAGCAGCAGCAAGATCTTCCCAGTTCTGGACACTAGCTCACTCCAACTGGTAGAACCATTCAAGCTGAGTCCCTGACATACTATCTTGAAATACGTGCACCCACAAATTTCTATCAGCAGTGTTGGGTTGGATCTTCCTAACATACGAGCGGAGATGGAGTTTCGGGCAGGACACTTCATCATACTTGGCGAAAACCTGAGCTTTGAACTTTTGAGGGATGACCACTCCCGATACCAGACCCAATTCTTCAAAATCCAATCCAGGTACCCTCTAAACTTCCATGGCACTCAGACGATCCTCTAACTGTTTGTATCTATCCTCAGCAGGAGGATATTGCTCACTGTTATAATCCGTATCGTTGTCAGAAACTACATGACTAGGGTCCTTTTCCCCTTCTTGGTTCTCCCCTTCCTTGGATGAAGAGGTCAGATCAGTTTATTTCTTCAACCATTCTCCAAACCTTCTGCCCATATTCAGTATACCGACGACCTTCTTCTTCTTCTTCTTCTTCTTCTCTTTCAGAATGAGGGCTTTCATATCCTCTTGCCCTTTAGCCATACTTATGAACATCTGTTGGAAATGGGCGTTCTATGCCTAAAGATCTTTGATGGCTTGATCGGAAGATATTTCTGCTGAAATAAACAACGAAGAAGATGAGAAACCTGTAGTGGTACCTGCAATGCTGTGTATGATAATGGGATGCGCATGTAATGATTTCAAAGACTTCGGGAATTTTAAATTTGCAAACCAAAATAAACAAAAACTTTATTAGCTTAATTTTGAAGGTTCAAAATGCCTTTAAGGCGTTACAAATAAGTAAATAAAACAAATCTAAAACTAGAAAAGAAAAATGAAAAGTCCCATGGATGCTTTCTCTTTGTGCTGATATAATCATTAAGCACTCTTTCTGCCTGGAGCTTCCTGGTGAGCTTTAAAACCTTCCTCTCTTGATCATTGAACCGTTCCCTGTAAGTATCCCACTCATTCTTCAGCTGAATCCAAGACCTCTGTAACTCCCCAAGATCAGTGGGCATGTAAGGATAGAAAACCGTGTAAGGAATGCCTTCTTCAGTAGTGGGCTCCACAATCACTAGTAATACGGCCACATAAGAAATCATAAGCTTCTGGGCACGAGCTCGTACCCATTGGAGGTAAGGCTCCATAAGAATGGAAGTCTTTGGTCCCAACTCTTTGGGGTCAGATCTGTTTACCATGCCCCAAGCTCGTATGAACCTCCGACGATACTCATTAACATCATCCTCATAGTTTAATACAATGCCCTCAATAAGTAACTCATGGGGACCATCCCTTCGAGCATGACCAAATTGTCACAAAGCTAGACAAGGATTGTAAGTTATACCCCCTATGATACCAAGTAATGGGACATTAGGGTACTCCCCACAATGGTCAATAATAACAATGTCTTTCATAGCTCAGGAACACCAAAGAATATTCATATGAGCGAGTGACATTATCCTGTGCGACCAACCCAAACCTTCTTTGTTCTTTGGTACAGACTTAGGGAGGTGAGAAATAAACCACCTCGACAACAACGGCATGCAGCACATAAGAGTCCCTCTTCTCTTCATGGTACGAGTATGGAGAGTGTGCAAAATATCTCCAAACAAGGTAGGCACAGGGTTGCGAGAAAGGAAAACCTTGATAGCATTCACATCTACGAAGGAGTCCGGATTAGGGAAGAGAACTAAGCCATAGATAAGAAAATCCAAGACCTCCTCAAAAGCCTAAAAATCAAAATCATCCCAAAATAGCTGAGCTTTGTCTATCAGAAATTTGGCCAGAAAACCCTTGACTCTGCTTCGAGTTTCCCAATTGGATACCACGTCGGCCCATTTCAAATGCAAAGCCGAGGGAATGACTTCTGGCTTAGGAACTTCTTCTATACCTGTGAAGGGTACCTGTTCAAGAATGGGTATGTCCAATAGCTGAGATAATTCTTCCAAGGTGGGTACCAACTGATAATATGGAAAGGTGAAGTAGTGATGCTTGGGATCGAAGAACTGAAAAAGTACGCTCATCATCTGTTCATCAAAATTTGAAGTAACCATACTGAGAAGTTGACCGTGTCTCTTAATGAAAGTAGAAGTTTCTGAAACTCTTGATACTAGCTCTTTGAGTTGGGAAGGTATCTTCACAAAGCTGATTCAGATAGTATTTCTACGTACAAAAGCCATGATCTGCAAAACAGAACAAAGATAAATTCCCTTGGTCTTTGAAATGGTTAGTGTAATGAAGCATGAATTCCATGTTATGATGCATGATGTCATGATAAACCACAGGTATAGCAAACACAGGTATTACAAACACAGTCAAATCACATAAAGCCCTTAGGTTTAAGGCTTGCATGAGGTCAAGGGTAATACCCTCTTGAAGTTAAGTTGGTTTCAAACCTGTCCTAGAAAACTATCTGGGTTCTAGAGGATCTCAATATCACCGACCATCCTTTATCGGTCATGGTTTCAACTCACGCAATCTTTTCTTGTAGCCAAAATATTCTGAAAGTCTGGTCTCAATGAGTGTAGCATCGAGTATCAACCAGTTCTCAGCTCTACACTGAGGTTGTCTATCTCGCTACTTTCTAATGGCCAAGTTGTTCAACTAAGGTTCTAAGGTTCGTTAGTGCTTCACGACAGCACACAGCGGCCCCGTATTCTCCTCGTTTTACCACAAGGGATACCGGTACCAACCAAAGTGCCACACCAACGTAGCTACTGCTTCAACCGTATCGGTCTACGCTGTACAGTTCCCTCACAGTTTATTGCTACTTACCTAATGAGTGCCCCCAGATCCGGGTATAGGATCTATAGTAAACCCCAAACAAAACCCACAAAAATAAAGAAAACAAAGCAATCAAGAGAACAATTTTAATGACCTATATCCTAAGGTATACCCCACTTATAATTCCACAGCAGAGTCGCCAGCTCTGTGATACGGTGGCAGAACCGGCTATTTAATACTGGTTTGCATTTTTCATTTTTTGTTCGCAAAATGTCAAGGTAAGCAAGAGTCGCCACCGACTTTTATTTCATCCAACCGGAAAGGAAAAAAGTACAGAAAAAATCCTTTTTCGAGATTTTGAGTACGAGGGGTAGATTATAGAAAGGGAAGGTGTTAGCACCCTTTCTATCCATAGTTTTCCATGGGCTCTTAGGTACTTGCTCATTTTTAAATTGCTTGTGTTTGTGTGCTTGTTTTAGAAAAATATTTTACTTCATGATAACCCTTATATTAGTCCTCAAGGGTGTGACGAATTTTGTTTTGAAAATTTGTTTTGAAAGGTGTAAGTGTGAAAAGTTTTGATTTGAGCAAGTACCTACTAGCATCTACCTACTCGAAAAAAGATCGTTTCTATTATTGTATCCTTTAGACAACGCTATCCTAATATTGAGGAATAGGTAGCACCGTCGTTGGAGTTTGTAAGGGTCAATTCGAAAGGGACGTACGGTCACTAAAGCAATATCAGGACACCTTAGTAGTGACCCTAGAGTCTTAAGATCTTTTCGAGGTAACATTTTCGAGGCAACATTTCTGAGGCAACATTCGAATGAGACATTTGATCTTTTTTAGACGGGAGGGCAACCACTAACACACCCTATGCTTAATGATCGTTTACCGAAGGCAACCGAAGTGAGAGTATACCCTAAGAGTGAATATGTGCGAGTGATCCATTTTCAATTTATTATCTTTGCACATTAGGGTTTTCTAACTGTTTTAATTTTTCATGCATTCTTGCCATACAATCCTATTAGCTTTCATCTAACAGTTAATAATTGTGGAAAGTAAAAGCGAAAAATATAAAACCTAAATATTACAAGGCTTCGAGGAGGGAGATTAATTACATAGCCAAAAATCGGGGAAAAAGCGATAAGTCAAAAAACCTAGTTAAAACTATTACATCCTCAAAACAGTTACAAACATAATAAAAGAATTAAATGCGCGCGGTAAGTTAAATGCGAGGCGATTAGGGTTTTGACCCTTTGACTAATCCTACTTGCGATTGATTAAAGAAAAAAAAATGTTTTTTTGTCATGTTCTGTTATTTGAGAAAATCATGAATAATTAAATTGCAAAGAAAATCCTAAGTTCTAATTAATGTTAATTTAGGAAAATTAATTAATTAATTCTAAACAACCTATTTTTGTATTTTTTTGTTTTATTTGAGAAAAAAGAAAAAAAATTAAATCAAGAGTTAACCTAGTTTTCTAATTTAATTTTAATTGTGAAAAAAAACAAATTAAAGTTACCCTAATTTAAATATTAATCTAATTAATTAAAAAAATTTAATTTAATAAGAAAACAGCTAAATCTAATTTTTTATGACCTTTTTTATTTTTATTTTTTATGATTTAATTAAAAATGATTTTAAAATGTAAAATAATTAAACAAATTAAAATCATAAAAATAAAAGTAAAAATAAATTGAGAATTGGGCCTGGGTTGTTGGCTGGAGAGGGTGTGCAAATTTGAATTTTGTAAGGCCCATTAAGCATCAAGCCTGGTCAGCGCTAGATCTATTATGGTGTTGACTTTGTGGTACACCATGGTCCTTCATTGGAGAGGCGTGGGATCTGATGACACGCTGGATTACATGGATGGATGTTGATGGAACATGATGGGCGCTGGATAGTGCAACACATTGGATTGGCCTACAATTGTTAAGAAAATAACAAAATTCACACGCCTGAGATCGAACCCAGGACGTGTACATCAAAGGCAAGCTTCTTTACCATCTGCGCTGGACTTGTCAATTGTTATTATAATAAAAATAAAACATAATATGAAAAAACAAGATAGTGGGGTCAGAAAAACGCGTGAGATTCAGACGCTCCAATGGTTGCTTGACACGCATCTTCTTCTTCCCTTCTCCGTCATTTTAGACGAAGGGACTTTTACCTACAGCAGTTTTGCTGTAACTATAAACCTGTAACATTCAAATATCATGTACAGGCAATATAAATGAAAGGTAATGGTACCAATCAACTCGTCTCATCCTCACGAGCATCATGGTACCTGATTCAAGGCCCAATTATTCCTGCATTGAAAACCCCTAAAACGAACTTGTAAACCCTAGCAATGGCATATTGTGATTCCTGTACCGTAAATGCAATTAAATGACGCCAATAGCTTGCAAACAAGATAATGAACAAGAATGTATAATCAAAACATGATAATGCTGTCAAAATCAAGGAAATTAGAATCAAGTTTTTGGGCAAACCGTGGTTGATGGTGGGCACGATTCCTGGTGTTTTGAAGCCTGAGGATAGGTGGAATAGCTTCCTGGGATGTCCTGGGATAGATTGCTGGCCTTAAATTGCTCTGAATCGTCCCCTAACCTGAAAACCGAATCACACTTTTGCCAACTTTTTTGAGTTTTGTTCTATGCTTCTCACGACCTCTAACCCTTGTTTTTTGATCTGGAATTTTTCATTATATAACCTAGAGTGAATTAGGTTAACAAACTTGGACTAAATCTTTGCATTTATCCAAGATTTGATTTGATTTGCAAGTTATATTTTATGTTTCTATTTTGAGCCAAAACATGCCTTTCTTGTACCAATTTTCCTAGATGCGATTTGATCTTGTTTACTTAGCATATCTTGATTGCCAATCTGTAAAAAAAACAAACCAAATCATATCTTTGTTAATGTTCATAATTTATTTGATTTAATTCACTTTTTAATTAATGAAAAATCAAAATAAATTGAAAAATGAAGTACATAATGAGTGAGTTAACATTTGAGTCATAGACCACATTATAATTGAGGTGCAAACATAAAAAGTTGGGCCCATTTAGCAAAAAATGACAATTTGAGCATATTTGACTTTTGGCAATTTTGCAAAAATGGTCAACTTGGCCAATGCATAACTCTCTCAATTTTGACCCTAGAGAGGTGTTCTTTGAGTTTTTAGAAATCTTAGGATGTCCTATAAACATCCCTTTTGGTCTCATATCAATTGAGTCTTCCACGTTCATGTATGAAGCTTTGACCCAAAAGGTGTTTTTGTTGACTTTTCAAAAGGATCTATAATGTCAAAATTCATATCTTTTTATGAGTGCATATTATGGACTTGGGAGCTGAAGATGAATTGTAGGGGATTTCATCCTATTCAAAATGAGCTTTGGATGGGTCACTTTTGATAAAGTATGAGAAAGTTATGCTCGGTCAAAGTTGAGTTGACTCTTCCTGTAAAACCCTAATTTAGCAACTTTTGGGTTTTGATGAATTATGAGCAATCCTTGAGGAATTATGATCAACCCTTGATCAAATGATGGATAATACTCCAAAATGAGGATGTTGACCAAAAATCTTGAAGTTTGATTGTATGTGGGCCACAATTGACTTTTGACCTAGTATAGTTGATTTTCAGGCATTTGAGCAATTAACTGAGCAAACTTCTTCTGCAAGGCTTGAAACTTGGCATGGATGATCTTTAGAACATATTAGGACAATGGTGAGCATTTTAGTCCTTTGTGGTTCACACATCTTGATGAAGATGGAAACCCTAATTTGAGGTATACTGCCTTAGGAGAGAGTTTGTCTGGTCAACTCTTTAACTTCCTTGAGTAATTTGGGGACCTCACTTTCCATGTGTTGAGAAATATGGGAGGGAAAATTTTGGGGTACAACATATTTTAATGTTTAATCTTAATACAATGAGTATTTTTTTCTTGAAGAAATTCATTTGCTTCACTTGTATTTGTTTTCAATTTTAAATTTCTTTATGATACCAACTTGTTACCCATTCTCTCGCCTAGGAAAAGATTGGAGGGAGGATGATGATATTAAAACACAAATTTTATGGTTGTATACTTTTGGATAAAACCCTGTTGATGATGTACATGCATTGTTTCAAATCCTCAAACATTGGAGATATAAGGGAGTGAAACCTTTGTTAACCCTTTTGAGCCTTGAAGTAGGAGTTTCTTTTTTTATTCATAAAAAAACCCTCATTTTTAACCCGGGGCAGGGTAGTGTTTAGTTAATGTGATTGAGTATTCAAATCTCATCAAGAGTGCACATCTAAGGATACAATATTGGTTATCCTTCAAGAGGTTGAGGGAATTCAAAACTGCAATGTTTAATCTTCGCATATCAATAATGTGCATCAAAAGAAGACGTTATCCCAATGGGTATCTCTCACAAATCAGAAGATCAACAGATGACGATACAATAATGGTTATCCTTCATCTACTCAGAAATAGGGCAGTCATAATTCTTCCGAGGAGTCACAATTGACTCGAAGTCATGCGACATGTTCAAAAAAAGAAAAAAAGAAAAATATGATATGAATAAAAAAATGATGAAGAAAAAAGAAAGAGACAAAAATCACCGCTAAGTCGAAACTTGAAAAAATTAGTCGCTTAGGAAAAAGTCAGGGCATCTCGCTGCACTTCAGAGTCAAAGTCAAAAGGAATTTGTCCAGAAAGCAAGGAAGAAATGGAAAGCCTGAAATGTGATAAAGGATTACAATGTGAAATCCTCAGCAAAGAATAGAGTCATGTGACAAGAAACCCAAAAGAAGAAGGAATGCGTGACTTGTATATCCAAAGAAAACCTTGTTTGATTCCTCAACCATCTCTAAATTTCTTTTGAGATATGGATGTTCGTGTCAGGTTAATTGAACTTAAGACTGAAGAACATCATGAAGGGGGTGGGCACCAAATATTTTTGAGCCTTAAAACCTTTTTCTAAAACCGTGAATCAGGCCACGTTACAACCCTTAAATGTCCTAATTGAAACAGGGTTTATTTCGAAAGCATACTCCAATGAGATAGTGTTTCCTGACTCCCATTAATTTTGCAAAATTATTGTGATTGGTATCATATTGCTTTTGTTATCTTTCGTACAAAAAATCCATGTCGCATCCTGGCTAGTGATTGGTTCACAAGGTTTTGCGACATCTTTTCAAATAAAATCTTCAAGACTTACATAATTGTTGCATTAGAATTTTCATTCTTAGAATAAACATTTTATTCTTGTAAAATAGCTGCTTGATATCATAGAAGTTTACATTTTAGTATCATTAAAAGGAATGTTGTCGAGAAGAGTTGCGGAACAAAGAGGATGCAACATTCGGCAAATCTAGGGTAGTTACGTCGAGATTCGACAAATCTCTAGAGGCCATTTGATCAGAAAGGTTATCTTAAAAGCATGAAGCCAAAGGAAAGTTATGAAAGTTACCTTGATTAGTACGGTAAGCTTGGGACACCATATTGGTTTCCAAGGGCATATCCAGATTTCGTCAAGATAGTTGCTATGTCTACCCCAAGCCGAGAATCTTCCTCAAGCAGGATTGTTTCCCGTGATATGTTTTATAGATGTGTGTCTGGTTTCATCTAACAATTGTTGATCAATTAAAGGGTTTCCTATAGGTTGTGTTATGGTGTTGGGTTTATAATCCCTTTTTTCCAGTCTTGTTGCTGACTTCTCCAGCTGAGTGTGATTCTTTACCCAACCAGGTGGTGATCAAACAAAGTTTAAAAAGAGATATAAAGCCTTTGCTCATTTGATGGAGTTCTTTCTCCCTTTTGTGTATTTAGAATTGATATGAAATATCTTTTAGAGTATTTCTCCCTCCAGTTATGACATTATTGTTGTTATGTGCTCCCTAAGTAGCTAGACAAGGGCAATATCTTTTCTAAGAAGTGTTGAGATAGTTGTCAACTTTTCAGGTTTTCTCTCACCAAGTTTTGAGTTTGATTTAAAATCCCCGTAATTTTTACCTTTTACTATAGTGTTAACTTCTTGATTCCCCGGGGAGGTTCTCTCGGGTCAGTTTTGCTGGTATACGTATGATCTTTGTGTGTTTCTCAAACAGTTAGAGGTGATACCAATTGATGTATGGTGCGCTATCGGGTTTGTGATCCCATTTTTCCCAGTCAGGTCTTGGTTCATTTTTTGATTTTGGGTTTGCATGGTCTGAAGCCTCTATCCCAGATTTCCTAGTGAGGTCTTCACTCATATGACGAAAGTTCCTTATCCCGTTGTGTGCTGAGATGGAACTATTTGCAAAATGTCGCTCTTTTTGTAGTGTTAGCTTTATTGTTGGTATTTATTTCCTAAATGTTGTACCCCAAAATTTTCCCTCTCATTTCATCAACATTTCTCATCACAAGGCTCTTGGAATTCAAGATCAAGCTAGGGTTTGTTCTGCTCAAGACACCTCCTTGCACTGTTGACCTAAATTAGGGTTTGAGTTTGCACATGGATGTTTTGACCCACAATGCCCAAAATGACTTTCATACTCCATGTTGGACTCACAAGTTGGTCCATACCAAGTTTCAAGCCTTGAATCAAATTTTTGCCTAGTCAATTGGACAGTTGACCTAGAAATCAGCTGTATTGAGGGAAAAGTCAACTGTGGCCAATTGACAGTTAAACCTCATTAATTTTGACCCACATCAACATAATGAACTCATATGAACCATTTGATCAAGTTTGGATCACAATTCCACAAGAAATTTGATCAGATCACCAAAAGGGCAAAATGGTTATTTTTAGGGTTTTGACTGTACAAGGGCAATTTTTGACTGTTTGACCTAGCCAATGACAAATCAAGTTCAACCATGGACACAAGGACTCAATGACATTGTCTTGACCCACTCAACAAGTTCAAAAGATCTCAAATGCATAGGATTGACATATGAATTTTTCAGTCAACTGATTAAAATTTGATTGTATACTGAAAAGTCAAACTTTGACTTTTTGGTCAAAATCAAGTGCCAAGGGTCATTTTTCATCAAGACATGACAAATTATGAAACTTGTTCATCAAGAAACCCAAAAATGCAAATTAGGGTTTAAAATGGAAAAATTTCATAACTTAGAAATTTTCTAAGTTATGAAATTTTCTTATTTTTTCCTAAGTTTACCCCACATTTTCACCAAGATACAAATGGATTCAAACAAACCTTATAACATGAAAGTTGTAGTCCATCACAAAGTATACAACTTTTATTCACAAAGTTTTCTTAAAATAATCTTGGATCTCATGTTATGATTTTTGGAACAAGGGTACCTAAAACTTTTTACTTAGAGAAATTTTGCCCTAGTTTAGGTAGGATTTTGACCCATCTCTTGGCCATTTTTCACATTGTTCCACTTGTATTTTAAAGTTGAATTTCAAATATGGATTATAGTACATGTTGAAAGCTTTCCAAATTGTCTAAGAACTCCTCAAACACCTTTGTGGTTAGGGAGAATCGAATGCTTGAAGTTGGCAAAAACTCACTTTGTAACCATGGCCAATACATGTTCATACCACTTGCCAAGTCTGACCAAGCTAGCTTATTACATAATTACAGGCCTCTAAACCAGTTTGTACTCCATAATTTAATTCAAATCCATTGAGCCAATGCATTGTCTTGGTCATTAGGGTATTGTACACTAGATTAATCCTTAAAAAGAAAAAGCAACATTGCCATTTTTGCTTGATTTGTGCTTTATGTCAAAACAGCATCCTAGAGCCTTGAACAAGAACTTATGACTGCAAACCAAATCCACAAACTTGGAGCCAAGCTTACACAATGTGTGCAGAGGTAGAGCTAGCCTGTACAGGTCTGCTCTTGGTCCCTTCTCATTTTGCTTCATATCCAAGCAACTTGTCAAAAACAAGAGAACACACACATCTGATAGAACTAACTAAAAACAAAGTTATCAAACAAGTTTCTCATACCCTAGCAAGCCAGAAGCACGAGCTCTTCACCACTCAAACCTCCTCTTAATCAAAATCTCCATTTTCTTGCAAACAGTGGTAAGTTCTGCAAACTTCAAGCCACCATCAAATCCCCTTGTGCGTTTTGTCCAAAACTACTTCAAACACATTCCAATCAATCTACCTGAGCTATCCAGACCATTCACAAGTTGTTGTAACTCCATTAACACACATTGCCATTTTTGTTTGGAAGCTTTGCAGGTTGAGTTCTATAGCACGATTCAGGCTACTTCAAAACAAACTAAGCATTGGGAAAGCTTCAGTGGACATCAGGCAAGCTCAAAAGAACCTCAAGCGCCATTGGAAGTTGTTGCATTGTCCATCTCGAACTCAACTGAAACAGGTATTTCATAAACTTATATCTCTCTATTTAGGAATAGTTAGACTTAGGTTTGTGAATGAAAGATGTTGTATTCATAGCCCTGAAACCATACATGTGCTTAGTTTTCATTTATATTAACTATGCTAGGGAGAATTTCATTCATGAATTTTCTGAAAAAACTAGGTTAGAAATTAGGGCCAGAGAAATTATCTCTGGTCTTTGAGAGTTAGATTGAGTTTTTTATATGGTTAGATTCGTTGTTTAATGCTCTACAAGTTTTATGTTTTGAGTTTTGTCAAAAAAGCGCTGAATCAGGAGATACAAGTTTGTGTGGAAAACGCGCGTTTTGGTGTTTGAACAGAGGAAGAAGATGAAGTTTCTGGGCTGGGCCTGGTTATTTTTGCTTCTAACACTTGCATTTTCAGTTCACACCCCCCCTGGCCCATT